>CAXKWD010000006.1:18957328-20157328 GCA_964059195.1 Ectobius pallidus | reverse complement strand
ATTTGTGCCACTCAAAGATTTACGTTCTGCCTAAAGCATGGTCTTTTCATGCTTGCTGCACCATTTCTAAGGTTTCTGTAAAAGTTTTGTCTAGAAGAACACAAAACTTTATCGATGCGCATTGCTGTAATTTCAGTTCCATGTTGGGTAGGCTACAGTAAACACCACCTGCTATATCCGGGTCTAACTCCTAACTGAATCGTTCTGCATGATTGGGATTCACAGCACTTCTAGACAAAGGTTTCACCTTTCCGTGGCTAGCAGCCATTTTGCTCCAGGGCGGTTTATTTAAATACAATTAAATCAGTCCGGTTATTTATTGATACACCCTCGTATGTGTATCCTCACCAGCCAGACATATTGAACATTCCAAGTAAACAAGTTCTCATTAAGGTCGATCCATGTACTGCAACTGGGTGAACATACTCATTAACTGCTACGGACACTCAAAGTTCAGAAGAAGCACTTCAGAGGAGAAGGCACTAACTTGTTTTTTTTTATGATTAAGTTTAAATTTCATCCTTCTATCAGGTAATTTCCATACACAAAATATTAAGTTATTCATTTCAATATGAAGAATGATGTTTTCATGATTTGTTTACTTGTGTTCCCAAAGCCATCCTTAAATGAAATGTATACCAAAGAGAGAATGCACTTCACTGTTTATCATATTTTTTCCCCAATGCAATTAAAGATACATTTTTGAGATACTCAAGGTCAAAAGTCACACCTTGTGACCTTGGAATGAAAAATCACTATTTAAAAAGTGTAACTACATTTAATGGAAACTATGCTCCTTTAGCTTCAAAGTGAGACTAACATGAAGGTTCTACCTCAATTAGAAGTAAAGTTATGATTCATTTTTGCAGAGCATGGGAGGGAAAATTTTACAATTTTTATCCTGTTTGCAACCCTGCTGTATGAATATCGTAAATCACTGAGGGGTAAAATTTTGCGTGTGTACAACTTCATGTAGATATTTTTTAGTACCACCTTATACCCTCAGTTTCATTTATCATTAATGGTTGTTCCAGGATAAAATATATTCTGCCAATATCAGTTACATGTATGTTTATTAAATATAATTACAAAACTAAATGCATATAATTCTTCTGGTATAATTTTGTCAGTGAGCTAAGGAGTAAAGATGACTAGCATTAATGTACATAATGTAAAGTAGCTTGTCTTAAAATATGCTAAATGTGATAGTGTCAGCTTATGTAAGTTAGAATAGCTAACATCAATATATATAGTTTGTATTCATATGTGCTAAGTCACAATATTAACCTGAATAAGAATTTCGTCATGTGTTTTATATGACGTCATATGAGGTTAATATGTTTTAGAAGACGCCATATGTTCGTCATAAACATATGACGAACCTCTTATTCAGGTTAATACTGTGACTTAGCACATATGAATACAAACTATATATATTGATGTTAGCTATTCTAACTTATATAAGCTGACACTATCACATTTAGCATATTTTAAGACAAGCTACTTTACACTATAAACATTAATGCTAATCATCTTTACTCCTTAGCTCACTGACAAAATTATACCAGAAGAATTAATTATATGCATTTAGTGAACCTAATCTTTCGTTTTGTAATTATATTTAATAAACATACATGTAACTGATTATGGCAGAATATATTTTTTCCTGGAACATCCATTAATGATAAATGAAATTGAGGGTATAAGGTGGTACTAAAAAATATCTATTACGCACCCTCATTGGAAATTATGAAGTTCTTGAACTTCATGTATTTTAACTCCTTACCAAATTTTATGTAAATCTGAGATGGTCAGGTTGGAAAGTACACTTTATTGTGATGATCTGGCATGGAATGACCCTAGAACCCAACTTATCATTGGCAGTACATGTCTGATGTCATTGACCATCACTTACCTTAATGCATAGCATTGTTACCTTTCGTAAGACTTTGTAACACTAGGAAATCGGATGCCTCGTATGTAATAATTTCCTAAAGTAGCTCCTACTAACCCAGATGTTATTAGTTGTCCTGCATAATAACAATAATAATCCATAGATAACTAGGGTGGCCATTTCTAAAATGTCAGAAAGGAGGACACACTTCTTCGGTAATCTAGCGCAACTTCGGGCATGGACGCCTGGACAGAAGATATTACATGGTATAACCCTGACTAATTTTACTTAATAACTGCATTTATATAAAATAAATGATTCTACACTGCAAGAAGGGATTTTCATCTCTATTTAAATTTTTGTCCTTTCTTTGCCATCCGCAGGAGGTTTTTGTTGGTCAGGAATTCCTTGACCCACTGAGGATTAAAAGAAGTCCTTCGTTTGGCATTCTTGTAACTGAAGAAAAACACGGCAAACTGCAATGAATGCACAATACAAATGGAGACTTGAACAACAATCAACAGTATGGCCAACGCCACGTACTGCACCAAACAAATGATAGTATACTATCATCGTATGGACAAGCGTGCCAACCTTAGGAATAGATACAGATTTTTCCGCGGCAACAACTAAACAAAAATTGTTAGTATCGACAAGCGTGCCAACCTTAGGATTGTCAGAAACATACGGGTAAATAAAAATTTTATTAATACGCTTTACCGATCCGGCAGAGTCTCGAAAAGGGGGACAAATCAATGTCCGGCATAAAGGCGGATGGAGGACTGTTTAGCAAAAAGCCTTACAGTCCGGCCAAAAGCCGGACATCTGGCCACCCTAAAGATAACTGTACCATCTGCTGAGTTAATCATGTTTGTGATATCAGCGACATTCTATAGGCCTACTTGGTCCCAATGAGATGGCAGTCACAGAGTTATATAGTTTAGCAGAAAAAACTGTAGGGTCTGAGGACTCAGTACTTGGCAGAAATATGTTGAAACATTTTTTTTTTAATTCTTTTGTTTTGCAGCCCTCGCTGATGGCATATGGCGTGTAACAAACCCTCATCACACGCCCTGGTGATGTAAAACACCAGACTTAAGCCTCTATACAAAAACTAGATTTGATCAAAATATCTGACAAGTTGTGTGTTGCCTTTTAATCTTGTTTAAGTTCTTTGCTCAAATTCTTGTTCAATAACTTTGGCAATGGAATACAGGCCTAACTACTTCTGATACCTGCAACTTAGCTCCACAGTCTGTTAGGAAGTTTTTTTAAATATATACAAATGTAAACAGCAGACAATTATTGGCCACATTCGCCATATTAGTCACACTAATACAGTAAAGCCAGCCTTTGCAAGAATTGCAAGAGCTCAGGGCATATTTCTGTTAATACCAGGTTTCTGTTTATAAAAGTAAACCACAGACATACACATAATGAAAAATACACATGAACAACACAGTAACTTTTATTCACACAGTAATTATGCACAGACAAACAGATTCTCATACGTTTGAGTCATCATCAACTTAACAGACATTTATCTCCCTCACTCTTACGTGATATTATTAAGCCATAATGACAACTGCAACTGCAGTGTAGGGACTGGGACTGGATGGTGTTTCAGGTGATTAACAAGTCATTACAATACAATGTAATAACAGAAACAACAGAATCAGTATTAACAAAAACAAATTTCGCTAAACTACAAGGTGGAAGGGGTAAAGCTGTGCAGATTGAGAAGGATAGTAGTTCACATTACAATAAATATAAAACCTACTTTACCTGTTTGAATTATGTTCATCTTTTAAATAATTATTTTTGAAGTGTTCACAGATCTACAACAGCTCACAGCAAGATAGCATATATCACAGGGAATTGACCTCTGTCATACATATAAAAAAAACTGTGAGACACTTTATTTCCAATATGTGGTCCATGTAATATCTGCATTATAGCCTATTTGGACAAAAACCGCTAACTTTATAGAAATATACAAATAAAATATGTATTCCCTCTTTCCTCCGCTGTGTAAACAATAATTAAAGATTTGAGATAAGATTCTTTCTAAGCAAACTACTTACTTATTTGATCTTTCTTTGTTCACACGAAGAAATAAGCTGTTACACCCCTTCTTCTCTTATACAGAGTAACTACAATTTCTCTCAATGGTTCACTGTGCACTGTGGAGGATTTAAAATTTTCTGTAAAAAAATGGTGTAAAAGGGTGTATTTCTTTTTGGATTCTGTTTTAATCAGTAGTTACCCAGGAAGGCCTAACATGAGATGTTACCCTAAACTCATGGCACCCAAATTTATTTATTTCTTGGTTCTCATTATTAAGTTTTGCAGGCTATACACTGAGCCACAGTGGCCAAAAGCTTGACTCTGTCTCTAGCCTGTTATTAAAATATTTCCAACTAATCAAGACCTCTTTAATAGTGTCCTTTAGAACAGGTTTGCTACTTTCAGTTAACTAAGCAATGTATACATTGAATGAAATAGCCACTGCATGTGAGTATCACAATCCAGCAGGGCTACCATATGCCTCATCAGTCACTCCTGAACTGGGAGATAGCCACTCTATGTGAGTATCATAATCCAACAGGGCTACTACGTGTCTCATCACTCACTCTTGTAGCATCCCATAACCACATCACAGCTAGAGTCCACACAAACATGCGGGTCTAGTCACTCCCTGGCTACTTGTCATCACATTGGTTGACACAACATTAATCCATCCGAGACTACTTAAAGTAGAGACACAGGGATCCCATCAATATGTTGAGTTTTCTTGCAGAGATGCTATGTGGTACAAGTTTGCCAGATCTGGAAGATACTTATTGCAGTGAAGAAGTAAGTCAAATTCTTAAGCAAATTACTGACAGTAATTTGTAAAGTATTGTGCACAATATGGATTTTCTCTTGCATGATGATTACGGTCAGCTCAATCGTTTTTTGTGTGACTGTACTTTCTTAATGTGTGATTTCAGCTAACTGAGATTTGTCCTTGACAGTAAACTGAAAAGTAGTCTCGAGGTTGACTGTACACGTACATAATACTAAATACTAATACTAAAGCTGGTATGGACAGAAAAATGTGATAACACTCCTCACATTCCAGAGAAGCAGATATCTCATTCATGAGTTCTAAAATGTAGGGAATGCCTAGATCTGGTTTGAGAGGAACAATTTATGTTCGAGCACATAGGAAAAATAAGGATGAAAGGATCTAGCCTCTGGAATTAGAGTGGAGGACCAGTTACGCATTTGTAACAGATTGATAGCAGTAGACACATAGGCGCATGGACACAGGGATCCAACGAATCTTACATGAAAATCAACTTATAACATGTCCTAAAACTATGGAAACTTTATTCTCACATGTGATGCAATATAGAAATGAATGAAAATATACTGAATAACAGCTGAATTAGCCAATATGCAGAGTTGGCACGAAATTATTAGCATGTGGATGTAAATGTAGGTAATTTACAATATATATTGAATTATACACTGAAACACTTGTAATAGTAGATATTGTAAGTTAATGAGAATTGCTTGTAATATCAATATTAGGCTTAGCAGGATTATGATAGGATGATGCACTGTGAACTACGGATAGCACAATAGCACACAAGCCTAGAACGTGCATAACACAAAGGTAGGTTAGCTGAAATGATTGAAACACTGTAGCAAATGCTGGCGAGCAAAATGCGAGTGTAGAACAAAACTTAATAATTGTAGTTTTGTTTTGTAAGAAATTCGGGGTTTAAGAACACTGATACTTTGTGTTGCACAACGACTTGAAATCCCGCGAATATAGAGAGTGCACTACATGCGTCGGAACACTGTGCAGGCTGACGAAGAACTAAGCCTGCATGGACGCCTAGAGCTTTGCACATGAAAAGGGCGCAGAAGAAACACCTGTCGCTTACACCATATGATGAAATCAGCTAAAATTGCTGATTCAATAGTGGGAAGACTAAAGCAGGCATTTCAGTAGAATAAACCACTATACATGTAGCTTGTACTAACAGACAGATAACTTGTTTGATTTTCTGGACCAACAAAACGTTTTACTTTTAAAAGTCAGGAAAACTGATGCTATGGCAAATACAGTGCTATACAAAATATATAAGTTTTGAACCACAATTTATTTAGAATGTTTGATCAGCATATGTGAAGGAATAAGTGGAATAATCAGATTAAAATTCCTCAAGCACCAATATCCTTTTATTTAAAAAAAAAAATCTGAAAGCATACAAAAGGCAGTGAAAACATTTCAAAGTACTTTTTGGGGAGTCAAAATAAAAATAAAAATATATATCTTTCGAATTTTATTGCTTAATTTCAAGTTTCTAGCGCATCTGGAAATGAGTAAACATCAATGGTAAATGGGTGGATGATTAGACTGTCGTAGATGTGTATAATGTCACTGCTATCCAGCCTGTTTACCCATACTTATGGGACAGCTAGAGCATGCTAATGGCGGTTGGATGGGCTAATATTTCTGTCACGTTTTAGGATTATTGCTGTCCTATAAGTGTATGACAGGAGGAAAATATACAAAAGTGTGCGAGAAGAAAATATACAAAATTTATTTAAAATAAAAAAATCAAATTCTATCTAAGGTAAACTAATGAAGATACAACAAAAAGTCATAGGAACAAACCTGCAGATCTCTCAAAATCCATTACCGACGGTGCAACTAATTTTTTATACTGCTTACCGTTGCCTCCAAAGAAGGTCTCCACAGACGTTAAAACTGTGTTTACTATGTCGAATGTTTTTGGGAGTAACAAATTTTAAATCAGAACGTTTTGGAATATTTCTGTAGGTTATAGAAAGCTCCATTTTGGCATTTAATTGCTTTTCAAAAAAAAAAAAAAACAGGATTAAAAGTTTTTTTTAAGAAAAGCTGAATAGCTGGTAAAAGTTAGATTGTGTGTATGCTATAAATATTTTATGTAATGTATTTTGCTATTTCGTTATGGATTCACTGCTACTGATGTATACACCCCTTAGCCCGCAAATTATGCAGTATTAAAAGTAATATGATATTATAATACTAATTTATGTTATATTAATGCCACGGCAAGAGAATTCCCAAGGGACTGCAGGGTAGTGACTGATAACTGAGCTGCTAGTTTAATATAATCAGTGGCTTGTAGAGAATACATCTTGATACAATTCTAAAGGGATATTTTCTTAATATTCTATAAAACAAAAGAATTGAACTGTAAGGATTGAAGATCGCATTTTCCCAAGAGTCAGCTGAAATTATGAAGTCTAGAAGATTTAGAAAAATAGTTATTCTCCCTTGTCAGACTCGGTCAGCCAATCAAATGAAGGAAAATACATTGAGTCCCACGCAAGAGTTGGCCAATGACGTGGTTTTCTGTGTCACGGCTGGCACAGCTCCAACTCCCGAGCGATCGGGTGAAATATCTACGCAAATAATGCTGCGGTGGTTGTAATGATTCAGGTTCTCACATTTATAGTTAAAATTACAATGAAAATAACCACGTACCTCATCACAAGAGATGTTGAAAATGTTCTCCTCTTGCAACTAGACAATACTGGCACCTTTTTAGGAAATTTTCTTTCACGCGCATAAGTTCAGCTTCCGAGACATAGTTACTTTCTCTTTTGATAGGCCTATGTGATATTGTCATTAAGTTCTTCTACCAGTATGTAAATATTATTTATGGGGAAACTTGAAAAATAAAGTGTATAGGTCAATTTCCCATACATAAGAAGAACTTAAAGACAATATTACAAGAGAAATTAACTTTATCTCGGAAGCTGAACTTACGCGCGTGAAAGAAAATTCCCTAAAAAAGGTGCCAGTGTTGCGCGTATGCAAGAGGAGAACATTTACAACATCTCTTGTAGTGGGGTACGTGGTTATTTACATTGCAATTTTAACTGTAAATGTGAGAACCTGAATCATTACAACGACCGCGGCATTATTTGCGTAGATATTTCACCCGATCGCTCGGGAGTTGGAGCTATGCCAGCCGTGACGCAGAAACTCGCGTCATTGGCCAACTCTTGCGTGGGACTCACTGTAGGATGTATGTAATTTTGGACCGTTCTGATGAGAGATGCAAAGACAGCAGGCAAGTACTATGTACATTACATCACTTGGCAGAGTAAATACAATCAGTGCCAGTAGTGTTGCTGACAGGTTAAATAAACCTGATTTATAACTGAGTTCACTTACCCCTGATTGAGTCTCGTACTTATAGTGACTTATACTGATCCTGCTGAGCTTAGTTGAGTGAGATTTGTTGCGCATATTAAATACTAAATTATAATAAGGAACCAACCCCAAGCAACAGTCTCAATATTCATCACATTTCCTTGCATTGCTTTGCTACATCCATAGCCATTCTGACATCATCACTTAACTGAACTGCCACCTATGTTAGGCAATGCACTGCTGTGTGGTAACCCAGGCTCTCGCTCTGAAGAAGATGACAAATTATTTGCACATTGTTCATTTATGATGACAAAAGTAATGAATACAATAATTGAGCTCAGTGAAGCAGGGTCAGGTAATCTGCATATCCTAGTATAAAAGTAATACGATTGGTGGTTTAGCTGTAATGATGGATGAAATATTAGCATTGTTAACATGGAGGTGTGAAAAGCACTTCATTCTGGAGTTAACTGTAAAAAGTGGCAATGAATTAAATAATTATTTATGTGTGAAGCTTTGTTTACCACGATATAAACACTTGCTTAAACTGCCTCTAAATTTGAAGATAGAATCTTGAAAACATTACAAGTTATTCAACCATGAATTTTGTGATTATGGTTCATAATCACATGTTGTGTAGGCCAGCTACAGCACGTCACAGTCTTAGTGGGCAAGAATGTCGTAATAGAGTGAGTAGGCTACATTTAAATTTTTTACAAGCTCATTTCTGTAGATTGCTCTATGAAACTTGTGGGAAATGCTTGATAAATATTATCACTATTCCTATAAGAATCTCAGAGCAATTGAGAAATATGTTATTACCATTTATTTTAAATATAATTGTATGTTTGATGTTTCAATGAGAAAATATATCATTCTTCATATAAACTTAGTACAGAAGAAATGAAAAGTAGTTATTTTCTTTGGATTTGTATCTTTGAAGAGTTATTTTGAACTACTGTGAAGTCAGGAAAAAACAAACACGAAAAAGCATTCAAGCAAACAGCCAAATACTCTGAACCCAATATCATGAAAGCTTTTACTTATGAGACTCCCACAATTTTCTATAATACATATAAACTATTTGAATGAAAAATATATTGAAATGAAAATGTATTGTGACCAAGAGGGGTTTTGACCTACTGTTTTGCATTGCTTTGCTTTATCTGCACTTGTCTTCCTCTCCACGACCATGAATAATGAAGATACACTGTGCAATACCAAGTCACATGAATTAGAAGTCTCACTGACAACATGTGACCTGTATGGAACTTCATCTTCCTTCATTTTCAGTACATATCTCAGGTAACAAAGAAACACTGCGAATCATTTATCATCTTGCAACTGCTCATTTCCACATATAGAAGGCATTCTAGCCTAACCTGATTATTTGTGTGGATCCTTGACAACCTTAAAAAGTAATACAGCATCAGTTGCAGATTTGAATTTGATTTCTGCTTCCACTCTTATACACAGTCTTTAGAAAGTCATCTTCCTAGAGATGTGTTATCAAGAAGTGCGTAGAGATGACATGAAGACATAGACAACTTTGAAGACGAGGAGGCTGTAATGAACACTGTATCGTATTGAAGTTGCACTGGACGCAAGAGCACTGACAGCGCTTTCTAGACAACTGCGGAATTCTGTGTAATCAAGTCTTGTAATGGCACAGTAGTGTGTGTGCGCACAGCTGCTATCACACCCTGATGTACTCTGATGTACTCTCACGGAATTTGCTCGATAGTACCTGCAACATACAATATATTCCTATATAAGTGACATACGAGTTTACTGATTTATATATTATACAGTAAATACGAGGGTGCCACAAAAGTCAAAGCAATTATTCTTTGTACAGAAATGCAGGTAAAAAAATGTTAAAATGTCAACTGGATGACTATAATGTAGAGATTTGTACCAGGCAAAGAAAAATACAAAATAAGAAACATCAATTGTTCATTACAAATATGTTTATTCCCGTAAATCATATACACATACACATGTGGGGACACGTAAAGACATTGCCATGGAAATAAAACATGGCATCAGAAGAGCCTCAGGGTGTTTGGAAGCGTGTGGAGACAGCTAGGAACTGTAGATGCTTACACTCATGTTGTAAGTAGAGAGAGATTTTTTTGTGATGTGCCAAGAATGCATGGTCCGCATGGCGGCTTAGAAGCTTATTGGCACACGTTTGCACTGCGACTGGCACGCTCCAGTGGCACATCACAAAAATAATGTCTCTGTAGTTTGCAGTATGGCTCTCATGAAAGAGATAAGGTGAAGGATAATGATATTATTGCCCTGTTTTGTGAAAAGTTGGGGTACACCGTAGCGTAGTGGTTGAGGCGCTTCACTACAAACCGGAAGGTCGCGGGTTTGATCCTCGATGAGGTAACTGGAATTTTTCAGTTGGCCTACTCCTTCTGGTGGCACTATGGCCCTGGGGTCGACTCAGTCTCTAACAGAAATGAGTACTAGGAACAATCCTGGGGGTAAAGGCGGCCGGTGCGTAAGGCTGACAACCTTACCACCTTCATGTGCCGATGTCTAAAAATCTGGGAGCCTCAACCTCTCGGAACCCTCTGGGCCTCCATGGCCTGTAATAGGGAACAGTTTTACACTTTTTGTGGAAAGTTGACAACCATAATGGAAGCAATACAGTAGTGAAATGGGGACAAGTGTACATTCGTATTTCTTAATGGTGGATGGCTTCCCGAGATGCCACTTAGACCCTTTTTAAAACAGCTGCCTATATATTATTCTTGTTGCTGTAAACTCTGTTAACATCGCAAGTTAAGTTTATACTGCAGGACAAGCCAAGTTCATATATTACCAATGTGATCAGTGTTATTTATAGTTCAATTGAATATAATTTTCATCAAGAGCAATATTGATTGTAAGTGCTGTAAAATATCTCACTCGTGCTACATACTGTGCTTAGTCGTGTACATAATTGGTGTGAAGCTAACTTTTCACAACAATAAAGTGATAATTAATATGCATTAATATTGTTGTATCTACATTAGATTTTCATGATTTTAAATTAAATGACTGTCCTTCAGAATTCCCGATGTCTTACTCTTGTTAAATAGAATCGGATCTCTGCTTCCAGCCCCTCACAGTCCCCTGTGCTCTCATCGTTTGGTGTCCTACACCTGGTCCTCCGAATATCATTTCCTTTCAATCCTCTCATGTGCGTCATTGTCACTGTGCCGGATTTAGCACCTAATCTTTTCCCTAGGGCCTTACCACACATTTTGGTACCTCTGGTCCTGTTCCATCTTGGACTTAATATCGCCTTCTCTGGCAGAAAAAGTATGATAAAGCGTATTCGAGTTACCACGCATACAGACACACGGACAAACAGAAATTTCCATCCACCATAAAATCTCATAAAGTACTATTTTGGCACTTAATAACTTATTTTCTACATATCTTATTTGTAATTACCACTGATTAATAATAAAAGCATTCTTGCACTTTGTTACATGTGTTTACCTGATTCTATGAAGTGCCAGAATGATACGTTCTGAGATTGTGTGGTGGACGGGGAAATGTCTTTCTGTCCATCCCTCTTTCCATCTCTCTATGTCTCTGTATGCGCTATAACTCAATGCAGATTTATTGGATTTTCATGAAACTTGGTATATGCATTTATAATGTTCATGGAAAGAAGCCTATTTATTTGGACCAAATTGGTTGACAGGTACCGGAGTAATGCTGAATTTAGTGCCTATTTTGTGATAATAATTACACTGAATGTATAAAATGCAAATCAGTTCTCATGACAACTTATGGCTGAGTGCCCATTCTCCAGTTTTCTCAGCCGTTTCATTACCGCGGTAAACGTAATACCGGGGTATTCTCAAAATCTCTGTGCACCATTGATAAAATACCGCAGTTTGCTAATGCTTGGAAATATTACGATTACTCTGCTCCAACTCCATTCTCGTTGATGGTTTCTTCCATGGCCGCTAGGTTCTCTCTCTCTCTCTCTCTCTGCATGTCTGCCAGTCACGGTGGCTCCCCTAGGCTATTGGTTTTCCAAATTCAATTTATTTGTTGCCTTATTATTCAATAAAAAGATGTTCATAAGGATAAAAAGGGAATATTATGTTGCATATATATGTCGTCTGAATTCATACTTTGAATTCAAGCACCATAGATACTGTACCAATCGTGAAATGAGTTGGTTTCGCCTGCTACTGGTTTGGTTGAGGTGAGAAAGGAAGGTCATTTCAATCGATGTTACAGCACAGTATTTGCAAAGATATGTACCATCGTTCATTCTTCAAATAGATCCCACCTGTCTGTACATTTCAATAAAATAACATTGATGTTTTAAAGAATAATTCTCACACGTGTGCAATCCAAGGCAAAGCAACACCACGAAATCTCTGCTCTGAGTTCGACATAGCCTCGCTTTTATTCCCGTACGACTAGTAGAAATTTTAGGTGCAAAATCATGTTCATAGCCATGAAAGGGCTGTTATAATTATGTTCGTGTACGTGCAGGTATGATAAATTGATTACATACCCTATATACCGATACACAGGCTATATCGTGATGCATGCAGCCATTCACTTAAATTTGGCCTAGGACCACTGGTTTTCCATATTTCATTTATTTGTTGCCTTATTGTTCAGTAATAAATGTTCATAAGGATAAAATTGAATACTATATTGTGTATATATGTCGTCTGAATTTAAACTTTGAATTCAAACACCAAAAATACTGTACTAATCGTGGTTACGCCCACTAGCCTACTCGATGGACCTGGTTTGGCTGAGGTAAGAAAGGAAGGTCATTTCAATCGATGTTACAGCACAGTATTTGCAAAGATATGCTTTTGGCCTAGATATTGTAAATATGATACATTACGCTGATCTCCATCTTGGAAAGAAAACAGCTGTTTTCTCACTTTACAGCTCCTTCACGGCCGGTTTGCATCTTACTACGGTAAAAGTCGAAACCGAGCATGGTGCAACGAAAGTATGACTTTACCAGGGTAAACTAAGTAACTTTACTGCGGTATTCTGAATACCGAGGTTGGTGCACTCGGCCAATATTGTTTTACAGTGTTCATACACAGCTTTTGAAGTTACAATACAGGTAGCTTTGACAAATAACACTACCCATATTCCTTCACATATGTTATATCAAACTTTTGTTCTTCCATTATCACTGCTTAATGAATCGATCTTGAGCTTAACTTGGAAATCTATAACAAAAAAGTTTTTTTTATTTATTTTTTAACTACAGCTGTGTTTGTACTTTTTTTTAGCTATGAGACTATATGAGGAGTTCAGGATCTGCAGGCCAAGGAACTATTGACTGTCTGTAAACAACAGAATTCAACTGATTATGCATAAATTTGAACTGATATTAATTCAATGGATATGTTACAAGATGAAATGGTAAGGATGATTCATGGTATGCAAATATCCAATTCGGCATTTGCATTTACAACTGGAGAAACTATGAAAAAACCCATTTAAACAGGCCAGGGGATTTGAACCCGAATCCAAGTCTAAGACAATACCATCTCAGCCACCTTGCTCAGTAATAACTTATTCTCTGCATACCATAATTGCAATTATCACTGATTAAACAAAAGCATTCTGGCACTTTGCTACATCAGTTTACATGATTTTATTAAGTGCCAGTGTGGTACTTTATGAGATTGTGTGTGGGTACGGGAAAATGTTTGTCCGCCTCTCCGTCTTTCTGTCCGTCCGTGTGTCTGTACGCACAATAACTCAAATACGCTTTATCGGATTTTAATGAAACTTGGTATACACGTTTATAATGTTTATGGGAAGAAGCCTATTGATATTGGACCAAATCGGTTGACCGATACTGGAGTAAAACCCAATGTGTCTATTTTAAAGACATTATAACTCAAATACGCTTTATTGGTTTTTCATGAATCTTGGTATACGCATTTATAATTTCTATGGGAAGACGTCTATTGATATTAGACCATATCGGTTGGCCTGTACCAGAATAATGCCCAATTTAGTGCCTTTTTATGGTAATATATAACAAAAGGCATGATAATTCAAATACGCGTTATCGGATTTTCATGAAACTTGGTATACACATTTAAAAGTCCATGGCAAAAAGCCTATTTATTTTGAACCAAATCGGTTGACTAGTACCAGAGTAACAACTAATTAAAGGTCACAAGTTTTTTTAAATCATGTCTAGACTACAATGCTGCATTTCTAATCATTGAGGGCTTTGTCTGCAATGCAGTCAGATGTTTATTTCGTTAATCTAGTTGAAATTGAGTACTACATGAATACTGTTATTTACACAAAGTACATTACTGTGAAATAATGAGTGGAGTTTTTTGCCAATGAATTTTGTGAAATGTTGACATATTTTAAGATTTTCAAGATGCAATATTTTGATAAATAACACTAATCGTTCACATATGCTTATCAAACCAAACCCTTAACCCAGATAGCGCGGAATTATTTTTAACAAGTTTTTTTTTATTAAATTGCATAAAACACTTCATTTTAACTAAAGATTCATACAGTAATGAGATTTATTCTTGTAACTTACATACTTCCTGAAATAATGCCCATGCTCCTGGAAGGACGTCAGCGTAATGCACATTAAAATTTACCTATCACTGAAAATAATTAAATACACTTCTTCGAGTGCTTTATTGTTGTTATTCACTTTGCTTTGTGTGATAAGCAACGAAACATGTTACACGAAGTGACAAAACACATTTCACGCACTGATTTGTAGCTTTCTTGTGGCATTGTCAGCAATGGAGCTGTTTTTTCTTTCCTGTAACACTGTCTGGTTGTAGGTCGGCAACATAATGCTCCAATTTTTCTAACCGAGGATGAGCCTTTGATGAATCCAATGGCCGTCCTCTTGAAGTCACTCTTTTATTTGACTCCAAAATAGTAGTGACTAGTCTTCGGCGAAAGTATAGATAATCTAATTTACCGCCATCTTGCCGGTAAAGTTGCCACACATTTTGTTCAGCAACAGTGCAACATTAGGGAAATAACATTTCTTGCCTCTGGTTGATACAAGGTGCAAAGATGTTTTGGTCAGCTCTGTCAAAGCCTCCCATGTGTGTATTATAGTTGTGGATGACTGTGGTTGATCGACACTAATTCGCTTTTTTGCTTTTGTGAGTAGCGAGATACCTGGCGAGTTGGTAAAACTTTATCAAAGTTAGTAGCCACATTCACCACACTATCATCATTCCATCTAGTAACGAGGACGTTGCTTGTGTCATTAGACCTGAAGTCGTATGAAGTCATCACTGTTGGTCATATCGCACTCTTTCCCAATTCTATTGGCTCTCATTGCCCCTGTGGCTTCAATTCCTCTTTTATGCAGATCCCTGAGTAAAGGTATTGAGGTAAAGAAATTGCCAAAATACATTCTATAGCAGGCCTGCACAACATACGGCCCGCGGGCCGCATGCGGCCCGCATTGGTATTTATTCTGGCCCGACTGACTGATTAAAATTATTTTATTTAATAGGATAGGGGAATAAGTTTTTTTCATCTAGCTCTAATTAAAAAAAATAAGAAGTGTGTAACAGAAAAACTATATTTAAATTTCGAAAATTTAGTAGCAATTTGCACTGATGGTGCCCCATCTATGCGGGGGGGGGGGGGAAATGTTGGTGCTGTAACAAACAATTATTGAACAGTACGCAGGTAAACCACTGGCAAAATTTCACTGCCTAATTCATCAGCAGGTATTATGTTCAAAGGTTTTGCAGTTTGATCATGTGATGAAACTAGTATTTGCTCTGGTCAACTATATTCGAGCTCGGGGGTTGAAGCACAGAATATTTCAGGCGTTTCTAGAAGAAAATGATGCCGACTATGGGAACTACCATACCTCACTAATGTACGTTGGTTAAGCAGCGGTAAAGTTTCGGTGCGCTTTGTCCTTCTAAAAAATGAAGTAGTTGAATTTTTGGAATCTGAAGGAGATGAGGAAAAATTTCCAGATGTAATGAATGAAGAATGGAATCAAGATCTATTTTTCCCGTGTGACATTTTGGGTCACTTGAATGACCTTAACTTCAAGGAAAAAGTAAATTTGTTTTTCAATTAATTTCTCATATAAAGGCCTTCAAAATTAAACTAAACCTGCTTGAAAATCAACTTGCTAAAGGGGATATGTCGCATTTTATAACTTGTGACTGATATTCCTTCTGAATATCACTCGGTGGTGGGTGGAAAATATAAGAAGCATATATCACTTCTAAGTGAGGAGTTTCAGAAAAGAATGCCATTGAGTAATGAAGACGAAGTCCGCATTAAAGTGATTCAGGATCCATTTTCTGGCTATGCAGGAAATCTACATGTCGAACTCCAGATGGAAGTCATTGATCTCCAGTGTTCTGAAAACTATCGGGTTAAGCATAGGGAAAGTTGTTTACAAGAGTTTTATTCTGTTCTGGATCAGAATAAATTTAAAAATTTGTTGGATACTGCCTAGCAGGTATTTTGTAACTTATTTTTGGGAGTACATATACCTGTGAACAAACATTTTCTGTCATGAACTTCAAAAAAAACAAACAGCGTTCATCTTTAACTGATGCAAATTTAGAGGCCATATTAAGAACGGCCACTTCAAATATGACACCAAACTTTGATAAAATAGTTGCAACAGAGAAATGTAACGTGTCACACTGAACTGTTAAGAATAGATGCCAGTGCAATTATTAGTAAACATTGTGTGTGTTTAAATGGTATTTATTGTGAAATCTTGTAACATCATCTGTGTTAGGGATGGCCGGGAATATATCCGGTCCGAGAGAGGGCAATGTTGGGTATCAGGACCGTAAGGACAATGTAATTTATGGACGTAAAATGTCCGGTCCAAGGATAAATGTAGGGTTAGGTTTAGAGGAACACAAGTTCGGAATGAAGTGAAACAATGTATGTGAAATACATGGGAAAACTCTCTAAGTAGCGGAGGACCAATTTCAGAGCAAGAGTGGACTATATCACGAGGACACTGGGTACAGAGATCACAGGAAACATATTGGTTAAACAATCTAGAATGAACTGAAACTTGCACTTTATTAATACTTGTAAACACTCGAAGAAATACTATATGAACACTGAATAATAATTAACGAAACACGTTGAAACAATAAATTGGAATTTGGCGCGAACAAGGTTGCACCATAGAAGTAATTTAGTAAATTTTGTAATTTACCAATGAATTATATCTCAAATTAAAGGTAATAAAATTTACTGTAGAATGAATGTATTTAAAGTTATTAGCACTTGATTGCTCACGTTTTATAGCTTCTTGGTGAGTGATGACGTCACACGCTATGTACTTACGTGGAACTAATAAGTGAATCTAATGAACCTTTAATACGGAGAATATGTAAATTCTGTTTAAGTAATTTACTTGAAACTAATAAAACTTATAAGGAAGTTTTATTCCTACGATTTCTAGTGTATAGACAAAGGGCGCGAAGATGCCTTTGTTACTAGAAAATCAGAGCAATGTTAGAACGCGACTTGTTCGTATCACTGCAGGCTTTATACTGATGAGGCTTCCTGACGCTCTTCAAGGCGCACTAACAGGGGGAATACCCGACACCAAGAACTCGCGCTCAGGATATGATGTAATCTACGCCTACTCAACTTAATACTTGGCGCAAGAAAATATAGCGGATGATTTGAATTAAACTATTCACTGCACATAATAAATATGCTGGAAAAAACACTTAGCTTGCGTGAACATACTCCGCGCTTTTGACGTATTACGTCAATAAAAACATAAACGGAATGCAAGCTATAATGGAAAGACACTTATATATGCACAAATCACCACTGATTCTAATTGGATGTATACATGTGATATGTGTTGGAAAATTATTTCTTACATATATTGCAAGAATATGATATTGAATAGAAAGCACTGATTTCACTATTTACACTGAAGCACACGAGGAGATACGTAGACATATGAGTTCAAGTGAAGCTGTAGACGTCTTGAAAGCAGCGGAAGGTGACCCAAGACGAGCAGCGACACAAGGAAAGCTTCAATAACTAAATAGGATTGAACATTGCTATCGGAGTATGCATTGGAACAAAGAAAAGATACCTAATATAAAAGAATGTAGGCAATTATCAGGAACATGGCGAGAGATAATTCCAATGAATGATAACAATAATTCATAAGTAAACATAGAATGTAGAAAATGGGAATGTAGTAGAACTTCAATGATAAGTATGACAATTATTATGATCAGTCATACAGTATGCTCAAAGAACATAAATAACCCATGTAGTAAGTAGTGGCTTGTCTAGTAATCTAATGTATGAGGACTAGTAGTCAGAAATCATACGTCAAGATCAAAGACTATATAAAACCATGTAGTAGTTGTGGCTAGGATTGCGATCCTATGACCAATGATTAATGTAGATAAGTGAAACCAAAACACCAATAATACAAGCACAAGGGAGAAATGGGACGTGTTGATTATTGGGTGTTGTTGGAATATAAGGAGTAATACCACTGCGCAGCAAAAGGCAAGTGCTTCAAAGGAGAACCTAGCCTATGCAGCAAAAGGAAAATGTTTCAAAGGAGAAACTAGCCAACTAACAAGGAGTTGATCATCGACAAAGCATTTCATCCCTTCGAAATGAGTGTCATGAATGTCAACATGAAGAAATTCAAGCTAGAGTAGGTAACTCTTGAACTGAAAGACAGAGAGAGATCTTTCAAATAGCAAGATTGATAGAAAGAAAAACACATGTAACACAGATCGCAAGAATACGATTTGGCACAGAGAAAGATGAGAAATGGACTTCAAGTGGAGAATCTTGAATATAAGATCATAGTAAGTGCCATATGCTACTCGTCTTGGGGTAGAGGACACACCTTGACTATGGGCCGCTTATATTCACCACTGGAAGTGCGCACAGTAATCACTCGAACTAAGCCGTCTTCTCCCGGATGAGTAGCGGTGATCACGCCTAACTTCCATTGAAGAGGAGGAATGTTGTCTTCCTTCAAGATGACGACAGTACCAACTTGAATGTTGTCACTGGAGCAGGTCCATTTCTGCCTCTGTTGTAGTGAGTGAAGATATTCGGATGACCAGCGTTTCCATATGTGTTGCAAATGATTTTGTAACAGCTGCCATCTTTCTACATACCTCTTATCTTCTGTGAGAGGATGTGAAGGTAAAGAAGTGAGAGGTTCTCCAATTAAGAAGTGACCAGGAGAAAGGTATGACAAGTCAGCTGGATCATCATTTAGACGAACAAGTGGTCTAGAATTCAAGCACGCTTCGATTTGAGATAGAAGCGTAGAAAGCTGTTCATATGTGAGAATTTGAGCTCCCATAACTCTCCTGAGATGAAACTTCATAGATTTCACTGCTGCTTCATGTAAACCACCGAAATGGGGAGAATTTGGAGGAATGAACGACCAGCTATAATCGTGGTTTGCAGTGAAATTTTGAATTGTAGTTTGAAAGTCTCTTGACTGCAATAGCAATCTGAGCTCCCTTAACTTGTTGTTTGCTCCAACAAAGTTAGTGCCATTGTCACTGAAGATTTCTTTACAGAGTCCCCGACGTGCTGTAAATCTTCTAAGGGCTGCTATGAAGGCATCTGAGGTTAGATCAGAAACTAATTCAATGTGTATGGCCTTTGTTACCAAGCAAACAAAAATAGCGATGTAAGCTTTTACAGTCGTTTTACTGCGTGGAGCCCCATATCTTATGTTGAAGGGTCCAGCATAATCGACTGCTGTGCGGAGAAAAGGTCTAGCAGGAGTTATTCTATAGCTAGGAAGATTTCCCATTAACGGCTGAGCACTTTCTGCTTTTAACTTGAAGCAGATGAGACATCTATGCAAAATAGATTTCACTACTCTTCGAATACTAGGTATCCAGTAGGCTTGTCGTAATGAAGCTATAAGCAGCTGATGCGAAGCATGTAATAGCTTGCGATGCTCATATTCTACAATCAGAACTGTTAACTGATGTCGGGATGGCAATATAACTTGATGTCTTGCATCATGTGTAAGATCTGATTTCTCCAACCGTCCACCCACTCTTATAATGTTGTTCTGATCTAGGAATGGAACTAATGCATGGATAGAGCTTTTCACTGAAGTTTGTTTGCCATTGCTAAGATCTTTCAGCTCTTGAGAAAAAACTTCTTTCTGAGCGATTTTAACACAAACTTGTAAAGCATTTTGCAATTCTTCTGCTGCGAGAGGTCCATGATATTTATTTTCATGACGGCAGGCAGAAATAAATCTATACATATAACAAGTAACTCTCTGCAAGCGCCTAAGATCAGAAAATCTAGTGAGAAAACTATCTTCTGCTGTTGTAGCTGCCATACAGATAGTAACCAGTTGTTCGGAAGAATCCTGAACGGTTAATTGTTTTGGTTGTTCAGGCCATGATGTTGTGTTTTGAGCCAGCCAATTAGGACCGTGCCACCACAAATCAATATCAGACAATTGTTCAGACGAAACACCTCTTGAAACGAGATCAGCTGGGTTGTTTTCTGTAGAAACATGTCGCCAGGCTGCTGTTTCAGAAAGCTCTTGTATTTGTGACACACGGTTGGACACAAATGTTTTCCACTTTCGTGAATCTGATTTTATCCACGACAGAACAATAACTGAGTCTGACCATAGATAATTTTGCGATGTTTGAATGTTAAGGTCATTCAACACCTTGTTGTACAGTTTAGATAACAACAATGCTCCACAAAGTTCAAGACGTGGAATGGTTTGCCTTTTAAGAGGGGCAACCTTAGATTTGGAACATAGCAAGTTAATTGTAATTTCACCTTCATTGTTCACAGAACGGAGATATATGCATGCACCATAGGCCTTTTCTGAAGAGTCACAGAAGCCATGGATCTGTATATCTTGAAGGGTACCATGTGTGAGAACAAATCGTGGAATACGCATCGTGTGAATTGTACCTAAAATGTCACAGATCTCAATCCATTTCTCTGCTATGTGTGAAGCTACTTCCTCGTCCCAACCAAGCTTTTCAATCCATAATGATTGCATGAAGATTTTGGCATTGATAACAATAGGACTGACAAGGCCTAAAGGATCAAAAATGGAGGATATGACTGATAGGATAGTACGCTTGGTAAGTTTAACTCGAGTATGAGTTTGGAGAGAAGGATGGGATTGAATCTGGAAATTATCAGTTGCAGGATGCCATAGTAAACCAAGGGCATGTGCATTTTCACTGTTATCAAGAGACAGAGGCAATTGGGTCTCTCGATAAGATGATGGAACAGATTCCAACAAAGCTTCATGATTGGAGCACCATTTTCGCAATGGAAATCCGCCACTGTCAAGCATGAGGATTAATTCTTCTTGAAGGCGTAGCGCTTCTTGAAGATTATCATGTCCTGTCAGGCAGTCGTCCACATAGAAGGAATTTCTAACAGCTTGGGAAGCAAGAGGGTATTTAGCTTCTTCTTCTATCGACAGCTGATGCAGGGATCTTATGGCTAAAAATGAAGCTGATTTAGTACCATAAGTCACGGTAGTTAATGCATAGTCTTGTATGGGCTCATTTGAATTAGAACGCCACACAATCCTTTGAAGATTCTGGTCGCTTTCGTGCATTTTTATGCGTCGGTACATTTTAGAAATGTCAGCTGAGAATGCATATTTATAGGTTCGAAAACGAGTTATAATTGATGATAAATCATCTTGCACTGTAGGCCCTAATTTCAGAATGTCATTTAGGGATTTGCCTGAAGATGTTTTTGCAGAAGCGTCAAACACAACTCTAGTCTTGGTTGTAGTAGAAGAGGGTTTGATTACTGCATGATGTGGTAAATAGAAGCATTTTTCACCTGGCTTTGGAAGTGAAACCTTCTTCATGTGTCCCAATTCTTCATATTCTTGCATGAATTTTTTGTAATCTTCCTGCAAGACAGAATTAGTTTGAAATTTTCTTTCCAGATGTTCTAAGCGTTTCACTGCTTGTTGTCTGGATTCGCCCAAGGAGTCCTGAGATCGATTCTTGGGTAATTTCACTACAAAAGCACCGTCATCTGCACGAATAGTGTTTTGTATGAAATGTTCTTCACACTCTCTTTCTTCTTTAGTAAACACTGGTTTAGGAAAATCTTCTAGTTCCCAGAAACGTCTCAACTGCGTGTCAACATTGTCAACAGTCACAAATAAATTGTGTTGAGCAAATGTGACTTTCTTAGACTTGATTGAGCTTTTGGGCACAAATCCACTGATTATCCAACCTAGTTCCGTGTTACTAAGAATAGGGTTATTAGGAATGACTATTCTTTCATTAGTGAATAGTTGGTAAAACAGGCTAGCACCAATGAGGAGCTGGACATCACCAGGGATATAGAATTTAGGATCTGCTAATGTAATTTCACTAGGAATATTGAATTTTGTGGGATCAATACGGACTGAAGGAAGTTTGTTGGCAATGTGAGGGATTACTAGACAGTTCATTTCAGCCTGGAAATTCTGGATTCTGGATCGCAGATTAACCTTAACACTGTGACTGCAAGAAGAGGTGCCATTTATGCCTCTTATATTAGTATAGACATTAGTTGTTGACAGCTGCAACTTCTTGGCTAAATCTTCAGTTATAAAGTTCAGTTGGCTCCCTGAATCTAATAACGCTCTGCACAACACTAGGTTTCCTTGCCTATCTTCAATATGCACTGCTGCAGTTGCTAACAAAATCTCCTTTTGGTTGGATTTTTCTCTTATAGAACATTAACTGGCAGGTAGATTGTCAGGGCCTTCACCAATGTTTGAATGGTGAGAGGTCTTTTTCTTGTCACGTATGTTATGTAATAATTTGCTGTGTGAAGCCTTCCCACAATTACAGAATGACTTGAGTTTGCAGTGGTCTCTTTTGTGACTGTTGGAGAAACAGTTTGCGCATAAACCTTTGCTTTTCACAAGATCCCATCGTTGATCCACACTCAACTGTGAAAACTTGTCACACCTATATAACTTGTGACCTTCCTGGCAGCAAGGGCATGTATCACCTTTGATGGCAACATACGATTGACGAGTTGTTTTTACAGACTTCTTTTGTGAATGTCTTTCACTCTTTTCTTTGGATGGGCTTGGCACATTGTTAGAATTGGATAGCACTTCTAACGAATGAGCCTTGGCTTCTAGGAAGTTCATCAACTCTTGAAGCGATGTGAACCTTTGTGAGTCAATTTTACTTTCCCATTCTTTACGTGTAGTCTCACCAAGATGATCCAATATTAATTGAATGAACATGACTTCGTGTAATGGGATTTCAATATTGAGAGCTTCGATGGCGTTAAGATTGCTTTGAAACTGATTTAGTAAGTTTCGCAAGTCTGTAACGTTTTCATCTTTCATTACTGGTAACGAAAGTAGATTTTTGATGTGAGCTGTGGCAATAACTCGAGTATTATCATATCTAGAGCACACCAAGTTCCATGCTATAGTAAAATTCTCATTCGTGACTGGAAGATTCTGAACAAGAGCGTGAGCCTGCCCCTTCAGAGAACTCAGCAAATAATGATATTTCTGGATGGAATCCAACGATTCATTGTTTACCACTAAGCTACTGAAAGTGTCATGATAATGCTTGAAATTTGTTACATCTCCACTGAATACTGGAATTTGAATTCTTGGAAGTTGTATATTTCTATTGTTGCACTGTGAATTAGAAGACTGACACGTGTGACGAGAATTACTACTGTGATTAGATTGATGGCTGTGATGAGAGCCTACACTACGCACTGGTTGGTCGTGTAGAAATAACAATTCACTAAGCTTAGCCTTTAGCACCTTGTACTTGTTATTCATCTCTTCGTCATACTGTGTGTGCATGTCAAGTTCACTTTCAGCTTCGATAATAGCTTCAATTTGAGTTTGTACCACTTCATAATTTTGCCACACTTCGTTAAGAGTGTCATATTCAACTTTTAATCGAAATATATCAACTTCTTCAGTAATATTGTCACTGTACTTCTGAATGTACGTAAGTTTTCTTTTAAGAAAAGCACGTTTTTTCGTTAATTCCTTCAAGTCACTTTCCATGATGAGATGAGAAATTACTTGTAGTTTAAAGATGAGATGCTACCACCGCTGCACGATGATACATGTGAGTCAGCTGTTCACTGCTTTCTTGAAGTTCGCTGGTGACCGGAATCCCACGATGAGTCGAATCACTGCTGCTTGATGCTGTCCGCGATGCGAAGTTCAGGGTTGCTGGAACTCACGAACCGACCGACTCGGAAGCACAGATGAATGAGACGAACTCGAGAAACGGTATTTGCGAATACAAGTATGCAATAAATATGATTGTACCAATATGATCCTGCCCGTAAGGACCAATGTTAGGGATGGCCGGGAATATATCCGGTCCGAGAGAGGGCAATGTTGGGTATCAGGACCGTAAGGACAATGTAATTTATGGACGTAAAATGTCCGGTCCAAGGATAAATGTAGGGTTAGGTTTAGAGGAACACAAGTTCGGAATGAAGTGAAACAATGTATGTGAAATACATGGGAAAACTCTCTAAGTAGCGGAGGACCAATTTCAGAGCAAGAGTGGACTATATCACGAGGACACTGGGTACAGAGATCACAGGAAACATATTGGTTAAACAATCTAGAATGAACTGAAACTTGCACTTTATTAATACTTGTAAACACTCGAAGAAATACTATATGAACACTGAATAATAATTAACGAAACACGTTGAAACAATAAATTGGAATTTGGCGCGAACAAGGTTGCACCATAGAAGTAATTTAGTAAATTTTGTAATTTACCAATGAATTATATCTCAAATTAAAGGTAATAAAATTTACTGTAGAATGAATGTATTTAAAGTTATTAGCACTTGATTGCTCACGTTTTATAGCTTCTTGGTGAGTGATGACGTCACACGCTATGTACTTACGTGGAACTAATAAGTGAATCTAATGAACCTTTAATACGGAGAATATGTAAATTCTGTTTAAGTAATTTACTTGAAACTAATAAAACTTATAAGGAAGTTTTATTCCTACGATTTCTAGTGTATAGACAAAGGGCGCGAAGATGCCTTTGTTACTAGAAAATCAGAGCAATGTTAGAACGCGACTTGTTCGTATCACTGCAGGCTTTATACTGATGAGGCTTCCTGACGCTCTTCAAGGCGCACTAACAGGGGGAATACCCGACACCAAGAACTCGCGCTCAGGATATGATGTAATCTACGCCTACTCAACTTAATACTTGGCGCAAGAAAATATAGCGGATGATTTGAATTAAACTATTCACTGCACATAATAAATATGCTGGAAAAAACACTTAGCTTGCGTGAACAATCTGTAAGTAAATAATGTTAATATAATTTTAGTTGCAACTCTTAAAATTTAAATATGCATATTAACTTGCCTTTACTGTAAACCTAATAACAACATTTATAAATTTACCTGCAGTGGCCTAATGTAAGATACAAGGTCAGCAGTGATGTGGCCCTTGGTCGGGTGGCAATAGTTGAGTTTGGCCCTAAGAGTGAAACAAGTTGTGCAGGCCTGCTCTATAGGGCAATTGTTCCAGCTTGTGAATATAAGTCAGCATATCAAAGTCTTTTTTCAGCATATTTATCAGGTAATGTACCAGCTTCTTGATATGGCCCGAACCAGCTTAGGTACCCAAAACTAGGTCCACCACACCAGAACTCATAGCCATACCTAATTGGCTTTCCATGGATGAATTGTTTTGCACTAGGCCTATGTTTACCAAAGTAAGGTACCATGCTAAAATCTACGGAGTGGTTTTGTATATGTGAACTGTACTCTACACATTTCTCATTTATTTTATCTATTAGTGGCCGTACTTCAGCAAATCGATCACCTAAAGGTAGTTCCACATTATAAATCAGAATCGATCTCTTGCCATAGTTTCGGAAATCAATATGTTATGGGCATTTGGTGACTTTTCCCAATATATGTTATCTGTCTGTGGCAGGCCAACATAACCACTCAAAAAAAGCTATGAAACACGTCATCTCTTCTTTAGAACGGTCTCCAAGCCTATTTTTTTTGCGGTGTACTGATTTGTATATGTCACCAACAAATTTACCACGTCATCATCAAAAAAAACTCAAGGGACTGTTAGTTTGACACAAAGAAAGATATATTTACGTCATCTTCCCATTAATATTCACTTACAGATATTTTTTTACAATAATGAAACACCAGGTTTTATTCTTCAAAAGAATTTCACAAACAAATTTTTAGGCTCCCATTACGCTGACGTCCTTCTGGAAGGAAGCGCTACGAAAGTCGGCTGTGGGGCCTACAATATTGTTTGTAATGTTTGTTTGGTGAATCACTATGATAAAGAAGATATTTAAGGCAATAAATGAATAACAATTTGCAACAAACCAATAAGAAGAAACATAGAACACAGACCCATCTATCCGAAGGTCTTCGACATATTCCATTTTGTTAGAAACGTAACTTCACAGCTAAATATCACTACTAACCTCTCAACAAAGAAGACTAAAATAACATAAAAATTAAAGAATGCAGTTTCTAGTTACGAAATATGATGCTGCATTCGGGCGAGTAATTGAAGAACTTTCGAAAAATAAACATGTTACCTACTGCTGCTCGCATCCTTCTGGAAGGACGTCAGCGTTATCTGGGTTAAACAGAGCAAAGTAACCAAAATGGTAATGTCTTGGACTCGTATTCTGGAGGTCCCTGGTTCAAGTCCCAGAGCCGGCCGATTTGACATGAATTTTTTTATTATTTTGTGAGTGCGCGACTGTCAAGATATCACAAATCTTAGTTCTGCTGATGCTGGACGATTTTAATCTGATTAAAAAAGCTTATTTTCTACATATCATAATTGCAATTATAATTGATTCAAGAAAAGCATTCTGGCACTTTGTTACATCAGTTTACCTGATTTTATTTTTACTGCAGCAGTTATTGATTACTTTCCTGTAGACACTGGCACCTGTGTCATGTTCAAGGCAGGAACAATAGTTACGAGATGTCACAATCAAGTCTGCATCATTCTGCAGTTTGCCACGTTTGCAAATTAATTGCAGACAGAGTTTTGACATCACAAAGTGTATAAAACTGTGTCACTGCGCATGTGCAGACCTCACTGCAGAAAAAGAAATCAGCAAACTATGATAAATAAGGTAATCATATTACCGATTCACAAGCCACCAATAAATGAGATTTCGCTGGGACGAGTCAAGTTCAAAATCTACATACCATGAAATACAGAACTACATTTGAAAATATAAAAAAACACATGAGGACAGAAAATAAGCTGTGTGCTGCAGCATTGTAGCATATTAAGAGAAACTGCCAGGCGGACAAACTGTTCTTTAGAACATGTAAAGTGCTAGCTATACTTTAAAAATCCCTTTAGGCAGGCCTACAGGCTGAGGTAGATTTCAAAGTGCTTTTGGTTTAATTTATTATCGCTGCGCAGCACTCTTCTGTTTTAGCCTTGGCATGGCAAACCCGCAGTAATAAGAACTGAATTCGGTAAAGAGGAAGAGCCTACAATCATTTGTTTTGACAACAAGAATAGGATATAATATTCTGGGAGGCCGTGCGCAAGATCAGCAATGAATAAAATTAGCAAAGCCGCTAAACAAGACAAAATTATATAATAATAATTCTTTTAAGTATTATTATTTTCAAACATTAAAATCTCGCGTCATATCGGAGCTATCGAGAAACTAATTATTGATTTGTAGAGTACTCATCAAGAGCTTTTCAATGATACCCCACAAAACGTGGTTTCAAAAATTTCGAATTTCCACCCCCTCACCCCCACCCCCACTGGTACCCCCAAAACCCCCGAATCGTTGGTGTCACTGTGAACTCCATAGGGAGTACTCTAATTTATTCAAACAAAGTTTCCCTCTATACTTCATAGGGGCCGAGATATAAATGTTTTAAAATTTCAACCCCCTCCCCCGACCACCCCCTTGGGCCAATTTTGCTCATTAACGAACTTGTCCGAACTATTGGGCCTAGAAATAACATAATAAAATTTGGATCAAATATCTTCAAAATTACGGCCGCTATCGTATAAAGATATAAAGATATAAATATATATATATATAAATATCACAAATTTTTTTTTGAACGGGCGGTGGTTTCGTGCTTAGGGAAGCATGAAACGTAAAGATATGAAAGAATTTTTCGAAAATCATGACATGGTATCAGATTTTTCTTCGAAATCTACCTAAAAATAGTCATGAGTAATTTTAAAAACTAAACCATGCCAGTACCTGGAAAACAAGTTTGTTCCATCTGATGATCTAAAGTTATCAGCAAGTATATTAAGTTCCTGTGCTGATATTTCTTTGAGCCCGTAGTAGTCACTGAGATTGTATTCTGCTTGCCATTCTGCCACTCCTCGCTGATTTGCTGCTGACAAGTCTAGGTAATACTGCTGATAGTCCAGCACCTGCACATAGGAACGTGTTATCAATATACTGGTTATTTTTTTGTATGTTAGAACTTCTCATGCATCGTTACATTGATTAAGAAGAGAGACCTTGTATCTAAAGAATTATCCAATTTCAAGTTATACAATGTAGAACAATGTAGTTTCGTAGAAGCCTCATTTGTAAACAGGATAGTCTGTTGTCCTTGTACTATTTACATCCTTACAATGGTGGAATTAAATACCAGGTCTTTTATCCCAACCAACTAATGTAAAATTATTACATTTTGCAGCATTTGTTCATAGATAGTTGCATCCAGGCATATTCACCCTGTTTTCATAGATATGTAAGATATGTCAAATTAAAACCAAATTCTATCATCCTCATTATCATAATATGGTACATACAATATTACATTTCCTTAAATACCAATAGATCTCGATTTTGGTCTTCAAACGTAGCATTAAGCCTTTCTTATGTAAGTAAGTTCCACACAAGAAAATATTAGTTTACTGTAATCTTGTATTGAACCAATAAACTTGTCTAATATTCATTAATAGTGAAAACTTGGATTGGAATCCTCAAATAAAATAGGAAGTGTTACTTCAAAAGTAAATAAAGCATGTTAACTTATTGCCTGGTTTCTGGAAAGTGAAGCAATGGATTCAATAGGTGGGCTATGTGTCCTATTTGTTGTTGATTCTGAGTTGAGCAGTAAGATTTCGGAAAAGTTCCATACATCAGTTCCTGCTTTGAAAGAATTCTTCTTACGAACACTAGATGACTGAAGTCAATTTGGTACAGTATTGTTATCACCACAGTTGTTTGCTACACATAATGAAATGAAAATAATCACCAATTGATGGAACAAATGTTACTATGGTGAAGGTGATATTAATGACAAGAAAACAGATGCCCTAAATGTTCAGTTGAGACAAAGAGATGTAAGAAGCTATTCCTATGAATAACATATGAAACATATGATCGATAATAGGCAATTAATTTAGTGGTTAAAATTTCTTTCGCTAACTATTTTTAATTTTTGTAGCTTCATTTTAAGGTTTGTGAGAACTTGAACACAAAAACACAGATCATTCAATATGTGTCATCGAATTGTCAAACAACTATTGTTATATATTGGGTAAATTCGTCCAGCACATTCTATGATGCATTTGTGTTTTTGTGTTGAAGGTTGAATACTATAAAACAGTAATAAATGCCATTGGGATTTAACCCATGGCGTTACCCGGCTCGCAATGGACAGTTATAATTGCTAGTTGTATTAGGTGGTACAAAAATCGTGGCTCTTGTAAATCTAAGCGTTAGATTGATATTGAAGTGATCAGACTTAAAATAATAAAAATTGAATATCGTACATAAATACTATAACGTGAGTTTAATAGCAGTGGCATAGCGTACTATAAACAATTAGGGAAGCTGATAGCATACATATGGAAAAGCAAAGGCTAGATTAAAATCCTTACCTTAATTTTTGAAGGTCAGCTCTATTCTCCTGTTTCTCCCGATAAATACTTCTATGACATCATCTTCGAATGTGTGTCTGCTCCTCAATCCATTCAGCAGAGCCTTCTCTATGTTTAACAATGCGAGTGCCGCTAATCTTTCCTGAGTTTGAGAATTTCTCAGGTAATTTTTAATCCTTTTTAACACAGAGAAAGACCTTTCACTTGTTGCACTTGTAGCTGGAATTGTTAAGATTAGACTGCACAGTTTGTATGTTTGAGGAAAAACTGCTCTTAAGTCAAGGGTCCGGATGTATTCATGAAGATCATAAACAGTTTCCTTCGCCATGTCAGAATCACAATAAACAACAGAAAGTTCACTCCTCAATATAGCAATGTCGAAATGGATTCCATAATTTTCTTGTAAGCATTCCAGTGCAGATTCTGGAAACTGAGTTTGAAAACTCTGAAACTGCCTACTGTCAAGGAGACTTAAAAATTTCAGTCTGGGGACCTCTGCAAACCTGGTTGAAATATTTAGAGATACCACATCAATGACTTCGTAAAAAAGTCTTTTGTATGAAGATTTCTTATCTTCGCCAGGAATTGAATCTATGCGAATTCTTTTAGATTTTTGGGAGCAATCCTGTTCAGACGAAAATACTTCCATTTTTTCCCAGACAGAATCAAAATTCTCACGAAGTTTCTGCAAATGGCGTTTAAAGTCTTCAATCTTTCGCATACAGAAAGAGATATCATTTAGTTTTGTCTGAAGTACTTTGAATAGTGAATCAGAAAATGGAAATATTAAGGAAAATATTTCTAAAAAGAAATTGAAATCGAATCCCTTTATAGTCGTCAGCAGACCTTGGGCAGAAACAATGGTTTCTGAATCCCATTCACTCTTATTTTCAACAATACCGTCAAACAGCTGTTCAATATGGGATCTGTTTTGATGAATCATTTCTACTAAACGACTATGATACTGCCATCGTGTAGGAGCAATTGCAGGAAACCTCTTGTTTAGATGTTCCTCTAGGGCAATAGATCTTTTAGAAGACTTGGAGAAAAAATTTCCAAAGGCTGGCAAAGTAGCAAAAAAAATGCTAACCGACTTTATAAAGCTTGCAGACTGAGAAAGCACTAAATTTAACTTATGGGCATAGCAGTGAACAAAAATAGCTTGCCCAAACTGCGCTCGAATCTTAGCCTGAAGGCCATTATGTTCACCAGCCATTACTGCAGCACCGTCGTATGTTTGCGCCACTAATTTAGAATCGCACTGGAAATCTTTGAGGACCTCTACTGCATGTTGGTATAAACCGTTGGCAGTGCGATCAGCACTTACATCCTTAAAATGTAAAAATCTTTCCTCCACTCTACCGTCTCTACTTACGTAACGAAGAACGGAAGATAGCTGCGACTTCATGGTTACATCTGAAGTTTCATCTAGTATTAATGCCACAAATGGTGCTCCTGATATTTCTTTCTTAATTTCACTGGTCATTACTTCTGATATACAGAATATTAAATCTTTTTGAATATCAGGTGACGTACCACGAAATGTTTTTGAGTCATTCAAATGAGCTTTCAACTCATTGTTGGACGTAATTTCCTTTGTTGGAAGATGACTCCCCTTCGTCATGCCCCCTAAAAGCGAGACCCTGTGAACCTAAAAAGCAAACAGCGTTAATTAAATGGCCTAATATTCGGCGATTTTGCCTAACGCTTTCATTATGCTTTTCTACTGCAAGCCTGTACTGATCACTTAAGGAAAATTCAATTCTTTTGTTTTTTCCAAATAAATGACACTCCTTAAGACAAGCTATGTGATTGGCTGACAAACAGTGTCGCTTTTGTGCCTTATGCAAGTTATTAAGATCAGCAAAACCGGTGGTATTCCACACTGATTTTTCTTTCGAAAATAAAAGGCATGGCCAACAGAACATTCTTTGTAGTTTCTTACAACCGCACAACCAAGGCACAGACTCATATAAACGTTCACTGAAGTGTCTTGTAAATGTTTTCACTTTGGTTTCCAAAGAAAGAAGTGGTTTCGGTTTACCCTTCTCAATTATATTGGTTTTCTCTTCGATTGAACGCAGACTAAATTTCTTTGTTAATACGTCTTCAATTACACAATCACAAGAATCACTGTTGTCACCCATGATGATAAACAGAACCGCCCACACCGCACCTTGCCACAACACCACATGCGGACCTACCCTACCGCATTCAGCGCTAATGCGGTGGAATACCAAACTGCAACCGCTTCCAAATCTACGAATTTTAGTGGCGGGGAAACTACAAAGCTTGCATTTCCGTATAGCCTGGAAGACTGCTATTCAAAAGCAGCTTCCTAACTTGGGCTGCCGCATCAAACTGTGCAATAAGACTGCTGCATCTCATGTTGTCTCATTTACGGAACACATGATTTGATGAAAAGAATGTACTTCATCTACGAATTAAATGTCTTGCATTTACAGACTATTACACGATAAACATTAATTTAATTTTTGCCAGCAATCTTGGGGAAGCACTGCTTCCCTAGCTTCTTAAGTAGCTACGCCCCTGTTTAATAGTAAAGTAGAGAACTTATCATGTGTACTTGTGTTTGCTTTGTTAGTTTTTTTCAATAACCATTGGGTTTTCAGTCAGTTTGACAGACATTTTTTTTATTAATTATTGAATATTCCTATCCGGCTTTCTGCACATCAACCGGATATGCAAGTCTATTCTAAACTAACTATGACATCACAGTTTCTGTGAATTAAAAAGAGAGACCAGTTTTACAATTTGAGTTTCAAAAGGCTTCCTCAATTACCAGGCCTTTATGAGCTAGAATTAGCTCAATAACAGTAAGAATCCCTATTACACAAAGAAATAAGTACAAGAAGTACACAACTTTATAAGTGCTGTAACATTCAACCTCAGTGAGGTCTGGCAATTTATTTATCACCAGTAGGCCTGTTACTTAAATCTAGAAGACAAGACTTTTGTACCACCTAGTAGCACCAGCTTTGGTCATTTTGACCAGCAAGTATTTTTAGCCATTTTTCTCATAGTGTATGCATACAATTTAAAATGATATCTAACTACAGACTTAGTGAGCGTTTCATTCCAAAACCTAATCTAACACCCATGTACACTGTGTTTATGAAGCACAAAACTCAAAGTGATTTAACAAAGGGTTTTATTTGATTAATTCTATATCATTAATATAAAACCTGCATATTAGTTCCAATAGCTTTTACATACAGTTTTGTTGTTGAATTATTTCGCATTTCAATTTTTTTAATGGAATATTGTGTTTTGAAGGCTAATTGTGCAAAATTACATGGAGATCAAAATAAAACTGTAGATGTGTGTAACACACAACTCCACTAATAGATGAATGGTATGTAATAAATAATTAATAAAGTGTACTGAAATTTAATTACTTGAAAGCAATTAAGGCCATACTAAACAGAGTTTGTTGCAACAATAAAAATCCCATAATGAACCCCTGAGGGACTCCGGCGATATTTCTAGTGTGTGATTTTACAGTGGACTGTCATGTTGCTAATACTGAAGATATCTTGCATAAACATAATTTAATTACTGTTAAAGTTCCTATCGATGCATACAGGTAAGTACTGTTTCTTGAAAGATATTGCACATGCAGGAACATAATACTCTCATGTACTCTGATGCCTGTGCACACTGGCACCAACTTATATGGGCCCGTGGGGTTCAAGCCTACCCAATAATTTGCCGTGTACTATTATAATTATTTATTGCTATTACTAATAATTGTGTTTATTTGTTCAATTTGTAAAATGAAAATCAGGCTAATGTGGACATAATAGTACAATCTTCTCTTGTTCCAGTTCCCTCGTGATAATTTGAAATCATTCTACAGTTCATTACACTTTTACGTCTGTCAATGCAGTTTCCACGCCACCGCTGTTCTAGGTACTGTATATTTAAGAAGAGCACAGAAAAGCTAGATTTAGAATTTAGACGATGCTTGTGAAAAAAGAAATCACAGGAAAGCCATTAATGGACAAGGCAAAAAATTGTGATATAATATAAAAGTGTGGACATTGAAAGAGTGGATGGAACATGTAGAAAGAATGAATTATAAAGGTTATCAAGGGACAATAAACCATGAAAAGGATAGTGTGATTGGGGAGAATAGGCTCCTGGTCTACGGAAAGACAAAGAAGATAGTTAACTCTAGTCAGGAAAAACACATTTTTGGAACACGTCGTGCTACATACTTATTTTATGTGTGTTTGAGATTCATGCTGTTGAGGTTATATCTATATAATGTTTGAATAATTCAAAGCCATAGTCGGGATTCGAACCAGGATCTTTGGCTCTCCGTATTGCTGCTCTTACCAACTGAGCTGTCATGCCAACATACTGGTACAATATTAAATTCTCTAACTGATTTAAACCTTTAGGTATGAAAATTTTATTTTTAAGCATTAGGACTCTCAGTTTTTTATATATTGATATACAGCTGTTTATTAAGACAATTCACAAGACAAATTTTCTACTTGAGTTTAATTTGTTTATAATTGTTTTCTTGAAAATTTCGGCTATAAACTTGAAAAATTATTACTTCAAAACTATGAAAGAAAAATCAAATTTTCACTATGTTATACACAGACTCTAGTGCCTGACATTTATGTGTTTTGTTCTTGTTGTTTTTTTTTGCATACTTAAGATCTTAAATTGTTACATAGATTTATATAAAATGAAAATATTTTTTTGTTCACATCATTGTAAACAAAAATCTAGAACACAGTAAGCTATTAATATATCAGAAATTTCTCCACATCAAGAACAAGAGAACATTTCTAGCTTCAAAATGACACCAAAATCAGTTTGATATGTCAATTTATAGAAGAATTATGTTTGAAATAATTGAATGCCAAGCGATTTACTACTAACGGAAATTGAGAGGAAAGCAAACCTTGTATCAAAACACTTGGAAAACACATGTAAAGATACTCAGCACATGACTCCACTTAATTACTAGTATATTAGTGACAACTAATAGTCAATACTATAAGTTTTAGCAGGTAGGGAAAATTAAAAATACTGAAAATTGATAGCTGAGCAAAGGGCATGGCAAAATGAAGCGTTTTAGAAAACGGGCTCTATCTAAGGAATTAGCAGCAAGAATTAAAAAATGAATGCATGAAGTGAAAGAGAAAATAACTGTCTATCTAAGTACGTCATTTTTCCAAAAAATGAAATTTTTCAGATTTTTTTTGGTTTCTTGGGTGTACATATACCTTAAATATCATGGTATACCACCAGGCGTTCTGAATATGAGATAACAAGAGGTCATTGCAATAATTAAATGCCAGTGTTCCTGAGACATTGAAGAACACAGTTCACTTAAAATGCTAATTCTTGAACAGATGAAAGTGTGGAATTCACTTCATGTTTTGGATAAATCATAATGTATGAGGACTCATGACCCATGCATAAATCACTGCCAACAGAGTCTCCGACCAAATTTACTTTTGTAAGTCTCATTAAGAAGAAGTAGAATAAGTGGATTGCCAAAATCATGCAATAGTGGTATAAATTACTCTAAAACTATGAAAAAATAATAACAAAAATGAATTGTTGGCATGGAGTGGCAGGTGTTCTTAAAACTACAAGAAATAGATGATTCATTTTGTAGGATCATAGTCTGATAGTAGGCTCCTACTAGTGGGCTATGGTAGGACAAAGCACATTATTTCATTGTTTGCATGGTGGTAAGCATGTTCTTTCACTGTACATGAAATAAATATCTGCTTGTAATGGCTGGAATAAGCACGGTTCTGTCTTGCTATATAAGTGGTTACAAAGACCCTTCTCAATTCGGCTAAAAATGGCCATAGCACGTTCTTTCTCTGCGGTCTTCAAATGTAACACTGAAACACCCTTCACATGGTAATTTCCAAGAATGTCAATACTTCTGTGCGAATTTTACCATCTGTTTATTAACATCAATTGAACATCATCTATAATCTTTGGAATAATTACTATATTTTTTTAAAGAACTAAATCCATTAAAAGAACACTTTTACGTTCCTTATAATGACACCTTAAAAACTATTAATGATAAATCAGTGGTTGTAGGTGATGATGTTCATATGATATTAACAGAATCATACAAAAATGTTGTTATTTGTTGAAATGTTCATGTAAACGGGATTTCAGTGCATGGAACATGGCTGCAACTTTGAAATGACAATTTCTCATACACATAATAATTGTTTAACGTTCCTAGTAGCTACCATTGGGGTCAATACGACTATGACTAGAAAACACTGGTTTTAAAAGTTATTATTTTCAACATTTATGACTTTATCCCTCTGAGTGAACTGAATCCTATTACACTTTATTAATTTTCATATTTTGAACACATTAAAATGTATTCACTGTACCATTGGGGTCAGTATGACCACATTAAAAGTTCGTTTTGGTCAATAACACCTTATTCATCTTTTTCTTTGAAGGTAACATTGTGTAAAAATGCTTATATACAGGTACATAATTATCCTGTTTAAAAAATAAAAATATATGTAAAGCCAGTTTACAAAAAAATTATAATACGTCCGAGATATCCCATGTAAATTAATTGGAGGTCTTTATCTCCCCAGTGGTACTCAGTGGTAGGAAGCTTACCAATAGTCAATATAGAGCATTTCAGATTACAATTCGTATCTGAGAAATTATTATTCGCACACTTTATCTTGAGCTCTGCACTCCATAATGCTGAAAACCGTCCATATAAAGAAGGCCTTGCTCGAAAGAATGAAGATCGCGACCCGTCTCCAGTATTGCCATACCCAAAAACTTCCCGTTGAGGCATTCTTGAGCTACCGTCAATTTTTTTTATTTGTTTACATCACATTATTCTGAAAATGACAGAATAAATCCAGGGATATTAGAAGAACAGTTGTGGAAATGGTCAATATAAGTGACAACGAAGTTAAAAATAAAGATTCTTTAAACCAAGAAGTATCGGAAATCAGCGAAATAATAACCAAATAAATGAAATGGAAGGAAAAGCAATTGAATGCGTTTTAAGCTGAATCTGTCGTTGGAGAAAATAAGAAGTCAAGTTTTATTATTTCGTTGTATTAATTGTGTTGTATTAATTACCTACAAACTTTCGCGAAAGGTATTTAGTTAAATTACATCAATTCAGGCATGTTAAAGTGCGTATTCAAGTAGGCCTACATGTACAATGCTACGACTTTTAAACGATTTTCTATATTCTGAAGACCGGGAGAGAAATTGTCTAAATAGGTCTAAATATACTGCTTTATTCATTTCTCCAGCGATATATTCTACTATAAAATCTGAATCAATATAAAATCTTTAGTTTGGTAGCGAGAGTTGAAAGTGCTACAAATTAGTTAGTTCCATTGTGTACCAGCATAAAACTACACACGTTATATTTTCTGGTAATTGGCAACCCTTCAGAAACAACGTCAATTTCAACTCACCGCCTTCTGCAATAGTCAGTCTCTTATACTGCATGCAATATCAGCTCCCCTCACCCCGCAATTTTTGGGCTCAAGATAAAGTGTGAGCATAATAATTACTGAATAACCCAAACCTAACATTTACCTGTCCACTGTTGGCATCAAACTTATAGAGGCGGAGTCCTGGGTTGTTTGGGCCACTTACTGTTCCTTTTGGTGAAACTGCTGGGGAAATGAAGATCCATGACACTGGAACACCTGAAGAAAACCATCAATATTAACTTAATACATATTTCTGTAGAAATGATACCTTGTACAATTGTGCCAGTACTTAAATTATATTCAGTTGTATTGTTCAGAATTCCTTGTAATTCCCAAAATGAGTAAAATTACCAAAAAGTTACTTCCATTAGCTCCAGTAATATCAATCTCTCCACTGATATTACATCAACCTGTAAGGAAGACCTGGAGTTTTAAACCACCTGGTAGGACCAGAAGGCACTTTTAGATTAAATATTATAACAGAGTACAAAATAGATAAAAAACACTTTTAGCGTGGATACAAATAGTTTAAAAAAAAAGAAACTACAAAACTACAAAACACAGGCTACGTTTCAATCCGCCCACCGGATCTTTCTCAAGCCAACTGACTGGGTAAGACGTCCGCGAAGTCATCAAGGAAGGGCTCCTGTTGCTGTTGTTGTTGTTGCTGATCGATCCGTGACATCGACACGCGATCACCGGGACCATTGTACCTGTAATGTTCTGTAACCCATTCTTTTGGTATATCGAAATCAGATTCTACACAATCCATGGGTCTGTGCAACTGTGGAACCATGTCTTTTTTGCCAACGTTCCTTATAACTTTTAATCATGGCTCACCTAAATCACCTTCATAATTATTAAGGCATCTTTCCTTTACTTCCAAAATATGCTTCGCCTCGCATTTTTTCCACCAAATGCGATCGATCTCATTTTTTATTATTCTAAAATCGCCAATCCTGTGGTTTTCACTAATTAAATGTTGACATAACCCTGTACTTCCTTTCCCATTCCTAAAGTCTCTTTCATGTTCACGTAACCTTATACCGAATGATCTTCCCGTTTCACCAATATATATGCCCTCACAATCCCTGCATGAAATGGCATAGACGCCCATTCCTTTCATTTTATCACTATTCTTACCCAAGTGCTTATATTGCGTGAATATATTTCCTATTGTTTTTTTGGGCCGATAAGCTGGGGTCACATCGTATTTCCGTAAAACTTTCCCAATTTTTTCACTTTTGCCTGGAACATATACCACTGACACATAATTGGTACTTGAATCCCATTTTTCTTTTTCCTTTTTGTTTGCGTTTTCCACTTTTTGGTTCACTTCCAGAATATTCCTCGTACCCTCGTTCCACAGCTTCAGAATGTCTCCTTCATTATACCCGTTGAAAACTGCCAGTTTGATTATTTGGTTCTTCTCCCTGTTTAAATCATTATCATTATTACATATCATATATGCACGATTAATAAAGTTACGCCACACATTTAATTTCGTGGACCGGTGGTGGGCCAATTTCTCATGTTTGTACAGCCCTCCTTGGTTAGGTTTTCTGAACACTGCCACTTTTATGAATGTTCCTACCATACTAATAACTAAGTCCAAGAAACTTAACCGTTGATCAGTAGCTTTCTCATAGGTGAATTTCAGTCTTTGGTGACTTCTATTGAAATCATTTACCATTTCCTCGCATTTATCCCCTCTTGTAATTAAGAAAATGTCATCAACATATCTCATGTAGGATACAATGGCTTGTTTGAACTTTTCGATAGTCGGTGTTTCAATGCGATGCATAAAAAGATTAGCTATGCAACCGGAAATTGGATTACCCATACTTAGGCCCTCTATCTGTTGGTATATAGTGCTATTGAATTGAAAAACGTTGTACTTCGTACATATCTCGTACCATCTACAATATTCGTTAACGATGATATGATCAATTCCCTTGCTGGATAACCACTGACCTGGAAATTCTCCCGCTAGTTCCCTTGGTATACTCGGGTATAAGTTGCAAACATCTAAACTGAACATACAATAGCCTTCCTCCACTTTAATGTCCCCTAAAATATCCCTGGCCACTTAAGCATTTTCCACCGACCACATTGTACCTTTCTGGATTTTGGTTAAACGATCCACAAGTAATTTAGCCAATTGAAAGGCTGGGTGATCATACATGGGAATAATTGGTCACATTGGTACACCTTCTTTATGCATTTTCGGTAATCCAAAGCACACGGGTAAATCTGATTTAGTGTTTATAATCGTTCTCTTGGAGTGTTCACTTATCGTTATACTGGAATTAATTACAGCCTCAACATTGCGTTGAATTTTCCTTAATGGATTTTTGTCCAATACCACAAAATCAGAACCCTTGAAGCATTCTGCCATCTTGTTTTTATACTGATCCTGTTCCATAAATACCGGTTTGTTCTCCTTGTCACTTTTAATTGCTAGAATTCCATGGTTTTTCAGCCATCCCTTTGTATATTTGATATTTTCGTTCATCAAACTATTCCCTTTACATTTCCTACTAAACACCTCCTCAATACCAACCGATATCTTACGCATGAACCTGTTTTTATCATCACTGCCTTCTATTAATGTCGCTCCTTGCATTGCTGGGGTAATAAAATCCTCGATTTCAATAGTTCCTATTTGTGGTGCAAATTTGAAACCCTGTTTAAACACTGCTGTTACTCTAGGTGGAATTACAGTATTTGTTAGGTTCACATACACTTGTGCATTACCACCATCACCCATGTTGATTCCTCCCCTATCTTTTGCTATACCATACTTTACAAATTTGGGTTCAATGTTTTCCCTTAAAAAGTTTTGATGCTCGGTGACAAGGTGTTGGTGTCTCTGAATTATCTCATATAAACTGTCAGTTAATTTCATGTGACAATTGTATGCATCAGTGTTTGCCTGGTTGAGAACCATGTACGATTCATTAATGCACTCCCTCAACATCCCTATTTGCACTTTGTATTTAAAGTTACTGGTCATACGTGTCATGGGTACATAACCCCACTTTAAAAAATCAGGAACCACTCCCCTCCGGTGACATTCACGTAGAAAACTAATCCTTGTGATCAAGGATGATATTTTCCTTCATTATATATAATTGGGGTACGCCGTAGCGTAGTGGTTGAGGCGCTGCGCTACAAACCGGAAGGTCGCGGGTTCGATCCCCGATGAGGTCGTTGGAGTTTTTCAATTGGCCTAATCCTTCTGGTGGCACTATGGCCCTGGGGTCGACTCAGCCTCTAACGGAAATGAGTACCAGGAGCAAACCTGGGGGTAAAGGCGGCCGGTGCGTAAGGCTGGCAATCTTACCACCTTCATGTGCCGATGTCTAAAAATCTGGGAGCCTCAACCTCCTGGAACCCTCTGGGCCTCCATGGCCTGTAATAGGGAACACTTTTTATTATATATAATTGATGTTGGTCCAAACTTTCCACAAGCAAAATTATATATTATAACAGAGTATGAAATAGATAAAAAACACTTTTAGCGTGGATACAAATAGTTAAAAAAAAAATTAAAAACTAAAAAACTACAAAACACAGGCTACGTTTCAATCCGCCCACCGGATCTTTCTCAAGCCAACTGACTGGGTAAGACGTTCGCGAAGTCATCAAGGATGGGCTCCTGTTGCTGTTGTTGCTGATCGATCCGTGATAACGACAAGCGATCACCGGGACCATTGTACCTGTAATGTTCTGTAACCCATTCTTTTGGTATATCAAAATCAGATTCTACACAATCCATGGGTCTGTGCAACCATGGAACCATGTCTTTTTTGCCAACGTTCCTTATAACTTGTAACCATGGCTCACCTAAGTCAACTTCGTAATTATTAAGGCATCTTTCCTTTACTTCGAAAATATGCTTCGCCTCGCATTTTTTCCGCCGAATGCGATCGCTCTCATTTTTTATTATTCTAAAATCGCCAATCCTGTGGTTTTCACTAATTAAATGTTGACATAACCCTGTTTTTCCTTTCCCATTCCTAAAGTCTCTTTCATGTTCACGTAACCTTATACCGAATGATCTTCCCGTTTCACCAATATATATGCCCTCACAATCCCTGCATGAAAAGGCATAGACGCCCATTCCTTTCATTTTATCACTATTCTTACCCAAGTGCTTATATTGCGTGAATATATTCCTATTGTTTTTTTTGGGCCAATAAGCTGGGGTCACATCGTATTTCCGTAAAACTTTCCCAATTTTTTCACTTTGGCCTGGCCTGTTATAATATTTAATTTTGCGTGTGGATAGTTTGGACCAACATCAATTATATATAATGGCACTTTGTAACCGTACTTTGTACTCAACTCAAACGACAAGCTCATATATAGCCCCTGTACGACTGACAATACGCACCCTACTGTTTAGACTTCCACACATAACACCTAACTTCAAACATTAATTACTCCATTAAGGAAAAAGTGACAATGAAACCAATTACACCCATCAATAGCCAACAACATCCCCTACAGTTTGATATATTACACATAACTTTTTATTAACCCTTTCCATCATTTTAATATAAAAACATTAATAACTCTTTTCATTTTTATCACACCCACTACAAATTAATACCGTTGGAAGCCCCATAAAATAGCCCATCAGGATTAAATAACCAGAACTATGATAACTTTCAGTTATCACAGTTCTTGATAAAAACATAAACCCAGCACCGCCCACTTCCGCTCGAGTAGTCTGACTGGAGCCGAGAAGATTTTGACATCTCAAGTAATTAATGACCCACGCAACATGCCTGTTCTAACGAAGAAAAACGGAATATATTTTAAATTGGATAGCAGAACAAACTGTCTTACACCAATCAGAGAAAACTCAAACATGGACACAACCAATTGGAACTACTTACCCCCACTACCCCTTACAAAGATATTAGCAGAAAGCACGGACATCTCGTCATCTATTGATCATACGACAGCACTGACTAAAGACCTTCAAGACACACTTCAGACAAACGACTACGTTAAATATTATTAAACTAAAGTAACTTCGCAATATATTGATATTTAAACATTATTATCCGCGCGATATAAATAGAATTTATTAGCATCGTCGAAGCGCGTAATTTATATTATTTGATAAAGACATTGATTTTATTATTACGAAACATTAATTGTGAACGTAAGATTGAACATTATTATCCGCGCGATACAAATAGAAACTACGAGAGAGTAAATGTGAAAGTAAATAGAAGTTTTCAACTGCGCGTACAAGTGAAGTAATTATTATTACAATTTAGCAAGTTACAAAGTGTTACTTACGAACTACAACGACGTACTAAATACTACTAAATATCAGAACTTACATCATCTAATAGAACTAAATCGATTAATTCAGCATTGCAGAAAATACTAAACTTTGGAAAATATATATCAATTTGAAAAGAACACATCAACTTTTAGTTACCACAATTCCTGACACCGCCCCTTGACTGTTATCTTGATCTTCTCTAGCTACTTCCCTGGATAAGAGTTCTCTAGCTTACGACTACCCCTGAGTACTACGCCCGGCACCCCTTATTTTAATCCGAACTCAAGAACTACTAAACATCCAAAACCCCACCTACAGTTACAGATAGCTTCCCAAAACGACGAACGGTGATAAATGGTTACCCAACGTAAAGCTTAATATATTCCACCCCCAAGGACGGTGATAAATAGCTACCCAACGTAGTGTCCTAATTGAATTACGGTTATAAATAACGCCCAATCATAAGGCTCAGAACGAAGTACGAGTATAAATGGCGACCATCGTGATTGCTTGAATTTGAAGATCGAGGGACCAGTCAATAAAATTTAATTTTTCAACAATAAAATTCAGGAACACTACACTAAATCACACACCACCAAGTTTTAAATTCTGTGAGAAATTTTACTAGAGTCAGCACACCATTGGATTATTCATCATTTCATCAATACCCCCCCCCCTGGATCTTCATCTACAACATTTTCCCTCATCACCTGGATACCTGGACATCACCTTTGGCCTGCCGCTGGACATCTGGACTACAAAAGGGTATCGTTAATCCAACTTAAGTGTTGAAAACTGAATTTTGCTCCTATTTTTATTTAAATTCCAAGTAAATTTTTTTTTCAATTTAAATTTCAATTTTTTTTTTGCATTTTAATTAATTTTTATTTTAGTAAATTCAATTGTATTGTATTAGTTTATGAAATTAAGGAATAATAAAGTATTCCAAGTCATGGAGCCAAATTCTGATACTCAGATATTATGTTCAGAACAAAATCCTACTTCTGAAAATAATGAAAGTGCATCTGTTCCTACTTCTGAAAACCTAGAAATTGCTCAGAATGAAACAGAAAGTGACCTTGCTAACTTGCCTGTTACACAACCCTCAGTTAATATCCCAGCTGTGAGTGCACCCACCCCATCGACTTCTACTCAGAACACCATAAACTTAGACCCTAACATTCCTTCTTTCAGTCTAGATTTTTTGTCACAAATACAGACAATGATTGCAGGAGTTTCTACTCAACTTGCTACACAACTTGAAAGTCAGATTTCCAATATAAACACAACCATGAACTCCACACTAGAAACACAAAGCCAACAATTGAGAAATGAACTGGCCACACAAAATGCTACAATGAACTCCACACTTGAAAGTCAGATTGCTAACATGTATACTACACTGAATTCTACACTTGCTACTCAAAATCAACAAGTAAGAGACGAACTTGCTATTCAAAACCAACAAATCACAACAATGAACTCCACTCTAGAAAATCAAAATCAGCACATAACGACAATGCACTCTACACTGACTACCTTAATAACTGAACACCGCACTCAGGTTACGTCTGAATTACAGAATTTAGACACTAGAGTAACCGCTCAAATAGCTACTTCAGAACAAGTGTTGACAAATCATATTTCCTCAGTAGAAAGGGTAACCTCTAGCAATTCTACTAAATTGGTATCCCTTCAATCAGAATTAGACCGACTTAGGCAAAGGGTTAGAGACCAGGAAAGCCTAATCGAACAAACCAGGGAAAATGCTTTGATCCCTCATGTTTGTAATACCCCATCAACATCTGCCTCTACTTCTTCCAACCCCCCTGATCCAGTACCTCAAGCCCCTGAAATACCGGAACCACCTGCACCATTACCCAGAACCAACAATGGATTGGATCAACGAGCTGCCAGCACTAATCAAACACCCCAAAATGTTGTAAATAGTAATTTTTCATTGCACAATTCGGATTTCCCATTACCGTATTTTGAAGATACATTGAAAACAAACCCTGTCAGATATTTAAAGGACCTAAAAACTTATTTTGCTTTACGAGGAGTCCCAGAGCATCTGAAAATGATCTTTGTGAATCAATCTTTGAAATCTAATGCAGCTCGGTGGTTACAAGTCATCGATCCCAACAACCTCCTGTCCATAGGTCAGTTTGAGGAAATGTTTTTATCTGAATACTGGAGTGACAGTGAGCAATGTCGTCTTCGGTCGAGAATATTTCAAGGTAAGTACGACTGTAGCCACGGCCAAAGCTACTTGGAATATTTCATATCCTTGTGTGAAAGCCGCCAACTGCTTAAACCAGAAATTTTGGAGCCAGATTTTCTAAAGGCACTCCCGTCTCACTTTCCGCCAGTTATAAGAAATTGCCTTGTTGTTGCATCTCCCCAATCCACCACTGAGATGTTAAAGTTACTAAAGTCAATGCAGGACCTAACCTACACTTCCACTAAACCATCGCACCCCATTGTGTCAGCTAACCAAACTCACCGGAAAAACATTAATCTGGTACAAACTTCCGACAGTCAGGAAAATTTCCAGATTGGGTTGCGGACAGAGAATTCTAATGAGGACCAGCAAAATAATGATTCTAGTGACAACAGACCTTATTGGCCCCAGACAGAGTACGTGCGAAACGCCCGCAATAATTGGCAAACCCGTGGTTTCCGTTTCAGGCCGTATGGCAATTACAATAATAGACAAGGGAACAGTTACCGTGGTCAGAACAGACGTGGCTATGCAGGAAATAGACCTAACTGGTTTAACCGGAATCAGTATAACCAAGGTTTCTTTCGCCCCTACTATAGAGGCTGGAATAATTTCAGGTACTCCCGCCGTAACAATAATCAATATGAAAGGAACAATTCATATGAAAGTCCGAGAAATAGGCCTAACAACAACCCCCAAAGCAATGCAGAACCCCAGACTCAATCCCCGATACCCACTGTGACTTTAAACGAATAAGGGTTTTACATGCTCCTTCTGTGGACAACCCTGCAACTCCCATGAATCAAAATGAAGGAAATACCGGAAATATCGATATCATACATTGTGGTAGCAACTATGTAAATAATTTTCTTGGCTTCAAAACCTCACAAACTTGTGACATAAACCCCTTGCTGGCTAGCCGTGAGAAAACAAATCATGAATCTCATATGATGAAATTTCCCAAGGCAGCAAAGAATGTTCAAAATATTCCAGTAAGTGAAAGTAACAAGTAGCCACTTAGTACACCTCAGGAAACAAACATAACATTTTTGGAAAATAATAAATCTCCTAATAATCTGCAACTAGAAATAGAGAGTAACAATGCCAGTGCCTGCAATGTGGAGGGCCCACCCATTGTTGACAACAATCGAATTGTTGGTAGTGTTATTTCTCCTCTTGTGAATGATAAAGATGAAAGCTCCCTTATTCAGAACAGTAATAATCCTATTCAGAATATTAATAATAATGTACACAACAATGAAAATATCTCGGGACATTTGCAAAACAACACAAACAGCGAAGAAACTGACATTGTAATTGGTATTTTGCAACGAGATGAACTATTGAGCACCCGACGTCGATCTCCGGTCATAGAGGTCAATATCGGTGAAAAAGTTTATCAATTGACCTTAGACACTGGAAGCGATGCTCAAGTCATCTCGCACTCGACTTTCCTAGAACTACAGCGCACTAAAGCGATTTCGCAAATACTGCCTGTATTCGGTATGACAGCATTATTAGCTGTAGGAAAACAAATGTGTAGGATTAAACAACAATGTTTAGTAGCTATTACCTTAGCCGGACAGACAGTAGAAATATTATTTCTAGTAATCCCTGGACTTAATTTGCCCATTATTGTCGGCTTAGAGGTATTCCAACAGTTAGAAGGAATAATTAACTTCAGAAATGAAAGTTTCGCTTTCATTGATGAGAACAGGCAGGAACAAGTTATTCCTTTCTGTGACAAGACACCTCACCCTCCTGCGACCGCTCGCTGTGAACCAGATGTGAGCCAGGAGGAATTCTTCATTGAAACTCTGTCAGTTTATGACCAACCCCTCCTCCACCTCAGTACAGACGAACCCTCTTGTATACAAACAAGAAATGACCCACTCTCTGCAACACAACCTTTAAGCGAAAATAACATACAAACTGAACTCCAAATAAATCACATCAACACACTAGATGAAATTAAAGAACTAATCGCACTTAAAGTACAGGAAGCACACGATCTAGACCCCGCTACACGGAAGGATTTATTTGACGTGCTGTACAGGCATAAGGACTTATTTTCCAATAAGATTGGAAAGTGCCGTTTGTACACGCATAAAATAATCCGTCCATCTACCACTGTAGTACGACACAAGCCCCGACATATCCCACTCAGTTTGCGTGAGAAAGTCTCGGCTGTCATACAGGACATGTTATCACAAGGGATCATTGAAAATTCTACCAGCCCCCATTGCAACCCCCTGTGTATAGTACTTAAGCCCTCTGGACAAGTACGCCTTACAATTGACGCTAGGTCAATTAATTCTGACTCCCAAGAAGACCATTACAGACCTTTGACCTCAGATGAACTTCTTACCCGTGCTAAAGAAGGAAACTATTTCTCTACAACAGACTTAGTTTCTGCCTTCTGGCAAGTACCCCTGGATCCAGAGTCACGCGATTTAACTTCTTTCAATTATCAGGGACGAAATTTCCGTTTTACTCGAACACCCTTCGGGTGCCGCACTTCCTCGTCTGCCCTCTTGCGTGCATTAGCTCTAACCTTTGATTGGCAGACGGATAACTTCATCATCCCCTACCTTGATGACATTCTGGTAGCCTCCAAAACCAAAGCTGAACACCTGTCCCACATAGACCAGACTTTGGGAAAGCTATTACATGCAGGTTTCACCCTCAATATTTCGAAATAGCACTTTTTCCAAAAGGAGGTGAAATTTCTCGGATATATTATATCCGGGAAGGATTGCCGAATAGATGAAGAAAAAGTGGAAGCCATCTTGAAAATCCCAGCCCCCCGTAATCAGAAGCAACTTAGATCTTTTCTTGGCGTATGCCAATACCAGTCACGCTTTGTAATCAATTACTCCCAGGAACTTTGCCCCTTAAAGCCACTCCTCAAGAAAAATCAAAAGTGGACATGGACCCCGGAGCATGATGCTGCCTTTAACAGGGTTAAGCAATTGTTTGCGGAGTCTATTAAGCTTCAGAAACCGGAAGAAGGAGAAATGCTATACGTGCAAACCGATGCGAGTGCAAGAGGTATAGGAAGTATCCTTTTTCAGGTGATAGATGGCGAAAAACGCATTATTGCGACTGCTAGTAAAGGTCTGACTATTCCCCAGTCCCGAATGTACCCCACAGAACTTGAAGTGTATGCAGTCTATGAGGCCCTCAACAAATACAAACACTACATTTACAACCGTAGAGTCACCGTATTATGCGACCACATGAGTCTCAGTTTCCTGAAACAGTGTAAGTTAAGTAACTCACGTGTATCACGTCTGATCAGCGCCATCACAATGTACGATATTGAAATCCAACATATCAAAGGATCGCTAAATTACCTTCCGGACCTGTTTTCACGGTTGCCTAACCACCCTGGAATGTCTAGTTTAGAAGGTCAGGTTGAAAAAGAAGTGAAAATTATGAGAATTTCAGTTAATGACCGACATCAATTAAATAAGAAACTTGGAAACTTATCAAAATTGCAGTCTGAAGACCCTTATTTGTCCACTATTCAGAGTGAGTTGCAGGAAATCCAACCACCAGCCGCTAACCCAGTAAATGAAAATAATGTACAGAGTACCTTAGCTACCTATAATGGCATCATTTACAAATTCTGTGGTAAGGAAAACCCCGCCTGGCGCCCATACATCCCCTCTTCTATAGAAAACGACATTATTGTCAGTTACCATGAAAATCTAGCCCACAGTGGAACAGAAAAAATGATCGATTCCATTAGCGAGCATTTTTATATCAAACAGCTTGGTAGAAAAATCAGACTTTTCTTGAAATCATGCCATCTATGTCAAGTAGGCAAAAGTAAAAACACCGCCTACGAAGTTTCAGTCAACTCTATCGAAGCTACAAAACCTAACCAATTGATTTGTGGTGACATTTTAGGACCTTTGGTACGGAGCAACTTCGGTTGCCAGTTCATCTTTGTTATGGTGGACACATTTTCTAAGCTAGTTGCCTTATATCCCCTCCGTAATTTATCTACTAGTATTTGCTTGAAAAAAGTCGAGGAATACGTGAATACATATGGCAGCGTTGAATCTTTTCTTACGGATAATGCCAGTATCTTCTCTAGCCCCAAATGGAACTCAGGACTGTCAAAACTAAATATAAAGACCTTACACTGCTCAGCTTATAATCCATCAGGTAACATATCAGAAAGATATATCAAACAAGTAATTTCATACCTCCGACTGTTAACTCATAGACAACACAAAAATTGGTTCAAGTACATAAAGCCCATTCAGGCTATTCTCAATGAAACGACACACCATGTCACTAAAGAAATCCCGTTGCAAGTTGTAACACACTGTAAAATAGACCCTCTCTTTAAGAACACCCCTCCTGTGTTACCGACATGCCATAAATCAGACCTTGACATCTGCAATTCCATTCTCAAACGCCTTCAGAGCAGGTGGCTTAAGAGAAAGCAGAAACCCAGACGCATCCGCAAAAAGTGGAACCCCGCTCCTGGAGATTACGTACTTTTAAAGTACCATGTAATTTCTAGCACACTTCACAACCGCCAGAAAAAATTCAGCCTCCTTTTTAACGGCCCATACCATGTCAAAGCAAAGTTTGGAACTGACACATTCCAACTAACCCACATCAAAAATCCCAAGAAAATCCTTGGCAAGTACAGGAAACACTTGCTAAAGCCTTATCATGTAATGGCCCACAGACCATAAAACCGCAGAAAGTTTAAAGCAGAAGGAGAAGTAAAAAGGATTATCGACTTGGACTCAGAAAAATGTTTTATCAGACTGACATTGTAAAATAATTAGAGTGATTCATACTTCTCAAATTAATGTTTTATCTGACGTTATATAACGAATGTGATATTTAAAAGGTAGAGTATAATTAGCCTCCCCGTGGTTGTTGAAAAGACTATTATGAGATGATTCTTACTCTATAAAATAGGGTGGGACATCACAACAGCCATTCCACTAGAGAAATAAGTGCAACAAATAAGTTTATTGCCATTTTTAGTGAACCTCTGTATATATGTAATTTTAAGATAGGCCACTCCCTTTATTTATTCAACTGAAGAGTTAAAACATTCATTTGACAAAGGTAATCACACTATTATTTGAAGTAGTAAATAAGTAAATATTGAAATTTCGACATATTTGAATTTTATTGGAGTAGTACACAGAGTAAGAATAACTAAATTTTGTTAATTTTTCAAAAAGAAAAATTATTTTACAGAAAGAATATGGACAGGAAATAACCCTATCCCTACACTAATTAAGTAGAATTGTATAGCAAAAGTAAATTGAAAGAATGATCAGAATTAAATAAGAATTTGAAAGTGAAATGATTATTGAGAAACATGTGTGTCAATAAATAAGAATCTTGAAGGTAAAACACTGAGGAATATAACAAAAGGTAAGAAATAAATGTAGGATAAACAAAATAAGTGAATAATTAAGATGGTACAATATATGTCTACGAGGTAAATATGAAGTAATGATAGTTATGAAATGAGAAATATGAGAATGAATGAGGAAATATGATAACGAGTATTAAAAGTAATATGAAAGAAAAGAATGAGAATGAGTATTGAGATTAATAAAGAAATTTTGAAGGTAAGACATAAAAAGATGATTTATGAGGTTAGAATAATGAAAACAAGGTAAAAGAATATTGAAAGAATGAAAAAGGAACATTAACAAATGATTATTTATGAGGTAAATAGATAAAAAGAGTAGGAAGAAAACATGTGTAATCTGAATATAATATCAGTGTATTAAGTAGACCAATGAGGAAGATTAGCGTACTCCAACGTTTGACATCAACAATATATGGATTAGCATCAAAAATCAGCGTTATGCAAGAAGCTATTGAAATTAATATTGATATCAAGAAATTCGAGTGTATTTTATAATTTTATTTGTGTATAAGGTATAATTATGATTTTGTTTTATTAGTTAATCAAATGGACTATGAACTCAGCAAAATGTGTACTACGACCAAGAAGAAAAGTGACCAATTCAAGGTAAAATAATGTTAAAAGTGTATTTTATTGATTATGAATTTATTTGTGTATGTATAACTACGGCAGAATTAATCAAAAGTATAGATGATGTAAGGATCTAAATTTTTCAAGAACAGACATTGAAATAAAGACGATTGATCGAAAAATGATATCAAAGTAAAACACAATAGAGAAAATCCACGAAATGATTCGACGTGACGACGGAGAATTATTTTAGGGAATCGAAAAATTAAATTTCCAGATTTTATTCAAAACAAAACACCGCCACTCTTCAAATTCCAGATTGGGTATTATAATGATCATAAAATCCCGCGCTTATTGATGATGCAGATCAATTTCTCGCGTGAGTTTTCTAATCATTATGCGGACATCTTGTAACCGTACTTTGTACTCAACTCAAACGACAAGCTCATATATAGCCCCTGTACGACTGACAATACGCACCCTACTGTTTAGACTTCCACACATAACACCTAACTTCAAACATTAATTACTCCATTAAGGAAAAAGTGACAATGAAACCAATTACACCCATCAATAGCCAACAACATCCCCTACAGTTTGATATATTACACATAACTTTTTATTAACCCTTTCCATCATTTTAATATAAAAACATTAATAACTCTTTTCATTTTTATCACACCCACTACAAATTAATACCGTTGGAAGCCCCATAAAATAGCCCATCAGGATTAAATAACCAGAACTATGATAACTTTCAGTTATCACAGTTCTTGATAAAAACATAAACCCAGCACCGCCCACTTCCGCTCGAGTAGTCTGACTGGAGCCGAGAAGATTTTGACATCTCAAGTAATTAATGACCCACGCAACATGCCTGTTCTAACGAAGAAAAACGGAATATATTTTAAATTGGATAGCAGAACAAACTGTCTTACACCAATCAGAGAAAACTCAAACATGGACACAACCAATTGGAACTACTTACCCCCACTACCCCTTACAAAGATATTAGCAGAAAGCACGGACATCTCGTCATCTATTGATCATACGACAGCACTGACTAAAGACCTTCAAGACACACTTCAGACAAACGACTACGTTAAATATTATTAAACTAAAGTAACTTCGCAATATATTGATATTTAAACATTATTATCCGCGCGATATAAATAGAATTTATTAGCATCGTCGAAGCGCGTAATTTATATTATTTGATAAAGACATTGATTTTATTATTACGAAACATTAATTGTGAACGTAAGATTGAACATTATTATCCGCGCGATACAAATAGAAACTACGAGAGAGTAAATGTGAAAGTAAATAGAAGTTTTCAACTGCGCGTACAAGTGAAGTAATTATTATTACAATTTAGCAAGTTACAAAGTGTTACTTACGAACTACAACGACGTACTAAATACTACTAAATATCAGAACTTACATCATCTAATAGAACTAAATCGATTAATTCAGCATTGCAGAAAATACTAAACTTTGGAAAATATATATCAATTTGAAAAGAACACATCAACTTTTAGTTACCACAATTCCTGACACCGCCCCTTGACTGTTATCTTGATCTTCTCTAGCTACTTCCCTGGATAAGAGTTCTCTAGCTTACGACTACCCCTGAGTACTACGCCCGGCACCCCTTATTTTAATCCGAACTCAAGAACTACTAAACATCCAAAACCCCACCTACAGTTATAGATAGCTTCCCAAAACGACGAACGGTGATAAATGGTTACCCAACGTAAAGCTTAATATATTCCACCCCCAAGGACGGTGATAAATAGCTACCCAACGTAGTGACCTAATTGAATTACGGTTATAAATAACGCCCAATCATAAGGCTCAGAACGAAGTACGAGTATAACTTTTAGATGCTTTCTCATAAGTAAAAGCAAACCACCACATGGACGGATGGAGAGGCATATCCCGTCCGCTATATAATCTCATGAAATATCATTCCTGCACCTAATCATTAGATTTTATGATGTGAGATGGAGTGTTGCAATACTCATACTACCAGTCTATTTTGGTTAATTGCATCCAGCAGTATCTTTTGTCATGCGATACATCTCTATTGTCTAATCTAGTATCAGTAAAAACTGGGACATGGCGACACAAACGTAAGTTTGCAGGGGTATGGGGGTATGGGAGTCCCCCAGAAAAGGTATTCCAGTGGTCGTCCCAAGAATTTAAAAAAAAAATGAAAGCAAATTCATGATTTTTACATAACGAAATTTCCAAGATTAGTTTAAAAATTTTCCTCATTATGATGAATGATTGGGTGTAATACATGTTTGAATCTCTGCTGAAGGAAGCGAACAAGTATCCAGGCTTTGACCCATTTTGCTCCAATATGATATTAAATATTATTGTGAATCAAGAATAATTTTAACATATTGAATTATTTTTAATCATTGGCTATCAGATCCGAAATTCATTTTGGACCGGTTGATAGAACCAGCTCAGTATCTTCTGGTTACTGTGAAGGCATTTGTAGTGATAGAAGTATGCTGGATATCCAACCAACATCCAAAAAAAGCAATTTGAATTTCCAGTACTTCATCTTGATTTCATAGATGTATTGCCACTATGGGGAAAAACGAACATTGCATCCCATGCAAGTCCCCCACCACTACTCTCTAACGGGACCTGCGTGGAAAGTAGGGGTTTTGGGTGGGGAGATTCTTTAAAACAGTCGGGAGACATCTAGTGGCGGCATTTGAACTACTAGCAGGTAGCGCCATCTGTTAATGAATTTTTTAAACAGAAAAAAATTATTTCTCCTTTATTCTCTTCTTCTCTTCCTTTCCCGTCTCCTTCCTCTCTTCCTCTAACCTCCTCTTCACCCTACTGCTAGGAGCTGACTAGAAGAAGAGCGGGGTATGAGGAAAGGGGAATATTATCGCTGTGATTCCCCCATTGCACGTGCGGACCATGCATTGAACTGTATTAATCATTCACAAAGCCTTGTACTCTTGCACAGTCGTGTGTTGCGGTTGTGTTTCATTTTCATTTCAATGTTTATAAAGATTTGTTTTATTCATCAACGTAACTAAGTTAATGGTAATAATTATTAGTAGGCCATAGTCAATTTCGTTTACAGTATATCATAATGGAACCATAGAAGAAAAAAGGAAAAACAATACATAGTGAGGCCCGGGAAACTATTAGGAGGGTTATACTTGCTTGTGATGAGGAATAACGACAAGGAAAACTTAGCCACACAGTGAAACAAGCAAATTTACGAATATCACATTACACTGGCATTTCAGTCAGCTCAATATCAAGGATTTGTAGAGAAGGTGCTGATGCTGGTGAGACAACCCTTTCTACCCCAGGTAAACACAGAAAACACCAAGAGGAAAGAAATGTTCATTTGGACAATTATGATAAGAGGGTAATTAGAGATACCATAAGCGAATTTTATTTAGTAAGAAAACAGGTGCCTACATGTCCAAAACTGTTGCCTGTATTGAAAGAAAAAAATAAACTTTTCATGGGGGGTACATTCTTTGAGAAGGGTTTTGAAAGATATGGGTTGTAAATGGAAAAAATGTCAGAATGCGAGGAAAATATTAATTGAACTCCCACATATTATTGATTGGCGTTGTATGTATGCAATTATTATATTCGTTACTCGTGTAATAAAGTATAACATTGTAAACTTTTATTAATTACATATTATATTATTACATTAATTCTTTTTTGCACATTAAATTATTCTTAAACTGTCGAATTCCTGAATAAAGTACGGAAGAAAATTAAATGGAATTAGTTATACGCTTCGAGAATAACCGGTAACTTATAACTTAATAATTGTATTTGTTAACGGTTAAAAATAAAATTCTTACACATTAAAACGTTAAACTAGAAATGCGACTAATATTTTCAGGACAGGTAGTATTAAGATGCGATCGCTAAAAATGTTATGACTCAGGTCTTACGCAGCACATTCATCTTCTCGTCAGCTCCTAGCAGTACCTACCTATTCGAGACCTATTCCTAACCGTAAATTTTGGATCGACCGGGATTCGAACTCAGAACCCCTAGCGTTATAGCTAGGAGTCTTAACGCATTACGCCACGAGTGTCAGTTGAGGAGTGAAGAAAGATTTCATATATATGAGTTACTAAAGGGGTGATTTCATGCATTCACGAGTGCTAACGCAAGAATCGGTTTTTCAAATTTTGAGATGTTTTGTTGTTATGAAAAGAGTAGTGTTGGTGCAAGGGAATTTTTGTGCATCAATTAAGCCATGTTTTATGTTATAACACGGTGTTTTTTTAAAATTGGGAAATATTATGTTAATTTTGATTTTTTATATATATTTATATATAATTGTGAAATATCCTGTTGGCATGAAATATTATGTTTGTTGCAAGGATTTTTGGCATTTTGTATTTTTTTTTTATTGTGTATTATTATTTTTTTTATAATTTGTGAAATATTATATTTGTTGGTGTTGCAAGGGTCTTTTGTTATTATGAAATATTATTTTGTTTTTCAAATCTGTTTAAAGATCGTGAAATATGATGTTTGGTACAAGGGTATTTTTTAATTGTTAAATATTTGTTATAATTTGTGAAATTTTATTTTGTTTTTTATAATTGTTTTTAAAAATTGTGAAATATTATGTACGGTGCAAGGGTCTTTTGTCATTGTGAAATATTATTTTGTTTTTTCAAATCTGTTTAAAGATCGTGAAATATGATGTTTGGTACAAGGGTATTTTTTAATTGTTCGATATTTTTCTATAATTTGTGAAATTTTATTTTGTTTTTTATAAGTAGATGAATACTTTAAGGTATAACTCAGAGCTATTACTGATAAGTTATTGATTCATGTAATGCACACTGTTAAGGTAATTTATACTACAAACCAGCTTATCATAATGTTTTACCAACTAATGTTTTAAGTTCTAACAACCAATGTTTTGAATTTTTACTTATTTTATGTATTATCACACTTATCCTTTGTATTGTATTGTATGTATATAGTAACAGTCCCTAAGCGCGAGCCTTATGGCTCATTGGGACTAATTTTGATGAATAAATTGAATAATCATTTTTAAAAATTGTGAAATATTATTTATGGTGGAAGGGTCCTTTTTTGTTGTTAAATATTATGTTTTTTTTATAATCGTTTTTATAATACTGAAATATTATGTTGGAGTTGGTGCAAGGGTAATTTTTCTTTTAAATGTGAAATATTGTGTTGGCTCTGGAAAGACCCGTTTTGGTGCAGGGTAATTTTTTTAAATCTGAAATATTATGTTGGCTCTAAAAAGAGCCATTTTGGTGCAAGGGTATTTTAATTGTGATTTAAAATTGGTCCTGAAAAGGGCCTTGGGGGGGGGAGGGAATGTTCATTTCCGAAGCATTAATTAATTCTTCGGTTCCTGGGATTTTGTGTGTGGCACACCATTAAGGTCTAATAATCGTCTCTCGGCGATATCATAGTACCACCTCTTATTTCTTCTCTCCCAGCTTTCGTCCCAATACATGTAATCCATATAGTGTCTGTGTACGAACCTAAGAATTGAGATTAGGAAATCGTCACATTTCTTTATTGCAAGTTGGGGGTAGGCCACCGGAAAACAGCTCTTTTAAGAGCCCACAGGGACCCTACGGGAAGTGATGTGTCAAATATAACCTCTCCTTCCCAAACCAACCTCTGCCTTCACGTGGTGGGTCCTGAGTAACGCTAAAGAGGCTCTGGTGACGTGTTAATTAATTAATTTCAATTATTATGGCAAGCTGTCAGCATAACAACAGCAAGCTGCATTGCCGGCCTGAAGTAGTGGCCGGCATGCGTTGCGGGGACAGCGGGGAAGATGCGGACAGTGGCTAGGCATGAGAGGTAGTGAGGAGAAGACGTGAGGGGTAGCTAGCAGGCGGGGAAGTGGCCGCGCGCTGGTGGAAAGGGGAGCAGTGTGGGGTGAAAAAGTTCACTTATTCCCCACTATGAACTTCCAAACCTCGTATATAGGAAACATAATATGTACAAATTAATCTAGCCTCAAAGGATGGGGATGCGCAATAGATCTGAAAAGGTCGCAGTGCTAGGGCTGATATCAGACCCCCCCTTCAAAGTCAAGTCAAGTCAATCTAGCCTCAAGGATCTTGAAATTAGCTTAAATCTGCAAACTGAGAAGCTATTACAGAGGCTTCCAAAATCAGTCCCAGGAGCAAACATGAGGGGTCAAGGGGGCCTGATTCACGTGCCGAATGTTTAAAAGTCTGTGAGCCTCAACCTGCTGTAGCCTTAAGTACCTTCACGTCCTTTATGGGGACAACTTTACCAAGGTGACCTGCTGCATCTGAGACTTACCATTTTCATCATAGATGATGCGGAAGGAATCTGAGTGGAGATGACCAAAGAACTGGCCAACTATGACGTGTGCAAATTTCCTGACAAGTTGTATGTATCTCTGGTTGAACCTGCCCTGGAAGACGTCTTGCTGCTGATAAATGAAACTGCCACTTTGTCTCTCATCCACACCCGGAGGCATGTGACCCACCAAGTAGACCTGCAACACAAGGAACTAGAAGTAGAGGATCCTGACATTTTAAGTTGAGTTTTTAACATAAATACTCATTTTCAGGTCCCCTATATCAAAAAATACTACGAGTGTCTGTGAACAGAGCGGATAATAATATGGGGAAAAAAAAAATTGTAATTATTTTGTTCAGATCTTCTGGGAATGTGGCACGAAGATTGGCGACAACTTTCTCTTATTTTTAAGACGACTTTATATAAAAAGAAATTCCATACGTTGCATTTTTCTTGAAAACAGTTCTAACGATATTGTTTAAATTTTGTACATGAGGTGCTTATACTAAGGGCTAATGTTTTTATATGAAAAATTAAAAAAAAAAAATGTAGTTATAAGCATGGGCTTACCCGGGCTCTCAGGGAAAGGACAAGATGTATATTAATAATTACAGTCAAGTGCTTTTTTTTTAGGCCAATTATTTAAAAGTTCATGGAAGCAGAATCCACAGTGGATTAGGAAAGGAGGGTCCAGGGGGTCCGGATTGTCATTAGTTCAGTATTTTAAAATTTTCCGGGGGAGGACACCCGACTTAGGTAACAATTTCTTGTTTACGTTGGCATGTCTTAGAGTATGGAAAACAAAGTTGCTAACTAGTTTTTCATTGCTAAAATAGCGTAAAATGTGATTTTCATTAGTTCAGTATTTAACAATTTTCCAAGGGTGAACCCCCAACTTAAGTAACAATTTCTTGTATGTGTTGGCATGTCTTAGAGTATGGTAAACAAATTTGCTAACTAGTTTTTCAGTGCTAAAATAGCGTAAAATGAGATTTTCATTACTTCAATATTTAAACATTTTCCGGGGGGGGACCCCTGACCCCCCCTTTCTTGGGGGGAATTCCATACACCTAAACCCCTTTTTCAACTCTCCCCAAAATTATTTGCTGGCTACATCATTTTTGCACTTCTTAGGATATTATTAATATAATGTTACAAAGTGGCCCAAGACGTTAAAGTGACAAAAAATAAATTAGTTAAAAAAATTCCCCCGTCTAGAAAATATCATATGGGTGCCCTTGGTTATCTATATTAATAAAAGGAAGTGTCTGTCCTCCGTCTGTCTGTCTTCCGTCTGTCCTCCGTCTGTCTGTCCGCGATGCCCAGCGAAATCTACTGAACGCAGAGATCTGAAATTTTATACATAGGCGGACTAAAGGGTCGGAATGTGCACCTCGAAGCCGGAATTTTAATTTTCGCTTTAGTTCGTGAGTTATGAGTGAAAAATGAGCAAAAAACGTGTATTTATTCCGTTTTCGAAGCATGAGTTTTCAGTAATACAAATCAATTACACTAGGCTTTGGCTATTTTTGTCAAACCTTCGACATAAAAGCATCGCCATCTCTTGAATGTTGTAGCTCACGCTGGTCGATTCATTTGTTTTTAATGTCAAGGCACGCAAACATAATGTGAAATTTTCAACCTACACCGAAAAGGATTATTATTATTATTATTATTATTATTATTATAGGGATAATCAATATTAGCTTAAATATGGTCAAACGTTGTTCGATTTGGACGAAACTCACTATAAAGGGGTTTTCCGGGCCTAGGAACTCGAATCTGAGGTCGCTTTTACCAGGTGACGCTATCTAATCGTGATATGTAGTCCACATGATTTAGGTGTTAATATAATGATTAACTATTATGCTCTTAATTTTTAATTTTTGAAATAATTATCGCGGGCGAAGCCGCGGTGCTCATGCTATCTTAAAATACGAGTAATAAAAGGACGTGTTTGTCTGTCTGTCCACGATGCCCAGCGAAATCTACTGAACGCAGAGATCTGAAATTTTAAACATAGATGGGCTGAAAGGTGGGCGAATGCGCTTCGAAGCCGGACTTTTAATTTTAGTTTTCGTTCGCGAGTTGTGAGTGAAAAACTGGCAGAAAACGTGATTTTAGCGCTGTCGAAGCATCAGATTTCAGTAATACATTTCAATGTCAAATCAATTACAGTTGGCTTTGGCTATTTTTGTCATACTGTGGTAATAAAAGCATCGCGATCGCTAGAATGTTGTAAGCCCACGCTGATCGATTCATTTGTTTAGAATGTCAAGGCCCGTAGACATATGAAATTTTCAACCTACACGGAAGAGGGGTAATCAACATAGACCTAAATATGGTTAAACATCGTTCGATTTGGACGAAACTCACTATACAGTGATTTTCTGGGCCAAGGAACTCGAATCTGAGATCGCTTTTACCAGGGGACGCTACCTAATCGTGGAATGCACTCCACGTGATTTAGGTGTTAACAATTATAATGATTTAACTATGCTCTTAATTTTTAGTTGTTAATTTTTGAAATAATTATCGCGGGGGAAGCCGCGGGCACATGCTGTTTATCTGTCTGTCCACGATGCCCATCGAAATCTACTGAACGCAGAGATCTGAAATTTTAAAGATAGATGGACTGAAAGGTGGGCGAATGCACCTCGAAGCCGAATTTTTAATTTTAGCTTTCGTTCGCGAGTTATGAGTGAAAAACTGGCAGAAAACGTGATTCGCGCTGTCGAAGCATCAGATTTCAGTAATACATTTCAATGTCAAATCAATTGCAGTTGTCTTTGGCTATTTTTGTCATACCGTGGAAATAAAAGCATCGCGATCGCTTGAATGTTGTAAGCCCACGCTGGTCGATTCATTTGTTTAGAATGTTAAGGCCCGTAGACATATTAAATTTTCAACCAACACGGAAGAGGGATAATCAATATAGGCCTAAATACTGTATGGTGAAACATTGTTTGATTTGAACGAAACTATACCAGGGTTTTCTGGGCCAAGCAACTCGAATCTGAGGTCGCTTTTACCAGGCGACGCTATCTAATCGTGGTATGTAGTCCACGTGATTTAGGTGTTAATAATTATAATGATTTAACTATTATGCTCTTAATTTTTAATTTTTGAAATAATTATCGCGGGCGAAGCCGCGGGCACATGCTAGTAACTTATAAGTAACAAACTGTAAAAACTCAGTCTTGCCAGGTGAACAATAAAGCTTTGTATCAGGTTGGAACAACTGAATACATGCTCTTTGCAATACTGCCTCTCAGTGGCGGTTTCTCCTATAGTGCTGCAGTGCTACAGCACACAGCTTGTTTTCCGCTCGTCGTATAATGTTATTTTCAAACGCTATATACTATATTTTCTTTTACTTAGATTTTGAACTTGGCGCGTCCACGCGAGAAATCCTTAGCTGTTACGTTGGAGAATGGAAGTCGGTAATGTGAATATTATCTTTCCCGTATTCGTGAATGCATCTGTCAAGCAGCTCATCATTCGTAGCGTGTGACGTCATGCTTACGCTTGACTTTGTGACGTGTAAGCTGGTTTTAACGTGAGGAACGGGCTGCGGTCGAATTGTATTCACAAGATTTTGAGGTTTCCTTACGTCTCACTGGCGCGCTGTGATCTCGCTGACACAAAACGACACTTGCGACATCTGCTGGAATATAGATGGAACTGTAGTTCTGGTTTTAGCCACTAAAAGCATTATTCATGGAGCTGTTCCACTACTCGAGCTTAAATTTGGTAGGAACATTCTCCGAAATAACAAAGCTTCTCAGGATTATAATCACCAATCCTATGACCACAGCAGAACCAGAAAGATGCTTTTCTACCCTGAAGAGGATAAAGACATTCCTGAGGAATACCTTGTCACAAGAACAGTTCTTGCAATGCTTTCCATAGAGAGAAAAAGATAGTTGCAAACATGGGTGGATTCAACACGAAAGTCATCGATAACTTCTGTAGTAAGAAGGAACGTCGCATGGACTTCACTCTGAGACAGTATTTTATCAAGGCCCGGATTTCAATGAGATGTCATCTTTTTATTGATGCTGCATACACATAGCCAACTTGTAAATAAATCCTAATCATGGCCTCTAGATTACAGAAATGCGTTTTTGTTAGGTCATTTTTTATCATTTTATGCAATTTTATATTTTTAGGGCATTTATTTCAATTTTAGGTCATTATTTTGTCATTTGCTTCCTTATTTAGTCATTTTCATGTATTTACATTGAATGCATTAACTTTTTTTTCGTCGCTAGCGGCGGTGTCTTTGAAGTGTTGTTTGTTTATGGAAGAAGGAAAAATTCGGCGTTAATGTGTTGACATGTCTCAGCCGGAAGTGAGAATAAAAAAAACGCCAAAATTTTGTATTATATTACTATTGTTATGAGATTGACTTGGCACCAGAGTCTGCCACCTGCTTGGATCTGAGAGTGCAAAGTACTGTTTGCCCTCAATAAACAACAATATAATCCGGTAGACCACAATAGGATGTGCCGAATTTTGACTCACCAGTGCCTCAGTGCCAGTATAAATTTCCGTGAGAAAAGAACATTCACAACATTACAGTTTTTACAATTATGCACAAACTAGTCTATAACTTTGTGTGAACAATAATATTTTTTATAAATAAAATGTCAGTTTTTAGGTAATTTTTTATAATTATTAAGTCATTTTCTTTAAAATTTAGGGTCATTTTATAGGTCATTTTTCAAACAATTTTAGGTCATCAGAATCTGGGCCCTGGTAATTATGTAAGTAAGCCTACTAATTTATTAAATATTTTAAGTTTGTTGTATGAAATGGTATTTGCAGCACACTCTCGTTTTGAGCCACGAGCCGCTACTGCTGCCTCTTATTCTATATCAGAATGTGAATACTTTAGAGAACATTTTGTCTCAATGTCAAGGCTGGCAGCTTCTGGTTAAGATTAGAAATTCAGTTTACTCTATACAAGTAGTTTTGTGTTTAGTAAGCACTTTATAAACTTTAAAGTAATTTTACTGCAAATAATTTTTTACACCTTAACTTACTGGTAGACCTACAGTCATGAAACTTTGCACCCAATTTTACAACAGATGTGTTCATGTAACGACGCATTCATTTAAATATATCATTATTTTTAAAGGACATAAGATATTTTATGGTGAGTTATAAGTTAAAAAAATTAGAAAATATAAAAGTATTAATTGTTATCAATGAACTATGTAAAGTCTTAGTTTTATTTTAAATTTTTAACAAATTTGTGTGTGTGTGACAAAGACAAATGAATACTAGAATTTAAAAAATAAAAACTATTATCGGCACATTTTTTAATACAGACTTTTAAAAGTAATTGTGAACATATGTTTTCGTAGTATCTAGCTCACCTAATAGACCATGGGCTACCAATAGAAAACCCTCCCCCCCCCCCCCGTGGGATTTTCTGACACACATATTTTTTTTGTTGGTATTGTCGTCTAGTTTAAGATTTTAGTTGTTTGCCCCTTATCAATTACAGCATATACCCGGAAAACCACGGAAATCCGGAGAAAATTAGTTTGTTTTAATTTTTTATTGTTCTTTGCCCCTAATATTCCCAGGGAATTTCTGACACACATTTTTGTTCGTATTGCCATCTAGTTTAAGGTTTAAGTTGTTTGCCCCTTACAAATAACAACATATCCCCGGAAAACCACGTATATACGGAGAAAATGACTATGTTTTATTTTTTTAATCTTTGTTCTTTGCTCCTAATATTCAAAGGGAATTTCTGACTCGTATGTTTTTTTTTTTGTTGGCATTACCATCTAGATTAAGATTTCAGTTGTTTTCCCCTTATCAATTACAGCATATCCCCGGAAAACTCCAAAAACCACGGAAATCCGGAAAAATTTACTTCGTTTAAATTTTTTTAAATCTTTGTTCTTTGCTCTTGTTATTCAAAGGGAATTCGTGAATCATATGTTTTTGTTTTTGGTATTGCCATCTAGATTAAGGATTCAGTTGTTCGCCCCTTACCAATTACAGCATATCCCCGGAAAACCACGTATATACGGAGAAAATGACTATGTTTTCTTTTTAAAACATTGTTATTTGCTGATTAATTTCACATGAGTTTTCTTTTGATTCTATATATTTATTTTAGGCATGACTGATGATGATGATGCTATGACGTCGAAATGCATCTCAAATGAAAACTAAGAAAGCTGAAGAATATAAGAGATAGTTCACCACATACTATTCAAGATCTGCTAGTCGATCCAAGAAGAGGAACTACATAAATTAATAATTACTTTTAATATTGACAATATTATAATTGACTTTCAGAATAGTAAACAGCAGTACTAAATACAAGAAGAAGGAGCTAAGTGCATCTCATCTATACAATTTTTGTGACAAACATAAACATTGCACGATATTTTAACAATTGACAATATGTGAATGCTTCAGCTCAAATTCACATATGTTTTAATCTATACTATATTTTAAATAATAAGTGACAAGGTCAATTTTATAATTTTTATTACTAATTATTGTAAATGTTTTATTGTGACAATACATTGAGCTCAATGTCATTTTAATATCGTATAAAGTAATGAATTAATTTAATTTATTAACTATTTTAATACACAATAAAAGCTAAATTTACAGCATATTTTAGTTTCTCTTTTACTTCTCATATAAACTTCAGCTTTTTGTTTTTAATATTAGTGGTATATAGGCAGAATTTACCTAAACTAACTAATTATTGTTATTTGCTCCTAATATTCGAAGAGAATTTCTGACTCATGTTTTTTGTTGGTATTGTCATCTAGTTTAAGGTTTCAGTTGTTTGCCCGTTATCAATTACAGCAAATCCACGTAAACCCTGAAAACCACCGAAATCCGGAGAAAATTACTTTGTTTTAATTTTTTTAAATCTTAGTTCTTTGCTCCTAATATTCAAAGGGAATTTGTGACTCATATGCCTTTGTGTTGGTAATGCTATCTAGATTAATGGATCAGTTGTTTTCCCCTTATCAATTACAGCATATCTCCAGAAATCTCCGAAAACCTCGAAAATGAGTTTGTTTTAATTTTCTAAAAATCTTTGTTCTTTGATACTAATATTCCCAGGGAATTTCTGAATCACATACTTTTTGTTGCTATTGCCCTATATTTTAAGGTTTCAGTTCTTTTCCCCTTACCAATTACAGCATGACAAAGAATACTGGAAAAAATCCTGTTGCTGAAGGGATGAAAGCGATTGAAAACCTGGCAGCACACCCTTCATATTCTAATTTGACATCTGAGAATGATAATTTATCTTGCCAAACCTTCCACAGTCACTATCAAACTTTCTTGACTGAAGTTATAGAAGGGACACTGCGTAAAACAGCACAATTTTGGATTGGTAATATGGACAAACAAAGAAATAAAGAGGAGGATCTCACTAGCCTGGAGAAAGTTTTGGAGCCTACGTTTCATCCTAATGGACTAGTCGCAACAGCTAAGTTCAAACGCGAAATCCTAGACAGCTGCATACTCCCAACACTAATATACGGAGCACAAGCGTGGACAACAACCCAGCAACAAAAGACATCAATACAGACTACTCAGAGGAAGATGGAAAGGAAGATATTGCACATAGCAGTAAGAGACCGAATAAGAAACACCGAAATCAGGAACAAGACACAGGTAAGGGACGCCGCGACAGCAGCCCAAGTAGCGAAGTGGAGATGGGCAGGTCACACAGCAAGAATGAACAACAACCGCTGGGCAAAAATAGCAACGATGTGGGACCCAAGAGAGGGAGAGAGGGGACCAGGAAGACCAAGAACGAAATGGGCAGACGAAATAAAGAGGAACGCTGGCAGCACCTGGACTAGGATGGCGAGGAACCGAGAAGTCTAGAAGGAACACGTAAACCTCATAAAATACTAAGAACAGACTAAGACAGTGAAAGTGAAAATAAGTGAATAGTGGAGTGAAAAGGAGAAAGTGTAGACTAAAAGTGACCAGAGACCAAGACAAACGAACTCAGAAGGACAAAGACAGGAAAATTCCACATTCGTAGCTCAAATGTGGGAAGAACAATCGAGCTACCCTCCTTTTAGGAGAGGCCATTGCCCTTTAGGGATTGAAGGCTATTTTTATTTTATTATTTATTTTATTTAATATGGACAAAGTGTCTTTGATTTTGAGATTTCAGCGAGCAACTAAAGAAAACAACTTTGACTTACACTTGGCATGTTTAGAAGATATGATTCCCATTTTCTTTGCATGTGGCCATCACAATTATGGCAGATATCTCGTAGTCCACATACTCACCCTTTTGAACCTACAAAGGACACACCTGAAGCAGAATTACTTCGCAGTAACGGTTTCAGTGACTGTAAATCACAAGTTCCGAGTTCTAGAAATTCCGTGGATTTCCGGGTTTTACGGGGATATGTTGTAATTGATAACGGGCAAACAACTGAAACTTTAATCTAGATGACAATATCAACAAAAAATATGTAAGTCAGAAATTCCCTGGGAATATTAGGATCAAAGAACAAAGATTTTTAATAAATTAAAACGAACTCATTTTCTGCGGATTTTCGTGGTTATCGGAGTTTTCCGGGGATATGATGTAATTGATAAGGGGTAAACAATTGAAACTTTAATCTAGATGGCAATACCAATACAAAAACATATGAGTCACCAATCCCCTTTGAATACTAGGAGCAAAGAACTAAGATTTAAAAAATTAAAACAAAGTAATTTTCTCCGGATTTCCGTGGTTTTCCGAGTTTTCTGGGGATATGCTGTAATTGATAAGGGGCAAACAACTGAAACCTTAATTTAGATGGCAATACCAACACAAAACCATATGAGTCACCAATGCCCTTTGAATACTAGGAGCAAAGAACTAAGATTTAAAAAATTTAAACAAAGTCATTTTCTCCGGGTTTCCGTGGTTTTCGGAGTTTTCCGGGGATATGCTGTAATTGATAATGGGCAAACAACTGAGACCTTAATCTAGATGGCAATACCAACAAAAAACATATGAGTCAGAAATTCCCTTTGAATATTTGAAGCAAATAACAAAGATTAAAGAAATAAAACATTGTCATTTTCTCTGTATATACGTGGTATTCCGGGGATATGTTGTAATTGTTACGAGGCAAACAACTGAAACCTTAAATTAGATGGCAATACCAACAAAAAATATGTGAGTAAAAAATTCCCTGGGCATATTAGAAGCAAAGAACAAAGACAAATTAAAAAAAAAAAATTCTCCGGATTTCCGTTGTTTTCCGGGGATATGCTGTGATTGATAAGGGGCAAACAACTAAAAACTTAATCTAGATGGCAATACCAACAAAAAATATGTGATTCAGAAATTCCCTGGGCATATTAGGAGCAAAGAACGAAGAAAAATTAAAAGAAACTAGTTTTCTCCGGATTTCCGTAGTTTTCCGGGGTTTCCGGGTAAATGCTGTAATTGATAAGGGGAAAACAATTAAAAACTGAAACTAGATGGCAATACCAACAAAAAAATATGTGAGTCGGAAAATCCCACGGGGGGGGGGGGGATGGGGGGTTTACAGTAGCCCACACTCTATAATAGTTAAACGATGATACATTGAAAACTCTGGAGCGTATCCCCTTAAGTGGTCGCTGGATTTCCTCGAACTGACACAGGTCAAGTGTAGTGAGAGATTTCGCTTTCTTTTGTATGTTTTCTAGTGAGTGGACATCTTAATTACGCCCTGTTCGTCACAAATGCACAATGTCAGAAAATACAAACTTATACAATAGCAAAAGACAATTCCTAAGCAAGTTAAACGAATATAAATATATATATATATATATATATATATATATTACAGAACCCACAGGTTCATTGATGCGCTTACCTGAGCCTGCCATTCAACCATGTTCAGTGCTACCTCCATCCAACCATCCCTTGCAAATCCAACTTCCCTTAAATCTATCTAATATTGTCCCTTCTGAACTCCCAGGCAATATTTTTGAGATGTGCAGACCATTTCATTCTCAGTGATTTAATTACCCTTACTATAATCGGAGGAGAGTACAGGTTATGAAGTTCACCATTATGCAATTTTTTCAGTCCCCATTTTCATTTCTCTTAGGTCCAAATATTTTCCTATACACAGTTTTTTCTTTATTAATTTTCAATCCAACATTCTTGCAGGCATCAAAAAGATTTTCTGTATTTCTCTCGATTGTGTTTAACGCATTACCAAACAGACAAACATCATCTTCATAAGCTAAATCTAGTGACTGCCATTTAATTCTAGGCCTATTTTCTTTTTCTTAACTTTCGTAATTAAATATTACAAAGCGAAATTAAATAAAATCTCGTAAACTGAAGTAACAAAGTGCCAGAATATTTCTAATTAATCAGAGATAATTGCAATTATGATATGCAGAAAAGAAGTCACTTTTGTAATCGATTTCAGAGTTAGCTCCAGACCAATTTATTAAACAGGGCTTACTGAAAAACAAAGGTCTAAAGTTTGATAAGCATATGTGAAGGAATATGTGGACAGTGTTTTCTTTTTCAAAGCTAACTGTAGAACTATTGCAATTTGCAAAGCTGTATATGAACACTGTAAAACAATATGTTGTCATGAGAACTGATTTGCATTCGACTATTCCTCTCATAAGTCGCTTGCTTGATATTGACCAATAACATTTAGAATTCCTCACATATAGACCAATCATGATCGTTTATCTTATAATATGCTTTCTTGGAGCACAAGGATGCAATTTTATCTGATAAAATGGAAGCTCATTAATGGACATGTATGGCATTAACGTGCTGTGATTAATACATCACCTGTTGCCATTTAACAGCACGAAAACAGATTATTTTATACAACATAACCTGTTTGGAAATTGAAATAATATAAATGTTCATTGATTAAACACACAATTTCAATTCGGAGCAAGCCAGTTTGTGTGCTTTTATTCTGTTCTGTTGTTAGCTCACCTGAATTACGTTAACTATGTCTTACATAGCATGGTAGCATTGGTTACAGCAAGGTAACTCGAATAGATTCATGGATGATTGATTCATGTTATTCCGTGACCTCGCAGCTGGTAATTTTGTTTTTATACAGGGTCTTTATTATAAGTTGAGACGGGGCGACCGGTGTTTTCACTCTCCGCTACGGAGTCCGCATTAGCCACGGGTGACGCGTGCGCGGCTTCCCTGCTTAAAGTGTAGGCTATATAAAGTATTACATATCTTACCTTATAACATATGTTGGAAGTGTCGTCCTTCCTGTGTTATACAGGCATTGTATCTGGAAACCACATTCTTAAAGATAAGGTTTATCGAACAAATCCTAACACATTGGAGGAGCTGAAAGAAAACATTACGAATGAAATTAGGGGCATTACAGTGGAAGAACTCACTCGCGTCAGCCAGAATGTGGTTTCCAGATACAATGCCTGTATAACACAGGAAGGACGGCACTTCCAACATATGTTATAAGGTAAGATATGTAATACTTTATATAGCCTACACTTTAAGCAGGGAAGCCGCGCGCGCGTCACCCACGGCTAATGCGGACTCCGTAGCGGAGAGTGAAAACACCGGTCGCCCCGTCTCAACTTATAATAAAATCAGGTAAACTGATGTAACACAGTGCCAGTATGTTTTTGTTTAATCAGTTATGACTACAATTATGATATGCAGAATATGTTTTTTTAAAAATTGATTTCCAAGTTAAGCTCCAGATTTATTCATTAAGCAGGGCTTACGGAAGAAGAAAGGTCTACCATCTCGGCCACCTGGGTCATTTTAACGGTCTAGTTGGATAAGCGCATGTCAATTAATATGTTTTTTGTCACAGCTACCTGTATTTTAATTTCCAAGGCCTTATAAGATCACAGTAAAACAGTAGGCTATGTTGTCAAGATAACTGATTTTCATTTTTTTTTTATAAATTCTTTCGAATATGTATATTACCATAAAATAGGCACTAAATTGAGCATTACTCCGAAACAGGTCAATCGATTTTATCCATTATGAAAAGACGTCTTCCCATGGACATTATAAATGTGTATACCAAGTTTCATAAAAATCCGGTAAAGCGTATTTGAGTTACCGCGTCTTTAAAATATTCACTAAATTGGGTTTTACTCCGGTACCGGTCTACCGATTTGGTCCAATATCAGTAGACGTCTTTCCACGTACATTATAAATGGGTATACAAAATTTCAGGAAAATCCAATAAAGCATATTTGAGTTATCGCGACTTCTTATATATTAACATAAAAACACTAAATTGGGCATTATGCCGGTACTGGCCAACCGATTTGGTCCAATATCAATAAATGTCTTCCAATGGACATTATAAATGCGTATACGAAGTTTCATAAATATCCGATAAAGCGTATTTGAGTTATTGCGCCTTTAAAGTAGACACTAAATTGGGTTTTACTCCGGTACCGGTCAACAGATTAGGTTCAAATTCAATAGGGCACTTCTCATGGACGTCATAAATGGGTATACCAAGTTTCATGGAAATCCGATACAGACCGATTTGGTTCAATATCAATAGGGTTCTTCCCATGGGCATTATAAATGTGTTTTCCAAGATTCAAGAAAATCCGAAAAAGCGTATTTCAGTTATGGTGCGTACAGACACACGGACAGACATTTTTTCGTCCACCACACAATCTCATAAAGTACCATACTGGCACTTAATAAAGACCCTGTATAACATAGCATGAAAGTAATTGTTATTTGTATAATTCATTACATTTTTATCCGTGTAATAGTCTTAATAATTCCATTAAGTGTTTACGAGTTTCATCAGATAAATTAGTTTCTGCTGCAAATTTATCGATAAACTTGTAAACTCTCGAGGGATTACCTAAGATAAATTCGGTACAATATTTTACCATAAAATAGGTGCTAAATTTGGCATTACATTTCCCATCCACCACACATTCTCATAAAGTGCCCTTCTGGAACTTAATAAAAAAGAAAATAAGTTGCACAACTTTCTCACTTATTCACCTTAAGATCTGAATTATTGAGGCTTTTAGATTGATGAAAGAAACCGTTACGTCGCATTCAACAATTAATAAAAGAATTATGCCAATGCCATGCATTTATATTTTGGAAACAGTATAATTTATCCATCAAAATATAAACTCTTTCAGAAAAAAATTCGAAATGTCACGAGTACAATACCAGAACATCCCATAATATACCGTACATAGGACCTATCATAGGTTGACCAGAAGTCTTAAGAATATCTCACATAGAGGTAGAAATGTAATACGAAGTTAAAACCATCTTACTAGACCACTTGCCATATTGCACTAAGCTGTTTTTCCTTGTAGATACCGCCCTCTCTTCTCTATGTTTTCAGATAATCCGCCAATACTGCAGCAGCAACACAAGACTGTGTTGAATATGTATGTGTTTATTTCATTTTGACTGTGGAACTGTAAATTTGTATATACTTTCTTTTTAATCTATTGAAATTGTGTTTTTAATCAATGTACATTTATATTATTTCAATTTTCATTGTCACATGAGCATTGTAAAATTTACAACATGGATATTTTAATATAATAACAAGTCTGTGCTATACAAATTGGTTAGAAGAAAACAATACATGTCCACTATTATCACATGCTCTAACAAAAATTACAGCTTTTTTAGTTGTTCATGTTACTATTTTGTCCAGGTATTCTGAAACATTCACTTTCGTAACAGCTTTCACAAATTTGTATTTTAATGTGCTTTTTACAAGTGGTTTTGGCATCTATCACATGAGGAGCGTTTTTTCAAAAGTCGATAAATGCAAAATTTTTAGAAAATGAGTTACACACAAAATCGGTACAACCCTGACCGTCTCCATCCATCTGTGAAGTCAGATTTCTCATAAGTCGATTCATGCAAGATGTAGATGATGTCAAACATGAGAGGTTTTTTCAAAACTCGATAGATGATTTTATTTAGATAAATCAAACGCGATAGTTGCAGCAGGAATAAGTTGTTTTTATACTGCGCAAGCGCTCTCCCCAAGTTAATGCCATTAACATTAGCTATAAAAACAGTTTCCAGTTTAGTTCATTGTTGACCAGGTGCAAGGCAGATTAATTCATTGTAGCCTTCTTTTGAGCTGACATAAAAGTAAATCTTCTATTGTTTTTAAATCTAGTTATAAATAAGATAATAGAACATGTCTGAATCAGAAGATGATACACAAGTTACAGAACAATGTGGTGGTCGAAAATCTAGAATAAAGAGAAAGAAGCAAAAGAAAGAGGTTAGTATGAAGAATAAAGATCCTGTCATTGTTTGCTCACATGGGCTTCAAGAAATACCAGTAAATAAAAATGCTAAAGGAAAGAAGGAGTGCAGAGCTGCAAACTTAACTTACAAGGATATCACTACATTTCACCACATGAACCAAGTCAACCAAAATAAATTTTTATTGCATTACATGAACATTTCATCGCCGAAACGTAGAATAGTAAAACCTGAAACAGCAAAGCGCAAACAAACAGTTTCAGTAAAATACAGTGTGCGAAAGAAAAACGGTGAAATAATCCCCGTGTGTGCTGCAACCTTCCAAGGAATATGTGGACTTTCCAAGGATAGACTAGCCCGTCTGGCAACAAAATTTCACGCAACAGGAAGTGTACCTGATAACAAGAGAGGTGGTGACAGAACAAGCGAGAAAGATAAGGAACTTACACTTGCTGTTAAGAATGATATTTCATCTTATAAATGCAGAGAAAGTCACTATACAAGAGGAAAATCCAGAAGAGGATATTTGCCATCAAGCCTTTCAATAAATAAGATGTGGAAGAGTTTTTGCGACAAAAGAAGGTCAAATGGGCTTACTCTGTGTTCACTTTCCAAATATAAACACATTTTCAACCATCATTTTAATTTGTCATTCAAGACTCCACACACTGATACCTGCTCTATGTGCAAGATTATGCTTTTGAAAATCAGAGCAGAAAATATGGATCTTGAAAAGAAGAACACCCTGCGAACTAACTATAGACTTCACAAACTACGTGCGAAACGCTTCTATTCTCTGATGTAGCAAGACAATCCAGATGTAATCAAGGTATGCATGGATATGCAACAGAATCAACCTATACCCAAGTTAAGTGTAAGTGAAGTCTTTTATGCCAGACAGGTTTGGCTGTACAACCTGTGTATCATGATACACGCACAAGAGCAGAGAAAAGAAGACATTAATTTCTACACATGGTTAGAAACGGAATCTTCTAGAGGTTGCAATCAAGTTGCTTCAGCGCTGCAGAATTTTCTTTCTGAACTGGAAAAGAAGCAACAGAAGGAGAGTCCGAAGATTATTCATTTATTCTCAGATTCGTGTGCCAGTCAAAATAAAAACAGTGTTATGATTGCCACTCTTATTACCTTTTTAGAGCAAAGTATCATTTCAATAAGATTGTTCACTACTTCCCAGTACGAGGACATAGTTACATGGCTCCAGACAGAGTGTTTGGCAGGCTGGAAAAATGCTACCGGAAAAAGGAAAATATTCTGTCTCCTAAAGAGTACCACAATATGTTAAAGGAACACGGAACAGTGAAAATATTAAATGAAGATTGGCAAGTGAAAGATTTGAAGTCCAGATCTCAAATGGTTCTTCGCTCTAAACTGCCCTTCAAAATAACTAACCAACGTATCATATGTTATGAAAAATCTAAGAAGAGAGTCACTGTATCGGTAAGCAATACATACTTTGGGGACAACATAGAAGTAGAAGTGCTCAAGAAGAAACAGTGTATCAGCAGAGTCATGATAGAAGCCCCAGTGCTGCAAAAAAAGAACATGGTTAGCAAAGAAAAGAAAAAAGATGTCTCCAATCTACTAAAATATTTTGAAATTCCAGCAGATGCAAAGGAATTCTACGAAGACATCCTCCAATAAACAAGGGTTCATGACATACATGTTTTTTTAGGTGAAACTATAAGAACCAACTTACTACATTAATTTCATACTTTTTTAAATAATAAAATATCATACTCGTTTGTATATATATAAACGAAATTTAATTGTTAATTTTTAATACGCTATGGTTTGCTCAAAATGCCATGCTAGACTATGTTTTGCATATTAAATAAAGTAAATTTTGTATTTAATTTAAGAAAATAATCACAGAAAATGTAGAAAATAATACAAAAACTTGATCCCATAATGTGCATTTATCGAGTTTTGTAAAAACTAACAGAATTTGCAACTAAATAACTGCAAATTATTAAATTAATTGTATATTGTGTTAGTACCCCTAAATTAGTTATTGCTTTGACAGATGTTTCTATAAGGGAAAGGTGTGGAATAGATATTGGTTCTAGGTGTAAAATAAAAAACACAATTTCTGAAAAACTATGGTGATAGCATCTATCTATGTTTTGAAAAAACGCTCCTCACATTTAATTGAAGTGGATGAATTCTTTTGACGTCTACAGAGATACAGGCCACACGCTTCCTTGCTGGAGGTTCGAGGATCTGATCTTCAGAAGTCAATGATTCAGCTCAGAACTGCATAAGAAATACGTTGAGATTGGCTGGCAGTGATTTGAGTTGCAGTTTAGATCTCTCTTGAGACCTGATAGCTTCTTGTGACTACATTGATTATAACATGACAAAAGATGGAGTTTATGTTGGAGATAAAATGTGTGCCTCTAACTCCATTTCAAGGATTACAAGATGATGGCCATTGACTATATTTTTCACATTCTTGTACATTGCTGGAATAATTCACAAATATTAGTTTCCTTCACAAAGTCAGAGGTAACTTCATGAAGTCATATTTTTCTGCATATTGGCTGCTTGAATTAAACATGCATCTGTGACAAGAGAAGGCGCATTGTATTTTTTACAACAGTGAACACCGTGTTGCTTAAAGTTCAGAAAATCAAGTGAAAAAGCTAAACAAGGTAACTGGAGCCATAGTAACATTGTTGAGTAAGCATCAACAATGGCATAAGTTATCAGGTTGGTGCAATAGCTCAAGGTTAAGGCATCGATAATGCATAAAAACTGCTGCTGTACTGCTGCAACAGCTGCCTGCCAGAGGGTTAAACATTTGACAAGTCACATAGCATGGTTATGTTCAGTTGGACTAAATAAAAATCTAATGTACCAACTGCATATAATGGTTAAATCACGTGTTTGGCTGTACCAGTAGAAATACACATTCCTATATTATTTTCTTGAAGGAACAAATTTATAAATTAAAAGTATCGAGATATTCCACCATCCTAGGTCAATTAAAATATCCCTACCTGAAATAGCAATATTTGAAGTGGGCCTACATCTATAATGACTTTTTAATTTGAACTCTCTTTTAAAATTCATTCTGTTGACGTAGGAAATACAGATCTATTAACCTTCCGTCAGGCGCAATATTCTTTCCTTCCAGTACGGGTGCAATGTGCTTACTCAATATGCACGTTAAAAAAACATAATTAACACATTGTTTGCCAATTTGAACAACGAGAAGTGGAAGAATGTTATTGTTAGGGATGTCCAAAAGATAAAGAATTAAACATTTGCTGCAAGAAAACTGCGTATTTGACATAATACTGGTTAAACAAAATTTTAAGAAAATTTATGAGTTGCCTGCAAACAACATGAAAGAAAAGTAAGATGAAGTTAGTTACAGTTGAAAGAACATTAAAATACAGTGCGTGTCAAATGAGTCTCCGCAGTGAACTCAGACGAATGTGGATGTGGTTAGGTTGGCGGTGGGACTACATTGACCTTGGAGCAGGTAGTGTCCATCCTCATCCCTTTGAAACAGTAGTACTGTGATAAGATAACTGATGATAACTGTGTGGTTGTATGCTTTTGCAGTGCAGTGCTTGTGTGAACCATCGAATTGAGTGCATGTTTAATTAAATGCATGCTTGTAAAATCGTTATGTTAACCATCGAAGAAAGAGAGTTTTTAGTTGAACATGTATTCCGTGAGGGTGATAAATTTACGGAAAACGTAAAACTTAAATTTTGTGAACGGTTTCCACATTCGGTATGTCCAAGGCAACGTCTAGCTACCGCGGCTACGGAGACCGGCTTTAATTAGCGGGATCCGTTGCCAACCTAACTGTGGTGAGTGAGCGTGTTAGCGCACTTACCTTACTGCGGAGACTCTTTTGACACACCCTGTATTTCACATTATCAACATTTAGTCTTGTTCAAACTTGAATCACACTGAATCATTCAGAGAGGAGGTCTGTTCCTTCATCAGTAATGCACCGATCATATACCATGATGGCATGGGATAAGCAGATAGGTGTTTCATATTTTTTGCATGCAGCCTAATAACAAGGTATATTTTAGCAAAAGTATTCAAGAATCTCGCATTATTTAGTCTAAATAAGTTAAATTAAACACTTTCTTCTGCAAATATTTTCAAAATACACAACTTCAAGAATGTAACGACTTCGGGCGCAATGAGCTTCTCTGAAGAAAATGTTTACAACTCCCCAAGGTAATGGTCGAATAGAAACTGAGTCGGGAGGTTGTATACGGCAGGAAAAAAGAAACAGCTACTCGGAGGCCCAGTGGTCAACGCTGCCTGGTGACAGAGGAAGGAGAAAAAATTCATGCCTTTTGCCTCTCAGATCAGATGTGCCCGACGGAAGGTTAAATAGTGAGAGCAATATTATGTTATTAGTAGAGTCCAGATTGTACATTATTGTTTTAATGGTGGGCCTACATTTTTGTTTCTTTCTTCAATCTTGAATCCTCAATAATACAAGTCTTAACAAATATATGTTAGAATGTTTGTGCAATATATTTTATTTTGTTACCGTTTCTCCGCTGCGCTGAGACTTGTGGAGAGTTGCTTCTAGCCATCGCCACTGCTCAGCTGGATCGTCTGCATTGCCCACCATGTCTGAGCACAGATTAGTGTTGAGTGCGATGATGCGCAGCTTCCGCTCTTTCTGCTCTATGGTGTAGTAGCCCCCTGCAAGAAATTGTATGAAAAAGTCATCAAATAAATTATGTAATTCTACTCGCATGGCTACCAAGATTATTAAATCCAGGTGCGGTAAATTACTTGTGGTCAGATTTTAAACTCAATTTTCATGACAGCTGCTGAGTTCAGTGCATCATGAGTGGATTCAGTAATTCAGAAATAACTATTAGGTAATGGGGTGGTTAATTTTCAATGTGTGAAGAAAAACAAATTATCTTTTTTAGCTTTCATAGATCTCAAGAAAGTGTTTGACTACATTAATCATGAGTAGGGGCCGTATTTTTTGGTAACAACGATAAGCGCGAAATTTTATAAAACAACCTCCCTTAGCTATATTTAGCTTTTATATGCTTAAAATACCAATATGAACCAAATTGAATCCACGAAATATCGCGAAATTTACTCGATTCTGCGAAATGTGTCTATAAGTGCGAAATATGCCCCTTCTGTCCGTAAAGTGAGAAATGAGCACAAAAATGTGCCTTAAAATCACAATATTGTGTTTTGATGTACTGCATTTTTTATTTCTTAGCAGCATGCTTTCTTTTCTGCTGTTTCTGTGGCTGTCGAAGATTTACCGATATATCGATTGTGATCGATTACAAAGATTGCAGAATTTACGCAAAGATTGTCTGTGACCTGTTGAGTACTGTTGAGTACTCTCCTTTCCCACTATCTCTTTGCCAAGTTAGCGATGCCTATGATCGATTACAGTAGAAGAGTGTAAAATGTTTCTTTTATCCACAGTGGTATGGTTGGCACTTCTGTTTGCAAATGGCTATCTGATGGTGTTTAGTAGAAATTACGATAATAATTCTCGTAATTATATTTGAACATTAACTCTAATCATGCCTAAATCGAAAGTTACTTCAGTTCATACAAGGGCAGAAGAATATAGAAATGAGAGGGGGTGTTATTTCATGTAAATAAAGAAGCAAAGTATCATTGCGCAATGTTCCCAATGTAGTACAAAGTAATTTATTTCACGAAATACCCACCGAAATAGAAGGAAGTTAACACCGAAATCAGCCATTTTATTTCACCAATAAATCAGGGCCCTAATCATGAGGCCTTGTGACATAAATCGCAGGTGAATTGCATGTCATGAGAAATGAATCTAACACTACGGCTACAGGAGAGAGAGAGGGGTGAGGCAGAAAGGCTGTATTAGGCCTATTTAATCTGTTTATATAAGATATATGAAAATACTAAAACAGAACAGAATGCAAATGCTCCCAATTGGTGTGAAACTGTCTTTGAAATGATTAGAATCTTATTCACACATGATAAAGAGATTGATTATGTATGTGAAGTGATTTCAAGGAAATCGTTCTCCATAAATAATTCATAAAGGTGGGTATCGACTGAACTAGGGCAATGTTATTTGAATAGCTTAAGTCTGCAACCATTCAGCCTTTTGCTTCCTCAAATCTTTCCCTTTATCTGTATTTCCTTACGTACAGAGATATATGCTAAGGAAAGGTGGAATGGATAGGGGATAAGCTACAAGACTCAGGATCTCAGAAAGTAGAGTTCACATATATTGGGTAGCTAAACAACCGACGTAAATATTGTAGAAAGGAAGTGTTTCTTACTTGGGGGCAGATGGAATTCCACTCTCCACCTCTTGCTATCTTCTGTTGCATCTTTTAACTCTCCATAACATCTTTTCTCCTTCAAGTTATATAGTATCTCAATTCTTCTTCTACCAAGTTATATTTTTCTGTTATTTTCTTTAGATGACATCTAGCAGAAGTTCGCTTCTTCTCATGATGTGTACTAACCCGTTAGCTTTTCTTTTCCATACGATTTCCAAGATAAACCCTTCTTAAAATTTCATTCCTCATTCTGTTTGTAGACCAAAAGTTCTACATTTTCCTCCAATACAACATCTCAAAGCTCTCTAGATATTCCCTCCTCCATGATTCAGCTCTATACACAGCAGCACTCCATATGTAGCATTTTGAAACCCTCTTCTCGAAATCTAGTTTATGGGTCAGCAAAGACCTCTTATTGTTTAAACTGCAAGAACTGGGGATCGTAATAAGATGAAAACTTGGATTTGATTATCGCGTAGGACAAAAATGAAAACTTCCCAAAACAATACATTTTCTCGGGAATAAGATGAAAGCACTTCAACCTAGAAGAGTTTGAAATAAAAACCACAATAAATGAATCCATCACTCACGAAAACTGCAAGTTTGTGTTATCTATACCACTTTAAAGACAAAAACAAATACCTCTGTTAAACGTTTGGATGGCTTCAGATGGCAGCCAGTGTTTCCACAAGGCACCCACGTCCTCATAGCCCAATCCGTAGTGAAGTCCTGGGGTCGGATCGTCGTGTCCCAGCACAGGGAATACAAACTGACTGCTGAAAGTATGTTTCAGCAGATCTGTGAGGTTCTGAAGCACTTTCATTTGGTGTTCTCTACTGGAGCCTGTAGTTATGCCATCTCTGAAAGTACAAACAGATCTGTAGTTTTATAAATACAAGTTCAGGATAACTTGACAATGTTCCATTCATATTTTACACTGGCTATTCCATTCCATTCCATTCCATTCCATTCCGCGTGTTTGATATTGACCAATAACTTTTAGCATTACCTCGGATAAAGACGAATCAAGATTGTTTATATTATAATATCCTTCCTTGGATCGCCAGGATGCAATTTTATCTTATAAAATGTCAGCTCTTTACTGGACATGTAAAGCATGAACGTGCAGTGATTAATATGTCACATGCTGCCAATCATCAGAATAAAAAAAAACATTATTTTATATAGCATAACTTGTTTGGAAGTTGAAATATTATAAAATGTATTGATTAAAAACACAATTTCAAATCAGTGCAAGCCAGTTTGTGTGCTTTATGCTTTCGTGTTCTACTGTTAGCTTACCTGAAATAGGTTAACTATGTCTTATATGCACCATTGGTAGCACTGATCACAACATGGTAACTTAACTCGAATCGATTCATGGATGGTTGATTCATATTATGCCGAGATCTCGCAGCTGTTAGTTTTGTTTTTATACAACAAAGCACGAAAGTAATTATTATTTGTATAATCTGTTACATTTTTATTCATGGAACAGTCTTAATAAATCCAACTCGAGTTGACGAGTTACATCAGATAAATTCGTAAAATCTCGTGCAATTACCTATGAAAATTTGTTAATAAAATCTCATTATTGAGTTGTATTTGGTATCGATCGCATGAATCAACAAGTCCATGATCATGTCTACAAAATGCATTGCGATGTGATATTATAATTATTATAAAGAAGAGGAATTCCTACACTAGTTGTGTAGTGTCTGGGATGAAGGTATTTATTCTGTTTTGTAAATAGCAAGATGGTTCAGTTAGAATGTTTCATTTCGCAAATTTAAAAGATACTTTATAACAAACAGGGGAGGGGGTAGTCTTCATAATTCTGTAAAAGCTGTAATCCTATGCCATATGTAACAATAATGGTGAATACAATTCTTGATTCAGACTTAAGTTTCTTGCTCTGGTCTAGGAAGCGGAATGGAATGGAGCTGTAATCTAGTTAACAGTACCAAGCAGGAAGATGAAGTCTGTGAGACCTTGTAGGATCAGACTATTGCATTGCAGAAGGCTTCTTTTCCATACAAAGCACTCGAGTTGGTCTACCTATGTTAAAGCCATCAGGTTTACTTCCTAAAGAATGGGATGAGTGTGGAGCAATGTTCATTACACACTTAAATTCAAATAATCGCATATCACTCTCCCAATGGACACATGTCCCAAATAATATTCAAAGCAATGGTATAACTCTGTGTGACAATTTCTCGGGATCCAAACTGTGCCAAGATATTTAAGCTGTGTGAGTTTTCGGCTGCTATTAGCTAAACAACATACACTTCTTCAGTTGGAATTCCGAAAATCCATCATCCATAACATAATTATATCCATATAGCTTAAAAGGCCCGGTGTTGCTCAGGTTTTGTATTTTGTAATTCAAAATTAACTTATGAAGGACTTTCGATTTTCAAATTCTAGGTATTAAAAATTTGAAATGAAGAAGAACGAGTTATCACACTCAAACTATTCCCTCAGAAAATGCTTGATATAACTTTTTATGGCTCATAGAGTAGGCCTATGTAGAATTTTGCATCCCATCGCTTCTACACACAAACCCTGGTAGGGGTTTAAATAAGAAGAAACAGAAATTCGGGTAACATAAAATTGTATTGTCTTTGCAGAATAATTTACAGTGCGACAACGTTAACATTCAATCGCTGGAGGGGAGGTAAGAGCGCTGTGAGCAGTGTGGTCGGGGGCGATCTGGACTAGCAAGGAATGAAGGAGATACGAAAGTACAGTCACATTAACAATACGCAAAACATGTAGACTACTAATACTGTTACTTATCTTCAAGTTACTACTATGCCTGCTGGTGATAGGCGATGAATAATGCTGTGTATGTCTATAATAATAATAATAATAATAATAATAATAATAATAGTAATAATAATAATAATAATAATAAATTAATCATAATTTCATACTTTATTAAGCATAATGTAAATTTAGGCTGGAAGAGGATGATTCGCTATCTGAATCGGAGTCACTCTCGGAATCCAGTTCTCCAAGATTAATGACAAGTTGCTCAATTTCGTCATCCATCAAGTGATCACGTTCCCAATAAACACTTTCCAGTCGTTTTACATGAGTTACAGCGTTTTTCCACTCTTCTGTTGTTATACTTGACACTGCTTGTATCGTGCGATTTCTTATTTCAGCTGCACTCTGATCCACATTACGATCCGCAATTCTTCGTTTTATGATGCTCCAAATGTACTCGATGGCGTTTAGGTCGCAATGGTACTGAGGTAATCTTATAGTTTCATGCCCGTACATTTCGAAAATAGAGTCTACGCGGTACTTCGGTGGTGGACGTCGAACCAGCACAAGTTCCATTAATTCTACTTTCATCATGTCAGCTTCGTAAGCAAGGTTGTGTCTGTCCAGCCAAGATTGAATTTCTGCTTTTCTCGACGCCATTGTTGGAGGTTTATCATACTGCACGGAGTGATATGGAGCATTATCCAAGACAATGAGACAGTTTGGCGGGAGACTGGGGATGAGCATTTCTCGGATCCACTTTGAAAAATTCTCATTTCATTGTGATAATTGCCACTCTTAATCTTCGACTTGAAGATTAGAATTGCTCCAGGAACAAACCCTTCATCACTGCCAGCATGAACAATTATCCACCGTTGTCCGACACTGTCATTCTTTAACACACCATCCGTTGTATTGTTTTGCCAACGTTTGTTCACGATGTAAGAAGGGTGAATCCACGTCTCATCCAGAAATATCACTGTTTTCTTGTTCTCACCAGCGTTGTCATTGTTCCTTATTCTTCTGAGGTATTTTGCCCTCCATTCAACAATATCATTCCTTTCCATTAAAAATAATCTTCTATTCTTGCATTTCTTAAATTTAAATCCAATATCCCGAAGCAATGTGCGCAAAAACTCTCATTCTGCTGGGAAGTTACGTTCACTTTTTAGAGTGGCTAACACTTTTTTTTAAAGTTGGAACCTCCTTCTTTATCGCATAATAATTGTGAACTGTTTCTCGAATACCACACAAATCAAAGGCATCGATGTCGATTTTCTTTGAACTGCATTTTCGTTTCTTACCCGGGAATTGTAGTTTGTGACCAGCAATATCTGCTAATTTCGATTCTTTTCTGATTTTACATATTGTGGATTCATACTTCCCAGTAAGAGCTGCAACCCGTTTAGTCACATTTTTTATGGGATGTTTCAGTGTTCCGGAAGACTTTTCTGCATCACAACACTCTATCACATGTCTGATGATCCCACGGCCCTCGCTGTGTATAGTTCGTTTCACTTTCGAAGACATACGATAGTTATCGTTACACAGTCACTTCAGTAGCACAGTACACTCCTTGCCCAGACTGTACATCTACCCAGGATATAAAGAGAGCATGAACTGAACGTAAGCGGAGTATCCTCTTACCCTCCCTCTCGCCGCATGTGTTAGTTCGCATATTTTCCGCAATGACTGTTAATGTGGTCGGACTGTACTTGTCACTCTCATGTTACCATACAACCGTTTCGGGGATGAAATTAAAAAGAAATTCAATATCACTTTCATATTTCCCTCCCCAAAAACCTGGGATATAATAATATACATATTACCATACCTCATTTGGTATTCTCTATGTCCAGGGTAGAGAAAGTTATGTGACTGCATCACATTGTGCATTATTTTCGTGGATTTCATTCTTCAATATTTATTTACAGAAATGAATTATATCGATAACTTCTCTAATTTGTCAAAGTCCCGTTTAATTTATTAACCAAAGCTACATGTGACCACTGCCAACAAATCACTGTTGTCATGGAATGTGATATGGATTTGATAATTCTGTGCAGAAAGGTATTATGCCTCCTCTAAAACATTTGATTTTTGGCATTTAAAATCAACATTTTTCAAATCCTTTCTTACATTATGAAACGAAGGTACTACCAAAATTCCAATTTCTACCTTTTATAGTTTAGGTTCTAAGTTGATTCTCTCTCAGTCAGTCATTCATTCATTTATTCATTCATTAAGTCAGGACAAAGCCTCTTATATATATATAGAGATTTAGAATTGTAAATGTAGAAGAACATCTTATCACACTCGAACTGTTCGCTTAGAAAATGCTTGATATGGCTTTTCATGGCTCTAGAGGATGTAGAATTTTCCATCCCATCACTTCTACACACAAAGCCTGGTAGGGGTTTAAATAAGAAGAAACTTAGTCAATGGCGATCCAATCGATATATCGTGTTGATATCGGTATCAACACTTCCCGTTAATCGCCTGTTTTATTTCTTTTTCTTAAACTGTCTGGTTCCAGTAACAACATATAATGCTATTAACATTGTATTTATCATTATACGAGATTCACATTGCTGCACCGCACTTAAAAGTGTAGATTATATGTAGCCTATTTTGATCTTTCTTTTGCTGATCTGCAGCGTAGCATACCCAATCTGGATTCTTTCAAGTAAGTGTGCAAAACCTCTAGCCCAGTTCCCCTTCCAACATGACTGTGATTCTGATCTTGTGCTGTAGGTACCAAGCGTACAGGTAGGAATGAATCACTTTCAGTGCACTTCAGAATGGTTAGTTCTCGATGTAATAGGTTAGATTTTAGGCTTTTAGGATTTTAGGCTCTAAAAAAATTAGTTTTAGTTACCTAAAACAGGTGTTTAAAACAAGTAAATAGGCTTTTAAAAGAGAAAATAGGCACTGAAAATATGCTTTAAAATGTGTAAGTACACAGAAAATAGACTTAAAAATATTACAATATACACTTAAACTGTGATCTCTTTTTTTTGCTGTAAGAAAATGGTATGCCTATTATTAACAGAAATAACTGCAAAATTAAGACAAAACTAAAAATACACTTATCAAAAACATTTATGCATTATATGAACAATTAGATCACTACAGGCCTTGAAGGACTTGGCTTTCAATAACAGCTGCTGCCTAGCTCATGGCCTGCAGATATTGTATGGTCATGTGGTCAGCACAACACATCCCTCAGCTGTACTGCATTGCCCCTGTGACCGCTGCTCACTGTAGCTTCCCAACTGTCCTCACGATGCTGGGTCAATGCCGTTCCATACCTCATAGCTTTCTAAATTACTACCGGTACTGAAAATCCAACCTATGCCATCTGGTCGAGGTCTCTAAAATTAATTAGAGGAGCCGATATCAAAATCTTAGTTTTAGATTAATATGCAAAAATGCTTGTTTATTGCAGTACTTGCAGAAAATATTGCCATCAAAAGTCATCCCTTGGAAATTGTATAAGCATTGTTGTATAAGCGCACTCTTAGATGATTTTGTTTTAGGCATCACAAACTATGTTCACTTAAATAGACGTTCTTTCCCTGGCGAGTTGACACAGTATGCCCCTTCTTACTATATACCTGTTACTTGTTGCTTTGAGTTAATCCTCCTCTGTCAGTCAGCATTCCTTTGGTGACAATTTTTAGGAAAAATCAAGTTTCTGTGAAAAAACCATCCTTGCTGTAATGCTTTTCATTCAGGAATATCCATTAAATGATGGTAAAAATTACAGAAGTTGAATTTTATTTTAAATGTACAATATGGGCATTTTATTCACTAAAATAGTAAAATAGGCTCCAAAGGTCCAAATAGGCATTTTAGGGCACTAAAAAACTCTATAAATGTAAGTGATTTATCACGAAACGTCAACATATATATAAAAAATTTCATGTTATTTCATAAGGAACAAAATAGGCATTTGCCTTAAAATCTTAGGTCTAGCAATAACTCTTACCCCGTCCATAGCACGAACTCGATGTTCTCCCCCTGCTTCCTCTTCATGGCCAGCGCTGCAGATTCCACCAGAGCCCATGGAGAGTCACAGTTGTAATCACCAAATTTCCCAAACTTCCCTCCCGGTCTCCTATTCGATGCTCCATCTGTCCGTCGACACTCTGTAACAAATTAAAACATCCGTCTATGTGTGAGTCTAAACCAAGCCATCGTGTTATAGGAGAGTCCATACTCAAGAATTTAATTACATTTCCAACCACACACAATGTCTTAATGATGCTGTAAACAGTTTTGGAGTTATCGCCTATTTCAATTATAAACAATAAAACATCAAGCGCAAAATATTCCACCTTCTAACTTATATATATGTTATTTCTCTTTGCGCTAACATATAATATAAACTGGCTCATATTAAGTATTATTACCTTCTCTCATGAAAGAAAAAGCATTTGCTGTTACATATCAATTTTGAACAATTTTATTGTAATGTAACATTACCTGCCACTTGGCACCTCAGTCGTGTTTCAGTATAGTCGCATTATAAGTACTTTACTTTCATTAAATTATCTATAACTTATATGGTTATTCTTGAAATAAAGGCGGTTGAGGAGGTTTGCCCATCATAACAAACTCTTATTAATTTATGCTTTGTAGTTATAAGTCCTTTCAGATGCTATTAAAATTAAAATTTTATGACTTACAGTTACAATTATAAAAATTATTAAAATACCGATCCACTTTACCTCATAGAGTGGGGTAAAGTGGATCACTCATATATTTTCATGAAAAAACCATTTTACCCCACTGCAGGGGAAAAGTGGATCAGCATAGACATTTTTAAAAATATTTTTCAAAATAACTATACACTAAATTCATGAAAAAAGATAAAGACCGTGAATATAGCCTATATGATGTTGGTTTATTACAAAAGAAATCAGAAAATGAATCACTCAGTTTAGGCTGCTGTTATTGACATACCTACTCAACATTCTCTAGATTTACACCTGAAAATACATATCTGCCCCTTCTAATGTCCCTAACCTTTAGATTGGAAAAAATACTGGTACCGTAACTGGAACAGTCTGCATGTCCATAACATCAGGAAATACAAAGTAGACTTCCTTTTGACTGTTTCTCTTCCTGAGAAAATTTACTACTGCCATGTTATCTTTTGGCTCTAGAATTTTCCCCACAAAGAACCAATCCCTTTTGTTGGTATGGAAGAAAACCAGCACAAAGTCACCCTCATTACAGCGCACTTCAGAGGCTTCCGTTTCTTCTGCTTCCATCTGAATATCACTGCCAGCACCTGGATCATTAACATCTCCATCATCATCAATGCCAACACCTGGATCATCAACTTCTGCATAATCTTCGATCACATTGGTCAGATCTCTACAGACAACACTCTTTCCTGGTTCAATGTTTAAACGTTTACCGGTGCCCACTCTACGAGAGTTTCCAGATGTTTCACTGGACCGTGTTTTCTGAAGGTGCTCTATGAGGGAATCTGACCAAAATTTCTGCATTTCTTCCTCAGTTGATGTTGATTTTTGAGGAAGTTTTCCCAGAACTTTTGCTGGATTGAATGGCGAAATTCCACAAGCCTGAAAACCTGCTGTGGCATTCTGCGCTGACGAGCTATTAATCATCTCAAAAGTACTTTTCAGGAAAATCTGTTTTGGGAAGAGATCCTCTATTCTTCATCTTCCACTGATCCAGCACTTTGCGCCAGGCTCTCTTTAGGGGACGAAAATATGCCACATCCAAAGGCTGACATATATGTATGGAGTTGGGAGGCAACAAGATGAAACGAATGTCATTTGCTTGACATTCTTGAACCACCTTTAACATCAAGTGGCTTGACAGATTGTCTCCAATTAGCAGTTCTGGCCCATCTATTCTTCTGCAATATGGCAGAATAATGGTAGTGAACCAATCATAAAAAATCTCGGCATCAAACCATCCAGATGAATTTCTGTTATAGGCAGCTCCAGTTATTCCACCTTCTGTCCATCCATAATACAAATGCTTTGCCTTGTAGACAACACAGGGGTGAAGAACATGTCCATCAGCTGTAGCCGCCACTATTACACTGGTGCTTGTTTTGCTCCAGTCAGTTATCCTTTCTGGATGTTTGGAACCATGCTTCACAACCACCTTGACAGCCCCCGGGTCGTCGGTAAAATTGGTTTCATCATAATTTATGATATAAGACAATGGAACTCCTTGTAAAGAGGTCTCAAGGTTCTGAAAATACAATTCCAGAGACTCCTGTGTGACACCAGCTCTGGCTCTCTTTATGTTCTCTGCAAACTTCACAGTTAGTTCTTTGTTCCGTTCCATGAAAGAACGAAACCATTCCATTCCTGGCATGTTGCCTGTGAAGCGTTGCTCTATTACTCCCTTTCTATTCAAATACTGCTGAACAATAATTTGAATGTCAGTGAATGTCACTCTTAAGAGTGGAAACCCCCAGTGTGCACATAAAAGCAGGCCTTCCACAAGATACTTCTCTTCATCTACACTAAATACACACTCTGCCATATTTCATCAGTTTATTCCCCATTTTCACCCATCTCTGAAGGGTTGTATAAGGCACAGCATAAAATTCAGATGCTTTGCGCGACATTTCTCCATTCTTAACTTTCTTTACTGCTTGGTGCAGACAGTTTTCATTATAATTACGCTTTCCTTCTCTACCTCGCTTCATTTTGTATGTCCGTGGAATGATCCACTTTACCCCTGAAATGAAAAAAAAAAAAAATAAATAATAATAATAATAATAATAATAACAATAATAATATTTTGGTCATAACTAGAAAAGGACATAACCTTGAAACACGTTCTTCATTTATATTTGAGATTTATTGTCGTGCTTCAAAATGACTCTACTCATTAATACGTCCCAAGACATGTTTAGTTACTATAATGGTTTGTTTTCATTGATTTCAGAAATTTGAAAACAGAGCCCATGAAAAAAGAAATTATTCAAAGTTACAACTTACGTTTTCACAATAATTGATAACTGCTAGGAAGATCATCCAATAAGTCAGGGCTTTCTTGAAATGGCAATATTTTTTATTTATTTCATTTCTATTATCAAGAAGACACTGATTTAGCAAAGCAATACACATGTGATCCGCTTTACCACAGGGGATCCACTTTCCCCCATTTTACGGAACTTAGTATGGTGAGTTAGGTTAGGTTAGTTAAAGCTATAAAGTGTAGGTTACTTTATAAGATTCTATTATTTGTACATTTAGTTGCCCAGTTACAGTCAGGTTCGGCTTCTAGCCGATTTACTGAAGTATTGCAAATATTCAAGACGAGGGCTTGGAAATGTTTTCAGATGTGTAACATATTTTATTCATTACTAAGGGGAAGAAATATTTCAGAGAAGATGTTTTGACATTCCCGTTGTAAAAAAATTGTAATTCAATAAATGAACAGATTTCAATAACAAACATGAATTTTAAGACATTAAACAGAAGACCCATGCAAATATACAACTATAATTACCAAGCCTCTTCATATAGCCTAGGCCAGGGAAATCATAAATAATTAGAGGAATGCTTAACACGCTCAGAGGAAGTCATAAACTGTAAACTTTAACCTCGGCTGCATTACTTGCAATCTCCAAAAACTGCAACTTTTAACTTAGTTTAGTTATTGTTTGCTATGTGCACTTCCTACAGAAAAAATTATAGGCCTACCTGTTACTTAAACATTATAAAATAAAATTCTGGGTCCATTCAGTGTTTTATGTACAAAAATGGACAGAAATAAAGGCTCAGAAGCTGTTTGTCTTTCCTCTAGTTGGAGTAAAACTATCTATCTTTTGATAACTCTCAAAGTAAGCTTACTACAGGAAAGGCTAGTCCTTTATTCATTCTAAAGCAATAAATTCTGAGTAAATTGAATACGTCACCTTAAAAAATTGGTAGAGAATTAATCTACAGATACAAATTACTGTGAGTAGGTAACTTAATTGATTTCTTGTGATGAGATAAACATTCTTGTGGTATGACTGCACACGATCAGCCTAAGAGATAAAAATAAATCCAAATAAATGTGGTTGTCTCTCCCTGGGAGTTGCAAGACCTTGTCGTTGGTGGGAGAACTTGCGTGACCCTACAACCCTATGGGCTATGCCGGTTGTAGCACAGCTACTGGCAAGGCCTCCCTTGCTGGACAGGTCATAGGTGAGGGTCCAGACAAAGAAGCAACTTGGAAGAGGAGGTCCAACGGTGCTGAAGGCAGATGAAGAGTGAGAGTCCCAATGGTGGAGGCAGTGGATGAGACAGGAAGAAAACCCCTAAATCGAATCACCTGGTCCTCCAGGTTGGGGATTGGACGTTAGGCTAGCTCCCTATCACCGTAAAAAAAGGAAATTGCTTCGAAATCTCAATATGAATTAGCCGGTCGGATAAATGGTAATGGACAAAGGCAAGTCAAATGGAACATGAAAAAAGTCATCATTGGTACATGGAATGTAACGACTCTACTACAAGTAGGGAAAATGCAAGAACTGCATGAACAACTGCAAAAGATAAAGATAGACATTGTATCCTTACAAGAAATAAGATGGAACGGAAATGGAATAAACATAAAGAAGAACTTCACATTATATTATAGTGGAACACAAGAGAAAACGGGCCAGGCTGGGACTGGTTTCTATGTAAAAAAGAATGTATCCAACTTAATAATAGATTTTGTTCCATATAATGAAAGATTGTGTAAACTCAGGATGCAAAGTAAATATAACAAAGAGAGAATAATTAATGCATATGCGCTCACAGAAGGAAAAGCAACCGAAATGAAAGAACACTTTTTTGAAGATCTGCAAAACATAATGAGAAATGTGCCAAAAAGTGACACTGTCATAATATTAAGAGATCTCAATGCTCAACTAGGGAGGGAAGAATGCTATAAAACAGTCACAGGGGTCCATTCATTACATGAAATAACAAACTCAAATGGGGAAATACTCTGTCATTTTGCAATACAAAATAATCTAAAAATCATTAATATGCAATTTCAACACAAAACGATTTATAAAGCTACGTGGATATCACCTGACAAGAATACAACAAACCAAATAGATCATGTTCTGATTACCAATAGAAAATGTCAGATCGCTAAGAGGGCCAAACATTGACTCAGATCACATGTTGGTGAAAATAATTTTCAAGCAATCACTTCCCGCAGTATATAAAAGGAAAACAGAACGAACATACAAGTGGAATAAACAAAATATTCAAAATAGAGAGAAATTAAAGCAATATAAAGATGTGTTATATGATAAGCTTAAGAACCAAGATGAAATCGAAAACGACACTGAGAGCAAAAATGTAAACGAGCAATGGAACCAACTTAAAAATGCAATAACCGAGGCTGCAGAACAAACAATTCAGAAACAAGGGAAACAGGAAAAGATTGAATGGTGGGATGATGATTGTAAGAAAATAATAGAGGAGAAAAACGAAGCAAGAAAAAAATTCCTACAATCTAAAACAAGAGCAAGCCAAGAAGTCTATAAAAAGAAGAAAAAAGAAGCTAATAAGATATGTAGAAACAAAAAGCGAGAATGGATTAATAATAAACTGGAAATAGTAGAAGAAAACTTTAGAATTATTGATGTAAAATTTTTTTACAAAAATGTAAAGAATTGTAACTACATGAATATATACACACCGATGATGTGCAAGGATGAGGAGGGTAAAATCCAATCAGAGGTGACAAGTGTTTTAAATAGGTGGAGAGAGTATTTTATTCACATTTTTAATGCAAATCACACAGAAGACAACCAAAGGGCATCTAAGAATTAATGAAGAATACTCAGATGTCACAATAGAAATGGAAGCACCAACGTGTAACAAAATATGCCAAATTATACACAATCTGAAAGTAAACAAGGCGCCAGGACCTGATAATATACACCCTGAATTGATCAAATACGGAGGGAGAAAACTAAAACAGGAATTGTATAAACTAATAAAATGCATATGGGAAGAAAACGAAATGCCAATACAATGGAAAGAAGGTCTGATCTATCCAGTATTTAAAAAAGGTGACAAATTGAATTGTGCAAACTAAGTTACAGACCAATAAATTTGCTGAACATAGTATACAAAATTTTTGCAATAATTCTGAATAAAAGATTAATAAAAATAATACAGAACAAGCTAGAAGATTATCAGATGGGCTTTAGGGAAAACAGATCAACAAAAGATAACATATTCATAGTGCAACAAATATTTGAGAAATGTCACAAATTCAAAATAGATTTATACAATATCTTCATTGATTATACCCAAGCATTTGATTCAATAAAAAGAAACAAAATAATTGATTGCTTGGAATTTTACAAGGTGCCTAACAAATTAATTCAATTAATTATCACAACCAAAACAGATAACACTGCGAGGGTTAAAATAAATAACAACATAAGTAAAAGATTTGTAATACAAATAGGAGTCAAACAAGGTGACCCATATCAGCGACTCTATTCGGACTGGTAATTGATCATATATTCAAACAAATGGAATTAAGAGGAAACATTTCAACAAAATTGAAACGGTGAATAGCTTATGCAGATGACATCATGATAATGATACGAATAAAAGAAGCCTTGTTTGAAACATTTTTAAAACTGAAGGAAGAATCCAAACAATTTGGCTTAGTAATAAATCATGATAAAACAAAATACCTAAAATGTAGGGGAAAATATGACGTGAGCAATGCAGAAAATCTGTACATGGGTTATTCTCCAGAAAAGGACAGATTCATGTCGCAGTTGATTTTCTGGTGCAAAATAAGTATTTATGGATTATTTATTATTATGATGAGTTAGATTGAAATAAGGTCTATTTGATCCCATATTCCACTTTTTAAACAAAAGTTACGATTTTCTGCATTTTAGGGCACATTAGCCTATGTGAGATCTCACCTCCTTGTCATGTCCCAATGCCTGACTTATCATTTTCATTCTTTCATAATTCAACAGGCTTTAATTTTTATTCCATTTTAGTGTTATAACTAGAACAAACAGCTCAAAAAATGAGTCATTAATAACTGAAAAGAAAATATATATTATTTTGTAACGACAATTTTTTGCACTAAACATGCCTGTCCCAAAGTGAGACCTCACCTCCGTGAAACAATATAAAAGTTCAATTATTTCCACAGAGATGGCACTGTAGTCTTTCTATTTTCCTTGGACTCCAACTTTTGGCAGTTTTCTTATCATTTATATAAAGCCAAGCTGTTAGTGTGCTTTTAAGTGTTGTTTTGTTTGTGTAAAAGGGCTAAATGCAGAGTTGGTAATTGGACTTTCTCACCTCCATTACCTACACCCAACGGTAAAGTTGTATGTTCTTATATTTTCTTTTGCTATAAATTATAATAATAAGGAATGCAAAGTTAAAATCTAGAACTGAGATTTTCTAACCTCAAATGTTCCCAAGCTGTTTGACAAAATAGAGAAAAATCTCACCTCCGTTACTGTTACTCTTGAGTCCTATCCACGGAGGTGTAATTATTGTTGTAATTGATGACATATTTAACTGTCTGCATTTATTATTTTTGTTTAAAGAAGATACTGGTATAGCCTAATAGTTTACGACAATATATCATGTTTTTATTTAAAGTTTTGATTGTAAGGTGATAATATTCTATTTTAACATAGATAAAAATAAGTAAAAAGTTGTGTGTTAATCCATTTGTATGGTAATAAATATTGTTCTTTCTCATGATAACATTTAATACAGTAAATTAAATCTAATACTCACATAACTTCTATATAATTACTATTTCTTACTATTTTCACACCTCCATGAATGCACCATTTTCTAACCTTCTTAATTTAATGCAAAATACCACTCGGTAAGTAGGGCAAGTACCTCAGTAGTACTCTGCAGAAAGAAATATTACATAAAAAAATTACATGGTCCAAAATAAAAATTAATTTAAAACAAATTCTAACATTGAAATCTGCCCTTTTTTGGAGAATGACCCACATAGAAAATATGAAAATTGATGCTGTGCCAAACTTTAAATATCTTGGCGTTAAGGTAAATGGAAATAACACCCTTGAGGAAGAAATAAGGGAAAGATTGGTCAACAGTAAAAAAGCTTACTATCCTTGCGTTTCTTTTTAAAGCAAAACTGTAAAGCGCTTTACGAGTGATGCACGATCGCTTTACGACCGCTGTAGACAAAAAAGAATGGCAAAGTCGATCAGCTGAGAGCATGCTGGATGACACCGGCAATGTTTACATCCCTTTAACATGGTTAAGACACGTGCAAATAACAATTATACGGGGATGGGAATAATAATTATTGTACAATATGATGTACAGGTAAAATCACATCATACTAACTCTGCTGAAGAAGGCGTTCGTACTCAGGAATTTGAACAATGATGTTAAATCCATCAAGGAAATTTTCGATGATCACCTAGTCCGCCATGACAGTTCGTGCAGCAAAACCATGTAGAGTGGGGGTAAAGCGACGCTGCAGCAAAATGTAAAAAAGAACGGTTTTGATGCAGCAATGGTAAAGCGTTTTAGCTCCGCTTTAAAAAGAAACGCACTGTATGCAAATCAAACATTGTTCAAAAGTAAACTAATATCTAAGAATGTTAAATTAAGATTATATAAGACATTAGTCATAGTTACTTATGCTTGTAAGACATGGATCTCGAAGGAAGAGATCAAACAAAAATTAATGATTTTCGAAAGAAAGGTCCTTAGAAAAATCTTTGGGCCATCTAGAGGAGCTGACAACTGTTGGAGAATAAAGACAAATGCTGAATTAAACAATTTAATTAAAAACCAAAATATTGTAAATTATCTGAGATAAGAATAAGTTGACTGGGACATGTCACACGAATGGACAATGAGAGACTGACAAGGAAAATATAAATGGAAACCAATAGGAAAGCGAATGACTGGGAGACCCTAAACAAGATGGGAAGATGATGTGATTGATGATCTGAAGAAGATGAAGGTGGGAAACCTAAAGATAGCAGAAGGCAGGAGGGCCTGGAGAAGTATTATTGAGAAGGCCAAAACATTCACATTCAAAGTTGTGGTGCCTTAAGAAGATGATGAAATGCGGTTGTGGATTCTAGCAAGTAATACAGGACAGACTTGAATACACGCTGGGATGGTTCAAATCATTTCACTCGTGTAATGTTATGATTTCCTGGCACAAGTCTTCAAGATTCTTCTATAGGCTATATATGTACCTTATCATAATTGTTAATGCATCGTAACAGAATGAGTGAACAGGGACCTTGTAGCATCTTGATTACATGACTACTCCACTCATTGCTTGGTTTTATGGTCACTTAAAGGCGGGGATGTACTGCAAATTAGGCCGGTGTGCCGGAATTTTGTCTCGGAGTTCCTTCACATGCCTCTGAGACTGTTACAACTATGCACACATCAACCTGAGCCAGGATAAAACCCAGGCCGACTCTACTCTTTGGGATGTAAGTCAATCAAGTGTAAGAATGTTTTGGACATTAACCAATTAGAGCGCTGATTTAGTAGAATTGTTATGGAATTTTGCTTTATAATCTGTCGGAGAATATCCAGACATGATTTATGCATATGACATCAGTACGTTTGAAACAAACATGGCAGACAGTGGATTTGCACTAGCTCCAAACGAAGAAATAGATACGGTAATAATTATTTAGAACTCCTTCAGAATAGCGTAGCCAGCCATGCTTTGCCATTAGCGACTATGTACCTCCGAGTCATGGGAAACAAAAGAGAAATGATCGGTGCAAGGGTAAAATTTCCCATCGCAGAAAAGATTCAATGTGAGACATAATAAAACCCTTGCAATTCATTATATTGCTCCTAAACTAATACAAATATTCCTAAACTAACATAACCTGTCACTGACCTAGAATTTGGCTGTCACTACTTCTAGAAGCCCTACTACGCCTTTCGTAAAACATCGTTACATGGCACGAACCCCATGCTAAGTTTATACAGAATACTGCTAAACTAACATGACAGTTCCTAACCTAACATAGGCCTAACATGTCATCGACCTAGAATTCTTAATGCAGAAGCTTTTTTACCCTTTTACATCTTTCATAAAACATCATTACAACATTCGTTTATCTGCTGAATTCAAGTGGCATGTAATCATGTTTGTAATTTTGGCAACATAGTAGACTTGGTTCCACTCGGTACAGCCCGGTTGTGATGGCGGTCACCTTATTCTCAAATTTAGCGAATTATTTGCTACCCGATATCGCAAAACACAAGAAGCAACAGGATATATCACTCGTGGCATTACCTGTGATAACACAGTAGGTTACGTCCATCTCACTCTTAGCTCATGTGAGTAATGAGTAATTTGCTAGAGTAAGGCAGTTTCCTGCTTTATTGAACATTGCACTTACTTTGGCATAATCCCAACTACGGGGACCAATTCACGCGATACTCACATTTCCACGGACTGTGTGATGTTTTTTGTTATGAGCGATACACAGTTACCAACTGTTAGGTTAGGAACGTTTATGTTAGTTAAGTAGCAATGTACTGAATACCTCCGATGTTTTGTTAGGTTAGGAACGTTTATGTCAGTTAAGGACCAATATACTGAATAGCACAACCACCATTTCTTACGAGCAGCTAGTGGCTTGTACCTTTGTAGGTTTGCCACACTGTTCATCCACAATCATATCTTGTTTAGCGATATGACGTCACACCTCCAACGTCCAATCAGGAGGACGAGGACAGAAAAATGGTGGAGAAGAAGGCAGTTTTCGCTAGATCGTGATATAAAAGAAAGTGTATCAATTAGGGCGGGTGGGTTCGACCAAATCATTCGCCAAGACAACATCTCCTCTCCACACATCTATCTATAACAAAATTCGTGTGATATAAGTGTTTTATGAAGAGAATCTCGGTTCTAAAAAATGGTCCCCGTAGATGGGATTTTACCCTTACTTTTAAATACATGTGAGTGTTATACTCGTGACTGTTCAAACACGTGGTTGCAATACTATACACATTTCCAATTATTCCTAACATAGCTGATTCATTTCCGAATTGAAAATAGGTAGAATGTTCAATGAAAGTAACAACATTTCTCACGAGATATAGGCCTACAGTAACTTTAGTCGATGTCTACACTCACTGGTGACCAAGATGATGTGTATCTGAGAATATGTAGGCCTAATCTGAACTCGAAGTTAAATTCTAATTTCTCTGGTAAACTTGCTTGTATTCTAACTATACTATAATAATAATAATAATAATAATAATAATAATAATAATAATAATAATAATAATAATATTGATGATAATAATAATAGGCCTAATAATATTGATAATAATAATAATAACAACAACAAACAATATTTTCATTTAACTGCCCAGATAAGGCCACCCAGGCAGTACCAAATACTCACGTGGATGATTCATGTGAAATAAATCTGTTTTTGCGACTGGGAAACCACGAAAAGCCCACTAATGAAACTGGAGTTTCGACGTCGCGAATACGAGCCCTTCTCACTCGGTATCCACTGAATAATGCAGGCATACTCAATTCTTTGTCACATTTATTTAGTATTAATTTTTAGGATACTGATTATTAATGATGTGATATATTTGCTTACCATATAACCGTACCCTACCCCTTATTAAATTGGTTGGTTCCATTAGTGGCACAGGATATAAGTTATTCACTTAAAACACTGTTATCACTTCTATCACAACCAGCAAGTTCAACGAACTTCTATACTTTTAATCGTTCACTTCTTTGTGGGGTAGTTTTATGGCATCTATCGTTCACTTCTTTGTGGGGTAGTTTTATGGCAGCTATCGTTCTAACAATCAATATAGACTAGTTATTATCTTTAAGTGAGGCTGAAACTTCTTGCAATATGACATCTTATTCTACGTGAGAACATATATTGCTTAGGATAAAGTAAGTCAATTGTTGTTTGCTTATTTCAAATGTTAGACTAAACTTCTGTCACACAGATAGTTACTGTCTGACTGTGAGCTGAAGGCCGAGCTGGTGGTATAGTGGGGGAAAGACATAGACAGTAAATGCAAGTGCATGGTAAGGTAGTGGGGGAGCGCTAGCTCGGCCTTCAGCTCGCCGCCAGACAGTAGGTTAGGTTAAGTTAGGTTCCACACGTTTTTAAAGTCATCAATAAATCCACCGGTGGAAAGTGCGGTGAAAGTCCGATGAATGTACGATGAACGCCACCGCCATGTTTTTTTTTTTTTCCGGTGAGCCGTTGATTTTATGAACACTTTGGTGGATTGTGGCGGGAAGCATTGAGTTGAAGGCAACTGAGAAAATGGATTTGCAAGAAGTGACGGTCATTTATGATGGACAGGAATATAAGCTGGTGCTTGACACACAGACGTGGCAAGAGCTGTCGTCAGGTAATTTTATTCCTATTATGAAAGTTTTTTTTCTTCTCATTTTCATATTAAAGTACACATAACCTCTAAAGTGTAGACACATGTAACTTATATGAACATAGACTTCACCTCTAAAATATCAGATAGATGTCTCGCTCTATGGGTCCTGTGTTCTGAAGGATATAGATCACATCAGACCCGTTATAATATATAGGCTTAATATACTATGCTATAAATTGCTTTTTAAGTTATTCAAGCTAAAAATATTAATCTATATTTTATAAGGTGTGAGTTATTAAAGATTTCATTTGCTTTGAATGCACAACAATTTAATGCTTTTTGTAAACTTATTGTAAAGTAATAAGCACCCTTCTGGAAGAGTTTTAATGAATCTTGTTGTATTTACAGATCAGTCTAAGCTGCAGTCATATTGCAGCCATCTGTTTGGTAGTACAAGCGGTGGTACCAGCAGGCCGGAAGAAGTACCGGCAGTCAATACAGCGACTACCTCCGGTGATACTACGGCGACTACCTCCGGTGATACTACGGCGGAAGCTAACGTGAGTTCAACTTTTAGATGGACTCGCGAAAGCACCAAGATGTTGATTGTGTTAAGATTGGAGAGGGAACGGGAATTCAACCGTCCAACATGTAAGAAAAGGAAGTTGTGGGCAAGTATTGCAAGGGAAATATCTAGTGTGCTGAATTCTACAGTATCAGCAGACGCTTGTGATTTAAAATTTAGAAATTTGTTAGCAACGTACAAAAAGAATAAGCAAAGAGCTCAGAAGAGCGGTGAAGGTGCCATAACTTGGGAACATTTTGAAGAGTTCGATATGGCCTTGGGGACCAAGGCGTCGATATCCCCCTCGGAAGATGTTTTGGGGGCAGTAGACACTATCGAGGATGTAAGTGAGATTGAAAATTTGACTCGGGCTACTTTGTCCCAGGCCACTTCGCTGGCAGTGCCAAGTCCTGTGTCTCCAGCCTCTACCCCTAGAGCAAGACGAAGAGGCATCACTCTGAATGAATATTTATTGGAAAAATTGATGAAAGATGAAGAAAAAAGGATAAGTGCTGAGAGAAGATGGGAAGAGAAGAAGGAACTGAAAGAAAGAGAGATACAAGCCATTCAGGCATTAGCCGATGCCATAGCAGGCAGGAAATAATGAACTTTAGAATGTAAGCCTACTTAATTCATTATTAATTCTGTTTTTTTCAAATATGGTAAAATCCCATTATACGCCCATTTTTTTAGAACCAAAATTATCTTCATAAAACACCTAAGATAAAAACATAGCCTATTTTCTTATACATAGTTATGTGGAGAGATGATGATGTCTTGGCAAATGATTTGGTCCAACCCATCCACCTTAAATGATACACTTTCTTTTATAATAATATATTTTTAATAAATATATATATATATATATATGTAACATGATACAGTGAAAAGTAGCGTAATTTTTGCCATATTCCTGCCCTCGAGTCATGAAAGAAACTTGTGATTGAACAATAGTGTCGTGACATCATACTACCACAGCAGCTAGAATTGTGAGTAAACAGGTTGACAGTCCTCACGGAAGATATAATACAGCACATTTTCAAAACAGGAGAATTCAGTAGGCCTTTCCCTATTAAATTTGGGAATGTTCACACATTGTGTATTGGGTTTTTCTTTAGTTCACTTATGTTCGGGCATATTCGTTCAGGCTTCGGTTTCTGTTTCTGCATTCTAGTATGTGGTATCTTCCGCACTTCTCTCCGCACAGTTCACACGTACATGTGTCTGTTGGATTGTGATATTTCCTGTTATAGTTTATGCTATACTACTCCATAAATACGTTTGCACTTCGCTAAGGCTACTGCCACCACTTGCTTAACTATGTACAGTGAGCCCCATGCAAGAGTTGGCCAATGACGCGGGTTTTTGTCTCACGGCGGACACAGCTCCAACTCCCGGGCGATCGGGTGAAATATCTTTGCTAATAAAGCCGCGATCGGTGTAATGATTCAGGTTCTCAGAAATACAGTTAAAATTACAATGAAAATAATCACGTACCTCATCACAAGAGATGTTGGAAATGTTTTCCTCTTGCATATGCACAACACTGGCACCTTTTTAGGGTATTTTCTTTTACGTGCGTAAGTTCAGCTTCCGAGATAGAGTTAATTTTTCTTCTAATGTTCTAATGTGTGGGGAATTGACCTATACATTTTATTTTTCTAGTTCCCCCATAAATAATAGTCACATAGCCTATTGTTAGTAGGACTTAAAGACAGTATCGCATAAGCCTGTCACAAGAGAAATTAACTCTATTTTGGAAGCTGAACTTACGCACGTGAAAGAAAATTCCCTAAAAAGGTGCCAGTGTTGAGCATATGCAAGAGGAGAACATTTCCAACATCTCTTGTGATGAGGTACGTGATTATTTTCATTGTAATTTTAACGGCAAGTGTAAGAACCTGAATCATTACACCGATCACGGCTTTATTAGCGTAGATATTTCACCCGATTGCTCGGGAGTTGGAGCTGTGCCCGCCACGACACAGAAACCCGCATCATTGGCCAACTCTTGCGTGGGACTCGCTGTATTATTTAGACTATCTGCGCAACTAAGTTTATGCTACATTATTCCTCTAATGTGTTTGCACTCTGCTAAGGCTACCGTCTCCACTTCGATTAACTATGTGGATAGTATTATGCATTATTTAGACTATCTGTACAAAATTTCACTTTGTATTGACATTATCTGCTGCGATGGTATTGATATTCAATGTGCAAGGACAGTTAGTCATCCTGCTTTGTTCAAAAAAAACATCACATCACCAGCACAAACGGCTTATCATGTGAATGGGTCTGGCCTACTGAGATTACGCCTCAAATTCATTACCACTACTGAGAATTATAATCACCGAGTTAAATTATTTGCTTATCGACTGTTACGCTATGTAGTATAGGCTTACAGTAAGTCGCAGGAAAACTTAATTTTGTAATCACAATCTGAGTTTTAAAACTTTGAAAACTGTCCCACTCGTATTCATAATAATAATAATTTAAAATCCCATCTTTTCTTGTATAAACACCCTGAAATCCAACAATAGTATTACAGTATTTTGTACACATCTCATTTACACATCAGTGAACCTTGGTCTCCAACATTTTTACAGGTTGTGAAACAAAGAAATCAAACCACGTCAGGATTTAATTTAATTTATTAATCTCTCTTTGGTCTTTCGCAGATCTTTAGCTTACCAATCATTATATCAAACATGCATACTTTTTGTTTAACCACAAGACAGAAAAAAACACATGTAATTATGCATAATTTTTTTTAAATCACAAGACAGAAAAAAACATGTTTTTAGGCATAATTTTTTAAAAATCACAAGACAGAAAAAAACACACATGTAATTAAGCATAATTTTTTTTAATTCACAAGATAGAAAAAACACACATGTAATTAGGGATAGAAAAAACACACATGTAATTAGGCATAATTTTTTAAATAACACACATGTAATTAGCGATAATTTTTTTAAATCGCAAGACAGAAAAAACACACATGTAATTAACCAACGACTACATAAGGTACTACTGTATACAATTTTTAAAATTATCTTCACTTAAGTGTCATTTTATATCTATGTACACATGCACATCTAATATTTATTATATATATAAAGAATGAAAATACTAAAATATCATAATTTTCAATTCATAAAACCTGTTGATTGGAAGGCATGAGTTCAATCAGGATTTGTTTAATTTGTATTTCAATGATCTGTGTTTTTATAATCATTTGTAAGTGAAAATACATCTGGCTATTCATAAACATGAATCAAATTAATGAAATGTTATTTGCTCCACTGAAACTCCTGCAGTCTTCTCTCCACAGTTCCTTTTCACTCAATTATACCACAACAACAAGATAAAGTGCATAACCTTGTAAGTCTTTGGAATAAAATTTACAGAAGGGTTAAAGAAAAAACTCTGATTACAATTTTAAATGAGAACAAACCATGTCTCTGTTATAATATGCAAATTACAAGGTTTTGTGGTAACCTAGATCAAAACCTCTTTTCAATTGATCTTACCAAATATATGCATTCTCATCATAGTTTGAAATATGAGGTTTTTAAACGATTTAGATATTTTTCCCATGAAGGTGTGCACAGGCATAGAAGAAAACAAGGAATTATATACCATCAAAATCAGAATATAGATAAAACATAGAAATACAAGGTTTTGCACATTGGTAATTGATAGGGGGCGGATTTCTATTAACTGTTATATTTTTCCCCTTTGCATTATTTCAGGTTTCCGACTAATTTAAATCAGATTCCAAGCATCCTGGTGAAAATGGAACGGCTTTTATTATGCATATAACTGCATATTTAGGAAATTTTCAACTATTGTAGCATATTTAATATGAATATGCATAGTTATGTCATATTTTTGTGCACATTAAAGAAATTTTGAAGTTTCATATCATATTTTGTAAATTTTGCATTATAATGATACTTTTTGAGAATTTACAGATATTTTAAATAATTAACACTATATTTTAATAAAATGTATTGTAATGAAACTTAAAAATATATACACAACTAGCTTAAAAGACCCGGCGTCGCCCGGGTTTTGTATTTTGTAATTGGAAATTAACTTATGAAGGATTTTCAATTTTAAATTCTAGGTCCTTATATAGGCATTTATAATTTGAAATAGGAAGAACGACTTATTACACTCAAACTATTCCCTCATAAAACGCTTGATATAGTTTTTTATGGCTCATAGAGGATCTAGAATTTTGCATCCCATCGCTTGTACAGTGCACAAGCAAGCCTGGTAGAGGTTTAAATAAGAAGAAACAGAAATTCCTGTAACATAAAATTGTAATATCGAGGCGGGAAATTTCCCACTCTTATGTTACCATAAAGTCGTTTTGGGGATGAAATTAAACAGAAAGCATTATCACTTTCATACTTTTCTCTCCAAAAACCTGCGATATAATATAATAATATACACATTACCATACCTAGTTTTGTTTTCTCTATGTCCAGGGTAGAGAAAGTTATGTGATTCCATTATTTTAGTGGATTTCATTCTGTAATATTTATTTATAACATGAATTATTTTGATAACTTCTCTTATTTGTCAAAAGTACATTTCAATTGTTTTTTCCAAGCCCATCCATATACCATTTGGCAACAATATATTCTGTGATTTGGAATTGATAATTCTATGCAAAAAGGAATTAAGTATTTGGGAAAAAATAAATTTAAGTCGCACCTTGGATGAATGTTCCCGCCCACCACTCCCTCGCGATGCACTTTCTTTTATACCACTTCTTCTGTCCTCATATTACGTAGAAACTCGTGATTGGACGTTGGTAGTGTGACGTCATACCGGTAAACAAAAGTTGAACAAAAGTTGAAAGGCTTACTAACGTCTGGAAGATATAATATGCCACATTTTCGAAACCTACAAACAGTGTATTGTACATTATTCGAAAATGCAAGGGCGCTTCGCCTCGGCTGCCGCCTCCGCTCGCGCACTTAACTAAGTGGATAGTGTTATGCATTATTTAGACTATGTGAAGAGGTGATTGTGGTCTGGTCGGGATTGCCGAGTAAGCTAGAGGGTTGTCATTTTGGTGTAATGGTTGGTAGCTTGTATTTGGTACGATCGGGAGTTTGGAGAGAAGGAACGATCGGGAGTGCCGAGATAACAAGCGAACAGCAACGCATTGTTCGGAGCGTAGGGGCGACTTAATCTTATCTTTCGCCAAGTATTTTCAAAAACATTTAATTTTTGGCATTTAGAATCAGAATTTTTCAAAATCCTTTCTTAGTGAGCACCTACATTATGAAACGAAGGTACTGTCAAAATTCCAAGTCTCTACCTGTTATAGTTTAGGCTGTACGTTGATTCCTGTCATTCAGTCAGTCAGGACAAAGCCTTTTATATAGATAGAGATGTGTAAATGGTAAAGTCATATCTTAAATTTTATTGGTCATATTTTAACGTTTTTTTGGTCATAAATGCATGCATATATCCTAGTTTTTAGGTCATAGAAATCCGCCCCCTAGTAATTGAATATTCTTTATGCTGGTACTTTTATGTCCTGAGAAAAAATGTTGGGTTTACTATAGCTCATATATGGCTTTCTACATGAGGTAATCCAAGCGGTTATGCAGGCCACAGTTTGGTCACCAATAGCTCTGTCAATTGGTCTGTTCCACATGATGCTGCAACAGCTTTTTGATCATGATTTTCAGACCCATGCAAACTATATTCATGGATTCTAGGTAAAAGGCTAACAGGTTATGAATATTGATATTAGTGTTAGTGTCATGTAGAGCTATGGTTAGGAACAGTGATAATAATGTTATAGGCCTACTAAACACAAATAAACTCTGAACATATGATAAGCCAATAGAGTGATACCCTACATGGGGTGTTGATGAGTCAGCAGTGTGCAACTGTCTTTGGCTAATAGACAGAGAAGGGAGATGCCAGCCTACTCACTTAGAGGAAGAAGCAAGCATTGTTTTAAGGTATTTCATTTCATTTTTTTTAAATAAGCAGTTTTCTCCTCAACGGAGAGTCGAACAGACATGTGGTTTGGACAGTTGGCTTCCGAATGAATACAGCTTTGTAATGGTGATATCAGGAAAGACCTATATGTAATTTAGTTTGAGCACGCAAAGAAATTAGTGAAGTACATCTTTTTAATAAGGCGCGTAAGTTCAGCTTCCGAGACAGAGTTCATTTCTCTTGTGATAGGCCTATGTGATATTGTCTTTAAGTTCTACAAACAGTAAGTGAATATTATTTATGGGGAAACTTGAAAAATAAAGTGTATAGATCAATTTCCCATACATTAGAAGAACTTAAAGACAATATCACAATAGAAATTAACTCTCTGTTGGAAGATGAACTTACGCGCGGGAAAGAAAATTTCTTAAAAAGGTGCCAGTATTGTGTGGATGCAAGAGGAGAACATTTCCAACATCTCTTGTGTTGAGGTACGTGGTTATTTTCATTGTAATTTTAACTGTAAATGTGAGAACCTGAATCATTACACCGATCTCGGCTTTAGTAGTATAGATATTTCACCCGATCGCTCGAGATGGAGCTGTGCCCGCCGCTCTGCAGGAACCCACGTCATTGGCCAACTCTTGCATGGGACTCACTGTAGTATTGAGAAAAAGACTCTTAAGGAAAACAAAAACATTAAAAACTTTGTTTTTGGTTGAAAAAACAGTTGCTTGCAGTCTACTACTGATTATGAGGGGTTCAACAATTGACAGTTACATATCATCTCATGAATAAATAGCATTTAATTCAGTTTTAGTAGTGTATTATCTTATATATGAATGAATAACCTTCATTTAATTCTTTCAGTTAGTGTTATTAATCGGTTAATATTATCAGATTAGAAAAGGTTTTTAAGGATCCAGATATCTCTAGAAGAACAAAAGTTAAACTTATTAAAGTGATGATATTCCCAGTGGTACTGTATGCCAGCGAAACTTGGACATTAAGAACGGAAGAGAAAAGAAGACTTGATTCCTTTGAAATGTGGGTCTGGAGAAAGCTACTAAAAGTATCATGGATCGAGTAAAGGACTAACTTATCCATAATAAAGGAAGTCAAACCGGACATGTCACTAGAGGCAACAGCAACTAAGAATAAATTAATGTATTTTGGTCAAATAATGAGAAAATCTAGCTCCTTGGAAAAAGACATTATGCTTGGTATAGTGGACGGCAAGCGTGGTAGGGGTAGGAGAAGAACAAGAAGGCATACAGAGATTAGTAAAGCAACTAACCTAGGTTGGGAAGAAATTTTAACTGTAGTGAAGGACCGGGTTCGATGGAAGAAGTTGGTGGACATGAATGTCAAAAACAGGAAAAGACATTTCGAATAGACACGGCTGGCAGCCTCACTGCTTTGGAAATCCTTTCGGATCACCAGGGGTCGTCCTCGACCTGATGGACTACTACTACTATTATCAGATTAGCTGTGTCCCGAAGTGATCAAAATAAGCGGCCTGTACTGTACTTACAAGAAGCCTACAAGAAAAAAGTTTCTTATATATGGATTATAAAGGTTTTGAAAAACAATATAGAACTTGGCCATTTTCGCTTTCCTAAAAACAAATTATCACATCCATATACTAGCTATATAAAACCCAAACATTTTTTCACAAGTGCAATTTAGTGACAAAGGCTATTCATTATATCATTTCTTAAGTTGTCTGCTGATACGTCAGCAACCAGCTCATTGTCAATTTCATTCTCTTCTGTGTCATCACTACCGAAATCTTCATCGCTGTTAGGACTATCCTTCAAAGCAACGTTGTGAAGAATACAGGATGAAAATATAATGTTTTTGGCATGTTTAAGGTTTGAAATATTCAAATACTTTAACCTTCTGAACATTCCTTTCAGTCTTCCAAACGCCTGTTCAACAACAACTCTTGTAGATGTAGATGTAGATATCTCGTCCTGTAGATCCTGTGTTGAGCGGGGCTCAAGGATATAGAACACGTCAGATCAAAAAATACATGCATGTTATAACAATAATATAGGCCTACAGAAACTGTAAGCTGCCAAATTTATCCAAGCTGGAAATATTCCTCCAAATTGTAGAAGGTGTGAGTTATTAAAAATTCCTTGACAGCTGTTTTGAAAGGTTTGCTCTTTCTTTGAATACATAATAATTTAATGTTGTTTGGAAGCTTGTTATATATCTGTACTGGGTCATTCCATGTCAAGTGAACCAATGGAAAAACGTGACCACCTCCGATTTTAGTCATACTTGGTTGTCATGAAGTACCACCTGAGATATGTTGAAGTACAAAATATCAGATTTTTATGTGTTGTAGTTTTCCAGTTATACCCTTCTGAAATATGGAAAAAAAACCAAATTTTCTGCATAAGTGCAATCACAAAATGATGCATAAATCAAGCTGGAATTGACATAGATGAGTGGGAAAAGTATCAAAATGTAGCTTATATTATGAGCTTTAATTTGATACGTCACACGACTACTTTCGAAAAAAAATATTTTCAAGGTTACCCAAAAAAAATTTGAAAACTGAATTTTTCAAAAACCTATATTTTGAAAATTTTGAAACAATTCTCATAGAAACATACATATTTCAGCATCATGTCCTACAGGTTTTGATAAGGGATCGCAATGGGATCATATTTTTTTACATTTATAACAAATACTATGCACGCTGGGTAAGAATATATGACACAGGAATATTGCACTTAATTCTAAAATCCATTCCTTTGTCCAGGGAGTTGTTTACCAACATGCATATACCAACTTGTGCAAGTGGTCAAATGGGTATGAGTAAACACAGTCTGCAAGCATGTGAGTCAGCCAGGGAATGCAAGTTGTAACCTGTTGGACCTGGCTTCAGTTGTGCCTTGACTCTCATGCAGTGTGCTTCCTTTCTTCAAAGGCTGTACAAAGACTGTATTGCTGCATGTAAAGTAGTGGGTTCAGTGATTAAAATAGGCATTGTGTATTTCCCCAGTATGGCTGAAAAAGTAAGTGAAACAGCAAAGATTTTCTGCTGCAACCCTTTCAAGAAAGACAGACATCAGGGTGTGAAAAGAAGTGTGAGGCCTGTTACTGACTGGATGTGTGACATGTTTGACACCATTGTGGTAGGTATGAAAATTTGTGACAGTTGTAGGAAAGAACTATCAAAGCAGAAACAGGTTACAGATACAACAGATGACTGTTTAGTACCAGTAGCCAATACCACTAGGCCTACTAATGTTGATGAATCATTTGTAGCTTTAGATGTTACCTTAGAGTACCTTAATAAGTCTCTAAGCTCTCTAGAGGAGTCACCTGTTGCTAAGAGGAAGTTGCAAATGAAATCATACTGTGATAAAAAATACAGTAAAATAAAAAAATGTTTGACAGAAAAGGTACTAACAGCAGCAAGTACAAATACAGAGAAAACTGTTGACCATAAATCAGAATCATGTGAAGTCATTTGTCAGCTAAAAGAAAAGTTTCAAGAAGAAAATATAAGTGTTAGTGAAAAATTGCAAATTTTAACAGTACTACCTAAAAGCTGGTCATGCAGTGAAATACAAAATGAATTTCAGGTTAGCAACAGAATGGCAAGAAAAGCTAAAGCATTGGTGAAAGCGAAGGGTATTCTGGCAACACCAAATCCTAAACCAGGAAAGGTTTTAAATGAATCTGTGATTGAGAAGGTAATAGGGTTCTACAACAGTGATGATGTCAGCCGTCTTATGCCTGGAAAAAAAGATTTTGTTTCTGTGAAAACGGGTGACAGTAGTAGAATTCATGTACAGAAGAGGCTAGTGATGGGCAACTTGAAGGAAGTGTACGAGCTGTTCAAAAACAAAAATCCTACTGATAAGATTGGATTTTTGAAATTTGCTGATTTACGACCTAAACATTGCGTCTTGGCTGGAGGAAGTGGTACCCACACAGTATGCGTTTGTACAGTGCATCAGAATGTTAAATTAATGCTACAAGTGTTGAAATCCAAACAAATTACACTGAATGATGGCACAGATATAAGTAATTATAATTCCTGTTTAGCGAAGTTAATGTGTGAAGAGCCAGGCACAGCATGCCACCTTAATGAATGTCCTTCATGTCCAGGTGTAGATAATTTGAAAGATGAGTTACAGTTGCTGCTAGATAATGAACTGGTGGACAACATTACATACAAGCAGTGGGTTTCTGTTGACAGATGTAATTTAGTAACCTTCATCAAAACTGCAGATGAGTTTATAGAAACTTTGTGTGAACAGTTGTTGATTTTGAAGAGACATTCTTTTATTGCAAGAAGACAGGCAGAATATTATAATCACTTGAAGCAGAATATTGGAGTAAATGAAGCTGTGGTATGTATGGACTTTGCAGAAAATTATTCGTTTGTACTACAGGATGAAGCCCAGTCTTTTCATTGGAACAATGATCAAGCAACTATTTTTCCTATAGCAGTCTACTACAATGATCATAATATACACTACAAAAGTATTGTATGTATCTCTGAATGTCTACAGCATGACACCACTGCTGTTCATTTATTCCAGAAAAGGCTTATCTCTCATTTGAAGTTGGAAGTAATTAGAGATTTGAAAAAAATTTACTACTTCTCAGATGGTGCAGCTGCGCAATTTAAAAACAGAAAAAACTTTTCAAACTTATGCCACCATGTTCATGATTTTGGAATTGAGGCAGAGTGGCATTTCTATGCAACAGCCCATGGGAAAGGAGTATGTGACGGTCTGGGTGGTACTGTGAAAAGACTTGCAGGAAAGGCAAGCCTACAGCGGCCATACGAGCATCAAATCATGACACCAGCACAGCTGTTTACATGGAGTGAGGAAAACATCGACTCCATGCAGTTCTTCTTCTTCAATGAAGCACAATACAACAAAGAGGAAAAAATACTTGCAGACAGATTTCTGTCTACAAAAGCAATACCAGGCACACAGAAGTTCCACAGTTTCATCCCATTGTCAGATAAAGTGTTGTTGACAAAGGTATTTTCAAGAAGTGAACAGTCATCCACTTTTTCAGTGTTAGGACCACGTGTGCAACAGAGGCTGAAGCTAGCAGAAGTAAAAGGATATGTTACATGTGAGAACAACAATCATTGGTGGCTTGGTGTAGTTGTGGACAAAAATGAGACAGCACAGATAGTGGAACTGATGTTTCTGCACCCTGCAGGTCCTTCTCCATCATTTACTTTCAAAAGTGACTGTCCAAATAAACTGACTGTGCCTCTCTCTCAGATCCTCACCCTTGTGCAACCTACATGTCCCACTGGCCGTAGTTATTACCTCTCGAAGGAAGAGATGGATGCGGCAACCATGGCTCTAGAAAATTACTGTAGACAATAAATTCACGTTTTTGTCATTGAAGAAGGGAAGGTAACATGTTTTCTGTAAGTTTTTCTTTTTGATTGTAATGAAATTTTAGAATTAAGTGCAAGATTACGGTGCCATATATTCTTACCCAGCGTGCATAGTATTTGTTATAAATGTAAAAAAATATGATCCCATTGCGATCCCTTATCAAAACTTGTAGGACATGATGCTGAAATATGTATGTTTCTATGAGAATTGTTTCAAAATTTTCAAAATATAGGTTTTTGAAAAATTCAGTTTTCAAATTTTTTTTGGGTAACCTTGAAAATATTTTTTTTCGAAAGTACTCGTGTGACGTATCAAATTAAAGCTCATAATATAAGCTACATTTTGATACTTTTCCCACTCATCTATGTCAATTCCAGCTTGATTTATGCGTCATTTTGTGATTGCACTTATGCAGAAAATTTGGTTTTTTTCCATATTTCAGAAGGGTATAACTGGAAAACTACAACACATAAAAATCTGATATTTTGCACTTTAACATATCTCAGGTGGTACTTCATGACAACCAAGTATGACTAAAATCGGAGATGGTCATGTTCAAAATTGACAAAAAATTGGTTCACTTGACATGGAATGACCCTACTGCAGAATAATAAGCACCCTTCTGAAAGAGTTTTAACGAGTTATTTGGTCTGTGTTGATCATTCATGTTTCTGGTAGTACGTCCGTGTACACTAAAATTAGTTTGAAATTTATCAATATTATTCACTACATAACACATAACAGAGTATATATACTCCCCTGTAAGAGTGAGGACTTTTAATTTTTCAAATAGCGGTTTACAAGATTCCCTTTTTTTCTTTCCACATATTATTCTTATTGCCCGCTTTTGTAATCTAAATATTTTCTCCCTATGGGAAGAGTTGCCCCAGAATATGATCTCGTACCTCATTACCGAGTGAAAATATGCAAAATATACCATAAGTAATGCATCCTGTTTTAATATATTATTCAAAATTCTTAAAGCAAAGCACGCTGAACTCAGTTTTGGACCTAACATTTCTATGTGTGTCTTCCAGTCAAGATTTTGGTCAATTTGCAGTCCTAAAAATTTTACTACTCAGTATTTTGTTGAAATTTTTTTGGTCAGCTGTCAGGTGTCCATTATCTCTGAAGGGGACCATAAGGAACTCCCTCAAGGGATATGCCGAATCTCCAAGAAGGTAAGTATTAGATGGTAGCAAGGACCTTGGGTTTTCTTGAAGTTTCCTGTTAACAGGTGAATGGTCCCACATTCTCGCATCGTTGACGGAGCCTGGCCATCCACAATAGACGTCAATAAACTCCATTTTCGAGTTGCATATCCCCTGAAGGAGCACAGAGTGGTAGCCCTTCCTATTATAATATGAGTTATCATTCATAGGCCCTGGAATGGCTATGTGAGTCCCATCCACACAGCCAAACACATTGGGAAAACTTTTCTCCCTTAATGCATTGAATGCCTCAACATTCCTAGTTGCTTCCTGCCCTGTGGGCCACACTATATATTTCTTTGTGTTAGCACAGAGTAACAAGCAGGTACGCATGAAGATTGAATGCGTATGGCCTTTATTGAATCCAAAACGATCTGCAACAAATCTAAAACTTTCTTGGTTGCTCAGCACCCAAATTGTGAGGAGTAAGCAATCTTTTGCAGGTACTCCAGGTCTTCCTGCGATGGAAATTTCCTCAGTCTTCAAGTCGAGCAATAGATTCTGCAAAGGAGAGCAAAAAAATCCTGTTCATACATGCTAAACACTTGGATAGTAAAAAGAGCAATGCTTATTCTCACTACGCCTAAATGTAGGTAACCTATTTTTTCTAGAATATGGCAGGAAAAAGTAATGTTTTAAACAGTTATTTCACACCTATAGAACAATTATTGTGCTTTTTCAGACCTCAATAGGCTGGGGAGTATTATGAGAATGAGTTTAAAAAGTACAGGTAGGTTACACAGGACATGGCAATGCCATTGTGTCCATTCCATTTCTATTAATGTTTTCATTTTAATACCCGTCCTGAAATTTTGTACTTTACAGCAATATGATGCATTTAATGTGGTATTGCGATAAATGTTCATTCTGCATTTTAATTTAAAAAGAATATATGTTTATTGTAAAAATTCAGATTCTGGAAACCCTGAACTCAGTTATAAATCGAATAAATGTTTGTTTTAAATATTATATTACATTTATTATCTCAAAACATGGTGTCAAATATGTGGTTAGGCACAGTGGGCTAGTATCTAAGTACGTATAGACTAACTCTTAAGTCAATTTCAAATAACTTACATAATGATAATCGGCTAAATCATTCTGTAATTGAGAGTTTCAAAATGCATAACTTTAACAATGAACTACGTATATTTAAGAAGTAACCAACCTCAACTGCAACCCTAGACAATCTGAAGTGCTGCTTGAAGTCAGTGTCCAAGTATTTTGATACAACATCACTCACATAATTGGAGTTTTTTATATGGAATTTTCGTCTCTTTTCACAAAGAACCAACATTAAAGCTTCATTGTCACTATCGGAGGATTCCGACTCGGATGATAAAGAATTCTCCAGTACTTTGCGAACAAAAACAAACTCCATTTTTCATGCGGTGGCAAGTGTCGTCTGCTCCTTCCTGTCGGTCACCTAAGAACAGTGTTGCCAACTTAGCGGAGTTCCCGTTAAATTTGGTGGATTTTTAACGTTTTCAACGGGGAAAAATATGGTTTTAACGGATAGCGGATTTTTTAGTAGATGTTGTGCTTTGACGGAATATTTAAAAAATGTAATATAATGCCATATTTTAAATTTTCTTTATTAAATTTTAGCGTTTGAGGCTGATGACATTACCAATAATACTTGCGGCTAAAGATATGAGGTTTCCAGAGGACGCACTGACAGAAATAAACTTCCATTACTTGAAATTTATAACTGTGGAATGGAAAAAATCAAAATATAAGTGAATTTTTGGAATTAAATGAGAATTTATATACAAGTGCTTTTAATCCTTTCAAAGAAATTTCGGAATTGCTCTTATGCTTTTCTTGCTGCCATGGACAAATTCAGAAGTTGAAAGTGCTTTCGGCTATTTGAACTTCAATTAACTAATTATTTTAATTTAGCGGATTTCAGCGGATTTTGAACACTGTTTTAACGGAACAAATTTTTTGGAGTTGGCAACACTGCCTAAGAAACATCGTACTTGAAGTTCGATGAGTCTGATTGCAACCGGTGACTTCCACCAGACTTTCACCGGTGAGTTTATGAACGGCCTGATGCTTTCCCGGTGGATTGTCCGTTGACTTTACAAACGCCCTGTTGAAAGACCGATGGCACCGGTGGAATCAATCGATGACTTTAAAAACGTGCCCGTTATGTAAGTTAATATCTGGTGTCCAGTATGGACTCTACCCACAACGCCTGCGCCTTCATATTAACCGTACGTTATAATCGCTTCATTTCACTCACCTAGAGTCGAACCAAGCTCGCAATCCTCTTGTCTTCACAATATTGTTATAATAAATTCTACATATAAATTACGCACAAACACAGACCACACTAATTTGAAGGAATCAACCACAGATATAGAGGAATAGATCGGCAGCGTCGTATCCTTAACTGCAGGTAGCAGTGAAGCCGAGTCAGGGGCGAAGAGGGGCAAGGGAAGCAGTGCCGACGCCATATTGGTATCACCAACGTGTCCGCTTAAATACCACGTATTCATTACGGAAAATTGTTTTTCTTCCTACATAATCCCGAATTTATAGTGAAATGGCGAACCACAGTGTTGTTTGGGAATCCCTGTAATTTGAAATACATACTATACCACTATATTGGCGGTCAAATTAACATTCACTTATAAATTTTTCCAAATTACTATTGTTAAACTGGGCCTATTACATCTATTTTCATTCAATACTGGTTTGAGGAATATTTGTCTGGGGAAACTTGAGCGAATGGGAAAGCAACTTTAAAAAACAAAATAAAAAAATATATAGAAATATAAAAAAAACATACGAATTTTGACCCATTCATTTTACAGGGAATCATGAAGGCCACTCTTTAGAAATCTACAAATATTAACGTTTCTTTCAATATATTTACTAGAGCTTCTAACTCATGTACACATTAATTTTGACCAATACAACACACAACATACTCACGAACACAACACCAGAAACAGAGTTGTTAATATTATGTTCCCATAGATTAACCCTCCTAGAGCATACACCACAATACATGGGCATAAAAACGTACAATAAAATTTCAAACGAAACAAAAGCATTACATAGCCGACTATTCAAAAATAACAATAAAACTGGATTTGCAAAGACCATATTACTCAATCAGAGAATTCCTTGAATATGAGGTTAACATATAATTATAATAAATAAAAAAAAAAGTGTGCGTGGAACGCCACGCGACAGAAGTGAAACTAGTTTTAATTTTTGGATTTTTTCAATTTTGGATTATTAGATTTTTTGAATATTGGGTTTTTGGACTTTTTACATTTTGGATTGTTGGACTTTATTAATATTTGGTTTTTGGACTTTTTAATCTTGGATTTTTTCGAATTTTTAAATTTTTGATCTTTTACTTCTTTAAATTTGAAATTTGGAATTTTTTATTTTTGAAATTTTGGATCTTTTTTATTTTTTGAATATTTTAATTTTGGATTTTTAGATTTTTTAATTTTCGATTGTTTAGTTTTAATGTTTTGATTTTTTAAATTTTGAATTTTTAAATTCTGGGTTTTTTGAAATTTTGGATTCTTTTATTTTTAAAATTTAATTTTTTTAATTTTAGAATTTTGTATTTTTTAATTTTGGATCTTTTAATTTTTAATTTTTTAATTTTGGATTTTCGATTTTTAGTTTTTGGATTTCTAAATTTTTAAATTTTGAATTTTCGATTTTTTATTTTTTAAATTTTGGATTTTTAGGTTTTTAATTTTGGATTTTCTAAACTTTGGATAACCCTAATCATTGAGTTGATTGTTTTCTGTCCAGTCTATTCCGTCACAGACCCACTAATTTCGTGACGATTTTGAGCGTAACAATTCCGTGACGATTTTGTCCATAACGCAACTTTGGGTTAGCTCTCGATTTACTCCCACCGCGGCTAAAGAAGTTTCACTTCAAAATATAGTAAAAGAAATCATTCCATTTTCAAGCAGTCATTAATAGCATTAGAAAAATAATTACATTAGTGTTAGATTTTCCTTATTTGTAATCGTGATTTACAAGTAACATAGTGTAGGCCTAAGCTAGAATATTCCTAGTTAGTAACTTTAGCAAGTAAGCTCAAATTTACGAGTCACTAGTTTACCAGCCAAAGCTGAATAAATGTAAAAGATAGGCTATGTGACTATTAATTAACATTAACATCTATCCTATAGAAGCATCTTCTGTATACAGACTTAAGACTAGGTATTACATGCACTTTGGCACGTTTGTTACATCAGTTTACATGATTTTATTATAAGTTAGTACATAAGGGTGACGTCTACTGCTGTAATGGCCGAATCACAATAAAACTGTATTTATTAATTTATTTACTGGATTGTGAAGTTCCAATTTAAACAGCTTTAAAAAACATTTCTTGTTTGATTCCCGCGCCCGCTTCCCTTCCTTTCGTCAGATTGTTGGTGATTGCAATATGGCGACGCAGCGAACGCGTTGGCTTCAGTCCCACCCCTTACGCTGCCGATCTATTCCTCTATATCTGTGGAATCAACGCAGGCAAAACTATTTACTTCAACTACTGAAACAGGCGTGCCACCTTATTGTTAGTCAGCTGTTTCCAAAACTTCCCTGTGGCTACCAACAGCAGCACAAGTGTCTACAGGCAAATACTTATTGAGAGTATTTGCTACAGGTGCAAACCGGAGCTGGATTTGTGATTAAAACACAGTAACTTCCTTTACCCACAATACATCACGTCATAGAATTCACGGATGTATTGGAGAGGCGCATTCAGTTACTCAGCCTCATTCAAAGTCGCATTATTCGCGAGGCAGGATTTAAAACATAAGTTTGTATATGAAAGTAGTGGCTTATGACTACCCTTCAGAGAATAAGTTGAGAAAATCACGAAAAATGAAATTACCTTCACGTAAAAATGATGAAATGATGAAAACCATAAATCTGAAATCACACTGACTTCCTCTATAGAAATTGAAAATATAATAATGTTGCTTAAAAGTAAAAGCTCATCTGGATGGGATGACATAAGTAATAAGCTATTAAAAAGCTGCTGTTCTGAACTTAGTAAACCCCTTAACTGTTCACTAGAAACTGGGATATTTCCTGAAAGAATGAAACATGCAATAGATATGTAGCTCGCCAAACTTCTCCGGCAGATAGCGTGGGTGTACTAGCCGGTATGCGCCAGCCGTCCGTCACTTGTTTTTCCAGTTGTCGTCTGCTGGCACCATGCTTTTAAATGGCGTTCCATCTTCCCAGTCCGAAAAATATGTTCGTCATTTTATATTTTTATAGAGGACACGTGACTACTATACATACTTCCTTGTCTACTGGGCCCTTCTAGAATGTTTAAGTGTCAAAAAGGCGAAAGAAAAATTACAGCAGATAGGTTCTAAATAAGACTAAAAAGGAAGGATTACCTAACAAATATTATGAGAAATTTCCGATATCGACAACGTTATTTTGTACTCGACTTGCAGTAATATATTATCAATGTATGAATATTTATATGCGGTGTGGCGATTGGATATTCTTTAATATTTAAATTAATATTAAATTTGCCGGAGCACCGAGAAGATGTTATGGGCCATTTAAAAATAGAGTCGATTACAAATGCAAATAAATTAAAATTACGTAGTAACGCAATGATAATTACAGTACATTGTGTTAGTTTTATACCTTTGTTAAACTGTATCTTTATTGCACCTTTATATTTATTTAGTTATTTTAGGCCTATTTATTTTACTTTGCTGTATAAATATGTGTATATTACTGTAGCCTTCTATTGCATCTGAGATCAAAATATAAATTCTGTGATTTCTAAATATCCAAGTTAGATTAACGGCTTCGAATAAAAATTGTGACAATAGTGTTGCCAATTTAATAGGCTACATAACTTAACGTATGATAATTCTTAAATTCTGCCTTTATATTCTGCTATATCATGCAATGAAATATTCTTAACAATATTTTGTCTCATAACTAGAAATGAAAATCATGTAACGATGGCCTAGCATACCGATAATAAAAGGAATAAGAAATAACGAGGAATGAGAAGAAAAAAGGTCTAATCGATTGTCAAGTTCCGTTTTCCTGTTCTAAACATAATTTAATATTTTGATTTTGAATGCGTTTATAATATGAAGGTATAGGCTAAATATGCATTTGATATAGAAAATAAATAATATTAAAAATGTCTGCGAATACGCACCACATATATCAGTGTTTATCACGTAGGCCTATATCAATTAGTATTTTACTGTCTGAACCCTAGATATACATTCTTTTAGTTACTTTGAATCATACCCAATCGCCAAATTAGCAGAACTGTATATAAATATTCATATCTGCATAACATTTTGTACGTAGGGAACATAGTAATGTAGTTAATAGCGGGCATTTCTCACAGTATTTGTCAGCTTATTCTTCCTTCTTTTCGACTTATATAGCGTCTATCTTTTGCAATTTTTCTTTAAGATTTTTCACGTAAATATATTCCTGAAGTGTCCAGTATACAAAGAAATGCGCCTAGTAGCGCTTCATCCGCTAGAAAAATAGAAAAGTTCGAATGTATTTTTCAGTCTGCTAAGATGAAACTCCATTTAAAAGCATGGTACCAGCAGACGACAACTGGAAAAACAAGTGACGAACGGCTAGTGCATACCGGCTAGAGCAGTGGAGACATCTGTTGGTCCTAGTTCGCTACATCCCTATTGTCAAGCCCCTGTTTAAAAAAGGAGACAAAAATTTACCATCAAATTACAGGCCTATATCGCTCTTAACTTCACTTTCAAAAGTATTCGAAAAAGTTGCATATAACCGCATAGTTTACTATCTTAATTTGAATAATATTCTTACATCATCACAATTTGGTTTTAGAAGTGGCATGTCTACTGAAAATGCTACATTTAAACTCACCACAGAAATACTGGAAGCGCTAGATAAAAAGAAATATACGTTGGGAATTTTCTGTGACTTAGCTAAAGCATTCGACTGTATAAATCATGAACTACTAATTGAAAAATTGGAACATTATGGAATGGATAATTTAACACTGAATTGGTTCAAATCATACCTGTCTGATAGAACTCAAAATGTTGTAATAAATGAAAACAAATCTAATCTAGGAGTAGTTAGAAGTGGAGTACCACAGGGATCAATACTAGGACCTTTGCTATTTTTAATTTTCATCAATGACTTGCCACATAACTTAAGTGACGAAACAAAGGTATTGCTTTTTGCGGATGACACTAGTGTATTTGTAACAGGAAAATCCCAGGAACAACTGGCAAGAGTAGCTACAAGGCGTTTCACGAAATAAATATATTCTTCCAAGCTAATAAAATGACGCTTAATATTGAAAAGACCCACTTTATTCAATTCAGAACAAAACAAAGATGTACCCAAAACCTTGTAATTAATTACCAAACACAAAGCACAGAAGAAATTAGTAATATCAAATTTTTAGGATTACAAATTGATCAACATCTCGACTGGAAGACACATATTGAAATGATAATTCCAAAACTAAGTTCAGCATGCTTTACCTTAAGAGTCCTGAATCATGTATTAAAACAGGATGCCTTACGCATGGTGTATTTTGCAAATTTCCACTCGGTAATGAAGTATGGAATCATATTCTGGGGTAACTCGACACATTGGGAAAACATATTTAAGCTACAAAAGCAAGCAATTAGAATAATATGTGGAAAGAAAAAGAGAGAATCATGTAAACCACTCTTTGAAAAATTAGAAGTCCTCACTCTCACAGGGGAGTATATAATATACTCTGTTATGTGTTATATGGTAGATAATATTGAGAGATTCCAAACTAATAGCAGTGTTCATGAACATACTACTAGAAACAGGAATGATTTACATAGACCATTTAATGCATTAAAACTTTTTCAGAATGGCGCTTATTACTCTGCAATGCAGATATACAATAAGCTTCCAAACAACATTAAATTATTATGTATTCGAAAAAAAAAAGCAAATCTTTCAAAGGATCTCTCAAGAACTTTTTAATGACTCACACCTTCTACAATATGGATGAGTATTTCCAGTTTGAGTAGGTTTACAGTGTAGTATATTATAATTATATTATTATTTATTACTTGCTTGTGTATTGTAATCTGACGTGTTCTATATCCTTGAGTCCCACTCAACACAGGATCTACAGAACGAGATAACTACATCTACATCTACATCTACACATGAGAAAGTTTTTGCAACGTTTTTTGTCGCATTCTTAAAGGACACAGAACCAAAATAAAATAAGACTATGCACTCACATAACTTTATTTTCCTTAAGCATGGGGAAACATATTCTGAAATGCAACAAGATGATATTATTTTTAAATCTGCATTCTTTCTGTATTATCAATTTATAAGGAAGACGCTGTTTTAGTAAGTTACATATTATGCTTAATCTTTAAAGCGAAAAGAAAAAAAATGAACAGAACGTGAAGATGTTACAAATGTTGCAAGTAGCTGCTATCTTTATTATTAATTTATAGACTTAGTTCCACTTTAAAAGTTTGAAAATGTTCTAAAATATGTTTAAAGATTGGGTTTCAGTGTATTACTTTTTTGTTAAAATCAATACGGTCTACTTTTGCGTGATTTAAGTTGTTTACCCGCTTAAGGGTAGCATATACAATTTTAATAAAATCAGGTAAACTGATATAACATAGTGCCAGTATGCTTTTTTAATCAGTAATAATTTCAGTTATGATATACAGAAAATAAGTTTTTTTTTTTTTTTAAATAGATCTCCGAGTTAAACTTCAGATCGATTCATTAAGCAGGGCTTACGGAAGAACAAAGGTCTAAAGTTTGATTCTTAACCTTAATTCATATTGGTATACACTGATATACTAATTCTTAAAATATGTAAACATTTTACAAAATGCATTGACAATGAAATAGTACAGTAAGCCAATAAGAAGAGGATAGTTCCACCTAGCGGTATGCAGTTTTGTTCTGAGTATAGGCTTATGCAATTTTAACGCAACGCAATAACTTTAAAGCTAGTTTCTGTTCGTGAAATAACATTTATAGGCTTATGTTATTCTTTAGGAATGATGTAGGTCAATGAAAGACAATGAATTCCCAGTTTTTTAAAGAAAAATGTAATACTTATTTAAGCACATTGACAAAATAGGACACAAGAATGGAATAGGCTCAATTTAACACAATTGATAATAATAAAAAAAAACATTTGCTTCAGGGTGGACTCGAACGTGATATCTCTTGATTACTAGACACGCATCTTACCCCAAGACCAAACCACACTGCGACCATTGAGTGTCCGTTACCAAAGAATACTATCACGTCGTAGCTAACAGAAAGAAAAATCACCGTAATTCGAAATTAGGCTATATTTCGAGCTTTCTAGTTTTCTTATGTTACAATATAGTATTATTTCATTCATTGGTAACATAATATTCGCGATATTCGAGTCATAAATGCATATTTGGCCCTCACTAAAGCAGCGTACCAACTTATGCTAATTCTCAGAAGTTAATGTTTTTATTTATTAAGAGGTCAGGGATTATAAATCTGACATAGGCTGAAGTAAAATTCAATGCTTTAATCTAATTGTAATCAATTTTAGCAAAATAATTGGTCATTATACAACAGCATTTCATCTATAATCGTACATATGGGCACATTTGTTTTTCATGTAGATGTCAACTGTCCATGGCAACTGAAGGAAGCTTTATAAGCTGTCATTAATTGATGACGCTATAAGAAAGAACCGAGAATTTGATTTTGCATTTGAAGAAGGTGCCTTCTTTTTACTCTCCTTTACTAAAGAAGGTTTCGACAGGAATTGAAGGCTTGTTCCAGAATTCCCCGTTATTTACCTTAGTTACGGGACTCGCCCGCTGATTGGTTGGCCGCGAGCCAATCAAAATGCTTCGAATTGAACCAAAATATTATAATAAATTTGACTGATAATTACTCTTTATTTCGGTACTGGACAACCGATTAGGTCCAAATTCAATAGGCTTATTGCCATGATTGTTATAAATAAGTATAAGAAGTTTCATGAAAATCCGATAAAGCGTATTTGAGTTACCGCGCCTTTTCTTATATGATACCATAAAAGGGCACTAAATTGGGTATTATTCCGGCACCGGCCAACCGATTTGGTCCAATATCAACAGACATCTTCCCATGGACATTATAAATAGGTATTCCAAGTTTCATGAAAATCCGATAAAGCGTATGTGAGTTATGGCGCCTTTAAAATATACACTAAATTGGGTTTTACTCCGGTAGCGGTGAACCGATTTGGTCCAATTTCAATAGGGTTCTTCCCATGGACATTATAAACGCGTATACAAAGTTTCATTAAAATTCGATAAAGCGTATTTGAGTTAGAGCGCGTACAGACACACGGACGGACAGACGGACAGACATTTTTCGTCCCCCACACAATCTCATAAAGTACCATACTGGCACTTAATAATTTAACTTCCGTACCATATATCAATATAACTGCATACACTCAAAACAATAAAATACAGAACCACTAAGTTGTCATATTCCTTTTACACACGCATAAGAATTGTCACTTACGGTAGTTGCTGTCTTCGGATGTGGAGTACTCCGTGTCCAAATGAATGTCACTTAAGTGCCAGAAATATCCTGCAAACAAACACAACACGTATTGACATACATACACCAACATGGACATCGGGTACCATTATCTTGGGGGGGGGGGTAAATCTTTCACATTTCACCACGTCGTTTATTATCTTGGTTTTGGAAAGCTCAAGTTTTGTTTACTTGTTGTATAACCCTTAAAATTCTTTTACGATAATCCAACGTCATCTACCGGATCTTTTGCGAAACATTAGTGAAAAGTAAGTATCGGCATGCGTCTTACTGTGAATTTCCAGCACATGGAAAGCAATAACATAGTCCGCTCGTGAACACCTTGAAAATGTTCCAGGCTGTTAACTGATGCTCTCTCCTTTACAAATAAAAATAACTTTTTTTAGTCAAATGTTCAAAATGTTCGTTACCCTTTTTATATGAACTTACTTTACCGATCTAGGTCGCTTCGTATTCCTGTCATTGTCCTCATATCTCAAGCTGATCACATATTCAAATCACGTACAAGTCATCTTGATATTAGTTTGGATTACTCTAGGTGGCGAAACGCAAAAGAAACAATATCTCAGCTTTTCAGCCTCAAACCAGGATGAATTAGATTATTGACGTTGGTGAACACATTATTCCTTGGAATTTAGAAAGAATGACAACAGCACTTGCATAACAAAAAAGAAAATGTGGACACAAAACAAATTTAAAATATAACAATAGTATGTAGAAACTAATGAGTCATATCTGCATAGTCTATATTTAAACATTCGAGGTTAAACTAAAGCATAATGCAAGAATTTATTTATATAAAGTACTCAACAACTGAACAACATGTCCATTTTCCAGTTTTACAGATCCTAGACATAGACATGTTACGTAACGAATTTCAACATATTCATACACTAGCCAAATAAGATAACATATTTGAAATCGGCATCTGTGCAGCACAAGGTCACGAGTTCAAACCAGGCCGACATTGAAGTAGCTGCAGTAGTTGCCTCTACATGGTCCTCCTTTTGAAGGTTGAAGTTCCTATTACCCATTTTGATAACAGTTACATCGTAGTCACATAGGTCTGTTGTGCACATGCCACAGTATTGCCTCAGCTCTGAAAACACCACACACTTGTTTTCTTAAGACATTTGGATCAACCAGTGTTTTGTCAAGGGTTTTAGGAAATATGTTGAGATTATTTTAAGGGGAGATGGTAGTTACCAATGTCAAAAAATCGATTTTTTTCTTTGGCTCATGTAATAGAGCATAGTTTTCTGAACATTTTGATATATAGGTCTTATATGTTGCGTTATTATTAAGCCAAGCAGAGCAACCTGGGTGGATAAAATACCATAAGGTTAGAACATGCATGTAATTTTCTTTTCGCTCTCCTGTAAAATTACATTTTTGTACTTCAGGTACCATTTTCTAAAAAACTATTCACGCTAAAATAATGAAACTTTCAGGAATTCATTATGGATGGATGACAATTCTCCCTTACCAGAATTTTGGGGAAAGTCTTGAATATACAGAATTTACAACTATTTTTATTTAAAAAAAAGTCTTTTTTTGTAGTCGTGAAGTTTTCATGCAGTTCTCAGGCAGTAATATTGTATATATTAGACTGATTGAGGTAGGGTAAATAGCAGTACCCATTGTTAGTAAGTTACCAAAGTTTCAAAACAATCTAAGCTACAGAAATGGAAAAAAGCGTACCGGTACCTATATCAAGGGAAGAAACCGTAAAACTAAATTGTCACCTATGTGTTAACAAATTCTTTCCTACCAAACAGTGATATCTAGAACAACCATCCTCTGCTTATTTTAAACTACAGAGTGCACATGCAAAGCATAAAAAATTCAACTAAATCTGACTGTTAACACCTGAGTTATGGCATCTTGAAAATACGGCATATTTTCTATAATTTTGCTAGCGGTAACTACCATCTCCACTTAAGTGATATCTGCCCATATAACAGTGATGAATAATTATGTATGATCTTATTTTGTGTGACGAATCTTATAGCCTTGTGCTCTATAATATCAAATAGTTCACATGTAAATGAAGGCAAGTTGTTACTGTTACTTACTATGCCATTTTGTGTAACTCTTATTAGACATTTAAAAGTTGTTGGATTGCATGGTAATGGCATTATAAATGGCAAGTAATGTTCATATAAAGCGGTATAATTTCATTTTTTATTGAAGCTTGTTCTTAGTTATTAAGTGCCAGTATGGTACTTATGGAGATGCCAGTATGGAGATTATGTGGGGGACGGGAAAATGTCTGTCCGTGTATCTGTACCTGTTATAACTGAAATACGGTTTATGGGATTTTCATGAAACTTGGTATACGCATTTATAACATCCATGGGAAGAAGCCTGTTGGTATTGAACCAAATCGGTTGACTGGTACCGGAATAATTCCCAATTTAGTGCCAATTTCATAATAATATATTACACAGAATTTATAAAATGCAGATCAGTTCTCATGGGAACATATTGTTTTACAGTGTTCATATACGGCTTTGGGGTTTGGCAAACAACACTACCTACATATTCCTTAGATACGCTTATCAAACTTTAAACCTTTGTTTTCCGTAAGCCCTGCTTAATGAATCGATCTGGAGCTTAACTTGGAGATCGATTACAAAAATGATGTTTTGTTCAGTATATCGTACTTGTAATTGTCACTGATGTAAACATATGCATGACATATAGAGGAAAGAATACAAGACTTAATCATTATAATTAGGCCTATAGGATTTACAGGAGTTGGATATAACATAAGCTTACAACTTTTCAGATAATGGGCTATTAACTCCATCTGGCACTTCGTTACATCAGTTTACATGGTTTTATTAATTACATATTATACGTTAAATAGTCATTATTACTGCAACTTGTAACTCCATGAATTTATTGGCAGTTTCCAAGTCACCATGTATGATAAATAAGTCGACTTTTCAAATACACCTGTGTCGGCTATGTTATAAACACAATCTGATGGGTCGGTACTTTGGTACTCGACTGGAATGTGGTTAAGAGAGGAACATAGAAATAAAGTAGGCAGAAAAATGAACTACTTGTAATAGAAAAGAAAGACGACGTTTTAAGTTCTGGTCTTGCACTCCATCACATGTGTTCTTTCCTGCTTCATTTCTTATTTTCATTCTTAGCAGTCACAATGTTCACATCACGACGACGGTTGGCAAATTGGTAAAATGTCTGGATCTTGAAGTCATCTCTTTTCCCACATTACAATGTGGTTTCATTTTACAACTTGCGATCCTAACTTTTAAACAGCAAACAATATAAGTAAAGGAACGAGCTAGGAACTTTATTGCGTCATATTTGAATTACAATTGCTACATCAACCAAACAAGTTGTCTGCTACATTGAAATGCATTTGAATAAATATTTACTGTGGATACAGTGAGAACTATTAGGCTACTGGCGAAGGTAAACAGCTCGGCGGGTATTGAATAAAATAATGCCGCATTCAGTAAGTCTTGGTTTGTTACGTCTACATTTCTATCCTTCTCTAGCCTTTGTCTTTCCAAATCCATTGTGTAAATGAACATAAAACTGTCTAACTTGCTAAGTACAAAATAGATTTTTAAAAGGATTGAATAGTATAAACAGGATTTCCCTCTGATTGGATTGCATAACGATTTGTATGGCGAGTAGAAGGAAATGAAGTCACTGAGAAAAAGTTTCTATTTGATAGAAAAGACAAACAAAGGACGGGTGGACTTAGGTCAATAGGAAAACCGGAAAGTGTATCAGATAGATGGACCAATCAGAGTTCTCCACCCGTCTGTTCCTCTTCGCGGCTTTCCTATTGGCCCCTACGCCGTCATTCTGTATGCCATACTGGTAATTTCCCTATTAGTCATTTCTCCCAGAATAAGAAGATACAAGAAGTAGATCCTGACGTCATGGATGAGAGCGAACCAGTCCCAAAGACACATGATATGCGGGTCCAAGAACTACCATGAACCATGTGCAAGATATCATCTAGAAATCTGCCCGACAAACCAAAAGCGAATGTGCTAAGAGCTCAACTAAACACGCTTAATGCCCCATAAGGTCCACCTTTAATGTTGTTATTATTATTATTATTATTATTATTATTATTATTATTATTATTAATTCTCCCAGAATACAGCAGCGGAGCGAGCTGTGGATAGCTTAGAATCACCCGAGAAACCATTATACACATGCAATCTCGTGTCAAATTAATTGTTATATCAGTATGTTGGCATTTCTCTCAGTTGCTGTACCACATACATGTGAACAGTCGTGTTGCGATGCGCCTAAATGTTGCAACACATCTCACACACTTCGCATTTCGCTATCACACCAGCATTAAGGGGAATCTGAACCAAATGGAATAAATTAGCTTCAGTTCAGGATGAAAGGGCACGGATTGGAAACCGACCAAACCGCCTGCGTGTTCTCGTGGTTACCTTGTCTAGGTTCGATATCGGTACCTCTTCGTAGTTTTTTGAAGTAGGGAGGAGCTACTTGAAAAGGAAGTAGCGGTTCTGGTCAAGATTGCATTGCGAATAGGAGGTGCCAATTGTGCAACTGGTTCAGGGGTCGATTCAGCATTCAGTAAAAGTGCCAGGAGTTCTTGTTTACGGTCATAGTAAGGTATTATGTGATGGGAAAGGACCAAACATTCATTAAAATTCTTATTAATAACATTTTGGATGTTATTAGTTTTACGAGTTTTGAATATGTCGTGCAATCATAATGAACAGAGAGACTCTAGACTATTATAATTTCAAAACATATTTATAAACAACTGTTTATTTCCATTTCCCATATTTGTGGCGTGAGCTTATTACTTTAGATAATTCTAATTTAACTTTATTCTAATTTTTCTAAACTTTGCATCCTATCAAAATCATCCTCCCAGGTGGATTCTAGTCTGAGTATGAGACATAATTGAAATTCTTTATCAATTGACTATCTAGAATCCAATGCCAGCTAACTTTCAAATCTCTAAGGGTCTAGAAAGCCACGAGTTGCATTTCTAATTACTGTTTAACAATTGGTTATGTAGGCTACTTTTAATGATGAATATATTGTATTTGAAATATTTGAGTAGAATTTTACACTGAGACGATTCTAGTGAAAGCCATTCATGACGTAATTCATGTGGCTGTTGTCTGTGAACGAGACACGAACGTAAGTAAAGTCTGGCCGTTCTAAGAAGGAAACCTGAGTAAACAAAAACCAGTGCATCTGTCTCACTCTAGCACATTACTCGTATGACTTAAGAGTGAGACAGACATACTGGTTTTTGTTTACTTTAGGTTTCCTTCTTAGCTTGCCTTGGGTATAGGCCTAGTCTATTGACCGTTATGTGTGTATATTGTCATTTCTGAACTGATGTAAGCGTAATTAGCTTTAATTACTTCGTAACTCTTAACAGAACTACTTCATCGTATATAATGCAGGTAATTCCTGTTTCTGGAAAGATATGTACAATAGTATTCCATTCATGCTATCTTTATTATGATTATAGGAGATGGTAACGAAGTTTTGATAAACATTGAATAAACAGTTCCGGGATTGTTTTCATACTATTTCTCATATCACGTTATTGGTCCAAATGGAAAACAACGTTCATGTTTTATGAGGTTGTAGTAAAAAGAAAGCGACTTATTGTGAAATGTAATACACTCATGTTATAAAGCATACAAATTGTGGTTGGGTTTCAAGTTTTGCCATGTGCTACTGTTGCCCTAAACAACAGAGCAATCAACTTTTCTATTTCAAATATTTTCATTTTCCAACTGAGCCTGATTTCACTATACTCAATATTCCACCAGTCCCCAATTCATAAATAAATATAGGCTAAAATTTGTTCTATTGATAAAAACTATCTTGTGTTAAGACAACAGCGCTGCAATTTTAACATAGATCATACATTTTTAGCATTAGGACTGCTGATCATTTGTGTTATTGTTGACAAGTAATTTATATTTGCATTTTAATAATTTTAAGTAATTTTACTGTTATTATCTTGACTCTTATAGTGAATATACATAAGTTAATGTTATCAGACAAGTCAGTTTATTTACAAGGCGTTTATCCCATGATAGTTTTTAAAATACTTTATATGATAGCAATAGAATAAATCGTACATTTATTATATTAATTCAACACTAGTGGAATACTGAGTATATTCAAAACACAAAGTTTTCTATGTAAGTTCCAACTGGAAAGGATCTTAGAGTTATTTTTCCACTAGCGCTTCTGGAATTCACACACAATAGCAAACCGGTTTCTCGAAAATCTTGACATTATTTAACATTTTGACAAAAAGTGGTGTTCGCTTTTGTATAATATTCATTAACGTGTACCTATATCATCATTATCAACATGCGTCAACTTGTAAAACTGCGAATTCATAGAATGAATGTTGTGTAAAACAGGAAGTGTTTATTCTATAAGAGAAATAATATATAACACAAGATGTCATGAAGAACTTGCTTGTGAAATATATTCCTTTTTATTTGTGGACTTTAACACGAGCAGGTTATGATTTCTGTTTTCAAATATCCAAATCTTCTGGAAATACAGTACCTGCAGGTAAATCAGATGGGAAATGTGGTTATTTGTGCACAGCAGTACACTTCATGGTTATATAATAATGAATAGTTTTGAAAGCGAGGCGGTTCTGAACGGATATTGCTGTTGACCACGCCATCCGTTTTGGTTATTATATTCTATTTACGATGCAACTAACTTGTGTAGCTTATTACACAACATAAATGGTTATGCAATTTATTTTATCCACGAAAATTAGAAATAAATATCAATATTAAATATAACATACACACGTTAAAGTACAAGGTTCCCAAACACTTGTACGTACGTTTAATGAATCTCAAGAACTTGAAACTAGTATTGAAAGAAAGAGAAACTCAAAAAGTTTTGTTCAATTACCTCACAGATGTTCATTGTGAGCACAAATCAAGCCGTCCAGGCACGTTGTAGTTCTTAGAACCCCGCAAGTACGTGCAACATATCTGGGACTCTCTTAAGGTGATGAAGATGTACTTTTTTCTGAAGTGTTCAGCAAGTTTCTGTGTTCTTGGGTTGAATTATGTGATTATGATACAATGATCTTCGTTGTTGTCTATGATTGGATTGTTTTCCTCTGTATGATCAAGAAGTTCACAAATTTATTCATGTAGGCTGTACGTACACTGTCTGACTGAGTGTAAGAGAAGTTCTTAACTCCACCAATAATAATAATAATAATAATAATAATAATAATAATAATAATAATAATAATAATAATAATAATAATAATAATAATAATTATTATTATTATTAATATTATTATTATTATTATTATTATTATTACAATTGTTATTATTATTATTATTATTATTTCATCTAGTTCCAAAGCCCTATGTGAAAACTGTAAACAATACACTGTTGTTATAAGAACTGAATTGCATTTGATAAGTATTCAGTGCAATATTTTCAGAAACTATACAATTTTCAAGGTAATGAGTGGTTTGTTTGAATTTCAATGTTGACCGCGTTACTTTGTGGGCTCAACTGGGTAAGTATGCAAAATTTCGTGCAAATTGGTCAAGAAATGTAGATTTTTATAGGGAACGTACATACATACATGCACACTTTCGATTTCATATTTTAGAGTAGCTTAAAAGGCCCGGCGTCGCCCGGGTTTTGTATTTTGTAATTAGAAATTAACTTGTTAAGGACTTTGAATTTTCAAACTCTAGGTCCTGGTATAGGTATGTAGAATTTTAAATGAGAAAGAACGACTTATCACATTCAGGGAAAAGGTAATCTGCGCCACTTCTACATTTTCCCCCAACCTACATGATGTAAACTGCGTCACCGACATATGTAAACTGCGCCATCAATATATGTAAACTGCGCCACCGACATTTAAATGGCGTCACCGTCATTCTAACGCACTAACGTTTTTCTTCCCACTTCTCCAGACTTAGGACTGGCTACGAAATTGCATAGGTGTGGTTAAAAATGTTAGGCTTAGTAGCTTTGTCATTTTAAAAAATGTTAAAAACAATACCCTAATTTCTTTTGCATGAACGCTTCGTCACTTTGAAAATTGTTAAAAGCACTACCCTAATTTTCTTGCATGAGCACTTTGTTCCCATATGACGCCTTCTTAATAAAATCAAAACAGGATATTTCATTGTTTATGTATTGTTTTCTCCACTTGAGTAGACGAGAATACTTGTCATTTATTTTAGCTGTTCTTCTTACAGGTATCTCTTGTTCAATGCTTCTCAGCTTTATGTAGGCACTTGTTTGAAACTGGAGAAGTGCATCTAACATAAGGAAGATGTTGGAAGAAGCGTGGTAAAACATCGAATTATATTTTGCATGAAATGACTCTACTGCATTAGTCGTTTCTTTGCATTCTGTGAAATGTTCATTTGTGGGTGGGAACCATACTGACGGTGGAAACGAGGAGTCTGGAGATATATACAGCCTGTGCATTTAGACGTGAGCACTTGCATGCGCCGCAGAGATAGGGCGGGACGGAAGGGGAGTGTGTTGCTATATGAATCACGTGATGACTGATTCCACTGCGCATTGTGTTTACAGTGCTCACGTCTAAATGCACGGACAGTAGTTATCAAGCACATAGTCACAGAATTTAGTGACTCTATCGTTTTCAGGGTTTTCTACAATGAAGTTGTCTGTAAAACAATTATCAACTTCATCGGCATGCAAAAATGGAAGTCCAAAAAAAAAAATATAAAAATTTTTACAATCTCGCAAGTTCCCGCACTATACACTAATTGAGCCTAACTCAGCTACTTTGCGTTACCAGTTTTGTGGTAGATGGAAGTTGCATCCACGTATTTTACTATTTTGCAAGACCTTACGTACAGCGCTGTGTATGGCCTGTTCAATCACTCACAATTGTTGCTGGATAGAAAGTGAAGCCTCGTGTAGTACATATTTCCTTAATTTGACGGAAAGCATGTACTGTATTTAACCTACATATCTCCGTGGCGCAGTTTAAATATCTGTGTGCCGCAGTTTATATATCTCATTTTCATTCTATTTCAAATTCGGTGTCAACCGTGGCGCAGATTACATGCACCCCACATTCAAACTATCCCCTCAGAAAATACTTGGTATAACGTTTTATAACTCATAGAGGACTTAGAATTTTTTCACCTGTATTGCTTCTACACACCATTCATGGGAGGGATTGAAATAAGAAGAAACAGAAATTCCGGTTACATAAGATTGTATTGTTTTTACAGAATATTTTATTTCTCAGTCTCATGTTACCATACAACCGTTTCGGGGCTGAAATAAAAGAAAATCAATATCATTTTTATACTTTTCTCCCCCAAAATATATTCCGCGCACAGGACTAAAAATGTTCCACCCTATATAGTCTCCTTTTACATGCTTAGGGCCTATTATAAACATCCATACTTTTCAACTAGTATAGAGCCTACAGCTATGAATAACGTATCAGTGGATAGGGTTTTATACCCACTCTGATATGGCATACTCGTTGGCACACTCAGGCTGAGACAACTGATAATACTGTCCCTGCAATATTTCTTATTTTACATAAAAATGCGAAGTGAGAAAATGGTATTCTCTATGTCAAGGGTAAAGAAAGTTATGTGACTGCATCACATTGTGCATTATTTTCGTGGATTTCATTCTTCATTAATTATTTTCACAAATGTATTACATCGATAGCATCAGAATTTTTAAATCCCAGTATTATGTAACTCCCAAAACCTTATGTAAACGCTGTAAACAATACACTGTTATAAGAACTGAGTTGCATTTTGTAAATATTCAGTGTAATATTTTCAGAAATTATACAGTTTTCAAGGGAAGGAGTGGTTTGTTTGAAATTTAACGTTGACCACGTTACTACCCGGGCTGAACTGGGTACGTGTGCAAAATTTCGTGCAGAAGCTTGCGCCTGCCTCTAGATCCGAATGTCACGGGTTCACACCCGGACGTGGTCGATGGAATTTTTAAAGACATAATCCTGGGCACGAAGTCCTCTCGGAGGGACTTTTTCTAAAGTAGGCCTACCTATGTAATTTGTTTCAGCAAAAATGTTCGTCTTATAAGTAATCTGAAATGAAACTTTAAATAATGAAGGTTAATTCTCTACTATTTAATTCAAATTTCACGTGTAAATTATGTCAGCTTTTCGGAGCCGAGTAGTCGCTGTACTTCCACACAGAAGTATTATGTCTTTCAGCTCAAATTTAATTGAACACATTTGGGGCAACAGTTTCTGGCGCAACACTTTTTGGCGCGGCGCAGTTTCAAGAAAAATATTGCTTTGAATGAGATAAAAAAGATAGAGGCAATAGATTAGAAGGCACATACTCCGCAATGCAGCCACCGTTGTGCAGCGAATCGTCGTGTCGTCGTGTTTAACCTCAATAGCTGGGGCATGTACTAATGACTCAGAATCTGACACGTCCTTAGCAACTACATCCGGTATATGTGAACGATGTAGAGCTAATTTAAAGACAGGTTTGAAGTGTGATAATTGTAATAAACTATATCATCCTAGCTGCGCTAAGCGCGTTAATGATGTTATATTTATGGATGATACTGCCATAAAGTGCTGCGATGGTGTTGATCTGCCTATGAGTGGTGATTCAAGGAAATGTTAAGATATCAAGTGACAATAATTTGAAATGTTGTGGTAATGAAACTAGCATGAGTACACCTCAAACTGAAAGTGAGGTATAGGTATAGATAACGAATTTTTTGACGCCCTAAACGCTATTAGTAAGTCTGACAGCGTGATAGACATCCGTATTTTTAGATACATTATAAAAAAGAATGATGCAATCATTAGTGAACTTAAAGCAAGAATTGAGAATTTTCAAGAAAGTAGGCCTAATAGGTTAACCAAATCTGAAAGACCTGTAAATTTGGTGAAACGGGACATACAAACTGAACTGAAATTAGTGGTACTACTAAAGAAACTATGACGACGAATGAAAGCATTAAGGCGTTAAGAACAGATAATCAGAGTACTTCAGGGAAGGTCCAGCCAATGAAAACAGAGTAAATAAAGATATAGTCATATTATTAAAAAATATCTATCACGACAGTTTGATGGCAATCAATCTAAACACACAACTGACAGCAATCGTGAAAGGGACTTATCTAAAAATGACAGGAAGAGGAAAAGAAGAGGAATGGATAAGGGTCGACAAGAGAAGGAAGAATAAGCAAATAGTGAATGGTGCGAATAGTTCTGCTAAGTTAAAAGTTATAAATAAAATGCCAAGAATTAAAGCATTATTTGTTACTAGATTAGATCCCGAAACAGAAGCACAGATGTGGAAAAGTTTATTGAAGAGAACAATATGTAGTTAAAGCGACGAAGATGAAAACAAAACATAATTCTTATGCATCGTTTCATGTTGAAGTGAGTGAAGACAATTTTGTGATATTATTTACTTAGAAATTTGGCCAGAAGGGTCAATGGTATCTGAGTTTTATGATAAACGGCATAGTGAACAGATATAAGTATCATCTGCATGACATGATGTAAACAAACACGGCTATTCTGGCAGTACCCAAACATCAACAGATCACACGCCCATGGCAGGAAATGCAATGGACCTCCTTACTACCTATTTAATGTTAGTATTTATTAATATACAGGTACAATCCATCAGAAATAAATTTAATGAACTAACAGCTATTTTAGATTCTACTAAATGTGATATTCTCTGCGTCAGTGTACATTGACTTGCAGACGATGAACTGAAATATTATGTTCCCAACGGCTACGAAATTGCACTAAGTTTTTGTAGATCGGTAAACAATTATTGGTAGATCGGTAAAGAATTATATGAATGTATCTTACAGGTTAATTGAAGTTAAGGAATTTTGCGTAGAGAAATACTTCGAAATTGCTGCAATTGCTTTGAATGATATATACACTTGACTATGATCTAGATGTATATATACCGGTAAGCTGTATGGAGAACTTTATTAACTTCATAAAGCCGCGTTTACACTATGTAACTTGTTTAATAAACTTGTTACATGTAACAAGTTATATGTAACATGTAACAAATTATACGTAACATGTAACAAGTTACATGTTTAAAAATTAGGTTATATAACTTTTTTATATAACTAAAGTTTAGAGAGAGAAAGAGACATTTGTACTGCACAGTAATATTCCCAGTGGGAAGGAATTTATAAAATTTCCTTGGGCAGGAAATAAACCCAAAAGTGAGCATTTATAAAAATCGTTAGTTTTGAATGTTTTACTGCTTATTAACGGTCCAGGTACCTTAAAATAAAACTATTTCAGTAAAATTCCACATGTTTATCAAGGAACCGTCTAGGGAAGTATTACCTTTTCCTATGATATAATTTTTCACTTATTGTCAGAACAATGTACCCTAAGTCATCTTCTTTTAAAAAATAATTATTCGTGATAATCTCTTAGGTTTTATTTATAAACTTATGTGTTATAAAGTGATACCTCACACGTATTTAAACATGATTAAAGATAAGTAATTTAACATAATTGTTAATAGATTGTGTAGGTATTTAAAATAAAATGCCAGAAACCAACACCTTCAATATTACACAAACACAAATTTCAATATAAATAGTTTAGAGTCTAATAATTAATCATACATCAGTCCCACGCTCTAGGCTAATCCTACTATAGTTTAGGGGAAAATTTAGTTCTTTCGTGATTTATGGGGGCTAAGAGGAACCTGCGACTAGGCAGATGTGGCCATCCAAATCTTAGGAGCTGCAGTCACTTCTGCCGCAACAAAACGTACATTCAGTAAGTTTTCATGGATGCAATCTAAAAAGAGGAACCGCCTATCATCTGAGCGAGCAGCTAAACTCACTTATCTTTCATACAACGGGAAACTGATGAATGCTCAACTTCAGAAGAAGAAAAAGAAGAGTGAATCCACTGAAGTTCAAACCCAAAGTGCTGGTAATCCAGACGATCCAGATGAAGGGAAGGACCAAGAAGAAAACCTAGATGATGATGATGATGATGAAGGCCATGATGACAGTGATGATATTGGCATCCTTTCTGATTAAGAAGAAAAAGAAGAGGATGATGAAGAAAATCTAATGGATTTCAATGGATGTGATTAGGGCCAACTTCTAAGATGAAGTCAAAGTCACACATTTAAAGAAAGCAAGTAGGCCTATTCCTAAAAGTTGTTTGGGTTCGTACAGTTTATGATTATTACTGTAATTTTTGTCTAATTAATAGTCAATCTCTTCAATTAACTCTTTTGTTAATCTTCTGTAGGCCTATTGACCTTCAAGAACCAGGGCAAATTTTAATTAACCTATTTTCATTGTTAAACTAAACTAATCTCCGTGGCACTACATCCATGAAGGAACAAGGCCTACCACCCGACCGCTGCGTCATCTCCCGTAGGAAGATGGCAGTATTGCGGGGCATGTGGTCAGCATGACGACACCCACGGCCGTTTCATTGTTAACTATGTGAAAACCCAGTATTACAATATTTTATACGTAAATAATTAATTTTTTTGTGTTCTTTCATTAATTATATATTAATCTTTGAACTTATGACAGTTTTTAGTTTTATTTAACCTAATCATGATTAAATTTAAGTAACAAAAAGGTATCTGAGTTACCTTACTCGTAAATCATAAATTCCCTTTGTGGGAACATTTCCGGAAACATTCCCTGGAAATATTTCCTCGAGATTAGGTTCCCGCCAGATGGCGCTGTGAATTGAACTCTGGCGTAGCTCAGTTGGTAAGAGCATTGGCAAGGATAGCCAAAGGTCCTTGGTTCAAGTCCCAGTGTCAGAGGAATTTTTCTCCTATAATATTATCATTTAATGTCCAACAGAAACAAGAATCTGTGGTACTTGAATGTACATGCATATATCTATCTTGAATGTTACTGTACAATAACAGTGGAAGCCCGGTAACAAAATCACTAATTAGTGTTCCTCACAGTACTGCATATGACATAACTTGTCTGTCGGGGAGGCAGACCATTAAAGGCAGCCAGTCATAGGAGAGAGATTCTATCTGGCGCTGTGAATTCAATTCTGGCGTGGCTCAGTTGGTAAGACCATTGGCACGGATAGCCAAAGGTCCTGGGTTCAAGTCCCAGAGTCAGAATTTTTTCTCCTATAGGCCTAATATCATCACAATAATAACTCAACTATCTTCTGTAACTTGTTACTAGATATTGATGAATTTAATTTTTCCGTTTGTTTGTATAAAGAAACTGTCCACCTAAACACAAATAATTAGATTTATCCAAAAGTTCAATCTATGCAACCTTTACTATGCTTTTCAGATGTACAATAGTATAATAATAATATATCCTAATCTCACATATATTCCCCTCTACAAAACTCTCATATGTAATATTAACAATTTTCATAAATGTTCCATATCTTGATGGCGCTGATTCTCTTCCTTTATCTTAGTTTTACCTCTCCCTTTTAGGATTTAAGCGACCCAAGCCGCCCGGGCCTTACAGGGCCGCAAACTGTCGGGGGAGGGATTATCTTTGGAACACAAGCATACTTTTTTGACCAGACAAGGGCATGAAGGGCCACCTCGGATGAGTGATCAGCCCAATACCGGGGCCACCTCCGAGACAACACGAACACACAGGACGAGACACACCATTCACACACACACACTCACTCCGAACAAGGCGAAAATGGGATGAAGATGATAATTACGGCCAGATGATATCTGGGGACCACAAGAGTCTAAAGTTACCCGAAATTTGTCTCAAAGGTGAGGAAAACCCCAGAAAAAACCCAGCTAGGTAACTTGTCCCGACCAGGAATCGAACCCGTGCCCGCTGCGTGAGAGGAGTTATTATTATTAATATAAATAACTCATAGGCGCACTGGAATCCAGTAACTGTAGATTAATATTAACGAAATTGGCGATGGATCATAATAGTATCGCGTTGCATTAATTGAACTTTGTGGCATTTATTTCTCTCTTGGATATGTTCATTTCGATAATATCTTGATCATCATCAGTCCCTATTTATGACTGTAAATTTCCACGTCCGGATTGCCTGAATACAACTGTGATACTAAAAAATGCCACAAAGTTCAATTAATGCAGCGCGATACTACCATGAACCTTCACCAATGTGGTTAATATTAATCTACAATTACTTGACTTCAGTGCGCTTGCGAGTTATTTTATATTAATGGCAGTAATTTGCTGAGAAGTGGTTGGCAAATTTACATATGCATAATAGAGATGCAACAGACAATGGTATGATAGTGCACAGCTTTTAACCTAACCAACCAATTGTTATACAAGATATATAAAGTTAATACAATTTTAATTATTTTAACAATTTCTAAGTGGTTATGTCAACATTTGCTAGTTTTAATGTGTAATTGAATACAGTGTGATCGACAATAGTTTTTACTATTATATATTCATTGATAATATTTGGACATATCCATTTATACGATATATCAGCGCCATCAAGATATGGAACATTAATGAAGATTGTTATAATATTACATAAATGAGAGTTTTGTAGAGGGACATATATGTGAGATTAGGTTATATTATTATTATACTATGGTACACCTGAAAAGTATAGTAAACGTTGCACATATTGAACTTTTGGATAAATCTAATTATTTGTGGTTAGGTGGACAGTTTGTTGTTACTATATATACGCAGCATGTAGCAGGTTACATGTAACAAGTTACACATTTCCCATCCCCTGCGGGAAAGGTATAACTTGTTATGTAACACAAAAATCAGTTATGTAACACAATGTTATCTGTAACAAGTTACATGTATTTGTAACAATTTTGGAAAACATGTTATATAACCCAAGTTTTATAAACAAGTTACATAGTGTAAACGCAGCTAACGGAGCGTAAACGCAGAAAACTGGTTATATAACACAAAAATCAGTTATATAACACAGTGTTATATGTAACAATTTGCATGTATTTGTAACAATTTTGGAAAACATGTTATATAACTCAAGTTATATTAAACAAGTTACATAGTGTAAACGCAGCTTAACACACTTTACATGTTACAACATGTTACATGTGGGTGATATAAATATAGATCCTCGTAGTTCAGATACAAGAATATTGTCATGTCTTAATATGCTCCGATCTTATAAATGTTACTGCTTGAATGACAAACCTACTAGATCAGATAGGTGCCTTGAATATTATCATTAATGAACACATGCTCTGTTTTAAATAAGAAGTTTAACTCACACAACAAAAAGAGATTAGTGAAATGGTTTACGCCATATTTACAAAAATTGAAATCTCTTCTCACATTGTGTTTTGCAAAGTGTAAAACAAGTGAAGCATATAAAGTAATGTACAATAAACTGAAACTAATATATAGATCTCAAGTGAAGTTATCAAAACTCAGAGCTATTGAAGACTTTATTTTTAAATCTAAAAACAGAACTAAAGCTGCCTGGACAATCATAAAAGGTGAACTGTCGGAAAATAAAAATAAGGAGAGTAAAATAGAAATTACTGCTCAAGATTTTAATGAATATACTTTTAATATTTGTAATACAATAAGACCTAATGATACAGGACCAGGCTTCGATACTGTCGACTTTGGAACATGTTAATTTGGAAGCTGATTCTTTTATGTGGAAAGAAGTGAATATCAATGATGTACGAAGGGTAGTAAATAAATTGAGTAATTCTAGGACAGAAGATATTTATGGATTCTCTAACTACATAGTAAAGAGAATTATTGATTTTATAATGAACCCTCTAATGTATCTAATCTAGTGGATGATGAGAGAAGCCATCTACCGAATTGCCTCAAGAAAACTACCGTTTTACCTATCTACAAAAAGGGAGACAAAACTTGTCTAAAATTATAGACCTGTTTCACTTGTAGCTGTGATGTTATTCCTATTAGCATAATATATTATTATGTTTGATATTCTCTTGATTGTAAAAATGAAGAGAATGTCGTTACCACACCGTTCCGCATCCCCGAAGAATACACTCGTGTAACTTTCTGTAACTCTAAGCACGGGCAATACACCTTTCTTACTTCACATTCTGATATAGAACAAGATGCCGTATTGCAAAGAGCGCGTATTCAGTTGTTTCAAGCTGATGCAAAGCTTTATTGTTCACCAGACAAGACTGAGTTTCTACAAACAGTGGGCCTTTTATAACAACCCCCAGATAATTAAAAAAAGTTCCAAATAAAAGTTTTAACTTCTCTATTTATGCGCCCCATGTACAACATTTAAACACAATTGTGCGGTCATTCGAAGAATAGTCCGGTAAGGAGGACAAAATGATCGCTATAGGTCCTGAAACAATACAATATAATAAAAAATTGAACGGAGGATCAACTGTTTGTTGAGTTAACCCTTATTCAGTTATTTGTCCCAGCTGTAGACTGAACAAGGCAAATTCATTGTTCAACATAGTTATTGATCGGAATTATGACGGACAGAATTAGAATCTAGAGAGCGATATAGTAACAAATACTTTGCAGGTTTTCTAACAACTTCATAACACTTGTTAGCAATATTATTTTAGAGTAACAATCTGACTTTTCATATGATATAATGAACTTTGACATTTATAGGCATGGCAATAAAAAAAAGAAATTCTGTCTACTTTTTAATTAAGTGTAAGTGTTTAAGTGTAAGTGTTTATTACAATAATTAACTTTTTACAAATTCCAATGCAAACAGTCGCATGGGTCCGCATGGACCGTACATGCTTACGCAAAAACACACCAAAAAAAAGAACAAATAATATAAATACAAAATAACACAAACAAACTAAATCTAATCCTCACCCTCCACACCCGCTCTCCAATTCGTCGCTTTTTCAAACCTGAGCTGTCTCGCCTTCATTAAAAACTTCCCAATGCCTTCCTCAACGTTTTTTCCCGTCAGTAACTCCAAACATTTCCGTTGATCCCTATTTGATTCCATAAAAGATAATGGTAAATATTTTCCCCTCCAATTTTCCAAACCTTCACAATTCGCCAAAATATGAAACCATGATTCTTCCCCCTTACATAATGGACAAACTCTCATTCCGTTTTCATCTATGATCTTAATCATTCTCCACGCACCGAGTCTAATCCAAGCGAGGCCTAGTTTACTGACTTTAGATCCTTTTCCTATGTAGTGCTCCTTCCCCCACTCCAATTTTAACCGCGATTGTAATTCAAGTGAAACCATAGTCTGACATTGTGCATTAGTCTGTTGTCTATCAATATCCTTCAAACGGTTCTTAACCTTCCTCCACACACTTCTCCTATTTCCCTGCCCATCCATCCAAACGGATCCCATCCCAATTGTTTCTAATCCCTTTCTTAATTTGGAAGCCCATGTATTTCCTCCTATTCTTAGCTGTTCTTGATAACATATTGCTCTAATTAGAGACTGATCCCCCAGCATAAGTTGTAACCAATATTTCACCGCCCTAATTTTACACTCTATAGTCTCACTATGCGCTCCAAACTCTCTCATAATGCCACAGTTTGCAGTACCCCTCCCTACCCCCAAAATCCCTTTCAAAAAACGCGTCCTGACCTGATCTAGATTCCCTGTTTCTTCCCAACCCCATATCTCAGCCCCATAAGTCATCGTCGATCTCACTATTGCCCCGTACAGAGTTTCCATAACACCTATTGGCATGTCTGGAATTTTACTACGTATCCGAAGAGTTTCAGCTGATTTCAGTCCCGCTTTATGTTTCGTCACCTCAATGTGCTTTGCCCATCGTCCGTTCATAGTAAGCGTCAATCCTAAATACACGAAGTTCTTCACGTTATCCAAAGATTGTCCCGCATACGTCCATGTCTCTTCCCTGCTATAAACTGATCCGTTCTTAAAGGTCATAGTCTTAGTCTTTTTTGTATTAACAGTAAGTGACCATTCCTCGCAGTAAGTTTGAAGCCTGTCTAGTCCCAGTTGTAGTCCGTGAATCGTCGTTGAACATAACACCATGTCATCTGCGTATAAAAGCACAGGAACATGCACATTCCCCACCTCAGGAATACATACACATGGAATAAGTTTGTGCTCTATTGAACACAAGCAACCTGCCTTTGTAATGTAATACATCGGAAAGGCATTGATCTCACCAAACAATGCCTCAACTCGTTATAATTACACTGCGAGAGTTTCATTTAATTAATGACATAATACCAGATGATACTTAATACGGCGTCCGTCACAAAAACATAAAAACATGTGTCATGAATGACGACAACACTAGGACAAGTGGCAAGTGGCATGCAGATTTCTATAACTTGAAAGTCACTCATGTATCACAAGACCGCGATGAACTCACTTTACTCTCTCATAGATTCATGATATAGGCCTACCGTGCCTGAGAAGGTTTTATTACAACAATACACAATTAATTGTTATGAGGATAATAACAATAGCACTAAATAAATATGAAAACTTTGAGTGATATTCACTTCCTGCCAAAAGAGTCGTAATATGATGCAACACTCTGTAACGTGTCGAATGCAAACTGTCTTAAGAGATATCAGAAATGTGCGAAAATTTTCAACATCTTCTATGACAAAGGTAGGTGATTAGGCCTACTCTAACTGTAGGTCTAATTCAGAAATCCGTGCGCTTGAATTGAGGAGTACTGTATCTGAGCCTTTACCGGCCGACGGCTTGCTTCCAGGCCGTGCGTTTCAGGCACAGCGCAAAAATATATCTCTGTACCAAACACACCAAAACTGTTTAGTGATTTAGAACTTCTGTGGAATGCTTTTCAGTTATTATATATCTTTGTCTCTGATGTTACTACGATATCTCAGTGGTATTTGTGTATGCATAAATGTGATATTCCATGTTTGTAGATGTACAGGAATGTAAAATAATAACTAATGCGGAGAAACATTTTGTCCGGCACATGCCCAAGGTAGCTGAATATACATAGATATGAGTCGAGGATGCGCAGTAGCAAGTTACGTCATGTGTAGACAAGCTTCTGCTCCCGCTAGCAGCTAGCGTGTTGAGAGTAGAGTATTTAGCTGTGCGAAATGTGTGGAACTTGTTGATGTGAAGTGAGCCATTGTAACATGTTGAAATAAAGGTAAAATTAACGGTGATAGGATAGTGACATAGGCCTATCATAGATTTCCTAGTTATTTTTATTAATATTGTTCGGCATAGATGGATACATTAGTGTAGGAACGCAAACCCAATTTAGACCAGAAAACAGTCGTATTATCTGATTATATGCATGTCTTATGAGCTGAACTTCTGGGTTTACTGCTGTAATTAAATTTAAAATAAATGGTGCAATGAAGTAGGTATGGCTATAATTGCATTTCCCTATTATTCTACTATTCTAATTTTTATTAACTAACATTTTTGCATTAAGACATAACGTTGCTTTGGTATACTTAGCCATTACTCCAGCATAAGCGATACGCCGCGGCCTCGCCTGACGCCACAACGAGACATCTACCCTGCACATGCCTAAGTAAGGATCACGGCTCCTGTTAAAACCTTAACAAATTGTCTGCAATTAAATGCAATTGCACATTGTAAGAAGTAAGAAATTCAACGTAAAAGAAGAATCAAGAAGTGAATGTTTATTTAAGTGATTTTAACTGACGTTAGTGAAACAGAATTATTTTTTTAAATGTGAATTTACGAAAGAAGAAGCCCTGATGTTGGTTCCGTGTAACCGAAAAGCCTAGGCAAAATAAAAGAAGGTTGAGATTATAATTTGATTAACTCACATAGAAGACTGAAACTTAATTACCACTATTCATATAACACAATCCAGGAAAAGTTAGGGAAAACGGGATTTGTGTTTTGTTTGTATGGTAGTAGGCCTACTGTTGTTATATACATACGATTTCATTATTGTGTCATGCCTTTCTGCACAAGTTGTAATTATCCGCTAGTTTTGATATTATTATTTTTGGCAGAAGTTGTTGTAGATAACGATTGTCTTGATGGGATGAATGTACGAGTATAGAAGCGGCATGTAATTCATTTGAATGAGAAAACATTATTGGCTTATCTTGTCAGACAGTGTGAAACTCTGAAGTCTGTGCTCTGAGTTTTCTGTGGTAAGAACTGCGCATTAAGGTTGGAGGTTATTAAACGCTTGTGAATTAACAAAACAAATTTAAAGAAAATAATGTATATGCATAAATAGTACTGTTCCTATTGTTCTTTCCTGATGATGAGAATTGATATTTGTTAAAAGTATTATGTTAATGATAATAAATTGAAATATTTAATGTAAACGACTTTATGATGAGAAGGGGACACTCCAGAGTTGCTTTTACTTCGCTTACCGAACATGTTATCCATGGGATCCTTAAGAGTACTGTGTTTACTATTCTTTGTATAAAGACCAGGTTAGATGTGGGATACATTACAGCGTTAGTCTTACACAATACAGTCAATTATAAGTAGAATCATGTTATAAACGTCACATAAACACGGTATATTATTAATCCATAAGAGAGTAAAGTGAGTTCATCGCGGCCTTGTGGTACATGAGTGTCTTTCAAGCTATAGAAATGTGCATGTTTCAGTGCACTCATAGACTTGCCACTTGTCCTTTTGTTGTCGTCATTAATGACACACGTTTTTATGTTTTTGTGATGGAGGGCGTATCAAGTAGCAGCCGGTTTTATTTCATTAATTAAATGAAACTCTCGCAGTGTAATTATAACGAGTTGAGGCATTGTTTGGTGAGATCAATGCCTTTCCGATTTATTACATTACAAAATGCAGTTTGCTTGTGTTCAATAGAGCACAAAGTTATTCCATGTGTAGCCTATGTAATTAAAAACTAGACAGAATTATGTTGCCATGCCTATAAATGTGAAAGTTCATTAAATCATATGAAAAGTCAAATCGTTACTCGAAAATAATATTGCTACAAGTGTTATGAAGTTGTTAGAAAACCTGCAAAGTATATGTCACTATATCACTCTCTAGATTCTAATTCTGTACGTCATAATTCCGATCAACAACTAGGTTGAACAATGTTTTTACCTTGTTCAGTCTACAGCTGGGACAAATAACTGAATAAGGGCTAACTCAGCAAACAGTTACCCTGATAAAACGGTTAACTGTTGTTTGAACACATGTTGGATATTGTATGCAGTTATAGGCCTGGCTAACCCTCATTTTGCGTCATGTGCTTCAATAAGGACATGGAGCCACATAATTGCTCATTTACTCCAAAACAGGACGAAATATTTTCAACAACATTATTGGATTTTTCTGTTGCTATGATTTCATTACCTAATTCCATAGTTAAATGTTAACTGGTAATTTGAGCAATTATTTCATTATTATATACAATTAAACTTCATGTCTTGAGTCTTCACGGAGTTTGGATAATCAAATGTTTGTGCAGCCTGGTGGATGTGGTAACTCCTCGCACTTTTCTGTAGTAGGCTATGGAGTGCTGGAACAGGGTGCACTCTGTCTCAAGAGGATAACTGAAGAGAGACTTCATGAAAAAGCAGTGGGTAAAAAAGTATTTGTCTAAAATGCTATCTAACGGCATCAAACTTTAATACAATAACCCACCGCTCTATCCCATATACAATTCTTGATTCCATCAATGATTTAAATATTGAATCAAGAATATGCTAACACTGATATCTGGTGTCATAAACGTCAATTTATGGCTTGCAATGAAGATCTTCCTTTCTGAGAACATTAAAGTAAAATCATATATAGTTCTGAAAGTGATTCCATATAGACTAACTTGATCATTAATAAAAAATCCTGATGTGAAACTCACATAATTTCCTCTGCCCAAATAAAAGTTAGCAGAATTCACATATCCTTGTACGCAATTGCAAAACACAATTTTACGCTAGTTATGCTATAAATACCTTATAGCTTATTCTTTGAATGTTGCGACTAAAAATGCAGGTTACGGACAAACTAACAAAAAGGAAAAAACAAGTGACTGCAAACGTTTCCGTCGTTAAGAATAATTTCCGAAATTTATCGAATATTCGCCGCAGATATTTCTTTACTGTAAGCATGGCTAACAATACATCTTTCTCACTTCACATTCTTATATAGAATAAGAGGCCGTGAATGTCCGCGTATTGAGTTGTTCACACAAAGTGGGTGGCTTTCAACCACCCTTCAGAGAATTTTTTTTTTGAAAAAAAGTTCCAATACCAGTTTTAGCTCTTGATATAAGCACTCTGACTACAAAATTTAAAAGAAATCGTTTGAGCAGTTTTTTGAGAAAATCGCATAAAACAAAATTTTCTTGATGTAAAGTCCCCTTAAATATAAGAGATGGTTGTCGCCAATCTTCGTGTCACATCCACAAAAGGTACCAAATCCAAAAACAAAATTTTATGTTCGTACGATTTTCTGTTACAAATGGCCGTATTGGAAAGAGAGCATATTGTCGTGAGAAACACTTTGTTGGCGTCGAGAGAGGTATGATTGCACCCACGTCACTTCTGCATTGGATAAGTGTAGAGACCTCAATTTAGCAGTTGACAGGTCCGCGTCAACAGTGTCAAGCAGGGCTAGAGCCGTCTCTTACTGATCTCAAATTTTAGCTCTTAGCATAAGCAACCCATATGCAAAATTTAAAGGAAATCGTAGGAGCCGTTTTCGAGAAAATCGCGAAAAACTAATTTTTTTTCTTATCTTGTGGCTAAAGTAAGAATAATTGTTTAGAGCTATCGTTAATTCATTATACCTATTTATTTTACAGATGTTGTTATGAACAGTGACAACATAAATGCACTGCTAGAGATGCAAACACTAGCCTCCCAACTCGAATATCGATTATGCTTTCTTAGAATGAGTCTTGGCTTAGCTTGTATTTCGTATTAACACTGCACTATCTCATACTCCTGTTTCCTCAGGCAGCCTATATAGAATGGAATGGGGTGGGAATGACCTTTGATACACTACGACCTTTAGTCCCACTCCATTCCACGTCTCCTCATGTGACGGATTATGTAGTCTTTGTTAATTTTAGTATTTAATTTGCAAGGAAATAGTAGGATTTATTGAAAAACTATCACATGGAAATGTATTCCTTATTCTTTCCCTTGTTGGCGTGAAAAAATTAAAACATTAAGTTAAAGGAAAAAGTACTCACTTGGGACAAACACGGAGATGGATTTTTTCATACTGAAGGAAATCTGTAGGCTACATTAACCCGTTAAGATATTTAAAAGGCAGTTGAAGGCAATACGAATACAACACGTTGTGTATTGTAACGAATGAATAAATTTCGTTAAGGTAACGTATGTCATACAGATGTTACGGTGATTGGAACAAGAAATGCTGTCGCAGAAAATATTAAACTAAGATACAATGCCGGTAAGTGTGTTTTGGGGGAATAGAGGAATAATTTGAAAAGGCGAGTCGAATTTTATTCGCGTTTTCTTGGATTTCTTCAATGTACTTAACGCATGTGTATTCTCTTATCCGACCCCTAACCTATAGTAAATCCACCAAGCATCGCAAGCACTACAGACCTACAGCACTACAGGTTAATTTATGTTGTACAATATTTTTATGTCACTTAGCCTAAATTGCTTAAATTTGTTAATTTCTTAGTTTTAGGTTCCAATTTTAGTCTATATGGAGATCTACCGTAGTCTACATTATAATTATTGTTATTATAATTGTTATTATTATATAATTATTAATATTAATTATTATATGTTATTATAATTATAGCTATAATTATTGTACAATTTTAGTCTACATTATAATATAATGTATTACAATATTACAATGTATGATAATATAATATATAATAATATATGTAATTATAGTCTACACACAATCACAAACACGCACAATTATATATAGCTAGAGATGGGAATTTTTCGGTGTTTTCAAACCGAAGAAAGCGGTACTTTGAAATGGGAAATTCAGTGGTTTCAATTGAACTTTTCGGTACTTTCAAAACTATAGCAAATTCACGGGGAAGCATACCTTTTATGTGCTTAAACCATACAATCGAATTAACTTATACACATGTCACATTTAAACCCAATCAAGACACAATATTTACAAAAAGGCTAAATAATACACATTTAAACTCGATCAAGACACAATATGTACAAGGCTAAGTAAGAACATCTCACTAAAAAGTTCAAAGTTCTCTTGTGGCGAATGTCACTCAATACGCTATGCAAAAAAAAAAAAAAAAATCTTTCACAGTCTGCATTTGCGCACGGCATCCACAACGCCAAACTCCAAGGAGAACTAAATACGTCGTACTAATACTAATTGAATCCTAATACCGTATTTTTCTGAATATAACCCACCCCTGAATTTAAGCCGCACCTGCCTTTTTAACAGTAAAGTAAAGAAAAAAATTAAATTAACCCCAAAGTGAAACAATAAATTGCCCCATATTCATAATATTAACACATGTCTTAGCAGAAATAGGTCTGATAAGATAAAGAAAGTATCAGCTGACTCAAGTTAATACAATTAAATAAAATTGACGGAAAAGAAAACAGAAATCTGTACTTTACACTTCATATGACTTTCAGTGTTGAATTTCGCGCGATTTTTCTATTTTTCATAACCACTTTGTTACCATTATTTGCATTTCCATATGTTACAGCCTTTTTTTATACTTCTGAGCAACTTCATATTCTGTAATACCGCTATAAAAAATGACAAAATACGCAAAACAAAGATAATAAAATTAACATCACTTGCTTCCGCAATTTTACGCCTCTTCTACGATGTTTCAAATAAATCGATATATTTTCGATGTTAAATCGATTCATATATTGTGATGGGCTTTTCTTACTTTATGCTATAAAGTTCCCTAACTTCTTGGATTAAATCTTCGCCAAAATTCTTCGCCAAAATCTGTGACGACTAATATGTGATTATTCTCAATCGTAGTATATAAGTTTACTGAACTCCTACAAAACAAGGTTACTCATGCACCTGTCGTGTCATCATAACACTGCCTGCATAGTCCACATTCCAACGTTCAGTACAACTATCTCTGTCACCGGGTGATTGCAAATTTCCTACTCTCAGTCTACTTTCTCTTTCTTTTAACAATTTACCCAGTCTTGATAATATTGATGAAAATTTATATTAACGGGCGCCATCATCAATACGCTTCCTCTTTTCTTTTTTTGTTATGTATCAGCCCAGTCACAAATTAAATTATAGATACACAGGCTATGTATCTACATGCCTCTCGACTAGCTTTTAAATTAACAGTGGAGACGGGAATTGGGTTCGGATTTACCTTTCGTTTATTACTCTGCTTCTCTCTCTATTTCTTCTTTTTCTCCTTTTTCAGTGCTCACTACCAAAGTATATAACTTATCCCAAAAATCAGCGACTCTCAAACCATTACAAGGATAAGGGTCAAAAATCTGAACTTCACGTTAATTTACTTTGCATAACAATAACCATAATTTATTTAATATATTATTTTTTTTCTTTTTTCAACAATAACAATCTTACATACAATAAATTACATTTACCCAACATTAACCATTCAACACTTTTATTGGTAGGATAGTATTTAATTATTCAAGGTTAGTATACCCAGTTTAATCTGTATAAGTACGTTCTCTGTTCAACAATAACAAATCCCTAATTAATTACTTTAATCTTCTTTCTTTCTTTATTTCCAGGTATCTACTAGAACGTCTTGTATTATTCTTCTAATTTACTACTGACTTGTGTAGTCATTTATATTTGCAACTTCAGGATAGTTCAATATATATATTATACCTTCTTTTTTTTTGAATAAATAAAGGTTTTCAATTCATAATCCAGTCCTTAACTCTACAGATTACACTCAATAATCCCACCTATGTCTCCTATACGAGTCTACTAGTCATCTTAGTCCATGAAGAATTGTATTTAAAGATAGATAGGAAAGACAGTCTCATGAAGAAAGAAATAGAAGTTTAGGCCTATACCCACAGAGTGACTGTGGCGATAGACCACCGATACAGGAGCGGCGTCTAGATCTTGAGTTACAAACAATCTGACTCCTCTCCTGCAACCGGGAAAATATTAATGGGCCGCAAACAAAAATAAAATTTTGTAAATCGATGTCAGAGGTCCCTGACACTCTCTCCTAGAGGCACGTGGGGCCGTTGTTCGCCTCCAACATCGATGGCTTTCACAATCTCTCATAAATTTCTTTTCTTTATATGTTACTAGTATAGGCCTTGCCTACTACCAGATTTTATTTGTTTGATTCGGGATACTTCCGGCGTTCCCTCACCTCACCCTTACAATCTCTAGTACTTGTTCATAAACTACTTATCATCAGTACACTACTCGTAATTACCTATTCTCCTCTTTCTAACCTGACCAATCATCAGCTATTATCTTTTAACCCCTTTCTTTCTTTAAGTAGAGTTCCTTTCAGCTTATACCATTGATTTAATTCACTTGGTGGTTATTCTAGTTTTCCTACTTCTTAAGTTACTACTCTTCAGCATGGGCACCCAATCTTCTTTTGTCTCTAAATTCCCTAGAATTCTAACTGAAACTAATTCACGCCCAGATTAGTAAGCTTCTCTATAACCCCTGTAGTGACTTCTACTTCTACCCTAACATGTAAATCTTCCAATGGTACACACCTACTGCACTACCACTCGTAGGCCTTCTTTTGCCCTTCAATCTTTCCACTTCTTATCCCCCTCTACCATATTCCATACACCTTCGCTTGTAGATAAATCTCTATAAAAAAAACATAACTTAACACTACAGGCCAGCATGAAATCTATTTATAGATAGTCACCCGTCACCTGAAAGAAACCCAAGTGGGAGGGGCCCTCGTAAGAAGTACTAAGCATGCCCCTTAATTACCTTTCTTCCTTACTCCCCTCGCGTCCTGTCTCAAAAATAACAAAGTTTATATGAGCATCACCAATTGCCCCTAGCTATGTATTCATTCGTGGGACAATCACCCATAAAACCCCAAAGTGAAGAGATCTATCTTTGGCATTCAGCGGTTAGGCTCTTGACTGCTCTTTCATAATTAACTTAGACCAGAAATAGAAAATAGTTGGATTACTGGATTTCATCACTTTACTACTAGAATTCTCACTTCTATGTTCCTATTCTATTCTTTTATCATACAATACGGCGTCTAATCGCCACACATTACTTAGAAACCATCCTTACAAAAAAAAGGAATATCTCAATTTTCTCACTCCCCAAACAATAAGAAAAAGTCTAGACGATTATACTCAACCAGTGATGTCCAACTTATCCTCCGATCCTGAGTTGTCTTCCATTACTTCCTGATGTCCATATCTGCTCTTATTCAGAGCGAGCAGTCACGACTCACTCTCACAGCTGATGTTCGCTATAGCGGTGTCTCGTACTGGCCGACTTGGTGTATTCTTCTGATTAATGACTATCTCCATATAGCCGTGTCAAGGAAGTTCACAACCAGAATTTCCTTTAGATGAAAGTCTGACACACCATTATGCCAGAACGCCTCTACCGCTGTCACACATCCCAATCTCGTCTTCTCCCTTCTGCCTTTTCAACTTCTCTCTCTCGTGGTCAGGCACGTACTACTAACCGTCTTTCAGGTTCCACACGTCTCTCTCGTCGATTCACCGTCGACGCATGCGCACCTCTCCTTTTCTGTAATTCAAATAAATTCAGGGCAGTATCGATAATCATGAAAATGTTCAATATCGATTAGTTGCGGTCCCCCAACCCTTCCTTTGTTTAGGAATGGTCTCCTATCGTTGATTATGCACGTCGCTATTTGCGTCGTGACATTCTTCCCGCACTCACCATAAAAAAAAAATAATGTTGACACAGGTCACATTCTTTTTTTTTTTTTTTTTTTGTGCGTGTCTCTTTTACCAGCCTTAAAGAATGTTTATCCAGGAACAAAGGGTTTCAAGTCTTTGACGTGCCACTTCCCCAACTTTTTACCAAAACGGTTTGTCAGTTCGTAGCTATTTTCACTGAACTTTTTCTTTATAATATAGGGCCCGACAAACTTTGCACTTAAACCTGCTGTATAAGCTTGTGAGGCATCACTTAATTTAAAGTTTCTTCTTAACACTAGATCTCCTGGACGAAATCTCACCTCTCTCCTCCGAAGATTATAATAATGACTCGAATTCTTATAGGCGGTTTCTAAGTTATGTCTAACCATTAAACGTACCGTTTTCAATTTATTGAGTCTCTCCACCCAAAGTTTTGGAATTTCTTTATAAATCGGTTGGTTTTCCACCTTTTCAATCCTACTGATAATTTCAGGCTCCTTCCCATAATTTAGCATATAAGGAGTGCATCCAGTGGAACTATGCTTAGCCGTATTTATAGCAAAATTAAATTCTCTCAAATACACGTCCCAAACTGTCTGATCCTTTTGAATGTAACTAGAAATCATTGTTTTCAATACTCTATTGACTCTTTCTACTGGATTTCCTTGTGGCGAATATACAGGTAAATAACAAGGAGTTATATTAAAAGCTTTAGCTATCTCTCGCATTAATTTACTAGTGTATTGCGGTCCATTATCCATCAGCAAATATCCCGGAATTCCCCATTTAAGGATAATCAATTCATAAAATGCTTCCGTAACTGCTCTACTGGTTGCTTTCCTTAACGCTTTACACTCTACATATTTGGTAAAGGTGTCCTGAAATACTACAATATATCTGTTTCCTCTCTTGGAACGTGGGTAAGGTCCCAACAAATCAGTAGCTACAGTCATCCAAGGTTTCTCTTTCTGGTAAAAATGCATTGGTCCTGCTTGGGCCGTTTGTAATACTTTCTGTCTTTGACATATTTCACAAGCAGTAACATATTTAGCAACATCTCTAAACATTCCCGGCCAATAATACTTGTTTGCTATTCTAAAGAAAGTTTTAGCTATCCCCATATGCCCTGCAGTAGGTGCATCATGACATTCCTGCAATACTTTAATCCTAAAATCTTGCGGAATAACTAATTTCCACCTATTTACTGTTCCCTCTAAAGTTTGTTCTAACTGATCTAATCTTAAATGGTACAACTTCTCATCTACGACCTTCCAATCTGGCCAAAATTTAGGTTTACTTTGTACTTGCTCTTTCCGCTTAATATACCAAGCATCTTGTATATTTTCCCATTCCACTACTTCAGAGTTATCAGTCAACAAGAGGCAAAATTCTTCCTCTACCGTTTTCTCTGGAACTTTCCCTTCGTGTATTCTAGATAAAGCATCTGGAACTTTTTGTAATCTACCAGGCCTATGTATTACTTCAAAATCATACTCCTGGAGCAATAAACTCCACCTAGCTAATCGTCCGGTCGGATTCTGTAATGTATTTAACCATTTCAGAGCAAAGTGATCAGTATATACTTTAAAATGATAACCTTCCAAATAAGGACGAAACTTTTGAACTGCCCACAATATAGCTAACAATTCTTTCTCGACTATTGCCCACTTTTGCTCGCCTACCGTTAAAGTTCTACTAGCATAAGCTATTACTTTTTCCTCTCCTTCCTCTCCTGTCTGAATTAATGCTGCTCCTAGTCCTGAAAAACTAGCGTCTGTCTGTAGCACTAGGGGTTTAGTATAATCTGGACAAGTTAATATAGGACTACTAGATAATTTCGATTTTAATTCATCAAAAGATTCCTGACATTCCTTAGTCCAACGCCATTTCTGATTCATTTTCAGAAGTGCAGTGAGGGGCTTTACAACTTCAGAAAAAAATGGAATGAATCGTCGGTACCAAGAAGCCAGTCCTAAAAATGCTCGTACTTCCTTGACTTTTGTAGGGGCTGGATACTCAAGGATACACGAGATTTTATCTGAATCTACAGCAATTCCTAATGGAGTAATGATATGACCCAAATATTTTAATTCACTTCTGCAAAATTTTGATTTTTCCCTATTAATTTTCAGGTTAGCTTTTCTTAATTTCTCTAAAACTTTTTCTAACAAGGACAAATGTTCTTCAAATGTCTCGCTAATAAGTACTATATCATCCAAATAACAAAAGCATTTCTCTCCTATCTCTTCTCTTAATATAGTATCAACTAATCTTTGAAACGAGGCTGGTGCGTTATGGATTCCAAAAGGCATAACTCGAAACTGATACAATCCTCTACCAGGTACGGTAAATGCTGTTTTTTCTTTACTTGCTTCATCTAATGGAACTTGCCAATACCCATTTTTCAAATCTATTGTACTGATATACCTAGCATGTCGTAATTTACTCAACACATGTTCAATGTATGGCAAAGGATAACTATCTCTTTTAGTACAATTGTTTACTTTTCTGAAATCTACGCAGAACCTCCATGTTTTATCTGGTTTCTTTACCATAACTACCGGAGACGACCAAGGTGAATTTGAAGGCTCTATAACTTTTTCCAATAACATTTTATCTATTTCCGCGTGTATAACTTTTTCCAAAATGGGTGATACTGGATAATATCTTTGTTTTATAGGTTTTGCATCGCCTGTATCAATAACATGAGAAATCAGATCGGTAAGTCCAGTACACTGATCAAATTTCTGTAACTGATTTTCCAAAAACATATTCAATCTGTCCCTTTCCTGAGGTGTAGGTAAAGTAAGAATATTATGTAGTTGATCTTCTTCCTTTAAATCTATAGCCTTAACAAATTGAAAAATTTTTGCTGGTTCATCTTTGAAATACCAAGTCCCATCTTGCAAATCTACTACTAACCCAATTTGTTTCAAAACATCCATGCCCAGAATCATATCTACTGCTAAATTTGGCATAATTTTACATTTTATCTGAAAGATCCTGTCCTGCAATTTCATCTCAAAAGTTCTCTCTCCTGTTATAGAACTATAAGTTTTATCTGCTAGTTGCACTACCCTAACTTCAGATTCTTCTACTGCTAAATCTAACATTTTACATAAAAAATCACCCTTCTCTCCCACATAAGTTTTATCTGAACCGGAATCTATTAAAGCAATAAATGTAATATCCTCCAGCAAAATTTCAACAAAACATCTATCTCCATTAACTAAATCTGTAGGATTTATATTTAACATCACACAAGCCTGATTTTTAGTTAATTGTCATAAGGAATTTGTAGGCCTAACTTTTCTTTCTTGGGGCATCCTACAATCAATAGACCTATGTCCAAGCTTATTACAATTATAACATTTAATCGTAGTGCGTGGAGTAACTCTACGAGGTGCCTTACACTCGAACTGCCTATGTCCTATTTTATCACAGTTCCAACATCGCTGGTTATTTGAAAAACGCAAAGTGGTGTTTTTACCATTTTCCCTCGACTCATCCTGTCTCTCTTTATTTTCTATTACTTTAACCATTCTAGAATCATTTAGAGAACTTGAATTTCGTTCCTTATCCCACGTCTTTGCAGAAAAACTAACACTAGGTTTCTTTTGTAATTCAGACGATGGAAGTTCCTGTTTTCCCTGAATTCCTAACGCTGTATGAACTGAAGGTATAACAACTTGTCTCTGAGGTTTATAAGCCGTTTCTTTAATTGTAGCTCTAACCTGCGTTGGAGGAGGAATATATCTCTCAGAATCTAACAATATTTGTTCATACTGTCTACCTACACGTATTAAATCTGTTATAGTTTGAATCTCTGCCGGTCTAATGTACAATTTTACGTCAGGACGCAAATTTTTTATAACATTCTTCATCATTTGTTGAGGACCCATTGGAGTACTCAGCCTCCTCATTAACGTTTGAATAGCATTAACATAATCAAAAATCGATTCTTTAGGACCTTGCGTTCTCTGTCTAATCTCATCCAAAAGCGCGTCTTCCTCATCAATAGGCAAGTAATATTCTCTAAATTCTTTCAAAAAAGCTTCCCATGTAGGCCAATCTGTTAATCTGTTCCTGTACCAAAGTAAAGCTGAATCTTGTAAAATTTCGGGTAATACTGACAATAACTCTACACCCTGTAACTTAGAACTTTGTTTTAAATCTTCCAATCTCTCCAAAAATAAGTAAATGCTATCCCCAGGTTTGAATTTAATGTTCCATTTACGAACCAGATCCAAAGTATTTGGTTTATGCGACTCTAACTGAATTGTAAACGATGGTATTACTGGTACAACTTCTTCTGAATCAGCTACCGCCATGGCCTTCCTACGCATTAACTTAACCCATGTATACACTACATCTCCATATGAATCTTGTGGAACCGTTATATTATGTTCAACTAAATCTTCTTCCAAAACTTCCTGACTCAGAGCAAAAGCCGTAATTAACACTTGAAATGACTGAGGGTTCTTGCGGGCATAATCTAACAAGCGTTGTCTTAACTCATCCCTTGTACCTGTGGTCGGTAACTTTACTCTATCACATTCTGCCTCTAAATCCGCCTTCCTCAACTTCCTAATAGCTTGGGTTAACTCAGCTGCTCTTATTTGTGCATATGGATCGACATAAGTAGCCATATTTATATATTAACAATACCACTGAAAAAAAGATTAGAACACAATAGTTCAGTCGTCTGTCTTAGTCATCTATAGAAGTCCTTACTTGTCAATAGTCATTATTCTTTTCCCCAAAAATATGTTATTATTATTATATTTTTTTTTTTTTTGAGAATAAATTTCAGTTATACTAACCTAACTCCCAAAATTCTTTTAACACTATCTCGCCTCACGTTAGGATATCAAACTTTGTGATTTCAACACAACTCAACCCACGCTATGGGCTCCAAAATATATGATGACTCGTATTTCAAGTTTCCAATTCTAACTGATTAATGTTTATTTTCTTTTCTTATATCAAGCCCCACGAAATGGGCGACCAAACTTTGTGATGGGCTTTTCTTACTTTATGCTATAAAGTTCCCTAACTTCTTGGATTAAATCTTCGCCAAAATTCTTCGCCAAAATCTGTGACGACTAATATGTGATTATTCTCAATCGTAGTATATAAGTTTACTGAACTCCTACAAAACAAGGTTACTCATGCACCTGTCGTGTCATCATAACACTGCCTGCATAGTCCACATTCCAACGTTCAGTACAACTATCTCTGTCACCGGGTGATTGCAAATTTCCGACTCTCAGTCTACTTTCTCTTTCTTTTAACAATTTACCCAGTCTTGATAATATTGATGAAAATTTATATTAACGGGCGCCATCATCAATACGCTTCCTCTTTTCTTTTTTTGTTATGTATCAGCCCAGTCACAAATTAAATTATAGATACACAGGCTATGTATCTACATGCCTCTCGACTAGCTTTTAAATTAACAGTGGAGACGGGAATTGGGTTCGGATTTACCTTTCGTTTATTACTCTGCTTCTCTCTCTATTTCTTCTTTTTCTCCTTTTTCAGTGCTCACTACCAAAGTATATAACTTATCCCAAAAATCAGCGACTCTCAAACCATTACAAGGATAAGGGTCAAAAATCTGAACTTCACGTTAATTTACTTTGCATAACAATAACCATAATTTATTTAATATATTATTTTTTTTCTTTTTTCAACAATAACAATCTTACATACAATAAATTACATTTACCCAACATTAACCATTCAACACTTTTATTGGTAGGATAGTATTTAATTATTCAAGGTTAGTATACCCAGTTTAATCTGTATAAGTACGTTCTCTGTTCAACAATAACAAATCCCTAATTAATTACTTTAATCTTCTTTCTTTCTTTATTTCCAGGTATCTACTAGAACGTCTTGTATTATTCTTCTAATTTACTACTGACTTGTGTAGTCATTTATATTTGCAACTTCAGGATAGTTCAATATATATATTATACCTTCTTTTTTTTTGAATAAATAAAGGTTTTCAATTCATAATCCAGTCCTTAACTCTACAGATTACACTCAATAATCCCACCTATGTCTCCTATACGAGTCTACTAGTCATCTTAGTCCATGAAGAATTGTATTTAAAGATAGATAGGAAAGACAGTCTCATGAAGAAAGAAATAGAAGTTTAGGCCTATACCCACAGAGTGACTGTGGCGATAGACCACCGATACAGGAGCGGCGTCTAGATCTTGAGTTACAAACAATCTGACTCCTCTCCTGCAACCGGGAAAATATTAATGGGCCGCAAACAAAAATAAAATTTTGTAAATCGATGTCAGAGGTCCCTGACACTCTCTCCTAGAGGCACGTGGGGCCGTTGTTCGCCTCCAACATCGATGGCTTTCACAATCTCTCATAAATTTCTTTTCTTTATATGTTACTAGTATAGGCCTTGCCTACTACCAGATTTTATTTGTTTGATTCGGGATACTTCCGGCGTTCCCTCACCTCACCCTTACAATCTCTAGTACTTGTTCATAAACTACTTATCATCAGTACACTACTCGTAATTACCTATTCTCCTCTTTCTAACCTGACCAATCATCAGCTATTATCTTTTAACCCCTTTCTTTCTTTAAGTAGAGTTCCTTTCAGCTTATACCATTGATTTAATTCACTTGGTGGTTATTCTAGTTTTCCTACTTCTTAAGTTACTACTCTTCAGCATGGGCACCCAATCTTCTTTTGTCTCTAAATTCCCTAGAATTCTAACTGAAACTAATTCACGCCCAGATTAGTAAGCTTCTCTATAACCCCTGTAGTGACTTCTACTTCTACCCTAACATGTAAATCTTCCAATGGTACACACCTACTGCACTACCACTCGTAGGCCTTCTTTTGCCCTTCAATCTTTCCACTTCTTATCCCCCTCTACCATATTCCATACACCTTCGCTTGTAGATAAATCTCTATAAAAAAAACATAACTTAACACTACAGGCCAGCATGAAATCTATTTATAGATAGTCACCCGTCACCTGAAAGAAACCCAAGTGGGAGGGGCCCTCGTAAGAAGTACTAAGCATGCCCCTTAATTACCTTTCTTCCTTACTCCCCTCGCGTCCTGTCTCAAAAATAACAAAGTTTATATGAGCATCACCAATTGCCCCTAGCTATGTATTCATTCGTGGGACAATCACCCATAAAACCCCAAAGTGAAGAGATCTATCTTTGGCATTCAGCGGTTAGGCTCTTGACTGCTCTTTCATAATTAACTTAGACCAGAAATAGAAAATAGTTGGATTACTGGATTTCATCACTTTACTACTAGAATTCTCACTTCTATGTTCCTATTCTATTCTTTTATCATACAATACGGCGTCTAATCGCCACACATTACTTAGAAACCATCCTTACAAAAAAAAGGAATATCTCAATTTTCTCACTCCCCAAACAATAAGAAAAAGTCTAGACGATTATACTCAACCAGTGATGTCCAACTTATCCTCCGATCCTGAGTTGTCTTCCATTACTTCCTGATGTCCATATCTGCTCTTATTCAGAGCGAGCAGTCACGACTCACTCTCACAGCTGATGTTCGCTATAGCGGTGTCTCGTACTGGCCGACTTGGTGTATTCTTCTGATTAATGACTATCTCCATATAGCCGTGTCAAGGAAGTTCACAACCAGAATTTCCTTTAGATGAAAGTCTGACACACCATTATGCCAGAACGCCTCTACCGCTGTCACACATCCCAATCTCGTCTTCTCCCTTCTGCCTTTTCAACTTCTCTCTCTCGTGGTCAGGCACGTACTACTAACCGTCTTTCAGGTTCCACACGTCTCTCTCGTCGATTCACCGTCGACGCATGAGCACCTCTCCTTTTCTGTAATTCAAATAAATTCAGGGCAGTATCGATAATCATGAAAATGTTCAATATCGATTAGTTGCGGTCCCCCAACCCTTCCTTTGTTTAGGAATGGTCTCCTATCGTTGATTATGCACGTCGCTATTTGCGTCGTGACAATATCGATAGTCCTGGAGATTCGAGATAATCAATAGGTGGCGGTGCTTGGAAGAAGATAACCAGCTACGGTAGATCAACCGGCTTTTTAGTTTTCGGCCTCCTTCTCGCAAAAAAGTAAAAATTCGTGCATTTTAAAGTAAAAGTTCGCGCCAAAATCGCATTTTCATGCAAAATTTGCACTTTCATGCAAAATTCGCATCAATTCGCGAGTACAAAGAACATTTTTCAGGGTAATGTTGTGTGTGTTGAAGCTAGTTATCATTCCTAATACAGTTCTTAATAAAAATCGTTAAATTCGCGATCGCGAAAAATTCCTATCTCTATATATAGCCTATAATTTTCAATTCACTTTGTTTCCTCTTCTGTATTATTATTGTCTTATGTTTCATTGTAGGCATACCAATTGTATTATTATGATATCTATTGTATTTAGTTTTTGTAAGCATTCATTTAATGTATTTGTATTTATCCTCCTTGCCTGGAACATAAGGCCATATTGCCTTAACTCTGTCAGGCAAAATAAAACATTATTATTATTGTACAATAACAAAATTTAAAAAGATTAATCAGTAACAACAGCTATTCTCAAATTGAAAAGGTCGGCCTTGGTGGCGAAGTTAGTATCGCGCTGGCTTTCTGTGCCCAAGGTTATGGGCTGGATCCCGGCCAAAGTAGATGGCATTTATGTGTGCATACACGTGACAGGCCCATGCCAGTAGATTTACTGACATGTAAATGAACTTCTGGGGGACAAAATTTCGGCATACCGGAGACTGTCACAGGCCGAAGTTTCGGTACATCCCCGTCATTAAATAACCAACTCAAATTGAAAGGAGTACCAACCTTATAAAGTATCGGTAGTAATATTCTACTCTTGGCGGTGATCAATAAATCGATTAGTTATGCGCAGGAGCAAGTTGTCGCATTATAACGTAGATGCTTGGAATTAAATAGGCCTACTTAAATAAATATTATTAACTAAAGGGGAATTAAAGACACATGTAAATTCAAGTACTATACATCAAATAGCCAATACAACAGAACCTCTCTTATCCGGAACACTTTTAACCGAAATACGTTTAACTGAAGCGACCGAAAAAAATTGTTTATTACGATATACTACACAGGGAGAGGGAAATCTCCTTATCCCTCTCGTCAAAGGGAGAGATAAGGCAAACCGGAAGCGGGAAACTATATGGCGGGTGCTACATAGATCTGTGTGAGGCTACTCAATGTTTCGAATTTACGAGATTCGCAATTAATTTTCATCCACTTAAAGTTCGTATGATCAGCTAATTTTTGGCATGTGTCTGTATGCAATGAGGACTTACCAATAATGAGGGTAGGTTTCGACATGACATGTGAGTCTGCGGGGAAGTCTGCTAAGACTGCATGTGTCAGTCTAAGCAGGGCTTTCCTTTGTGCTGATATTAGCAAATTTATTATTCGGTCGCCCAACCATGAGCTGAGTACATTATGAGTACTTCAAATGCTACCTCACATAAAGGTAGTTTGTACATTTATACCCCCAGGTAATTTTCCTAGTTCATGAAATAAATTTACTGTCGTGATGCAGATATTTCCGACCCGTGGATCCATTATATGTGTAATGATCCTGGTCCGAGTGTACACTGTAATTTTAATAACGTTTTAAAATTAACTGTGGAAAATATGTTTCACATATAATCACCATGATCACCTGTTTGAACTCGCTACAGCTGTAACCTAAATTGCGCAATAAGTAAACAACCGGTTCATACATCAGTAAAGATCTCGCACGAAATCTGTGCCGATGAGACCGTTACTCGCTAGAGAGAGACATGCTTTTGTGCGAGAGAGAGAGAGAGGGAGAGAGAGAGAGGGAGAGAGAGAGAGAGAGAGAGAGAGAGGTAGCTTGACCTTTACAAATAGAAAGGTAGGTACTGTTGTGCGAGAGAGATAGGTAGCAGGCCAATCGACGCTACAGTCCCCACGAAAACATAATACAATGAGGTAGGCAATCGGCACAGATTTCGTGCGGGAACTTTATATCATTAGACGGAGTGACTATTGTATCTCTGGAAGACAGAAATGAAGATGTTGCTACCTGCATGGAAATGCATATTCGAATAATGAAGGACGCATCTGGGACTAATAAGAAGATTTTAATACCGTGACAACGTTGTTTTTAATGTGTGCTTGTATCTTCCGTGATATTTTATATTTTATATAAGTGGCCCCAGATAAGTGCTACGACAAGGGTTTTAAGGTGGACACTATTTCAATTTTGTAACTATTTTAATCCTGTCTGAAAATCAAATTCATTAATAAGGACCCATTTTATTTCCTACTTTTAGTTCTACTTGTTGAACGTTCTTAACGGCCGTTCCTAGTGCACGGACTGTTGGGGTCTTCTCGGATGACGTTTCCCATTTAAAAGTAGAGCCTTAGTTTTTCCTGTCGAGAGTTTGCTTTTGGCACCAGTTGTTAACATGGTAGAGGCTCTTTTTATTTCTAGAAGAGGTCGACTGTCAGACAGTCTCTATCAGAACAACTATCTCGTCAGCAAACGTTTTTGAGTATCTTCTTGATTAGGTTATATCCGCAATGGCTTTATCGAATATCAAGTTCCAAAAGTTCGGTCCGAGAACCGAGCCCTGTGGACAGCATTTTGCGACCTGTTTTGTCCTGTTTTCATGATTATTACGCATTAATACCTCTGTCCTGAAAATAATCTGTTATTATTTCATAGATGTCCACGGGAAATTCACTTTGCTTTAATCGTTTCAGGGCAAGAGGCCACCATACGTTGTCGAAGGCGCAATCTGTATCTACAAAAATATTGCTAACATGTACTTTGCATTTGCCTTTGAGTTATAACTGAACCCAGTACTTATATAATATTAAGACTATAAAAACAATATAGAATCTCTCAGTTCTTGGTATTCATGTACTGCAAATGATATGCAAAGAGGTCAGGACATTGTTTACCGTATTTTAGTAAAACCACGAAAGCAATTTCATTTCAAGCGACATGAACGAATGCGAATTGCGAGTCACGTGCTTAAATACAGATTACCTGCCATGATTTACATGCAGATTGAATTACTCCCAGAGGAGACACAAATGACCCCACCATCCCATTCTTTATTTTCCCCAATCCGATTTCTTTATCTCCTAGTCCCGATACTTCTCCTTATTTCTCTTTCTCATTCTGTTTCCAACTGACTTTTTCTTTTTATACGCCATGCATTGTTGTATACAAGTAAATGCTACAATAAAATGTCCATATTGAATGGAGATGGGGGTATCTCTGCTTCCTGTCTACATATCACCTGTAAATCAATGGGGCTTTTCGTGTTCCTCCGAAACAGAACAAACAAAGCTCTTTTGTTTCTTGGAAGTGATGCACATGAAATTTACCTTAACATATACATTGCATGTTAATAAAACTCCCACCTGTGTAGAGGAATGACTCTAAGCTATACAGAATGTTCTGTAACATTAATGTTTACCTGTTTCTCCATTATTATTATTTTTAATCTAGAACGAGAATATAAAGGGGATTGTATCACTGGTATTCCTGAACACTCAAATATCATTCTATGCTCAAATTTCAAGATGATGCTGCCATCTGCGATAGGTTATTATAACTGCTTCTGCTGCGATGCTATTTCTGCTGTTGTTTTCGGTGAAATACTCTTTTGTGGGTTTGTTATTGTTTTGGAAGGAGGCAATTGTTATAGATTGTTCAGATATTAATTGAATGAAAAATTCCATCTAGGCCTTTCCCAGTTTTAGGTTAGAAGATTCTCTGTTTGTAATTCCCTACGCTCTGCTGTGTGTTGCAATCTGAAAGCAAATAATGAAAATGTAGTCTCTGTCCCTCAATGATAATAATCTTCTGGCAGTTTAGCTGATTGTCAAGGGCAAGCGACTTGGTGTTCCGCGGAACGTAAGCAAAGGAGAAAAACTGAATTAATGATTTATTAACGTGATTCTCGATTCTGAAGACAGCCTTCAAAGCACTGTTTAGGGGATGGGTCATTCTAAAAAAAATAACGTTTTGGCGTCACAGGCCTGAAAAAGACACTTCTAGTTGAGATATCAAGCAATTTGTTTTTTCAGATTTCGCCCCAAACTCATGCGAGTTTCAGCGCCACCCTAAATAATTTCTATGTATACATCGTGGAACGTAAGATTCATGTTTATGTCAAAAAATGTGGAAAAAGTAAGGAGTGTGACTGTCACAACCAATATTCTGCAACCAAAACTTTGACTTCTTGACATCAAAAGGGCCAAAATGAATCGTTATTCGCGGATGAATGTTACCTCAACATCCAAATGAAACTGTCTAGAGGATGTTTCAGAATTAAAAGAAAAGAATCCGAGCCAGGAAGGTCATTTTAATCTTTGTCACAGGAAACCGTGATAAGGAGTGTTACTCGGTCTAGTGCTCCCTAAAGAAGAATTAAGGTGTGGGGAGGAGGTTGGTGTAGAAGAGATGAAGTACTGTGTCATCTTTTCCCCCTACGACCAATTTCTGACCAGACATCAAGGAGGGAGGACAGCAAGAAAAGTGAAAATGTAAATTACTGTGTCACGTCTTTTCTATACTATTTTCATTCGTCTCCAGCATTTCACGACAAAGGTATTGCTACCTTACAACAGCTCAGTAAATTTTTATTTTTAAAAACCCTGCAAACATGTTGAAATAGGACATGAACAGTAGTAACACTCATTACAAATTGAATACGTTCCAACAACTTCAAAACTCATATACAATCACAAAACGAGAAAACTCATGATTCCTATGCGGTTTCGTAAACTACAATAGTACTACGATGCCATGGAAAACCAGTCGTTCAGAAAATCCGAAGTTTAATGTTCAATCTGGGGATCCTGTCGAGGAGGCAAAACGGCAATTTGTTTGAGAATGACCCAGATACAACCTCCGCGGAAGAAGAGAGCATCGACATGATATATTAGTGTCAAATTTATTTCACGGAAACAGTATTCAATAAAATAAAGATTTAATATTATATATTTAAAAAATACTTCACAATGGTATATTTTACAGTGTCTTATTACTTATGCCCTATATATATGACTATATATAGGCCTACACGTACAATAATCACTAGACCATTGCGCATGCTATATTACCATTATACGATTTATCCAAAACTTATATCACTAAAACCAGTTTCTATAACTGCATCACTACTATAAAAAAGCCTCAACAGTTAACTATTATGCAATATTTTTCTAACCTAACAAACTTATACTCCTAGCTTTAGTAGGTAAAATACTGAAGAGATTAAAGTTGCACCATTTTTACAAAAGAAAATTTAATGGTTATAAATTATAAAGAAACTCTACTTTACAAATAGGTTTATATTTATGTTAGCCATTTATAATCACAAAGAGGTGGAAGAAATTAAGATCAAACAAATAGTAGGCAAAATCAAACGACTGTAGTATTTTTAAACAAAATCATATCTTAATTTGGATTACATTATTTTATAATATCAGGATTTTCTGTTATAATAAGAATAATATAGATTTTCAAATGAAGAGAAATTTCAATGCCCGTTCTGAAAAGACAAACAATCACTAGGGACTAGGCTGCACTTACTTACTTACTTCCTCTTCCAGCATTAGGCTATTTAGCCTGTTCCGACCTCATTTCTCTTTCCATCTTTTCATTGGTCTGCCAATATCTCTCCTTCCAATTGGATGGTATTTAAGGGCAAGCTTTGGAATTCCAAAGTCCTCCATTCTTAAAACATGGCTTTCCCAATTTGTCTTATTGTTTAAAATTAGGTCATTCAGCGTAAATATATTTAATTGCTGTCTTATTTCTTCACTAGCATGTGCCCGCGGCTTCGCCCGCGATAATTATTTCAAAAATTAAAAATTAAGAGCATAATAGTTAAATCATTATATTTATTAACACCTAAATCACGTGGACTACATACCACGATTAGATAGCGTCACCTGGTAAAAGCGACCTCAGATTCGAGTTCCTTGGTCCAGAAAACCCCTGTATAGTAGGTTTCGTCCAAATAAAACAATGTTTGACCATATTTGGGCTTACAACATTCAAGCGATCGCGAAAGTTTTATTTCAAGGTATGACAAAAATAGACAAAGCCTACTGTAATTGTCAAACTTCCATTTAATTTAATTCCAAACCCATCTGAAACCCACTGGCAACAATATGTTTTAATGTCAAATGTGATTCGGATTCGATAATTCTGTGTAAGAAGGGATTAAGTATTCTCAAAAACCATTTGATTTTTGGCATTTAAAATCAAAATTTTTCAAAATCCTTTCTTAGTGAGCACCTACATTATGAAACGAAGGTATTGTCAAAATTCCAAGTCTCTACCTGTTATAGTTTAGGCTCTAGGTTGATTCCTGTCAGTCAGGACAAAGCCTTTTATATAGCCTATATAGAGATTACGTTTTTTTATCTTTCAAGTAGTATCCTTTCACTGATCTTAAAAATAGCATTTCAGCCGATTGTATTTTGTTCCGATAACTAGCTTTTTCTACCCATGTCTCACTCCCATACATCAGTGTTGAGACTGCCATTGTTTTATTGAATTTGAGTTGAGTTTCTTCTCTCACCTTACACTTTAGTGTCCGCCGAATTGTTCCACACATATATTGAAATTGGTGAAGCTTTTTCTTCACTTCATCATCATCATTAAAAGATATTTCACAACCAAGATACGTAAAGCTTGTAACTTGTTGCATTGGTTGATTGTCAATCATTATCTTTGCTCTTATTGGGCGTTTTCCTTGCCATGCCAAAATTTTTGTTTTTGTCTTAGATATCTGAAAATTATATTTTTTATAGATGTTATTTAAAATATATAATGATTTCTGAAGCTTATTTTCATCGTCCTGTATGATAATTTGATCATCTGCAAAAAGCATATTATTTATATATGTATTATTCACTCTTATTCCAGGGTGTACTTGCTCCTTCCAGGTCCTAATTATCTCGTCTATATATATTGAAAAGCGTTGGAGAGAGGCTGCAACCTTGGCGTACTCCTTGATTAATTAGAACTTCCTCCGTTAGTTTATGTCCTAGATCTAAAACAATTTCTGTCTTTGTATACATATCTTGGCTAACTTGAATCAATTCTTTGGGGTATCCCTTTTTTCCATTATGCTCCACAACTGTTCCCTATCTACCATATCAAAAGCTTTTACTTAATCAACGAAAGCGATATAGGTTTTTAAATTAAATGTTCTTTTTTTTCCAATGCCTTTTTTAAACTGAATATATTGTCCTTTTCGAAATCCACATTGTTCTTCGAGCAGAAGAGTGTGTGCTATAATTTTTAGTCTATTGTTTACTATTTTGGCATATATTTTATATCCCACATTTAACAGACTTATCCCTCTGTAATTATTACAAGTATTTCTTTCGCCTTTCTTGAAAAGTGATATTACTTTAGCTTTTCTCCATTCTTCGGGAATAATCTTCTTTTCCCAACAAAGATTAATTAATTGTAAATATCGGAATTTAAGAAACATCCCACCATATTTGAGCAGCTCTAAATTCATTTTATCTAATCCTGGAGCTTTCCTATTTTTAAACGAATTCAATGCTATATTAAGCTCTTCTATATCTATTGGGTCAATTCCTGTATTATCATTATCTATAATTTGGTATTTTTAACTTTCTGTATATTTTTCAATTATACCATAATCCTATATAATGCTTAATCCAATCTTCTTCTTGAATTACATTTATGTTGGCAGTTTCTCTTTCATCATTATTTAGATGTTTCATTAGTTTATAGGCCGTCTCTTGCCTTCCATGAATATCATCTTCTATAGAGTTTATTAATCTATCCCAAGATTCTTGTTTCAATTTTCTTGATATTGATTTGACCTTATTTCTACATCTTTTATATTCTTCTTTTTCTCTGGATTTCGATTCTGTAACATTTTTTGGTAAGCAATTCTTTTTTTCTTTTACAGCTTCTGAAATTTCTTCATTCCATATTTTTAACCCCGTCTTTCTTCAAAATTTCCTTTTTTTCCAATTGCTTCATCTGCTGCTTTCTTTATTGCTGAGCTTATGTTTCCCCATTCTTTATTTATATAATTACTTGTTGGAATCTCAGCTAAATATTGCTGTAACCGTCTTTGATATAGGTGTTTTATTCGTTCGTCTTGTAGTAGATATGTTTTGTATATTTCTTCATCCTTCTGTATTCTCCTATTCCGCCCCTTTCTCCATTTAGCAATTATTCTATTTTTCGCAATGATCAAGTAGTGATCTGTATATAGGTCACTTCCTCTATGTACTCTAATATCTACTACATCTGAGCCCAATTTTTTGTTAACCATTACATAATCTATTATGGACCGCTGTCCTCTTGCAGCCCAAGTGTATTTATGGATATATTTTTTCTAGGCTGTAAGTAACTGTTTTTAAGTTTAATATTTTTAAGATGATTGAAAGTTTTCAATGCGTAATTACAATTAATAAAAACCACCTTCACTCCCACGTGAATATAATTTTCATTTTTGAACATTAATACTGAAAAAGTTACAATCGCAGGCCTAGTGAAGTGACTCTTAAACCCACAATGTAGATAAAAAAGAAAAGAATGTGTTGCAAAAAATAGATTAAGTTGGTTTATCATGGTAGAATTATCAATCCCTTGAATTCAACGCCGTAAACATAGAACAGGAACCAAAGCTGTAACACGTAATAAGTCGGCTCTGAGATAAGAGTGACACATGTGACACAGTAATTTACTGTAAGCGTTTATCAGACCACTATGCTGTTTGCTGTTCAGCTTTCTGCCTACATGCAGGTTCCACGAAATAAAACATGAAAACATAACACAATAATGTGCATGAGACGTTGTACATAGGCTAAATGTTGTGCTAATAAAGTATTGTATGTCTTTACAGACAATAGTTGTGAAGTTACTATTGTTAAAAATAAAACTGAAAGTTGTATTTGGCTCCCATTAATGTGGGCACACTATATTTCTTAATCAAATATATATTTCTATTTCGTATTTTTCCGGTACTTACGCATATGTCTCCCCTCCTCGTCATTCTGACTTTACATAACATTAATATCACGTCGTATTCTGTTCTTGGTTATATCTGGTGACTTGTTTATTTCTTATTCTCGCCACTAGTAAATTCTGGATATGTTATTTTCGGGTGCGTTTAGTGCACCTCGTGCATCTTATCGCGTGCACCTGTGCGCTTAGTCGCCTGGCTTAGTCAGGCGTGGAGAGACATGCTTTCTGTAAACATTTCGAAATAGTTCAGCGTGAGACTGCTTCCGCCCATACACTGTAGGTATGAATCTTGTTTGAGTTAGGTCCAGATTTATAAAGCTCTGTCAAGTACGGGGGCTTACCCCTACCCAGCTGGCAGACCCCTTGGAGTTCCTTATCGTGAAATCCCTGCCAGCGGAGGTTCCAGCAGGAGTCCGGATTTTGCAGTGAATGGCAACCGTGCAGATGCATCACGGTCGAGCTAAAATGGCTACTTCATAGTGAATCATAGGAAGAAAATCAGTATAAATTTTCTCCAGTTGTATTTTTTAAGAATATTTATGAGGAATACTAAACATTTTCTGAACAAAATCATCTAGTTTTACTGTTATAAAAGATTATCTTAATAGTTGTAAGCATAAGAACATTGTATTATTCAAAGTGGATATTGGCAATATGTTAAGATGGGCGCGCCTAACATCTTCACCTGCTACGCACGCCTTTGGCAGAGGCAGATGGAAGGGGCCAGCAGGAACTGATCTGCATCCTTTGTTTGTCTTTAAAATCTGAATTGTACCTTACATTCGCGATCCTTATATTTGTGAAATGGGTCCTCCATGTCGCTCACATATAGCTACGACAACATTCTTCTCGCTTCCTCGTCATGATCTTCACATGGTTCGCAAACTCCAGAATGTTGACGTCAATGTTGACGCAGGAAGCTCGTGCCTCGTGGCTTGCAGACGGAAAGCGTGTTGTTGACAGTTCTGGGAGACCGTCTGACAGCGCTAGGGGTTTGCCAGGTAGCAGGCCTCTATCAATCACCTGCCATCCTAGGTGGGTAAGCATGCTTACCTGTGGGACGACTATCGATACGACCCTTATAGCATTCTTCTTAATAATTGATATTTGTGTTCTGGTGGATATCTTTCTTTTGGTTTAAAGTTTACATTTCCTTTTTAGGGACTACTTGTCCATTATTCCAGTCCAAGCGGTAGCGATTCTTATCTAGCAAGGAGTATTTCCGTGGTGTTCATGCGCGCCTCCGAGTTACTAGATCCAGTTAATTACTCACAATATTTAAATTAAGTTCCTTAACTTCTTTATATGGATTTACTAAATTAAATAAATACTAATAATGATTAGGTCATTATCAGTTGGCTCTTTTGATACCAAACACCACATATGTAGAACAACAACTGTTATTAGTAATATAAAAGTTACATTAAATAATGATATTAAACTACATTAATAATGTTTATTAATCACTAAAATGCTTGAACTGCTGTAAACTCACGCACGGTGGCGTATTCCGGCAGTGCGTATTCAATTGTACCAGATTAGAGAAAGACGACGTATGTGATAGAATTTTTATTATTTGATTCCGTCTCACGATGAAGAAGGCAAGTTCTATTAGTTTCAATGTGACTTCCACCCTGTGTTACTGCAACCACTGCGTAGTTCTAACGCATGGCGAGATCTCAGAACCAGGCAAGTGTAGAGGTTGAGTTATATTTTAGCCTTGGAGTGAAAGAAGAGAGAAGGAACAACGAGATGGGGAAGGAATGTACGGGAAACCTTGCTTCAGGGTATCTAGTGATGCCTCCCATAAGATAATAAAACAAGACGACGAAGAACGTACGGAACTGGGAAAACTATAAGAAAGTGCGGAAACCCCCCTAGGGTACTTCTTTTCTTTTCGCTTCATGCCTCTGAGGATCCAAAATGCATTACGTTTATTTCTGATACTAAGAAACAATATCAGAATTTCTTTAGCTGCCTTCACTGGCATTTACTTCAATCAACCAGACCGCAAAATGAAATTCCCGTCATCTGTTAAATCCGAAGGTCCAAACATAAGAGAACATCACGGTAATGATCTGACATGTTACATTTTTGCAACATATTCCTACCAGCCATGTTTGAAATAGAAAATCTCCATTATTGGTAATGACCAAAGGAGTAAGAGAAATAAATAATTTGGAATTCTTGTAAATAGCATGGTGTACGTCACAAAATAGTATTTTACTATTCTGGGGCCTCAAAACGTGCATTTATGTTAAGAATTCAACTTCAAATTTGGGGGTCGAAAACAATACTTCCTCTGTACCTATGGTACAGTCAGAGGAAATAATAACAATATTGACTGGGAGATCCGAAGGAAAAGATCACTTGGAAGACCTACACGTAAGTCGAAGGGCAATATTAGGATAGATTTAAGGGAAGTAGGATTTGCGAGGGATGATTGGATAGAGTTAGCATAGAAAAGGGTTGAATGGCGGGCTCAGGTAAGCGCGACAATGAACCTTCGGGTTCCATAAAATAGATAATATTCCTTTAGCTTGCTGATGAATTGTCTGTTGCCATTGAGTGAGTAAGTAAGTAAGTAAGTAAGTAAGATTATGTAATTGAGCATTTAAAGCTAACAATAAAAGATTTACCTTATTGTGAAAGTTCTGTCAATGTTTTAATGAAGCCTATCATTCCATTGGATCACGTGCACTGGAATTTAAACTATTACGGCAGGCAATGTACATATTACGTAGTAAGAACAAAAGACTGCATAGGGAATATCACGAGAGTTTACGAGTTTATCGATATATTTATCTGATGAGACTCGAAATCGTTAGTAGAATTTATTAAGAGTATTACATGAATAAACTGTAACGGATTTTGTAAATAATAATAATTTTTTACTTTGTTGTCAATATTCTGTCAGCTGTAAGATCACGGCATACTGGATGAATGAACAGTCCACGAATCGATTCCATATAAAGGCTGCGTAAATTCAGTGCAGGTTTTACGTCCAAGCTATGTTTTTCTTCTGTAGTACAAAAAGTATGCTTATCGGGGACAATGCAGCACTCTGCTGGATGTGATAATTTGCTTTTAGAAACAGCTAAAGTAAAATCTTAAATGGGTTTTACCAAATATTCCATTTAACTGTAGTATAAGACACTGTAGGCTACATAAAAAATACTTATAACCTCTTCATTACATAAATAGGCTTTAAAATATTTTTATTTTAAATTTAGGCCGATTGTCACAATTTTAATCTTAATGATCATAAATAGTATTTTAAATATTATGTGATATTACATATTTGTACAAATTTAATTACCTAGATGAATTTTTTACATATTCAGTCATTTATCACTACATATTTATGTAAAAAGTAAAGTGTTCCCTATTACAGGCCATGGAGGCCCAGAGGGTTCCAGGAGGTTGAGGCTCTCAGATTTTTAGACAATTGGCACTTGAATATAGTAAGGCTGTTAACCTTACGCACCGGCCGCCTTTACCCCCAGGATTGCTCCTGGTACTCATTTCTGTTAGAGGCTAAGTCGACCCCAGGGCCATAGTGCCACCAGAAGGATTAGGACAATTAAAAAAAAATCCAATGACCTCATCTATAGCCTCAACCACTACGCTACGGCGTACCCCACATATTTATGTACATATTATTGTTATTGTTATTATTATATTAATTTGATCAAAGGACAAAATTGTTATGGATCTCGTCACCATATACAAAATAAAATAACAATTAGAATGTAGTAGCAGAGTGGTCTGATTCATAAGATTAAGCTAAACTATAAAATGGCCAACCAGTATTGAACAATTCTTTTACAATTCTTAAAGTTAGCGTCATTAGTACTGCGAGGCATCAAGTTAAATATACGTGCAGAAACAGAATTGAAAGAAGACATTGTACAATTGAGTCTGTTCAGTTGAGGATACAATTGATATTTCCGCCTAGAAGTGTAACTATGGACTTAATCACCTGTTATTAAGCTACTATGCCTCTGTTTAACATTAACTAAACACACACACACACACACACACACATATATATATATATATATATATATATATATATATATATATCTGTACCTCAGAGCCAAACGAACGTAACTGCCAAAAACTAAATTTTACAGGAGGAGCGAAAAACAAAATTATGAACAATAAAGGGGAATGGAGTTGCTACTCTTTGGCTCTCAATATCTTGGTTTCTAATGAAGATATGGATTTAATATTAATTGGTTCTATAGAGGTCAATAAGTTAGTTAAGAATATAAAAAAAACCAAAAAATACGAAATTTGGAGTTACGTTCCTTTGGCTCTGGGGTACAGATATATATATATATATATACTGATTAATAACTGTCAATTTGTTTTATGAACAAAGGTTTACAATGATCATTGTAACAACTGAAATTCATAATTCTGATGGCCATCTTTTGTAACACAAGTATTGAATTTACCCCAGAATAACAGACCATAACATAACACACTGTGAAACAGAGCAAAGTAAACACTTCTGAGGTAGTGACTAGGAATGACATCTCTCAGATGTTTCAGCTGGTACAACACTCTCAACAGTTTTTGGGAGACATGATCAATATGATCATCCAAGTCAATCTAGTATCTAACATAATTCCCAGTAACTTGACACTATCTTCCTCAGAATAACATTCTCTTTTGAGTGAAAAGTTTATAAGTTACGGTTGTTTGTTTGAACATTCAAAGATAATTCTAGACTGTTAAGGCAAAAGAGTACAAGTCAAAATATATAATTTTTCAGGAGAGACTTTTAGTTACATATTATCTCATTTAATTTTTTTTTACTTATACTTTTTTGCCTTGACAGTCTTAATCTAAGGCAAAACAGTGTAAGTCAAAAACTATATTTTTCGGAAGATACTTTTTTTTACAGAGTATAATTTACTTATCTCATTTTCACAATTTTCGACTTATACTCTTTTGCCTTAACAGTCTAGAATTTATAGGTGTTATACCAAGAGGCAGCCTCAGGAATTTCCTTACTCATTAGAAGGTTTACCCTACTTATATGGAATCTATAGGTTCTAAAGAAAAATATAATATCAAATTTGACTGTTGCTAAAAGCAAAATATCACATCCAGCAGAGTGCTGCATTGTCCCCGTAACCCTACTTTTGTATACGGAAGAACATGTCAGTATAATTTCCAACTGCCACCTTGTTTTATCAGTTTACTTGATTTATAATAATTCTAGGTTCTTTCGTACCAGCATTTTTACTTCGTTTATACTAGCTTATGCCCCATCAGTTAAAATGACTCTGTGTCTGGTGAAATGGAATAGAAATTAATATTGACAATATTGATCACTGGTAATAGATCTCGCATCCAAAAAAATCGTTGATAATATGCTCTTCATCAATTAAAACGACAACCACCTTGAAATAGAGTAAAAAAATCCATAATGGCCTCCAGGAACAATCACGGCAAACAGGAAGAAAAATTGCAACATGTTTGGTCGAGATTTAAAAACAGACGAAATGCTGTAAACCATTAGAGTTACTTATCTAAGACAAGGCTTAGAAAATTTTCGACTAGAGTGAAGTATTCTGAAAACTATTATAACATGAATCTTTGAAAATAGATTAACATTACATGAAACGGGAAATTAAAACAGCAACCATTTTGATCGTCAATTAAAAAAAAAATTACACATAGGCTACGTCGTTTTAATTACTTTTGAATTTTCGTGCCAAATTAAAAGAAAATCGAAAAAGCCGTTTGCTGTGACTGCAAACCAAAAAGATAGACAAACTGACCACGTACCGACAAAAATGTTCTTTAACAAAATTCTGAGAAAGTGAGTGAAAGTACACTTGAGATTTTTTTTTTCATTCATCTTCGAAAATATGGTGTAGGCCATTTAAAAATAGAATAAATTAAGTCGGATTCACATAAAATTTGAGAAGTTAGGTCAGATTTGGCTTTTAGTGTTCTACTACATAGCACATTACTCTTAATAGTCAAGGGACGCCAATATTATAATTTGAAACTCAAATCAGTTTCCGGGGTCCTATAATGATTAACCATTATAAGTGACACAAAACATTGGATTTTATGACTAAAGCTTTAAAAATCTCATATTTGGAGAGGGGTCCTTTAATTCGTCCTTGCCATGGGTTTGGATTCCTGAAGTGTGCATCACAAATTCTGTGGCTATTGTGCAATTTATCAGGGCTCTCTTTTGGAAATAATTCATCTAAATCCGCCCTTTTGGCTTTCAGAACCCACTGTTTACAACTGAAATTAAATACATGACAACGAGATTTTATCTTAAAGCATACAATTTAATAAGAAACAAGAAGATGGGATCATTTGATCTAGTTTTGTGTTCTTACAGCGCCTTGTCTTTAGGAAAACGAAATAAAGATCTAGAATCTTTCTACCACTTAAAATTATTCAACAATAACCTGCACATATTGTACCAGCTTTGTAATTAGCCGCTGTTTATATAATTCATTAGAATTTGAAATACATCACATTAAATTACTTCACACACAGCTCATTCATAAAGGCGAGAAATCAGCTGGTTTAATCCGGGCCAACAGATGGAACTGGTGTTGCTACTCGCCGATTTCAAAGGAGAGTGATCGGTATTACTATTAAAGGTATTTGATAACACGTTAGCTCGTTACTGGACCGTCATAGTGATCATATTTCCATTTCGATTCCATCAAACATTCTACTTAAAAATTGGATTTTCATTCAATACACATTCCATCACTGTAATTTAAAAACATAATATGTTCTTAACAAATTTAAAATTAAATCGAGGAAAATTCTTCTTAATTTTGAAGTAAATTATTTTATCATTATCACAGTTGTTATTAGTGGTTAGTATTCCACAACACATTCAATTGTTCATTCATTTAGTATCAGAGTTTGAATTACAGAGTAAGAAAGTAATTATTATTTATATTATCTGTTACGTTTTAAATTCTTGGAATATTCTCAATAAAATCCACTATTAGTGTTCATCATAAGATAAATTGATAATCTCTGGTGGGATTGCCTATGATAAGGCTGTTCTATAGATTCACTGCATTATCATATGGAACTTCATTATTCTTCAGTTCATTCGCACAGCTGGTATTTAAGTTACATTACTTACATTTAACTCGGGTTAGGCCCTGTCCTGTTATTAACAACATTGTGTGTGTGTAACAACTGAAAAACAATATGATGTTTGGGTGAGTGTCAACTGTCTGTGCTGATGGTGACGTCTTGACTTAAATGACGTCAAGATTTAAATATGTTGTGTCTATTTTACAATGTATTCAATTTACATTTTCCGGTACATTCAATTTACATTTTCTTCTAATTGATGCCTGAATTCCTTTTTCCATGTGGTCGGCGGTCTTCCTCATTTCTTCTTTCCTGGTGGTTCCCATTCCATAATCCGCCGTGATAGTCTCTCCTTGGACATCCTTTTTGTATGTCCATACCATAAGAGCTGTTTTTATTCTACAAAATCAGTTATCGAATTTGTGACATCCATTTTCTTCCTGATGATTTCATTAACCCTTTCTCGTCTAGATATCCCTGCAAACCGCCTCCAAAAGTCCATCTCAGTTGCCAATAATCTTTTATTAATTGGGATTTAACCGTCCATACTTCGGATCCATATGCCATAATGCTTCTGATAATTGTGTTAAAGACTTTTCCTTTTGTATCCTTTCTAATCCGTCGATCTCACAGAAACCCATTTAATGTTCCAATAGCGAGCTTTCTAGCATTTATTCTTGAACTAATTTCTTTATCTACAGTGTTTTGCAGATGACAAACAATTTGTCCTTCTCCTGCTTAGAAACGCAGTCCAATCAAAGATGGCGAAACGGAGGCGACACTTCGTTCGCTCTTACACATGATTGGCGGTGAAGGGAATTCCTTCTCATTTTAAAAATATTGTAGCTTGCCGTCTTGTGTTATTTTTACTTCTAGATATTTGTATTCTTCAGATTGTGTAATAGTTCCCATCCCTTCTTCCAGTGTCAAATCTTGATTTATGATAGAGAAGTAGCGGCTCCGGTCATGGAAGCCACCATTAACGGCCGTGGGTATCGGCATGCTGACCACATGCCCCCAATCCTGCCATCTGCCTGTGGTAGTTGATGCAGCGGTCGGGTGGTAGGCCAAGTCCCTTCAGGGATGTAGTGCCACGGAGTTTAGTTTAGTTTTAGTTGAAATAAGATAACTTATCTAAGACTTGAATTTAATTGTATGTATTGGTATGCATTGAAATGACTGTATTGTTATTTATTTATTTATTTGTGTCTGTTACATTTTTAGGGGCTGAGATATTCTTTTCCAAGTGAATACAATCTGACCAAGAAACCCACCAATAATGGGCGGGTGAGTTGGCTTCAGATGAAGCCGAAGTTAGTTAGCGACACGTAGTTTAGCTTCTTACGATAACATAAGAAGCTATCAATAGCTTGGTTAGATAAAGTGATCTCAGCCATGTTTCAATAGGTAATAATTGTAAATAGTACAACACATAACACATTTTTGTAATTAATCCTTTCCTACATTCATCAAAACATCGGACCTGACATTTATTATATAAACTAGTTGGACCTGCTCCAATGTTAATATATGTTCATAAATCCTGTTTTAGTGACAATCTATTCACCGTAACTAACAGGTCATCATGATAAGCGATATCACATTTCAGTGATCCCTATATTGTGAACACAGGTGTTTATCTACATTACGTATAATAAACGACATCATTGTGCGGAAATAGCGATCTACAGTGGCATTGTGCCACGTGTGTACAGTTCTTCACATAACTAATGCATATCTATCTTAGCTGAGGTGCGCCAGTTAAACAAAATCCCGGACGAGTCTCTAACACTTCCTCAGCTGCAAATCTAGTTTTCTGGTCACTGAGACACATTTTTGTTGATAACAGTTTTACCCATTACTGCCCGTTCCTAATTTCTTTCGTGCAGTGGGCATTTATTCAAGCTAAGTACAATTTAGTTATTTTGTTATAATTAATGTTATAAATGAGATAGGACCAGTGCAGGAGGTCATCTCGCTCTATTTGCTCTATTTGCATCGCTTGTGTTATAAATTATAAATCAGGACAAAATAATGCACGAGGGAAATGCTATATTGTGTGGATATACTGTACTATCGGATAATGCGGATAGAGACCAGGAAACGAACCAACTTAAACAATAACATGGCTAAGGAAAATTATAACCATAACGAAATATTATAATTTATGTTCGACCAGCTTATTACGTGTAACGTAACCGTGTCATATTGATACTAATTTTGAAACTGATTTTCATTATGACATTCATGTGGTATCAATTGTTGTCGAACACGGAGGAAATTTATTTTATTTATTTATTTTAGGTCTCTCGAAAAAAGTCACATTTGAATTGTAATTATTTACTTTGTATTAACAAACTTTTTGATTGGAAGTCAAATACACTTATTATATTAAGTAATTATTATCTACCTGCCTTTGACAATCAAATAAAATAGAACAGACAATCAATTACAATAATTACAAAGGAAAAGTTAACAAATAAATGAACAATCATTACAATACTTAACTACGTCCATGGGACTTATCCGGATGGTTAATTCAGTCATTAGTCCAGTCATTTGGTGCTCAAAAAGGGGGTTACCTGGAAAGTTTTCCGGGAGTTTTGAAAATTGGTGATTTTATAGATTTCGACGTGCTCTTTTCGAATTTTCACTTTGCTACCTCGTATCTTTGCCGCTCGCGCCGCCATATTGGAAAAATGGCGCGCAAAAACAGTTTTTTCACAATATCTCCTTTACGACTCATTTTACGATGAAAATAGTTATGTAATAAATTAAACTATAGAAAATTTCCTATAATTTATGTCGTAACGATATTTTTGTAAAATGGATAGTTTCAGCGTACGAGCGCCGCAAAGTCTACTCCGACACGCGTTTTGGCCAAAGCCACGGAAGATGCGGATACGCCACTACCTGCATCATTTTGCGGTAAAGCATTTAATGAGCGATTTTAACTAAATAAGGTCTCCTGATTTCAAAAATGTCATTATTTTTGTTGTTTCACATCTAGTTTTCGCGTTTGCTGTTGTGGCGGACGCAATTTCAAGGTCTGTGTAGACTTTTTTGGGGGCTTATAGTAGCTAAACGGTAAGTCGTATAAAAAAAACCTGTTGCAGAAGCAGTAACGGATTTTTAGGGATCTACAAGTTTGGTCTTATGACTTTTTGACGTATCTTCATCGGTTATCCCTTAGATTGAGCTAGATTATTTATTTTAAATAAATTCTGTATATTTTTCTCACATTATGTAATATTGGCACACATGGTATGAAAGATAGAATCATACAATTAGGTAGGAATTTGGGCACATACAACAGTCATAAGCGTGCTAAATTTGGTGTTTCTAGCTGCCCCATAAGTATAGAAAAACTTGCTGGATAGCCGTGGCATCATTCACATCTACGACAGTCTAAATCTTCCACTTATTAACATTGAAGTTTATTCACTCCCAGATGAGCTAGAAACTTGAAATTTGGCAAACTTATAGATTTTAGATTTATTAAAATACATGTTCAAACCCGTTCAGCTCGATCAATGTAATAAGATAAATAAGATACCATTTGCTCAACTAAAATATATTTTATAGATTTTAGCTTATAACCAATGTAAAAATTCCCAAAAGTTCAAATCTTTAATATTCCCCCTCCAAACAAACTTCGATTTTTTGTCACTGAGCATTTGTATTGCATCAGATGATTTGGCAAAAATAAATTTATTTTGCCTGCACTCACAAAAAATACTGGAATACATACGTCTTAGACTGTTTGAAAATATTATTTGATTTTTCCCCGAAAAATATTATCAATATTATCCTAATTTTGAAGTATTTTTTATCCTGTAAGCTAGTCTAAGCAATAAATTATCTCTCGTTGTGAAGTACCTATTGCAAGAAAACATGACGTGTTACGTAAAAACGGTCAACGGATTCATGTTCAGTGACCCAAAATTGGTTAAGATCACCTATCACACCACTTACCGCAAAGGAAAAAGTGTCAAAATCCAGCATCAAAGCTGCATACAGTTATTTTATTATACAAAATGTCAAAATAATATTTTTCACAAATGTCAATTAACCAGATGTGATGGAGAAAAACGAAATGCATTTTCGAATTTAGCACAGCGAATTTAATCAAACACCTATTTTCGTTTTTACCGCAGAAATTTTCGTCTTTTTTTCTAGGCAGATATAATCAATACGGCAATCAGCATTTCATCTACATTTGATTCCGTAATAGTTGTCGGCGAAGATGTAGATCTTCTTATTCTTTTGACGGCTCTATCTACGCGTTCAAACATAGCCTATATAATCTCAAACCAGGAATACGAAAAATTTCGCAACGAATATATTCAACTCCATACCACTGCTGAACTTGGTGATAGGTTTGAAGCGAATGTTGTCGTGCTACTGCTTCCGTCGGTGGCAGCGATGCAATATTAAATTTATTTTCATATGCTGATTTTGTGAAGCATGTATATATATAGTTGTTTAACGACACACTTTTCACGACACTGTATCCATACAAGGAAGGAGGAAACTTCAGCAATGATCTTTGGATCTGCATTTTGGTTTTTGAATACCTGGACAAGCTCGTTTAATTCTGTTTTTTTTAAATACATTAGCACATTTTATTTTTCTTTGTTAAAAGAGTGCTGATGTTGTATCACAGCCACTGAAGGCGTGCAGAAATAATATTATGTTATCTGCGGCTGTTTTATCCACGATACTTTTTGTTGAATATATTCGTTGCGAAATTTTCCCTTTTCCTGGTTTGAGAAAAAAAAAAAAATATATATATATATATATATATATATATATATATATATGTGTGTGTGTGTGTGTGTGTGTGTGTCTGAACGCGTAGATAGAGCCGTCAAAAGAATAATAAAATCTACATCTTTGCCGACAACTATTACAGAATCAAATGTAGATGAAGTGTTGATTGCCGTATTGATTGTTATTAGCGTATCCGCATCTTCCGTGGCTTTGGCCAAAACGCGTGTCGGAGTAGACTTTGCGGCGCTCGTACGTTGAAACTATCCATTTTACAAAAAAATCGTTACGACATAAATTATAGGAAATTTTCTCTAGTTTAATTTATTACATAACTATTTTCATCGTAAAATGAGTCGGAAAGGAGATATTGTGAAAAAACTGTTTTTGGGCGCCATTTTTCCAATATGGCGGCGCGAGCGGCAAAGATACGAGGTAGCAAAGTGAAAATTCGAAAAGAGCACTTCGAAATCTATAAAATCACAAATTTTCAAAACTCCCGGAAAACTTTCCAGGTAAAACTACCAAATGACTGGACTACATTCTAAGGGCAAAATCACTGGATAACCTGCAAAATGGGGTTCCAAGTTTAAATGGGATCTTAGTATTATCATAGAACTTGAAATAAGTTTGGTTTATTTAGGAGAAACCAAGTTATATTCAAAAAAGGTACCCCTAAAATCACCCTCAGCACATTTACCCTCCCTTTCAAAACACAGCTCGTAAAGTCACCGCGGTTGACCAGTGCGCCCTGAAGCGAGCTTCGGATCACGTGACTAGGATTTAAACCAATCTCTCCTATATAATATCATTATGCTAAATGAAGAACTCAACATACAGGAATCCTGTCTAATAGCCTAACTTATTTTATTTCATCCATACTACTACTAGGTAATTTTTGTTACACTAAGTACTACTGGGGTCACATTGACTCCAAGTAATTTACACGGGTTACATCGATAGTGTTGCAATTTATTTTAAAACATACATTTTACTTCTAAAACAGGACAACCATGTATATATAAGCATTTTTACACTTCGTCTTCTGCCTTCAGGTTGATCGTGAATGTTTTAAGCAAAGCTGCTCTGAGTGTTGTCTGCAGACAAAGGGAGGATATGCTAAGCACTTTTCTGGTTGTTTCCTGGCCACTGATCGTTTGCATAGGTGACACATCTCTTTGCACTTGTGCCGAAGGAGAAGGAGGAGAAGGAGGAGGAGGAGGAAGAAATTTGCTGCGCAGACTTCTGTTCCCAGCTCGAAAAGAAATTATCTTCTTTTGTAGTTGTATTTTCCTTGCAGTCAGGATTTAACTCCAGCCACACTATAAACGCGTTGAGCACACTAACATCCCATGGGCCACCTCCTTGCCACACGTTTTGCAGTGTAACTTGTCCATTGTGTCCACACCTGACATTTTTCACATATTTCCTCTTTGAAGTGCGCAGTGCTAAATATAGTTACTACCTTGGGCAAAAGGAGACTATCCTACTGATTCCTTCCCCAAGCAGAGTCACATGTTTTCTTTCTAATTCCCCTGCCCGCTCCGTTGTGATGTTTCTACCACTCAGGAATAATTCAATGCCACTGTTCTCCTCTACTTTACTTAATACGCATCGTGTGATGTGTCTACCTAAGCCAATTTAACAGGATCATGATTCGGTCGCTGCTGTGGTATTTCCTACGTAGCCATGCTGTGTGTTACACAAATTCTCGACGCCCACATTGCGACCTTTATATAACTCGATCGGTAAGACCTGAGCCAAACAAACGGATGCGCAGTAGTCTACGATGAAGTAATCTAGATCTGCCTGACCTTAGATCACGTGATGTTCCCTGCCAGTTCATACTGTACAGACCGTGTAAAACATCTTAGTTAGCCTTACAGCATTCAGCAGTGAAGTGTGATACGTTTATAAGAGCAATGGAAGGCGAATGTAGTTATTCTAGCAAAAAGGTTGATGGTAGTAAAGTGATTCACAGTCAGAGTAGGGAAATAGTGTGGAATGTATATAGGTGAGGGCTATTATTAACCACATAGTTTGGAATGAATAGTACAGTGTATGCATTCTCTTCTGCTCTTACTCCATTGCTACCGGCGGACGATAAGCTATCTGCGCGTGTTTGATTCATGTCCTAGCGTCCCAGTTATACACTCCTGCAGGTATAAGCAGGCCAAGAAAGCTCTAAAACACTTCTCTATCCTTTGTTACCGAAAAAAATCTCTACTTATAATGGAATTCAGGGGAACCACTAATAACAACACAGGCAACAACCATATGAATGAAAAGGAATTGTTATATTCATATAATACGTGTCATAATGTTACATTAAAAGAAAATAAAACAAATTTCAGTAGGGTCATATTGACCCCAATAGTACTCAGTTGCTATTAAATTTAATACAGTTTGATGCGCTCAAGTTAAAAAATTTATAAAACGTCAGTTGCCTCAAAAGGATAAATTCACAAATTTTGAAAATCACAGTTTTAAAACCAGCGGAGGTATTAATTTCAAAAGTGCTTTTGGGGTCATAATGACCCCATTGGTACTAGGAGGTTTAATACACTAAACATGTATACTACAGGTTTTTTAATATCAACTCGACTTATCCTGATTCTACTAATCACCTTGTCCATTCATTTACAGATCAGTGGCATGTGCATTTTCATCCTAACATAAGAACGTGTTGGATAAATTTCTCTCAGCAAGGATATAGCGGCGTTCATCACAATGTCCTGTGTGGTTATGAAGAAAGCTTCTCCGATTAAACGGTTGTCGAGTTCCATGTGCAGAGAACAACAATAATTTTTAGTGCATACATTCTTGAAATATGTACAGTCGGTCAAATAAAAAACGCCGGGCAGTATTTGATTAAGTATCACGAACGAGCATATGCGCATGTACAGGAAGACTTAAGGTTAGGTTCACACCTGCCTCTTGTCTCTCCATGTATTTTCTTGATTATTTAGTCAGTTTTGTTCCAAAACGAACATGTATAGAAGGCTGTGGCTATATGTCTCACATCCGCCATATCCTTGGTTGCAAATTCTTATAATATTAATAATCGATAAAATCGCAAGGAATATGATTATTCAAGGAGCATTTTTTAAAGATTTTATTTTATAAAACCGGTATTTGTAGTGCAAAATCAATAACTTACGTTCAACTTCTGCAACCAATCTAGCATCGAAATACGCGGCCGGCCAGATCACGTTTCCTATGAAAACTTCCGGTCGCATTATAGTGGAGTTCCCACCTCTGAGCTGCTCTTTAATACATATGGAACCTTCTCGCTGCTTCAGAGGCCGAAAAATGCAGGTCAATTACAGCCCTAACTACACTTTCTCTGAAGCTAGCATTTGTATGTGATGCGATGACACAAAGCAAAATGAATTATGACAATACATTAAGTTGAATATCGTGTATTGCGCTTTCCGCGGTTTTCATTTTTCCCTCGTTGTTCATTTTTTCCCTCCTGTCGCATGGCCTCATATGTTCCGAAAATGGCCTGTATTTCGTGTTTTTTATAGGAAACTTGTGAACTAATGCGTTAAAACTTTAATTTTAACTGCTTACGAGTCCCGACGTTTTTTATTTGACCGACTGTACATGTAATCTGCCATAAACAGACCCTTCATTCCACGGAAAATTGCCTTAAGGAAATATTTTCAGGTCTATTGTATTTAAGCCAGAATAACTTGTCAAATCCTCTGGATTAAACGGAAACACTCCAACGCGGAATGGAATTTCCTATTTTCCATGTAGAAATATTTTGGACTCGCCTGCAAATTCGTGGGCTGCTTTCATGTATTTGTCTCACCAAACATTTTTCTCTATTGACTTATATGCACCTGTTTTTCAACTTCACATACACATTCAAGTTTGAGTTGTTTTACGGAAACCTCCCTGGCTGGTGTTGTGTTTTCTAGTCATACTTATTTCGTTTCTATCTCTAACTGTTTTATAAAGAAATGTGTTTGACAAGAGTCTTTAAACTTTATGCCCCCATAACTTCAATATGAAAGCTTTACACGAATCTTGTATCGTAGTTGAGATAGCTCAGAAAACCCGAAATTGCACGGCTATAACATTCCCTCTTTAACAACGAATATAGCCATTCTTTTAGTCATATATAGAAGTTATAAATCTACAATTTCATCAAAATAGTTTGAATATTTATTCCCCAATATCTATATTTGGCAAAACACGCTTTCATGAAAATTATCCTTAATATTTTATATAGAAGCTAAATTCTTGGGTGTACAATTAACAGAACAACAAAATGTATTAACCCAAAAAAAAATACAAACCTATGCAGATGGACATAATTTCAGGGAGTTAGATTGCTCACAATCTCTCACTTTCTCCGCGCTGTGTTCACAAACGACATAATGCAACATGGTGTTCATGATGGAGGTCAATTAGCAATTAACAAATATACCTTTATATTGCAACAACGAGCAGTTGAAACTATTTTTTGGGTTATGCCAAGATCCTACTGTAAACCACTTTTGTTTGAGTTCCAGGTTCATAATCATGTGAAAATAACATTAATTCGTGAGTTCAGTGTTCAACAGTTCATAATAAATGGAACTTTTACAATCCTATTATGTAAATATAATAATACTGGTCACAGTTAGGGAATTGTACGTGTAAAGCATTCTAACAGTGTTAAAGAAAACATTAGGAATGTCGTCTGATGTATTTAAGAGGAGACATCACATACAGGGTGGAAGAGACATAACTGAGCGGATGATAACATTAAAGTTCTCGTAAATATAAAACATTAATTTTTTATTATGGGAATATGTTTATGATTTACGACATAATCAGTTAGCAAGGTACCACAGAATTACAACAGCGCACTGCCATATAGCTTTTACCGGTTTCATTAAATTCTGTCACGCGTATGATAATAGATTACCATAGTATGTAGACACTGCTCCAGCGTTGCATTAATTCGTGGAGTATGGAGTCACGTAATCTTAGCAATCGATTTGCAGGAATACCGTTAATTGTATGGAAAAACTGCAAAAAGATAAAACACACCTTATTCCTTCCTGTAACGTTACGTACAGAAATCAGAGAAAAGTCTCACCGACTAAAGCATCTCTGAGCACGAAATTCACTTCAGACTAATGTGGAGTGTGTTGTGTCGCCTCATGTATTGTGATACCCACATAATGTTAAGAGTGTAAACATGGTGGTGTAGAAACTGGATATTTATCAATTATTTTTGTAAAGAGTAGCTTTGTGTCGGTGGTTTCTTGTTGAGATGAAACCAGCAGAGCAGAGTGGCATCCACACACACACACACACACACACACACACACACACACACAGCGCCCGCATGACCTGGCAGGGAGGGAAACTCGCAAACTGAAGAGAAAAATACGAGATCCACATTAGCAGCACACATGTGTAAGCATGGCCCATAAATTTATAAATACCACTTCCTTTTCGATTCCCCAGTTCTGTTGAGTTCTGTTGCATTGGTTGTGTTCTTTCACTGCAGACTTCGTATAAAGCGAATTAATTATTATAACTAAAAATAACTCTACATAAAGACATTTTTATGCGGAGTGTAGTAGAAGATTTATTTTATTTTTGGTCTTTGTTGTAAAGAGGTTTGGATTTGTTTCCTGGATATCGTTGTTCTTAAGGACAAGTAATTTCATTATTGGGTTCTGTCTTACTCCGTAAATTGTAATTTTCTGACAGTGTTGATATTAATAATTGTAGAATGAATGACGGAAATGTTTGTACATAGCGATGGAATGTGTCGATATGGAATCAGATTGTGCTACACCAATACCGGTGAGGTGAGAAGATCATGAAGTGGGAAGGTAACAAGAAAATTAATTTGAATGGAAAGGCGTTGCTAGTTTATTTTGACGGGAGATGTGGAATTCTGATTTCTTTGAAGTCCATATATTTCTCCCCTAAAACCCGGGATATGATAATATACTGCGCGCATAGGACTAAAAATATTTCATCCTGTTTTGTCTCCTTTTACATGCTTAGGCCCATGATAAACATCCATATTTCTCAATTAAAAATAAAAGCTTACAGCTATGAATAACGTATCAGTAGATATAATCTTTTACAGGCTTCTGATATATCATTTATCGTTGGCAATCTCAGGCTGAGACAACTGATAATGCTGTCCCTGCAATATAACCTCTTATACTACACCAAAATGTGAAATGAGAAATGGTCAAGGGCAGAGAAAGTTATGTGACTGCATCACGTTGTGCATTACTTCCGTGGATTTCATTCCTCAATATTTATTTACACCAATTAATTCTATCTATAGCTTCTCTAATTTGTCAATGTTCCGTAAGATTTAATTCGAAAGCTACCTTTGACCATTGCCAACAATACGCTGTTGTCATGGGAACTGTACACGGAGTGTGATTTGGATTTGATAATTCTGTGTAAAAAGGTATTAAGTATCGTCAAAAACATTTCATTTTTGGGATTTAAAATCAAAATTTCTGAAAATCCTTTCTTAGTGTCCACTCACATTACGAAGCCAAGTTTTCTACCTATTATACCGGTAGTTTAGGCTCTAAATTGATTCACTGTCAGTCAGTCAGTCAGTCAGTCAGTCAGTCAGTCATTCATTCAGTCATATATATATATATATATATATATATATATATATATATATATATAGAAAGAGAGAGAGAGAGATAGATAGATAGAGAGAGAGAGAGAGAGAGACAGAGAGAGATTGGTAAGATGATTACAGTAGCTATTACATTGTTGATGAAGTACAATGGTTTACGATAGCACATCCACTTAACACTAGACCTCGACAAACTTCTGTAAGAGGAGGAGCTTAGGAATTTCGGAAACTCAGTAATTATTTTCTCTTCCTGAAAAAGTGTTTTAGCAAGAGACAACAAATAGCTAACTAGCTCCTGCTACACAGTTTACTGACATGATCAGCACCATTGCCATGATTCCTGGTTCAATACAGCAAACTCCCGATTATTCGTGTTCATTGGGACCGTGACGTGCATGGATAATCCAAATGTTGGAATTAACCGAGTGCGGGGTTTTAATTCCCCACACTTTGTCGCCGTATTGCGCACATGTCGAAATTAAGTGCGGGGAATTCGAAATAATGTGCGAAACTCTAATTGGCGTAGATAGCCCGCCTGCGCAAAGATACATTATTTAATAACTCAAACTGAAGTATAAATAAATAAAATTTACAATAAAATATTAATTTGATATTAATTCATAACAAGAACAAAGTTAAAAATATTAATTTAATCAATCTCTTCGGTCTCTGAACTTTACATATCGTAATGAGAGACAATTGGACAGACATTAAGCCTTATCTGGACAGATCATGAAATGTAATTGTTGAAGCATGCTTTACAAAAATAGTGCGAGTTTCATTTGCCAGAAAAAGTGTATACATCCGGCCGTGAAGAAGAGCAAGGCGACCTATGAACCAATGCAATGATTATCTTTATCTTGCGGAAATGAATATTAGAAAAATAAGGAACATGAAAAATTATTATAGTATATTGCGATACAAGTGCCGTAAGCGGTGCATACGGATCGAGGAAAGAGTCTGAAAAAACGAGGCGCTTGCGCAGAGTTTTTTCAATTTCCGAGATCCGTTATGCGCTTACGGCACGAGTATTGCATGCTATTTTTTGCACGATGATTATTTATATCAATTTATTTAATATATTAATTGAGATATTAGCTGAAAATATTATGTTATTTTTCAGAAAGTGATTCGCATGTGTTTGTTGTTATGGGAACCGAATATTTGTCCTGGGGGCCTTGTCCATTAAGGCTTGTATTATGATGAGTGCCGTAAGTAAATTCTTACCGCACGGAAACTCTTACTGCCCAGAAATTTGTTTTGTTTCCATAGCAACAAGATTGCGTGCGGGAATGTCAACTTACGATCCACGGCAACAATATTCGTAAGTACCACTAATTAGTTAAGTCGTGCAAAAATAATATAAAGGAATACTAAAATAAGGGTTTACATAATCTAACATAGATATTAATAACTCACCTGTTTTGGCTTGAGTGGTGTTGAGCAGCAGAAACAAACAGAACGCACATCCAAACCTCATCATGTTTTTCAACCTGAAAGCATAATAATAATAGCAATAATAATAGCAATAATACTACTAATAATAATAATAATAATAATAATAATAATAATAATAATAATATAATGTTTTAAGCTTAGCTTAGCTCTTGGTCGACAACAGGCTTTAATGAATGTCTACCATAATAATAAATACCAGCAATAAAATAATACAATTTGTATGCGTACAACGAAATTAGTGATGAGCAAATGCAAGACCAAGACCAAGACCAAGGCGGTCTTGGTCTTGGTCTTGGTATTGCACTCTCAGTCTTGGTCTTGGTCTTGCATAGGTAACCCTGGTCTTGGTCTTGGTCTCGGTCTTGCATCAGTGGTCTTGGTCTTGGTCTCGGTCTTGCATACTCGGTCTTGGTCTTGTTGCAAGAGTCTTGCAATTTTATTTTATGCATCTTACTGTGATCTATGGCGTTTACATGATTTAAAGTTACACCGATTACATGTGTGTTATTGCTTGCGAAAGTAACGAAAGCTAATTGCTTTTAGTTGCTTTGACTATGTAAACAGTAAAGTGATGTCACACTGTTTGCCGGAATGTCCATGGTGATATAAGCTAGAACAGTAAACTTTGAGTGTAAGTTTAAATATTCTCTGTTATCCTATTGCAGAACTTTAAACCCAAAATCCACGAAATGCTAACACTATTTGAGAGTGTAAAATTATGAATATTATATTGTAAAGTTTCAAATTGAACGTCTGTGGAGACAAGAAGTAATATTAACAAGATGTGTATGATACATAACGGCTAGATATATAAGTATTCATGAACCACAGATTATTGTCTCTGTTGGACATTACATTAGAATATTATAGGAGAAAACTTAGAGCAATCATAGGAGAAAGATTCCATCTGGCGCTGTGAATTGAACTCCGGCTTAGCTCAGTTAGTAGAGCATTGGTGCGAATAGCCAAAGGTCTCATACAATACATAATCTTCACACTGATTTAATTCTGTAGTGTGTCTTCCCATATACCCGGAACATATCTTTTCATAAATATGTGACATTTACAGTTTTACCCTTGTAAATCGGAAGCAATTTTATTTATAACGCGTTTCTCCAAACTTACTTGAAACGTGCCTGATTGTTAAACTTAAAGTTTAAGTGTTACTAATTATCATCTCCTTTTCCTTAGATCATAATATACCTTTTACATTGATTGCGCATCTTTCCTGTAACATAATTAGTTCCTTCTGCTACCAAACCCTCTGTCTATTATTTAAAGTCACGTTCAGTCTACCTGGGAAAATACACCCTCGCTTTGAGATCATCTTTAAGAAATTTGGTTTTCCAAGAACGTGCTTTTTCACAATACCTACGTATTTACCAAGACTTATTCATACCCATCACCATTTTATAATAAAGCAATTACCTTAACTATTCAATATTCAACTAATTCATTTAATCTACTGTACTTAATCATTATTACCATCAAAAATCACCTTCTATCTAATAAATTCCATATCAATTTTATATGTGAGAGTAGGCTATGAATATTAATGATAGGTGTAAAAAAGGATATCATCGTTAATGAAATAGGCTACTGAGCATGTTAATAGGAGTTTTAAGTTACAGGGACTGATTAAAGTTTCAAACCCTCAGTCATAGGTCGCCCCATGGCTGAGTGGATAGACCGTTCGCCCTCCACCGCTGGGACCCGGGATCGGATCTCGATGGATCAATGTGAAATTTGTGATGGACAAAGTGGGGTCGGGGCAGATTTTCTCGGGGTGCTCCTGTTTCCCCTGGCATATCTCATTCCATCGTTGCTCCATTCATCATAGTATGACCATTTGGTTGTAATAACGATTATTATAGATCCTCAGTCATAGCTTTCTTTTAACCCAGTGAGAGGTTAGAGAAACTAGTTATTGAATAACTGTATGGCAGAATTTATTTATATTGTACGCAAAATGAAATTTCATATATGGCTTAGGGCCTTTGTTACATCTGTTTGCCTTTCGTACCATAATACTAGAGAACTATTGCAATTAAACATTTTAAAAATGAATATGGAGTGTTTATCGTGAATTTAACTCCCACCAATTGAAGGAACTAGCTGTCTGGAATGCCATTCAGGGAAATCCGTCAGATTAATTGTTAGTTTTCATTGCAGTAATTTGTTTGTCGTAATGGTGAGAGAGGTTGTATACAGATTTCATATGTATTATTTGAATGGTGCGCTCGTTTTTGGATACGGACAGTGTTACGCACCGGGTCTGCTCTCATTGGTTACCGCACGATGAAGCAACCTCTATATTATAGGCCCACTAGCCTTGGGACTACCCGGCTAGCGACTCTGCGGCGCCTTTGAGTAGCGGTCGCTGCATACACAACGGGGCTTTATAAAACTTTTTCAAATGCAAGACTGCAAGAGTCTTGCAGTTAGGTCTTGTTCTTGCCAGAGTCTTGCAGGGTTGGTCTTGGTCTTGGTCTCGGTCTTGCATGGTCGGTCTTGGTCTTGGTCTTGCTAACGCTGATGCGGTCTTGGTCTTGGTCTCGGTCTTGCATTTTCTGCAAGACCAAGACCAAGACTGCAAGACCAAGACTGGTCTCGCTCATCACTAAACGAAATGCAGGGTAATAAGAATAAAAAAGAGAAAACAAAGTGAATTAAAAATTATAAATAATTGTGTGTGTAGACTATAAATACATTATCCCCTGCATTTACATATGAATACGTTACAGCTAGTTGTTTACCAACAAATTTACATGTTTATAATGTTTTGTACGTTTCCTACGCAAGGCCAAATATACAGAGATCTGTGAAATCTTAAATGCAAATATTTTCAAACTATTGGTAACATTTTACGTCATTTTAACATCCCGTTCTCTAATTTGGATTCATGCTAGTCGTTTTGAAAATAATAACTCATTGCATTTTAGCACAATACCATCAAACTTTCTGATAGACTGTCTCACGTAGTGTTTGCTCTTCAGGAAAGAGAGTAAAAAGTTGAATATTATATAAACAAACGCACAGTGCCGGTGGTAGACCCTATACCGATTTAGTATAAGGAGGTAAAGAGAAAAGTAGTTAAGCATATTTTAGGAACCCTTTTCTAACCTAGATGTGAAATTAAAGGAAATTCACTGGGAGGTAACAAGACCCGTCATTACGTTATCTTGATTGTGGAATACGAGCAAGAGGTTAACATCTGGAATCCACTGTGCACGCGGAACAGGACACAAATCAACCTCTTCATTGTCTAATGCAGGAAATAGACTTGTCTCCAAGTAGAAAGGATGAGTTCTAAAACGAGATAAACACCACCACATGTTTTATATGACTTTGTGATCCATTTGCAACTTTGAGAAGTTTCATGTCTTTTTTCTTATTATTCCCTTGTACAGAAATAATTATAGTTATTTTCAATTTGTGAGAAATATCTTGATATCTGAAACTGTAATTTATCAGCGAAATTCATTCGTTCGTTCACGCAAGTCTGGCTGAATATGTCACACAAAATATAAACATGAAATATCTGAATTACTTTCAATATTCACTCACACTTGATTCACTAGTACAGTAATTTATTTCGGGTTCAAAAAAGGATCATTACCCCCAGGACACACCGCGTTCTGTACACCACAGATTTAACTGTAAGAACATACAAACACACATGTTGCTTTCAAAAAGAAAATCGGGTAAATATCTTGTACGCACTCCGCATGTTACGGTTCGTTTTCACATTTAAAATAATATTTAGAATTTAACATACATTCCCTGCTAAACTTGTACATCTGAAGCAAGGCGGGAAACATTAACATTTACATGTGACCTCTAGGCCCTTTACATTTACGGGGAGACTCATTGTTGTTTCTTGTGCCCACAAAGGGAATTGGTTTGTTAAGTGACTGATTGTGGGTGGATTCTTCGCTTTAATAATCTAAGACCCTCTTTATTCAATATCAAAAATACAATTAACCTACAATAGGCCGTGGTTCGGGATTTGTATCTATACAGTAGGTTAGGCCATGGAACCATTGATTGTCCAATATTTCTATTGTTAGTCTATTTTATGAAGTAAATTTAACTGATGTTAATTTCAATGGTGAAGATGATTCATGGTATGTAAATATCCAATTCGGCATTTGCCTTTACAACTGGGGAAACCATGAAAAAACCCATGTCAAATTGGCCGGCCACGGGATTTGAACCTGGGACCTAGATGTACCATTCCAAGTGATGGTATACCTTCACTGCCCCTTTTAGTGAAACTGGATTATTGATGTTAAGTTTTTTCAAACAATACTGATTAACTAGGGATGGAGCACCAGTCAGTAGTTTAGAGTAGTTCTAAACACAGTCAGCAATGCTCAAATCAGCTGTTTTGGAGTTCAGAGGCCTTATAACTATTAGGAATTTATAGTTTCCATCTGGCTGTGATTGGAAGTCAACGAGATCAATTTGACATCTCTGAACAGTATGGGTTTAACAATATTCCATTCTTCTGACTTTTGCTCGTATAAGCTATGGAGATCTGGATGTCAAAACGCTAGATGGCACGGCAATCAGACTTGAGGTCAGAACATTGCCTCAAGAGGATGAGGGTTTATGGTGCCTTCCACATCGTTGGCAGTGAGTGATGGTGTGTGTGATTTACAAGTTCTAATTAAGCATAGTAGTAACAAACTATTTCTGTTTCTTATCTTCTCTTTTTCTCTGTTCTGTTACAATCATATCGATGTTGTTCAAACTCCATACAATAACATCTCAACATTCCAATTGCATATTTTAGAGTTTATTGCCTGGCCAGCATTATCGTGGGAAACAGTTGCAATGACTTTTATGGAAAATGCTTATAAATATAATATAAGTTAATTCGCACAGCTTTCACGAATAACAAAATGACTGCAAATGAAGTACATTGCAGAAATACTTACTAATGAACAGATTATTTGAGCTTGTTCGAAGGTGGTTGTAAGCAAGTGCTTATTTCACTTTGCAGCCAATATCCTGATTTTGAAGATACCAGTGCATAATACTGTTAACTGAAGTATTGGCTACTAACTATGCGAAGTAATTAGTTCCTCTGTTGAAGAATACTTAATTTCACATCATTAAGTTGATTCTGATATCTAAATTAGGGGTGATGCTGGTGACAATGAGCGCGTGCTGGGATAGAGTTATATTGTTCATGAAGCGAACAAATGGCTCCTCGTCACGTGACTTATAGCAATCATAATGCTAATCTTTTAACCCTGCACCCCGCTCTCACATTGGAGTTAGAATTACCGCAGGCTAATAGGCTCCCCGGAGCTGTATACGTTATCAGCACAGCTTGTGTAGTGAATAACATTGCAAAATATTATATCACCGTTCTGTTAGGCTACAAGAATTTAATTTTGTTCGTTATATTAGTTGTAACGAAATAGAGATCTCATAAAGATGCCTTATAGAGCGTGGGCAACTGTATACCCCCCATCCCCCCCCGTGGGATTTTCCGACTCATATTTTTTTGTTGGTATTGACATGTACTTTCATATTTTAGTTGTTTGCCCCTTATCAATTACAGCATTTAGCCTACCCGGAAACCCCGGAAAACTACGGAAATCCGGAGAAAACTAGTTTGTTTTAATTTTTCTTTGTTCTTTGCTCCTAATATGCCCAGGGAATTTCTGAATCACATATTTATTGTTGGTATTGCCATCTAGATTAAGTTTTTAGCTGTTTGCCCCTTATCAATTACAGAATATCCCCGGAAAACAACGGAAATCCGGAGAAATGACTTTGTTTTAATTTGTCTTTGTTCTTTGCTCCTAATATGCCCAGGGAATTATTGACTCACATATTTTTTGTTGGTATTGTCATCTAATATAAGGTTTCAGTTGTTTGCCTCTGACCAATTACAACATATCCCCGGAAAACCCGGAATATCCACGTATATACTCATGTGTTTTTTTTTGTTGGCATTGCCATCTAGATTAAGGTCTCAGTTGTTTGCCCATTATCAAATACAGTATAACTCCGGAAAACTCCGAAAACGACGGAGACCCGGAGAAAATGACTTTGTTTAAATTTTTTAAAATCTTAGTTCTTTGCCCTAGTATTCAAAGGGAATTGGTGACTCATATGGTTTTGTATTGGTATTGCCATCTAAATTAAGGTTTCAGTTGTTTGCCCCTTATCAATTACAGCATTTCCCCAGAAAACTCTGAAAACCACGGAAATCCGGAGAAAATTACATTGTTTAATTTTTTTAATCTAAGTTTTTCCCTCCTAGTATTCAAAGGGAATTGGTGACTTATATGTTTTTGTATTGGTATTCCCATCTAGATTAAGGTTTCAGTTGTTTTCCCCCTATCAATTACATCATTTCCCCAGAAAACTCGGAAAACCACGGAAATCCGGAGAAAATTACTTTGTTTTAATTTTTTTAATCTTAGTTATTTGCTCTTAGTATTCAAAGGGAATTGTATTGGTATTGCCATCTAGATTAAGGTATCAGTTGTTTTCCCCTTATCAATTACAGCATATCCCCGGAAAACTCCGAAAACCACGAAAATCCGCAGAAAATGAGTTCGTTTTAATTTATTAAAAATCCTTGTTCTTTGATCCTAATATTCCCAATGAATTTCTGACTTACATATTTTTTGTCGGCATTGTCATCTAGATTAAGGTTTCAGTTTTTGCCGTTATCAATTGCAGGATATCCCCATAAAACCCGAAAAACCACGGAAATCCACAGAATTTCTAGAACTCGGAATTTGTGATCTACAGTCACTGAAACCGTTATTGCGAAGTAATTCTGCTTCAGGTGTGTCCTTTGAAGTTTCAAAAGGGTGAGTATGTGGACTACGAGATATCTGCCATAATTGTGATGGTCACATGCAAAGAAAAGGGAATGCATATCTTCTAAACATGCCAAGTGTAAGTCAAAGTTGTTTTCTTTAGTTGCTCGCTGAAATCTCAAAATCAAAGACACTTTGTCCATATTACCAATCCAAAATTGTGCTGTTTTACACAATATCCCTTCTATTACTTCAGTGAAGAAAGTTTGATAGTGACTGTGGAAGGTTTGGCAAGATAAATTATCATTCACAGCTGTCACATTATAATATGAAGGGTGTGCTGCCAGGTTTTCAATCGCTTTCATCCCTTCAGCATCAGGATTTTTTCCATTACTTTTTGTCATGCTGTAATTGGTAAGGGGAAAACAACTGATACCTTACTAGTTGGCACTACCAACACAAAAGCATATGAGTCACAAATTCCCTTTGAATATTAGGAGCAAAGAACTAAGATTTATAAAAATTAAAACAAAATAATTTTCTCCGGATTTCGGTGGTTTTCAGGATTTACGTGAATTTGCTGTAATTGATAACGGGCAAACAACTGAAACGTTATACTAGATGGCAATACCAACAAAAAAACATATGGGTCAGAAATTCCCTGGGAATATTAAGAGCAAGAAACAAAGATTTTAAACAAATTTTTAAAAAGTCAATTTCTCAGGATTTCCGTGGTTTACGGAGTTTTCTGGAGATATGCTATAATTCATAGGGGGAAACAACTGAAACCTTAATCTAGATGGTAATTCCAACAAAAAAGCATATGAGTCAGGAATTCTCTTCAAATATTAGGAGCAAAGAACGAGGATTTAAAAAGAAAACATAGTCATTTTCTCCGTATATACGTGGCTTTCCGGGGATATGCTGTAATTGGTAAGGGGCAAACAACTGAAACATTAATCTAGATGGCAATACCAACACAAAAACATATGCTTTACCAATTCCCTTTGAATACTAGTAGCAAAGAACAAAGATTTTCAAAAATTCAAACGAAGTCAATTTTTCCGGATTTCCTTGGTTTTCGGAGTTTTCCGGGGATATGCTGTAATTGATAAGGGGCAAACAACTGAAATCTTAATCTAGATGTTAATGGCAACAAAAAACATATGAGTCAGAAATTCCCTTTGAATATTAGGAGCAAAGGACAAAGATATAAAAACTAAAACATAGTAATTTTCTCCGTATATACGTGGTTTTCCGGGTTTTCCGGGGATATGTTGTAATTTGTAAGGGGCAAACAACTGAAACCTTAAACTAGATGGCAATACGAACAAAAATATGTGAGTCAGAAATTCCCTGGGAATATTAGGGGCAAAGAACAATAAAAAATTAAAACTAACCCATTTTCTCCGGATTTCCGTGGTTTTCCGGGGTTTCCGGGTAAATGCTGTAATTGATAAGGGGCAAACAACTAAAATCTTAAACTACACGACAATACCAACAAAAAAATATGTGTGCCAGAAAATCCCACGGGGAGGGGGGGGGGGAGGGTTTGCTATTGGTAGCCCATGGTCTATTACTAATAAACTCATATAACTTCCACCACCCTAACATGGGCAATACAACAAAACATAAACCTGGCTTAAAACTACCCTTCAGAGAATATTCAGAATAAAATGTTTCAAACAAAAGTTTTAGATTTTACTAGGCCTTACTAATTACTTCAACAGGAACTGATAGCTGATTAATATTGGTTTTTTTCTCTACAGTTTCTGAACGTCTTCAGCATCTTTCCACACTTTTAGAGCATGGGGGGATATAAATAGAGAATATACAGAATCGACTGACTGAATCGTTAAGTTAAATGATTATTAGTATATGGTTCAGCTCAATTATACTAACGTATATCATTCTTTAGAAGTATTCGTGACACACTCTCGACATGCTTTGATGTCAACATACAGACTTGTTGTTAGAGGAAAGTTATTTAATAATGTGCATGAAGAGATCCTTAGTAGTTAGCCTGGTTAAGTCCATTCTTGGGAACATCCTGTGCTTAAGTGGTTTTTAATGAGTAGCTTTTCTTCTTCATCCACTTGTCTTCTCTCCACCATTTGTAACCCATCTCCCTCTATTAACTCTCCCTTCGAAGAGAAGCACAGATATATTCTAGCTATCTGACGACACATTAAGTTTCGCATAGTAATGAAGTCGGTCCCATTTGTGTCACATAATAAAGTCGTAAACCAACAGTCCTCGATCCCACAGTTTCATCTTCTAATTATCTTTTATATTTAGCCATGAATCCAATTATGAATTTACATAGTCCAGCCCTCTTCATTGTTATAAAATCCGAACAAATTCTTATCGCCATTTCCTTTATCATAATCAACTAAAAATTCCCTTTTCATCATCTTCAATCCACGGTTTACGCTGGGTCACCTGTTGTGGATCTCACATTGCATCATCTAGTCAGAAATTCAGAGGTCGTCCAACTTTTCTTCCACCTTTGGGTTTGTTCTTAATGACACAATACAGAATTCATTCTAACGACATGTTTTTTGCACTTATCGTTGATACGTGTTAGCGTTGGATTGATTTGTGTAGTCCTGTTACGCTTCACATACGCTAAAAAATACTGTTAGTTTCCCGTTACTGTTTATAATAATTACCAGTGAAGGGGAGCCAGGAGCTCTTGTGGGGTCTAGGGACCAAGCTCCCAACGAATAAAAACAGGATGGAATTACGTGGATGATACCATGTTACCGTACTCGAAGCCTATAGTGAGGGGGTCTGGTAAATATCCGCAGAACACGTGTTCACATTAGGTTTTCAGCATTGACACAACGTTCTCTCACAGCCCGACAGTAGAACATCGTGCATCGCAAGGGATCGTCATTTGACAGCGCCACGATTTTACTCGTACTTTCACGTAGAACCTTCCTTCAAACGTAAGGTGCTTATATGGAATTCATAGGCTCCAACCATTAATACAACATAAAAAGTGACTGTTTGCGTGTTTCTAAAACACCAGCAGGACTAAAGTCCCAATCCTTAGTTTTTACTAATAATATAAAAGTAACATTACTGACTAATGTTTTCAATGAGGATGTATGGGAATGCAAATTCCCTTTATGATCCCTTTACGTTTTAACCCCTTCAGGACATGCTAAAATACAGGTTTCATCAATAACTGTGCTGCAAACCTGACAAAAATATACTTTCAACAATACAAACTTCTACACCCGCCTTGCACTTAGAAGTTGATTTATAAAATGTCATGAAGTAAGTAAGTTTTTGAGAAGCCTAGTTTTACCAAGTAATAAGTCAGAAGATCCACAAAACTTTGAACTATCGTTTATAAACCGCATTGGGGTTGAATTTTGGGAAAAGGCTGATATATGTGTTTCGCAATTTTTATTCTAGGTTACTTACTCTAAGTTTCAAAAAAACTCCTAACAATAAATATTTTTCGCAATACGAACTTTTCACCTCCTTAGGGGATAAACCCCCCAAAAAACAAATAGGTCAACGTGTGTAATCTTTTATGTTGTAGAGTACTATTACCAAGTTTGAAGTTAAAAGAACTGCTAGATAATGTTTTCCATATGAACTTCGAACCCCCTTATGGAGAATTTTGATTTGTATACCCCTTGGGTTGAAATTCTAGGAACTGATGCAATACGAGTTTCATTTTTTGTGTTGTAGAGTATTTTGTGCTAAGTTTCAAGAGAATCCGACTAAGAAAAGTTTTGCAGTACAAATTTTGTACCCCCTTTTCACCAGTTAGTGGTTTTTTTTCAAGAATATAAGAAAATAAGGGGTTGATTGCACCCTCAAAAACAAATTGGTGTATGTATTTAATTATTTTTGTTTTGGAGCATTTTTACTACATTTAGGTCAAAAGATCCGTTAAATAATATTTCACTATACAAACTTTCAACCCACCTTATGACCCCCGTAGTGTTTGATTTTCGAAACCCCCTCTTATCGAGTCTCTATATATAACTGAACATACTTATTTATTTATTTATTTATTTATTTACATTATTACATAGAATTGCAAATACAAATACATATTTATACAAGTAAAATAAAGTAATTTTCAAATTTCAAAATTAACTACAACTACTATTTAAAAAGAGGAAAAGAAATATAGGCTATATCTTCACAAGAAGTATTAAATTTAGTAATACACCCGAATGAGCAAGACTGCTCGTGCTCGGGTGCCGTTTCAAAAATATCAAAGTGAAGAAAGAGAAGAGACAAAGAAATAGAGTTTATAATGTGCTTAACTAAAAAAGAAAGTAAAAAAATATTAAACATAAATACGTAAAAGGAATTAAACAAAAATTACTTAAAAGCTAAAAAATGACAAAAAATTCTTTACATATCTATTAAATTTAACAGTGGAGTATGCTGAGAGATCAGGATATTTTCTGATAATTGAGTTATAGAAGCGCGGTCCAAAATTAATGCTATGCTTTAATCCTGCCGATGTGAGACATTTGGGTTCTAATAGGAGTAAATTAGTATTTCGTCTAGTTTTGTAGATATGATCACGATGTTTGTGAAAATATTTTAATATAGAAAATTTGTAAATTTGGTCCAAACTAAAAACATTAAATTCCGAAAATATTAGGCTAGTTGGGTAATCAATGTGTTTTCTTAGACAGATTTTTATTATTCTTTTTTGTAAAAGGCAGAGGGGCTTAAGGGTAGTTTTCGCTAATCCTCCTCCTCTTATTTATATTTCAGCGGCTTCCGTTTGGTGGTGATGAATCTGTCAATTTATCAGGTAATGTTACTTAGAAGGTTGGTTAGAAATGTGATAGGATACAGGCCCAGTTTGCTGCATCAGCAAAGCTGTTGATATGACCCAACAGTCTGGGAGCGCCTTACATTCCACACTCGGCCATTTGTCTTACAAGGGGGCTATGCGTGTAGTCTACTCCGCAGGTTCAAGCGCACGCATTTCAGTATAGGAGATCGATTACAACCGAGTAAGATTGGCTACAGCAGGTATAGTGCTGACACATACATTTAAAATTATTGCAAGTATTAGAGGATGAAAGCTACCCACAATACTTAATTTCCGCAATGAGGAGTTTGGGTGGACAAGATAATTTTGTTATAGAAATTGGATTTAAAAGAAGTGGATAGATTTTTACAAAAGTAGGACCTAGACAAGGGTGCAGCCAGTGTTTTGAATATATTATATTTTAAGACAAAATAAGTTAGTAGCTCCAGGAATGAAACGACGTTCACATATACCCAGAGAAAGTAAACCGCAGCTAAAGATATCCATGTAATTTTTAAATGTGTTATGTAATTCTTACAATTTTAAAAATTCAGTTATAAAAAGTAGAACAATGGCGTCTACAGGAAAGGGTCAGAAAATGTGGTAGAAATTAAAAACCTAGAACAAGTATAAAATTTCAAATATCTTGTTTATTATACAAACAACAACATTGACTTTAAAGTTAGTAAGTTTCATATGGGATCACTTAAAAAATTTTAAAATAAAACTACAAAAGAAACTAATAATAAAATTTGCAAATTAATAGCTTTACCTACGGCAGTGAAGCTTGGGCAAAGATCGAGTAAAATCCAATCAGCAAGAACGAAATACCTGAGGAGATGTAGGAGAATGGGCAGGATAATAAAAATCAGGTAAACTGATGTAACAAAGTGCCAGAATGCTTTTGTTGAATCAATTATAATCGCAATTATGATATGCAGAAAACAAGTTTAAAAAATCAGAGTAAAATAGTCCAGCATCAGCAGAACAACAGATTTTTTATATCTTGATAACCGCACAGTCACATAAAACAAATAAATTTAAAAATCCATGTCACATTGGCCGGCTCCGCGATATGAACCAAGGACCTCCAGAATACGAGTCCAAGACGTCACCATTTCGGCCACATTGCTCAGTTTAACGGTATAGCTTGATAAGCATATGTGAAAAATAGTTTTATTAGTCAAAGCTAAACGTATTACAACTTGAAATTCTTACAATATGTCAACATTTCACAAAACTCAGTGGCAAAGAACTCCGCTAATTATTTAACAGTAATATACCTTCTGTATATAACAGTTTTCATGTAGTACTCAATTTCAACTTGATCAACGAAATAAACAAACATCTGACTGCATTGGAGTCAAAGCCCTCAATGATTAGAAATGCGGCATTGGAGTATATACCCTGTGCGAGTTAGCTTGTCTCACTAGTCATAAATCTACCCAATACTACCTGCTTCTGTAAAGGGCATTGCCAATTTCAAGGTTATTATGCTGCTTCCTCAGCTATTGTGTTGCTAAGATTTTAAGGGTGTTAGTTCAGAGATTTACATCAATTTGTTGAAGCTAGTGTGCAGTGACGGATCTATGCAGTAGTGAAGAGTCTTTTTTCAAGTTTATATTTTATTTATACAGTGGACTCTTAGTAATTCGAACCCACGGGTCCCCCCCCCAAATTTCATGACTTACCCCCCCAAACTTCATTGCTCACCCCCAACCTGATTGGCTGTCGACAAGGGCGCCCATATGATATTTTCTAGAGGGGGGGGCATTTTTTTTCATTATTTTATTTTTTGTCGCTTTAACTTCTTGGGCCACTTTGTAACATTATATTAATAATATAATAATAATATAATAAGTGCAACAATGACGTAGCCAGAAAATAATTGCGGGGAGGGTCGAAAGTGCCGGGGGGTTTGGAAAACCCCCAAAAAAGGGGGTCGGGGATCCGTCCCCAGAAAATTTTTAAAAATTGAACTAATAAAAATCACATTTTACACTATTTTAGCACAGAAAAATTAGTTAGGAAATTTGTTTACTATACTCTAAGACATGCCAATGTAAATAAGAAATCATTACCTAAGTGGGGGGTCCACCCCCGGAAAATTTTTAAATATTGAACTAATGAAAATCGCATTTTATGCTACATTAGCACTCAAAAACTAGCTAGGAAATTTGTTTACCTTACTCTAAGACATGCCAATGTAAACAAGAAATTGTTACCTAAGTCGAGTGTCCACCCCCGGAAAATTTTTAAGTATTGAACTAATGAAAATCACATTTTATGCTATTTTAGCACTGAAAAACTAGTTAGCAAATTTGTTTACTATACTCTAAGACAATTTCTTGTTACCTAAGTTATAATACTTATTACTATTTATAAGAAAAGTTGAATAACACATGGAACAGTGGACATAATTGGCCTACACATTATGTTATGAGAAGAAAACAACTGCTATATCATATTTGACACACCAACAAATCTTGTTTAATTACTGTAAATATTTTTTTTTTTAAATACAAATATAGAATTTTAGGTATTGACTTTAGGGGGTCAAAACCCCCTGAACCCCCCTTTCCTAATCCATTGTGCATTCTGCTTCCATGTTGTCGATTTGGTAAAACTTCAGCAAACTTTTTATGTCTCTACTGACTTTCAAATAATTGTCTTAAAATAAAAACACCTGACTATAATAATTATTAATATACATTTTTTACTTGCGCCCCCCCACACACCCCCGGGTATGGGCACTAATTTATTTACTATTCACTTCTAAAGAATTAGAAGAGACCTTTTAAAGTCATAATACTTGACCGTTTTTATTTTAGCATATAAAACTCTAATTTTTCAACAATTTTCAACCCCCCCCCAGAAAATTCATAAAACGATAATATTTTGCCCCTACCCCAGAAATTTCAATGACGCAGTCTGCGTCTTAACCCCCCCCCCTGTGGGCACCCCTGTCGAACCCCAAGGGGAATTAGAAAAAATCTAATTATCCAAATTTCGAATTAACCAAAACTTTGTTTTTTTAAACGAAAATGCCGTAAAAGTGTTAAAAAATAAACTCATTGCAATAAATAATAATTATTGTAACTTATAGTGAATCTTACCTGTTGTTAGGATGTTAAATGAAACCATTTTTTTCAACGCTACAACTGTAACCCTAAATTTAATAAAGGAACTGGTGTATGCTCTACGCTTTGACATTTTCAAACACAGTCACACTTAGAGGATAGAATGAACACTAGAATTTTCACAGAAGTGTTGAATCCCTCCAAGACTGTAGCGGAGGGGGTGAACTTCGCATTCCATTGAACATCTATTCAGCAAGAAGGAAGATAACGGTGGTTAAAAATACACTTTGGTACGGTACCTGCTGGCTGCTACCGACTAGGGTTCTTCAGCGAAATAGAGAATTCTTGTGGAATTCCTGGAAGCAATGAACTCTTGGAATCGTTACAACATTAACATGAGGCAAATTCTGGCTTCGATTTACCCAAATTAAGCTTAAAAAATTCGAATTAATTGCAATTTTTTAACATACATTTATATAGGAATTTCAAGGGGAATGAGTATTTATTCGAATTATACAATATTTCGAGTTATCCAACGTCGAATTAACCAGATTCGACTGTACTAAATTCTTATTTGTATACCGGTAAAAACGAAAATATGGAGGCTCGGTATATTTTCTATAGTGTAGTCGCGTTATTTATGCTGTTAATTATAATAATACTTGCTGGTGTTGGCAAACAAGGAAAACCATTACAGTCGGATGCTAGGGAAATACCGTGCAATGTTCACAAGTTCTTTGAAGGAGAGTTTGATGCGTTGAAGAATGGAAAAGAAACATTATCAGTAGCAAAAGTGTTAGAAGGAACTGCTTGTACGACTGGAGTTTCTAAGAGAACGGCTTCCCGTATTTTATGAACATAAAATGGCAAAATAGGCTGGTACTAGATTGGGAACGCCTAGAAAAAAGAGGCCCAATAGGACACCAATGAAAACAATTATAGATTCTTTTACCAAATCTGCTATTCGCCGTACAATTTATCAGTTATATGAGTCACGATTTTTGCCTAGCCTAGATGATATCAAGAAGGCATTAAACAAGGCGGGATTATTTGACGGCAGCAAGTGGGCTCTCCACGAAATATTAAAAAAAAAAAAAAAAAAAAAAAAGGAATTTCGATACGTGAAAAACAACAAAGGAAGGAAAATGATGATGGAAAGGAGCGACATTGTTGTAAAACGATTCAATTAATTGAGAAAAATGAGAGATTTGCGTAATTCACTGCGCCCAGTTATCTATTTTTCGACGATACATGGAAAGAGGGAAAATATGAATGTGAGAAGATTCCGATGGAGAGTTTGAGTCACCGCTGTGTTCCTTTAGGTAAAGGCCAAAGATTTATAGTCCTGTATGATGGATCGGAGTGCGGATTTGTCCCAAATGGGTTGTTATTTAAATCGAAGACAAAAAATTACCATGAAGAAATGGAAGGAAACGATTTTAAAAATAGCTCCTTCATAACATACCTCAAAATTCAATTATCTTAATGGACAATGCTCCATACCATTGAGTAGAATGTGATTATGATCCTCGTTCTACCAAGCCCGTTCTGTATGAAATTAGGCGTTAAAGACAAATTCAGAACCTACGAAATTGATACAATTGCTGCACAACATGAGCACACAATTTTACGGCTGCCACCATATCACTGCGATCTAAACCCCATGGAGTTGATATGGGGCAAATAAAAAATGACGTTGCAAAACATAACACAGAATTCAAAATTAACAATACAGAAACTCTGTTTAAAGCTGCAGTAGAAAAGGTGACTGCTGAACACTGGAGAAGGGCTTGTGAGCATGTTCGTGGCATAAAAGAATTTTATTGGAGAAGAGACGACCTCATGGACGAAATGTTGGACAGTTTTGTGATTAATTTAGAAGATTCGGACTCAGATGAATGTGAGTGACGACTCGGAGTGTGGAGATGCTTCTCTCCTCAGCACTCAACAATCCGCCACCGTGAGTCTGGATGGCATCTCGCCCCTTCCACCTTCGCCATAGGAGGTTAAGTACTAGCTTTTTCTCTTTTCAAAATATATTTTTCTCTCTCACTTTTTCGAGGGACAAGATAACTCAGACGCAGTATAGACATGATATAAGACAAAAGCATGTGACTTTTAATTACTTGTTACTCTGGTACGGGTCAACCGATTTGGTCCAAAATAAATAGGTTTCTTTCAATGACTTTGCAAATGCATATACCAAGTTTCATGAAAATCCGATAAAGCATATTTGAGTTATCGCGCCTTTTTTATATATTACCATAAAAAAGCACTAAATTGGGCTTTATTCCGGTACCGGCCAACCGGTTTGGTCCAATATAAATAGATGTCTTTCCTTGGACATTATAAATGTCTATACCAAGTTTCATGAAAATCCGATAAAGTGTATTTGAGTTATCGCGCGTACAGACACAAGGACGGACGGACGGACAGACATTTTCCCGTTACCCGCACAATCTCATAAAGTACTATATTGGCACTTAATAAACGAGGATATTAGGGAATCAGTATACCACAGACAACAGAAAAGATTGAAAAAATTATTAGTAAGAATGGAAAATAGCAAATATTCCGTGAGAGCCCTAAATGCAATATATCGAGAGGAAAAAGACATCGATAAAACGCTCTAGATAACTGTGAATCCGTGAAGTGAAGGAGCTGAAGAAGTATCGAAATCGCAACGTCCCTAACCCAATAAGTCAACAGTCGGTCAGACCTGTCACGTGATGGGAGTGACGCAATTAGGTGACATGGTTACTATTACTATGGGCAACATGGGAGTGATTGAATATTTACAATTCAATTGCACATTTTGATCAGTACCTTTGCATAGATTATTATATTCATCTTCGTAGTTACCCAGTTTCTTTTTAGAAGAACTGTCTCATTTATTCTCATCATCACTATATGTGCCTAAGCTACATCATTTTGTATTTCCACCTCTGGTTCCACTTTAATATTATTAGGCCTAATTGTGGCAACACATTTCCGTTTACTTACATTCTACCGCGTTTTAAAAACCCTATTACTGTGCCTTGGCATTATTAAATATTAAATATAGTGATCAATATTACAGCCAGAACACAAACTATTGAGTAACCAGCAGAACCTAATGGGAATCCATGATATCAAAAGTATTTCCTTTCCAAATTTTCCTACAACCTTTCCCTACTAAGATATGACCGGGAACTTTGAACATACTAATTTTGTTCAGATGGGGAAAAATGTCAAATTTATCGACCGAGCCCAAAAATGGAGCCCAATGGTGGATTGTCTGTAAAAATTCTAGAACTAGCGATAAGAACATAAAAATTGCAGCATTTTAATCAGAAAAGCTTTCAAGTAGTATTTATGTGTGGAAGAAACAAAAAGCATATTTTAACCCTTGTTCACCTTGTGAGCAATGTTGGAAAGATACCAAACATAATCAAAAGAAACAAAAAAAAAGTGTTCGTGGAACGCCACGCGACAGAAGTGAAACTTGCTTTAATTTTTGGATTTTTAATATTAGGTCTTTGGACTTTTCTAAATATGGATTTTGGATTTTTTGAATTTTTGATCTTATAATTTTTAATTTTTTAATTTTGGATTTTTTAATTTTGGATTTTTTTAATTTTAGATCTTTGAATTTTTTATTTCTTTAAATTTTTAAATTTTGAATTTTTTGATGTTTAAATTTTGGATTTAGGATTTTTTATTTTTTATTTTTTAAATTGTTTAATTCTGAATTTTTTGATTTTTGAAATTTTGGATATTTGGATTTTTTAATTTTCGATTTTTTATTTTAAAATTTTTATTTTAAAAGATTCAACTGTTGTAGCATATTTAGGACATATTTTTGGCATATTTGTGTGCATATTAAAGAAATTTTGAAGTTTCATATCATATTTTGTAAATTTTTCATTATAATGATATTTTTTGAGAATATACAGATATTTTAAATAATTAACACTCTATTTTAATAAAATGTATTGTCATGAAACTTAAAAATACATAAACAATTGAAAGTGGTAAAGTCATATTTTAAATTTTACTGGTCATAATATTTTATTGTTTTTAGGTCATAAATGCATGCATATATTCTATTTTTTAGGTCATGGAAATCCGCCCCCTACTCATAAGTAAATGTAATGCTTATAACTGTATACTTCCCATCATTGAGATTTTAAAACAATGTTTCCCCTTGAATGCATCGTTTAGATATTAATTATACAGGGCGTTCCATCAGCCCCGAACTGATGTGAAAGTTGAAGTTCGCTATAGTCACGTTATTGTGCATAGAGTTTCAAAGTCATAAATATACGTTACAGCGGATAGTCTTTATGGTGATTATGGAGATGTCCATAGACGATAATATCCCGGACAGAAGCACTGACATGAAAACGAAAATTGACGAAAAGATTAGAACATCAGAATGTAGCGCATAAGCCTAGGTGTGAGGAATGCGTCACAATGCACTTCCATTACCTCATAATCAAGATAGGCACTTTTACACCTAACACTGACATTGGCGAGGTTAATGAACCCACTTCTTTCCACTATGGACTACAGATATGGCTGAGTGCAGCGGGATAATGTCCTTCAATAAAACGTGGTTCGAAGGTAGAAGGATAATAGAAAGCATTCCTTAATATATCGCACACAAAAATAAAACAGTCGCGATTTATAACGCAATGTTCTCTACCCATGCCCGTAGGAGCTCTGAAACAAGTGGTCCCCCACCCATACTAAAATGCGCTCCACTCCATATAGTGTTTCCTGCGCAGGCTTTATAATAATTACTTGAGTTTATCTGTGTCCACCGCTGTGGCTCAGGGGATGCGTCCAATCCTCTCACGCAGCGGGCCCGGGTTCGATTCCTGGTCGGGACACGTTACCTAGGTGAGGTTTTTTCCGGGGTTTTCCTCACCTATTAGACAAATGTGAGGTAACTTTAGGCCCTTGTGGTCCCCGGATATCATCTGGCCGTCATTATCATCTTCATCCTCATCCTCGCCTTGTTCTGAGTGAGTGTGTGTGCGTGAATGGTGTGTATCGTCCTATGTGTTCGTGTTGTCTCGGAGGTGGCCCCGGCATTGGGCTGATCACTCATCCGGGGAGGCCCTCCATGTCCTTGTCTGGTCAAAAAAGTATGTATGTGATCCAAAGGTAATCCCTCTCCCGACAGGTCGCGGCCCTGTAAGGCCCGGGCGGCTTGGGTCGCTTAAATCCTAAAAAAAAAAAAAAACAACAAAAAAAAGGGAGAGGTAAAACTACGATAAAGAAAGAAGAGAAGAAAGAGTTTATCTGTTGTTTGTTTTCTCGGACTACAGAAGGAATTGCTTATCACTGATTTAGTTCAGTTAATTGCTGGCGCGAATTATTTAATGGCTTATTTACCTGCAAGAGATGCTAACTCTGTTAACTAAGCAAAGTTTTATGTAGGATTTAATGGACAGACATCTCTATTATCTCATCCCATACATGGGTCAGCCCAGTAAACAGTTTACATGCACTTAATTGGGACTGTCACAACCATTACTCAGCGCCTTATCTTCTCCCTCGAGAGTTATCTGAATGATACTCTTTCAAGCAAAGCTTGTCAACTGTTAGAGCTTAATTTTGCACGAACATAGTTTATTATTGGAAATGTTTCACAGTTTCAAGATGGTGATCGGATTATCTTGCTTCCCAATATTAAAGCTTACTGTGAGAAAAGCGTTGATAAAAACGAATTCAGGGATGACTTCAATATCTGAAGCAATTTAAATGAAGAGAAGGCCTACGTAGTGCAAAGTAGGATTACGTTCATAGCCGGTATCTCTTTGTTTTTCAATAAAATACTGTCAAGGAGAAATTATAGTAATTTTTCTATCAAGTCTATAAAAGCAAAGGCAATGTCGTCTACGCGACAACAGATATTATAATTACGCTGGATGCTGCAGAAGGTAGGCCTACACTCAAGCGTGCGAGGGGAATGGTATTCAGAGGTGGGACTTGAATTCAGAGAGACAAGCCATCTTCCTCCCCCGCCAGTCCTGACAGCTGTAGCCGTACGAATAAAAGATTTCCCCTTCAAACGACGATATTTCGATAGTAGACTCGTCCACGTTACTGCGTATCATTCCGAGCAGGTTCAGGAAGAAAAAAAAATTGTACTGTACCGACATGCCTCTCAGAGTCGTCTGAGCGTTCAATGCCGGCCATTGGCAAGGAACTGGTACGCTAGCAAGGAGCGTGCGCACCCTCAGGTGAACACAGCGCACAATGAAAGAGAATAAACACTGAGGCTCTCCGGAACACTCATAATCAAATGTCTTGTTTGACTACAGAGATAACTCTATGTAGTACCGGTGAAAAAATCAGCCAAGTAGAACACTTGCGATTTTGATATCGTATTTTCTCTCCCATAAATATACCAGCAGGTGCCCACGGCTTCGCCCGCAATTACTTGCTCAACTGCTAGATATTGTGCTTAAATCATTTATTTAACAGAAAAATAATTAAAACATTATATTTATGAGCACTGACATCTTTTTACCTAAATTGGAGGAATTACGTAATTTTACTCTTAATAAAATTGAATTGTTAAACGTTAAAAATATAAATAAACGAACAAAACGAATCTTATTACCATATGGGCATACAAATTCCAAACGAAACGATTTAAATGAACCATAGATTCATGAACCTTACCCAAATCATGCAAAAACAATTTTATTATAACAATTGATAATTTAAAAAAAACTAAAAACCTGGTTTCGAGGTGCATTTCACGATCAAAGTGCGCCACCCGGGGAAAAAAAGACCTCAGATTAGAGTTCCCTAGCCCAAAAAAACCCCGCATAGTGTTTTTCGTCCAAATCATTCCATGTTTTTCCATTAAGGCTTTGCCCGCGAAACTTGTAAGCTGTAAAGAACGCATTGAATAATTCGAACATTTCGATTAAAGGGTTGAATTTACTGATTATTTTATATAATCTACAAAATTTTGAGGTACATAATTTACTCAAATATAAATTTTAATACCTTCTCTAATTTTCAAAGTTATGTTTCATTTATTTCCAAAGCCTTTTGTAAAGATTGCCAACAATACACAGTTGTCATGTCAACTGTGATTTGGATTTGATAATTCTGTGTAAAAAGGGACTAAGTATTCTCAAAAACATTTGATTTTGGTCATTTAAATTCAAAATTTTTCAAAATCCTTTCTTAGTGAGCACCTAGGTTAGGAAACGAAGGTACTGTCAAAATTCCAAATCTCTACCTATTATAGCAGGACAAAGCCTCTTATATATAGCGAGAGAGAGAGAGATTATATTTAATGTGAGAATTTGATGAAATACTTTTATAACAAATGACTTTTAGGTTTTATATCATTTCTAGAATTCTGAACCCATACTTCACTAATCTAACCATTACCTCTCAGCCATAGCTTTGTTTTCACAAATGCTGAATGCTGTAAGGTGTAAAATTCTTAAGTTCTAAGAATTGGAATATATCAAGAGTAGAAGAAGTCTTGTGAGTGATTGATACAGAAATCGTGTTGCATGTGAGAGTGCTATAAACAAGAAGTCTGGTAATATTAGACATCAAGAGTGCACACATCTATTTACATCTCATGAATACATTTCAATTACGAAACTCAAAGTCAGGGAATTGCTAACGCGAGATATTGTCAAGTTGACAGTCTTTGTATGACTTATCCTAAAACCCAATGTAACTATCCTGCAAACTTCATGTCAAGAGGATACATAAAACTATTTATTTATTTATTTATTTAACCTGACTGAGTTAAGGCCATAAGGCCTTCTCTACCACTCAGCCAGGGCAAAAACATGAAATACATAATAATAATAATAGTACCGATAATAAATTAAAACAAGAAATGATATACCTGAATACAAGAAACTTACATTAAATACAAAGAAAAAATTCGAACATAAGTACTTGAATAATCAAAGTTATATTAATAAATATGAATTCCCAAAATGTATGACGGGCATCACTTGAGAACGGCTCGACCGATTTGGCTGATATTTTATTTTTTTTTGGTTATGTTCGTAATTGTCAGGACAAGGTTTGTATGAAAGAAAATTTTTGGAAAATCCACGGGAAAAGTCGGAAATGTGAAATGAGTCACATTAGAGAGTTCTGCTGTCAATTGTTTACATAACGAAAGTATTGTTTACGGTGTTCACATAGGGCTTTGGAAACTATATTATAATACTGGGATTTAACAAATTTTGATACTATCGATGTAATTAATACATTAATTGTGAAAATAATTCTTGAAATCCACGAAAATAAAGCAGTCACATAACTTTCTCTACCCGCGACATGGAAAATATTTTCTCACTTCACATTTTGATGTAGAATAAGCGGTCGAATGGCAGGGACAACTTAAGCGTGTGCCAGTGAGTATGCTATATCGGAAGTCGGTAACAAATCCTATCCACTGATACATCACTCATAGCTGTAGGCTTTGTATTAGTTGAGAAATAGGCCTAGGGATGTTTATCAGAGGCTCTAAGCATTTAAAAGAAGACAAAATGGGATAGAACATTTTCAGTCCTACGCGCGCAGTATATTATGTCCCAGGATTTTGGGAAGGAAAGTATGAAAGTGATATTGAATTTATTTTTTACTTCAGCCCCGAAACGGTTGTATGGCAATATGAGAGTGAGAATTACCATTTTCTGTCAAGACAATACAATCTTATGTAACCGGAATATCTTTTTCTTCTTATTTGCACTCCTCCCAGGCATGGTGTGTAGAAGCAATGGAATGCAACATTCGACATCATCTATGAGCCATAAAAAAGCTACATTTAGCGTTTTCTGAGGGAATAGTCTGACTGTCATATGTCGTTCTTCCTCATTTCTAATTCTACAAACATATTATACGAGGGATGTTCTGAAAGTAAATTTCGTCATTTCTTTTTCACATGGAAACTTTATTACCAAAACAAATACACCATGCAATCATGAAATATACCCCTTGCACTATTTTTCAACATAGTCTCCACCGACATTGAGACATTTGTCATAGCTTGCAATCAGTTTGAAGAAACCACTCTGGTAAAACTCGGTGCCCTGCTATGCAAGGAATTGTCGCACAGCCTTCTCCCCCTCAGCATTGTTTTGGAAGTGACGTCCCGAGAGTGCGGCTTTCATTGCATGGAACAGGTGCCTTCCTTCACTGAACATGCAACACCAGCGACCAACAATTTGATGAGACATGACCTCTTCACCATACACAGTCTGTAGGCGTTCATGGATGATGGACACACTAGTCCTACATGCCCATTCATACCGGATAACAGCATGTACTTCCATTGTCGACCACGTTTTCAGTACACGTCCATCTGCCATCGTGATTTGTACTCAAATAACCTCGGGCACGCCAGTCTACTGCTACTCTCTCTTCTTCGGGACTCTACTCATGCATCGTTTCTCCTCTGCTGACGCTCTTTCCGTCGTTGAACCAGCAATAGGTGTCGATTCTTATGGCAGTTGTTTGCTTCATCTGCTTTACCATCTTCACTTTAAAAAAAAAACGACGAAACTTACTTTTGGAACATCCCTCGTATAAGGACCTAGAGTTTCAACATCGAAAGTCCTCCATAAGTTAATTTCATATTACAAAACACAAAACCCGGGCGACGCCGGGCCTTTTAAGCAAGTATATAATACAAATGACTAAAATAAGGAAATTAAACAAAAAGATGAAAGACTAAACAAATAGCCTACATTCTTAGTTATTACAAAATGTAATGAAAATTATATTTATATATTACTAATTAGCATCAATTCCTAAATGTTATTGTATACTAAATTTATTAAATGGTGGTTGAACTGTGAAGTCGTTTGGCAGCTCCTGAGATGGCTAGGCAGTGAATTCCAGTGACGAATAGCTGTTGTAAACAAATTCGAATAATGTGTAGTTCTGTAAAGAGGTATGGATAGTAAGGGATCAAGCTGAGAGCGCGTGCCCAAGTTATGGTATAGTCTGGTTATTCATTGCATGGCCAGGCGGCTTCCTTTCGTTAGGAGGAAAAGTTTGCCGACAGCTCAACCTATGTTCTTTACTTTTACCGCACCAATCAGCTAGTTACCCCAGCCAATCAAAATCTAAGAATGTCCTGCGACAGATATGACAGATACTCGTCAACTCCACGTGGAGTGGAACGCGAGGTTGCAAGATCTAGTTACAGTAAACGATAACACGTGTGAATTGATTAAAGTGAGGGAAGAACTGAGGTCAGTTATAATAATGAGAGAATATTGCAACGTTGCTTTTGTTTTGGAAAGCGGAAACCAAGCCCGATACAGTTAGATCAATTAACATAAAGAAACAACTACTTAATGTTTTATCTCTTTGAAGCCGCCTGGCTATCCAATCAATAACTGGACTATAGGAAGAAAGGTAATGAAAGCGACTGGAAAGATAGCTAGGAGTTGAGGTATGCAGGATTCTATAGAGCGACATTAAACGATACTAAAAGCTGCGTTGCTCCACCAGATAAAATGTAAAATTACTAGGAGGTGCCCGTGGCTTCGCCACGATAATTCTTTTAAAAATTAAAAATTAAGAGTATAATAATTATTAAAGCATTATATTTATTAACACTTGCACGCGAATCATTCATAAACTAAGCCATTAATAATTAATGAAACAGCTAAAATTCCTGCTTTAGAGTACATTCCACGACATGAAAGCGCCCCCTGGGAAAACTATATCAGAATCGATTATGCAGTTCCAAAGGAAGCTGTGAACACATAATACGTATTGTTTCTCAGCTGTTTATTGACATGAATATGATGTGAATTTTATTTTATCAATTCAGTGTAATTTTCAAAAATTATATAATGTTTCAAGGGAAGGAATGGGCTTTAGTTTCCCACTCTACTGGATTTCCACACGCGATGTTCGGAGTTGGTATGCGGGCTCTTGCTTGCAGACCAACACTCCCATTGGAATGGTTTGTTTGTATTATTATTATCAGCGATATTTCAAGAGATAAAACCATCAACATTTTACAGCTGTTGCCCCCGGCTTCGCCCACCATTATTCATTGACTCCAGGATTTTTAAGAAAATTACACTGGTAGATTATTAAAAATGTTTGTGGTTCAGAGCTATGAAAATTGTAAGTAAAAATAAAATTAGAATATTTGTTCATTGTGTTCATTTCACTTAGGCCTTATATAATAAAGAAACGGGTTTCCTTCCTAATTTTGTAGTAGTCATGAAAGTTTAGACTGCGAGAGACGAACATCGCCGAGTATACCCGATGTCTCACGAAGCGGGCGAGCAAGCACGCTATTTAGGGCCGTTGAATTGTATAAGAGTAGATTATTAAATATTCGCTATAAATGGAACTCGTTATTTGATATAAATTACCTAGACAGCTTGAAAGCTACTCATGTCATAACTTAACTTACATTATGGCTATGTAATAAACACTAGTAGTGAATCTAGACATATGATGGCGCCGTTACTTTGAAGCTGGACTGGAATGTGGTTATTTCCATCCGGAAAAAGTAGAAAGAAAGGAAGGCAAAAAAAAAAAAAAAATGATCTTCATGTAATAGGAACGAAAGAAGATGTTTTACAAACTAGACTCGCACTCCATCACTTGTTTCTCTTTGTGTTCTTTTCTCCTTTATTTTCCATTTTCGCTCTGAGAAGTCACATTGTCACATCACGGTGACAAACGATGGTAAAATGTCTAGATGTTGAAATCATCTGTTCCCACATTACAATGTGGTTTCACTTTATAACTTGTGTTCCTAACTTTTAAACAGCAAACAATGGAAGTAAAGGATCGAGCGAAAGAATTTTATTGCTTGATATTTGAATTACAATTGCTACATCAACCAAACAAGTTGTCTGCTAGAGCTTTCAAATAAATGAAATCACAGAAATGCATTTGAATAAATAAGTCTTCCACATTCTGCAGGTTTTATTTTCAAATCCTCCGACTGGAGTTTTCATTGACTGCATGAAGTCTGGACTTCGTGCTTATCACGAATAGATTGTAGCTTTTGTTTTACCAACCTCATTGTATATTTCTGTGAATTTAAATGTAATTTAATGTGAAGCAGTCAGAGAGAATAACTACACAGTAGATCCTTATTAGGATGAAATAGTGTAAAGAGACACATTAACGTGGTCCCCGTGATTATAATGTACAACGGTTTCAATGGCTTCCAACCGAATTAGTATAAGACACATTCCAAGTTTTCGGAAGCCGTTTTCTCTTAGTAAATGTTTATAGGAAACTCCAAGAAAGGTTAGGTGGACTGGGACCAATAGGGAAGCCGGGAAGTGGGTCAAATAGACAGAAAACTCTGATTTGGAAGGAAAAATGACCAATTAATAATGTCCACCACTTCCTGGCTTGCCTATTGGCCCCTACTCCGTCTTTTTTATTCACAACACAGACCTTTTACTAACTAGCTCACTTCTGCAGACGATGGCAGCGGAGGCAGCAGCGAAAGCTCGGAATCAGTCTCCCAGTCATAACAGTAACTGAATTCACATCTCTGCAATATTTAGCATTTGATGCTATGGAAGCTGAGTGATAAGTTACCTACGCTATACTATACTATGCTATACTACATGCATGCAACACATCTCACACACCCCGCATAGCGCTATCACACCACCATTAATTGGAGTCTCAACCAATTAGTTAGTTTGGAATCGGCCTGCTTGGTATCGTGGTTACCTTGTCTAGGTTCGACAGTCAACAACCTCTTCGTATCTTTTTGAAGAAGGGAGGTCTGGAAAGGCGTGCATTGCAATGTATTGCTAGACCTGTTATATCTTCATCTAACCAGCTTACCATAATGCTAAGATCTAGAATTAAGTTTATTGTAATATACTGATATTTTATAGTCTGTAAGATGAAACATAACAGTGTCGGAAACTTGTAAAAAGGTCTATAAATAATAATAATAATAATAATAATAATAATAATAATAATAATAATGAGAATAATAGTAAAGCACCGGTCCAGGAAGTACAGTGAGTCCCACGCTAGAGTTGGCATGACGCGGGTTTCTACGTCGCGGCGGGCACTGCTCCAACTCCCGAGCGATCGGGTGAAATATCTAAGCAAACAAAGCCGCGATCGGTGTAATGATTCAGGTTCTCACATTTACGGTTAAAATTACAATGAAAACAACCACGTACCTCATCACAAGAGATGTTGGAAATGTTCTCCTCTTGCATCCACACAATACTGACTCCTTTTTAGGAAATTTTCTTTCACGAGCATAAGTACAGCTTCCGAGATAGAGTTAATTTCTCTTGCGAGGTTGTATTTAAGTTCTTCTAATGTATGGGAAATTGACCTATGCACTTTATTTTTCAAGTTTCCTCATAAATAATATTCACATACCGATAGAAGAACTTAAAGACAATATCACATGGGCCTAAAACAAGAGAAATTAACTGTCTCGGAAGCTGAAGTTATGCGCGTGAAAGAAAATTTCCTAAAAAGGAGCCAGTATTGTGTGGATGCAAGAGGAGAACATTTCCAACATCTCATGTGATGAGGTACGTGGTTATTTTCATTGTAATTTTAACTGTAAATGGGAGAACCTGAATCATTACACCGAACGCAGCTTTATTTGCGTAGATATTTCACCCGATCGCTCGGGAGTTGGAGCTGTGCCCGCCGCGAGGCAGAAACCCGCGTCATTGGCCAACTCTTGCGTGGGACTCACTGTAGTACGAATACAACCTCTAAAAAACTATACTCCATGACGCTTCATCCCTGAAGATACTTGGCCTACCACCCGACTATTGCGTCATCAACCACAGGCAGATGGCAGGATTGGGGGCATAATGTCAGCATGCCGACACCCACGGCCGTTAATGGTGGTTTCTATGACAGGAGCCGCTACTTCTCTATCAAGTAGCTCCTCAACTGAATCACGAGGCTGAGTGCACCCCGTTCCAGACCTCCCTACCTCATAAAAATCCGGGGATCGAATCCTGGCCGACGGATCTGTAGTCAGCGATGCTAACCACAATACCACGCCGACGGTCCACGAATACGACTTCCTACTTGTGAAATTAGTTCTGGGATCAATTCAGCATTCAGTAATTCTGCCAGGATTTCTTATTTCTGGTCACGAGACGATTCTACTAAAAGCCATTCATGACATAATTAATGTGGCTGTTGTCTGTGAACAAAACACGATTCCTATAATTATGATAATTATTATTACCATAAAAAAGATCAAAATTTAATTGCTTCGAGCATTATCAAAATGCAAGAAGATACTCCATGTAGGCAAATACCGTACATAGTCTAAATTACGTTCTGAAACTTTATAGTAGGGAACTCTTATTGCAGAAAGTCTTGATTTTATGAAATACAAACAATGTAAGAAAAATTATTAAGTGCCATAATGGTACCTTCTAATACTATACAGAACGGGGAAAAAATGCCTGTCCATCCGCGCGTTTGTAAGCGCGATAACTCGAATACGCTTTATGAGATTTTCATGAAACGTAGGCCTAATATACGTCCAAGGGAAGAAGCCTTTTGACTTTGGACCTAATCGGGTGACCGGTACCGGCATAATGCCAAATTAACGGTTTAAAAGAACAATTACTATAAACGACTACAAAGCCGCGTGGCTAACTCACTCACTGACATACTGTAATTGTTTGCCACTTCCAGATTAGCTAGAAACTTGAAATATTGCATGCTTATAGCTTATAGCCTTTAATTGACGGAAATATTCCAAAAAGTTCCTTTTTTTATCCCCGTAAGACATTCAAAATGGCGGACGCAACTATAAGGTCTATGCAGACCTTCTTTGGAGGCCGATAGTAGCTAAACGTTAAGTCTATAAAAAAAACCCGATTGGTCCAGCATTAACGGATTTTAACAGGTCCAAAAGTTTGGTCCTACGAGTTTATGTTGTAGCCTATCTTCATCAATTACACCTTAGATAGAGTTAGATTTTTTTATTTAAATATTTTTTTAAATATTTTCCTCACATTACGTAATTTATGACACACTTATAGGAAATCTCGAATAATAAAATTTGGCATAACTGTCTTAAACGTGCAAAATTTGGCAATTTTAGCTGCCCCATAAGTATGGATATTCGTGACGTCATTCACTTCTAAGACAGTCTAATCATCCAATTATTAACATTGATGTTTATTCACTTTCACATGCGCTAAAAATTTGAAATTTCGCACAATTATTGCTTTTAGTCTATAACCGATGGAGAAATTCCAAAACTTTCATTTTTTAAATTTTTTCCCTCCAAAACAAACTTCATTTTAAAAATCATTATTGTGTATTTGTACGATTTCAGACTTTTTGACAAAAATAAAAGGATAGCCCTTTTGTTGAGGTGAGGAATTTGTTTTAATTTCGTTCTTTTTATATTCTAGTTATCCCACTTATTCCTTCACATAAGCTTATCAATCTTTCTAAAAAAATCGTGGTCTAAAGCTCAGTCTTTTCTGAACCATGACCTGTCGACTCCATCTGGCACTTTGTTACATAAGGTTACCTGGTTTTAAATTTTTAGTTTTTATAGTATAATAAGTGTATAAGTTATTTCAATTGTTTCATTTTAATTAAATTCCACGTGTTTTCTATTGGTAGCGACCAATCTCTATTGCCTATATATAAAAGGCTTTGTCCTGACTGACTGACTGATTGACTGACTGACAGACAGAGAATCAACGTAGAGCCTAAATTATAACAGGTAGAGACTTGGAAGTTTGACAGTACCTTCGTTTCACAATGTAGGTGCTCACTAGGAAAGGATTTTGAAACATTTTGATTTTAAATGCCAAAAATTAAATGTTTTTGAGAATACTTAATCCATTTTTACACAGAATTATCAAATCTAAATCACAGTTCACTTGACAACAGTAACTTATTGTTGGCAGTCTTCAAATAAGGCTTTGGAAATAAATGAAACGAGACATGACAAATTATAGAATTATCAATATAATCCATGTTATAAATAAATATTAAAGAATGAAATCTACGAAAATAATGCAGTCACATAACTTTCTCTACCCTGGACATAGAGAAAACAATAGGCCTAAGAGGTATGGTAATATGTATATTATTATATCGCTGGTTTTTGGACAGACAAGTATGAAAGTGATATTACATTTCTGTTCAATTTCATCCCCAAAACGGTTTTATGGTAACATGAGAGTGAGAAATAAAATATTCCGCAAAGACAATACAATTTTATGTTACCGAAATTTATGTTTCTTCTTATTTGAACCCCTACCAGGCTTGCTGTGTACAAGCGATGGGATGCAAAATTCTACATCCTCTATAAGGCATAAAAAGCTACACGAAGCTTTTTCTGAGAAAATAGTTTGAGTGTGATAAATCCTTCTTCCTATTTCAAATTCTAAATACCTATATAATGACCTATAATTTAAAAATCGAAAGTCCTTCATAAGATCATTTCCCATTACAAATTAAAAAACCCGGGCGACGCCGGGCTTTTTAAGCTAGTAGCCTATTAATATACACGTGTTAACAAACAACGTTAATGATACCTGTATTCTCCAAGTATTTTAAATTTCGTTTGTAAAAAATAATTCTGCTTTACTTAGTAGCAACACGAAGTGAGATTCAAGTGAGAATCGGCAGGAAGCAGGTTTCAGGCTGGGTGCCACACACGTACTAATGCACAGCACAACACCCAAATGCATAGCGGAGATTACATTTTATAGGTAACCTAACTACTACAACAGAGATAAAGAATACTCTGCTCTAGCTGTTAATATAAATTATAATCTGCATATAGCTATTTATGTATCAAGTACGCAAAATAACGCTTTAGCGGACGAATCTAGTATAGCAGCCGAGGCTGAAATACTGGATGAGTCCGATAAAGTTTTTGCGTACGTGGTGCATACAATATTTTTTTTGGTAAAATATCTCTAAATTATACGAAACGAAACAAAAATACCGTATAATTAATTATAATGAAAAATAGTACGCCACTTGTTACTGTCTTATTCTCACAGCTCCCTGAATCGCCGAACAATGAACCGTACGTCCGAATACGAAATGCGGTATAGATGCATGAGTCGCTTTTTGTAAACAATAATGCATACGAACTAGCATTTATGGCAAGCTTGTAAAATTATGAATAATATTCCCGGGGAAATTTCAATCCAAGCCAGAAACATTGAATTGGAGCTGGTACCAGCAACTTCACGGCAGCAGTAGACGGAATAAATTGCAATTAAGTGCTGGTGCAAAGATGGTAAGTAATGAACGAAGATGTGAAAAGTTGTTGGCTTATATTTGTTGTTTTGTGATGAAGTAGGCTACCTTGTTTTGCGAAAAACCCTGGTGAAATTTCTGATTATCATAAAGAAACATGTTGGCTTAAATTTGTTGTTTCATGACCAATTACATGCAAAACTCCATGGTAAGTTGGTGTGACTGGTCAATGCCATCTGGATTTTGTTTATAGATTTGCCATGACGACTTTAAGTACTAGGCCGATAAAACTGCATTTTGAATGCAGTTTGAGTGCAGTTTTATGCAATTTTAGCGGCCTTGGTTGCCAGTCCGACAAGCAGCTATGCATTTTAGCAACCAAGGCCGCTAAAATTGCATAAAACTGCATTCAAACTGCATTCAAAATACAGTTTTATCGGCCTAGTACTTTAAAGTCGTCATGGCAATCTATAAACGAAACTCAGATGGCATTGACTCGCCACACCAACTTTAACATGGATGGTCATAAAACAACAAATTTAAGCCAACATGTTTCTTTATGATAATCAGAAACTTTACCAGGGTTTTTCGCAAAACAGGGTAGCCTTCTTCATAATATAACAACATATATAAGCCAACAGCTTTTCACATCTTGGTTCACAAGAGAATCATTGCTTACCATGGATTGCTTGCAATATATTCCTTCTCATAGTCTACTGCTGCACAAGCACCAATGTAATATTTCTGGCTTGGATTGAAATTTCCTCGGGATTAACATTCATATTTTCACAAGCTTTTCATAATTATAGTTCGTATGAATTATTGCTTACAAAAAGCGACTCATAATTCATCTATACCGCATTTCGTATTGGTACTTACGGTTCATTGTTGTTTTGCGATTTAAGTGTCTGTGGGAATATGACTTTAACAAATGGCTGACTACCTTTCATTATAATTATTTATAAGGTATTTTTGTTTCATTTTATATAATTTAGAGAGCTTTCATAAAAAAATATTATATGCAGCACGTACGCAAAAACTTTATCGGACTCATCCGGCCGCTATACAAGATTCGTCCGCTATAACGTTATTTTGCGTACTTGATACATAAATAGCTATTAAAACAGATAAACTAAATTTCCAATGACAAGTGAACATCTTTTGTGAGACAAGCAGAAACTTGGGGAAAGTGGCACAAGTGATATATCACACTCTCCAGTTATTAATGTTGTGAGGTTCACATGCACTTCAATGGGTCCTGGAGATCGCTCTCGAACTGTTATGTACTGTTCTTTCCTATAACCTTACTTTTTTCTTTACTACGGTAATTTACATTTTGTCATGATCACAGATAGGCTCTATTGTGATTCTGTCTACTCTTCTTCAAAGATACGTAACATGATCCTGTCCTCTTCATCAGTGAACTACCGTGATTTAACGTTCTCGAATTTGCTGAACTTCGAAATAGAAATATTTTAATAGACGAGAGTTTCGTTGAAATCGTAAAACATATCTCACTTGTCTTTGGTTTTGAGTGATAAGATAGGCAGGCCTATACAAATTATATTTTTCATAAATAAATGTGTTTGTAAAAATTTAAGAAGCCAGTCTATCTGATCCACCCCATCTAGCAGTTCTTTGTATTTTTTTTTCCAGTTACACACTTCACCCAAAATATTTCACCCGAGGAAGTTTTCGAAAGCTGGGAATCAATCCTCAAACCTGCTTTGAAGCCCGAGAAACCCGATATCCATTCTCAAACAAAGAGAGTAGGATTACAAGTGAGCGCAATGACGTAAGACAGGGAGGAAACCACACATCAGGACTACTATTAGCATCGAAACATACTTTAGCATTCTTTCGTTGTTATTCTCCTAAATGGCGTTCCTCACAACCACAGAACTACTAGATTAAAAAATACACAATTAACATTCCTGTTAATTTGTCCTCGTAATCCTAAATGAAGACGCAATGAAATTGCAGTTATCAATAAAATAAGAAATTCAGAAAACATATATTTGTGTCTGTGGATTAGACTCCAGTGCACTGTATGCACTTGCCTTGCTACTGGTGTCAAGATGAACCGAGTTTAGGGGTTAGTGGATTAGAAGGGGTACATCACGCCAATGCTAATAACTTCGCTCTTCACTACCTCCTGCCTCCCTATAATGTAATTTTCTTCTCACCCTACGCGCCCTAATTACAATATACACATCTGAAGCCACACTTGTAGCTTCAAGACTTCTCTAACTGCAGAACTCACAGGAAATATTCTAACTCTACTTTATACTCAGCTATATAACGAAACAAGACGAAATGTTGTATTTCTAGGGGACAAGTATGTTATGTTTTAGATCGACAACTTTCTCACTTTATACATTTTCACCTAACTTTGTCCAAAATGGCTACCATGATTTTTTATAAATTCGTATATAGACCCTTACTGTTTGAACTAATACCTAAGATTTTATTTGGAATATTTCGGATTAATTCTTGGAATGGTAGCTACAAGCTAGCATTTAAGTTGTCTCTCAACAACTTACGTTGAAGCAACTGATGTCAAACTCTGGCAATGAGGCCGATTTCTACGAGAAGCGAGAAAATAGCAATATCTGTTGTTCAAATAGAGAAAGTTATGTGACTATTACAAAACACATTTTTGTTTTAATTTTTACACAGTCTAACCTTGACTCACAGTTGTGATTCATGCTGGGTTAGAAGTCAGTACGGTATACTAAAAGGTTCGCATTATGTATGAAGCCCTCCCGACGCGTTTATTTCGGCAGCAAAGTTAGGAACATGGCGGTCATTACTAATGAATGCAATGCAGAACATGGATTGATGACTGTTGGAAGTTAGGAAAGTGTTCAGCTAATATAAAGCATTTAAATTCACGTGCCTATTGAATAAATGAGCACAGCCGATACACTCTTCAATGCATTATTTACTGTTATCTCGGACTTATTTCTTGTTTGGTCACTAATGAATAATGATACAACTTCCTACGTATTGAAATTTGATAACAGAAATTATTATTCTTTCATTGAAATCTTCATAATTTAAATACTTGGGTCATTTATCATAAATTGTTATTGTGAAAGTCCATCAACATCAACATGATGATCAACCCGTAAGTCATAATAATAAATTATAAGAGATGAAAACTTGATTCGCACACTTACAGCACTTGATGGTAGAAAAGGTTTACAAACTACTAAACAGGAATGTATTAGCAAGACAGGTAATATTTTTAGTTCAAGCCGTGGCAGGCTAATATTAAGTGACGCTAGACCTGAATCAAACATTATATTTCACTTCTACAGTCTTGCGACACTATTTCTGCCTCAATAATAATGATATAATAAAAGCAACGGGAAAATAAAACACACATTGTCAGAGGTCGCGGCGCAGACACCAATGTCAGGCTAGTGCTATATTTTGGACTGGAATTTGCTGACAGTTGTTATATATTGGTGTGATGACTGAAAGTTTCCAACTCTTTTTGTTTTACTGCTTTGCATGCTTTCCTGCCAATATTTTGACATATTCACAATTGATTTTACTTCCTATGCCCGTGCCATAGGAGGCTTACTAAAGGTAGACACCCAAGTCCCAAGTTGAGTTTTTTAACATAAATACTCGTTTTGAGGTCTCCTGATTCCAATACAATAATACTATTTTCGGGAACTTGTCTGTGTGTGAACGGCCAAGCTCCAGAACGAAAAAAAAATCGTATTTGGGATGTGAGGATGTGTCACGGAGATTGGCGACAACTTTCTCTTATTTCTAAGCGGCTTTACTTGAAGAAATTTTCATTTTTCGCGATTTTCTCGAAAACGACGCTAACGAATTTCTTTAAATTTTAGTTGCTGATACCAAGAGCTAAAACTCTTATTTCAAACATTTTTGAGGAAAAATATATTTGGAGTGTAGCCATAAGCCATCCACTCTAAATACGCACTCTTTGCAATATGACCTCTTGTAACGGAACATCGTCCAAATAAAATTATGTATTTGGGATAGGTATCTTTTGGGGATGAGACACGAAGATCGGTAACGACTTTTTTTTATATATTTAAGGGGACTTTACATGAAAAAAAAATTGTCACGATTTTCTCAAAAACAGCTCTTATCATTATGTTTAAATTTTTCACATGGGGTGCTTATACTAAGAGCTAAAACTTTTATTTGAAACATTTTTTCGAAAAATTATCTGAGTGGTAGTTATAAGCCACCCACTCTGAATACGTGCTCTTTGCAATATGGCCTCTTATTCTATATCTGAATGTGAAGTGAGAAAAATGTATTGGCCATCCTTAAAGTAAGAAAAAATTAAGAGGATACATTAATCATACTATATTTGGGTTATTTATCCTTCAGGATTGCGATGTGGTAAAGACATTATCTTCATTTTTACAACCATTTTACATGAAGAGAATGTCATACACAATAATTATATTATACTAAGAGGCCTTACGTTTATTTGGGCGGAGGAAGTTATATGAGTTTCATTAAGATTTTTACGGTTCTTGATTTGGGCAACTTGTGACCTCGGCACACACGCATCGCAGGGTCTATGGGGCCTTCATTTCGCCTGTGAGTGGCACTAGACTGTCTCGACTTCAATGTTTTATAAATTGTATTTCTATTTATAGAAGGACAATGTGGGTTCTGATATTGACATTCCCTTGAGACCAATCAAATCTTACAGTAGTACTATCAGCTGGTTTCAACTGGCAACAGCGCACAGATAGACCGCCGCTTATTACGCGAGGAAAACATGTGCCTTGACTTTGCCATATTCCATGAACTACGTGATCTACGTATTTAATTTGCATGACAACTTGAATGAAGAACCGATGTGAAAAACATTGATCAATAGGGATAATACTACTTGTGAATTAAATCACGGTTATAAGTATGGGTAAATTTTTCCGATGAGAATAATATTCACCTGAGAGAAACATGGTGTTTGAATAAAAATGTTGTTTCTACCGGAGGATCTGCATAGTTATATTGGTTGCACCCTGTGTATTGCTATGATATATATTCACCAGTTCAGTTATATTCTACAGTTCTACCCGTTTCTATTACAGGGATTGCAAAATTCACTTATTACATTCCTCGTTTGACGGAACTCAACAGAAAATGTACCAACTTGCCACAGAAATATGCAGATACACTCACCAAGTAACAAAGTTTTAGAGGTGTCACGCATATCGGGATAGAAGAATTGTGTAGCAATTTGAGGGAAGAAGTGGGATAAGGTTCATTGCATTCCTTGTTGTGTTCTGCTGGGATATATGACGTCATAGTGGCCGATTTTCACACGTAAAGTACTTTGTTCTATTCCCAGCTTACTTAAAAATATCCAATATATTATATCTCATTATCTACTCGAGGAAGAAAAAACTATGCCTTTAAGTTTCAATAAGAATTATAGTTTATTATGGTGTTAACTTATTTTATCAGATGTCAACTTTTATTTTCAAATACACAGACTTACATACGAATGAGTGCTACATTCTAAAGACGCAGTTTCAGAGACTTATCACATAACGTGATAAGAGACAAAATACTATCCAAATTATACACATTGTAGAATAATTTATAACTTCAATTAATGAATAAGAGGAATATAAAATTGAAACAAGTATATACGCAAAAAGAACTTAAAGATAAAAGTGAAAACTGGGAAACAGATAAAAGTTTATAGGTTAGATATAAGATATGTAATATTAATATAAAGTTTAACTGTTTATTTTAAATAATTATGGGTAATACTTAGCAACAGAATTGTACTGTCGTGTTCTGATTCTGTTAAGGGTAAACTTTTTATTAATTCCTATTTACGTAATGTCTTCACTTATAAATGTATGATGCTTTCTATGAAAGTTAATAAACATGATTTATAAATTAGTTCGTTAGTCATTACATTAAATCAGCTTTTCTGGATATTAAATAGGCTTTTAAACGTACTGTAATTATTGTTTCTTGTTGCAGATTTAAGGGAGTTCTCTCCAGCATGTGATACCATATTGCAAAAGTTTTTGAACTATTACTAAGAACACTAATTTTAGCAAACAAGCCGCTAAATATTCTCATAATCTAACAAAGTTATATATTGTTTTCCTTAACTTGTTACATGGAAGTAGTTAGATGGGAGCCCTGTGGGACTAGCTGCTGCACCCGCACTCCTTCCGGTTTCGTGACATCTCTTCCGGTGTAGGCTTTATTTAGCCTATTACGATAACAGATAACGAAAATTTGAACGCCTATGATGGCCTCACTTCCAGTTTTTTTTTAAATTAAAAACGTTCACCATTTACTGGTCACGGGCCCCTCATCGATCGCCGACCATCCTCATACAGTTGTCTGATTTAAGTAAATAACAAAGGAGAGTTCACTTTGACCATATTAATTGGTGTAAACACTGTAAACTTGTGTTAGTTGGTCGTTAGTTATCAAATGATATCAGAAACCATATTTCCAACATTTTTTTATTACTTACTTACTTACTTATTTACTTACTCAATGGCAATAGACAATTCCTCAGCAAGCTAAAGTAATACTATCTATTTTATGGAATCCGAAGGTTCATTGCCGCGCTTATCTGCGCCCGCCATTTAACCCTTTTCTGTGGTAACTCCATACAATCATCCCTCGCAAATCCTACTTCCCTTAAATCTAACCTAACATTGTCCTCCCACCTACGTCTAGGTTTTCCAGGTGGTCTATTCCCTTCGGGTCTCCCAGTCAATATTTTTGAGATGTCTTTCCTCTCCCATGCAAGCAACATGTCCAGCCCATTTCATCCTCCGTGATTTAATTACCCTTACTATATCCGGTGATGAGTACAGGCCATGAAGCTCATCGTTATGAAGTTTTCTCCAGTCCCCATTTTTATCCCTCTTGGCCCAAACATTTTCCTAAGCACCCTGTTTTCGAACACTATTAGATTATGTTCTTCCCGACCAGTAAGCGGCCATGTCTCACATCCATGTAATACAAACGGCAGGATAATAATCTTATAAATCTTTATTTTTAGATTTCTGGATAGAAGACGAGACTGCATAATAACAAGCTTATCCTTATTTGAGTCTACACTTAACTTCTACCTTAATATTATTTGGGTCTGTAATCACTGCATGCAGATATTTTAATTTCTACACTTGTTGGAAGGATTTACCGGCTATTCTAATATTTTGGTAGAGTATTATTTTGACGTTTCGTGACCATATACTTAGTTTTTTCTGTATTAATTTCCAATCCGACATTCCTGCAGGCATCGAAAATACTTTCTACATTTCTCTCAATTGTGTTTATGTCATCGCCCAACAGACAAACGTCATCTGCGTAAGTTAAAATCGGGCGACTGCCATTTAATTCTAGGCCTACTTTGTTTTCCTGAACTTCCCTAATGGCATATTCCAAAGCGAAATTAAAAAAGTAAAGGCAATAGTGCTTCAATCTCTTCTAATGGCATACCTATCTGACATAAATTTCCCTACCCTGACTCTGCTATAGGTTTCATTTAGACACATTTTGATTAGCCTAACTAACTTCTTTTGTATCCCAAACTCAATGAGGATATTGTACAATTTGTCTCGCCTAACTGAATCATATGCTTTTTTAAATTCTATGTATAGCTGGTGAATAGACTTATTATATTCCCACTTTTTCTCTAAGACTTGGCGAATACAAAATATATGAATATATATATCAGTATTTTCTTATTACTAGGCCTTATAATAGTATTTGTTTTTTGTTCTAAATTGTGTTGAAATCCTGATTAGTAAATCATTGTGTTGAAGCGTGTAAATACAAAATTCGACACTACTTTAAAATGAATGTATTGTTTTTATTGCAATCAAAACAATTTCAAGAACCAAGCATAAACAAAATGTGTGTAAATATTCAAAAAGCAAAAACTTAAACATTACACCGGTATTATGTTATACCAATAGTTGAAAAATGAAAATAAATGTGGGGCTATTTGCTAAAATATGTTACAAACATAATGCCAACATAAACACCTAATTAATTTAGCACAAACTAAATCGGCATTTTGAATAAACGTAGCGCATGTTTCCACCAATTGAGAAGCGTAGCTTGACTGAGGGCATGCGGATGTCAACTTCACGTTTAAAGACCGCCGCAAAGTGAAGGGTCATGTTGAATACTCAATAACTAAACACAAGGAATGAAAGCAATCCTCATTAACGCGATCATCCGGCGTGCAATGCGAAATACTCATAATATATTATTTGTAAAGTGCATGAAATCAAACAGTAATTGCACTGGAATTTTAAACTGAATTTTATAAAACGTATCCCTGACAAGCAATACATTTTATTTCATGAGCCAGGGAACATTTTTGACGAGAGGGGAAATCTCCCATCCCCTAATTAATTCAAGCGCTGGCTTAGGCTCTTCACTTCTCCGTGGAACTTCCTTCTCGTTACTCATGTAACAGAACATTTTATCAAACTTTTCCAGCTTTTCATAAAATTATATTACATGACCGGGACCGAGACGGGCCCCTTGGACCCGGCAGCCCCCCCCCATGTGGCGGCCCTGACCGAAACTTAACATAACAAGGTCACACCTCCGGTTACGTTCTTTTATAACATCCCTGTTCGAACCCCGCTGAGGGTAGGGTATGTATATGCAGATAAGCCTTTTCAACTGGCCTTACGCAATCCTTGTTTATTTTCTTAAGCAATCGCTTACGCTTTCTGGTTCAGTACGTGGTATAGGGCGTTACAACCCTCGGTTTAAACCTTTGGTTACGTTCATGTTTACCCTATCTCTATCCCTTCGAAGGTACACGTAGTTAAGCCCCATACATCCCCAAGGATCCTCGCTTCATGTGTTAAATTCTTATGCTAACAGAGTGACCAAGTCCCTCCAAAAGAGAGAGAAAGAAGACAACAGCTCTGTAGTTAGGACCTTATGATAGGAGCTGACATTCTTCAGAACTGGCGTTGCTAGCATAGGGTAGTTATTCAGAGATACTTACATTACCATCAAGTTGTTTTTATTCGAAACGACTCGAATGGGCGATGATGCAATTACATCATTTTCTCGGCCCGAACAATGTATGTAGTTATTTTATCGCCCAAGTTCCAAACAAATACACATCTTTCATTACACAAACACTGAACCCAATCCTACATTAATATTACTGTACATTGCGGCAACGTTTCGCTGGTAGACAGGCTGATATCTATTTTGTGAAGATGAAATTTCAATCCAGCTAACTAACGACTATGCAATGGATAGAATATACGTAATAAACCTGGTCAATAGCAATAACCATTCAGAACCGCACTATATTGCCTCACTTCCAAAACAAATCCCTTAATCACCATGGCGGGTGATCCTGCTGTTATATTATTTCAGTCTATAAATAACGTTGAGTAGAATTTCCAACGTCATTTATTTTCAGGTCTACTGGGCTAAAATTAACTTTCGAAATTCAGCCAGAAGATTTAGAAATAAGCTGGAGAGCCTTCGAAACTGTTGATAATTTGAAACCCGTAAATTTTAAAAAACCAGAAATCATAACTTGACCTTGTTATGCAAATAAAAAGAATATATTTCACTTGAAAGTTCATCATGACATTCAGTGTTATACAGAGAGATTTTTCTTACGATGTGACGAGAACGCACGGTCCGCGCGATAGCTGGAAGCAAGTCGGAAGCAAATCATGAGCCGGCCGGCTTGCGCGCTCCGCGGCACATCGCAAAAATAACGTCTCTGTATACTGAAATTTAAACAGAATAAACACTTCACTGTTTTACACAATATGCATTCTACCAATACACTTCATCGTGACATAACGTAATGCAAATGCAACCCTGTTGACTCATGATGATCGTGTTGACATTCACACACGAAAGTGGTTTATACAGTAGCGAACTTCACTTGTCTAAGGGCGGTATTCCACTATCCAATTCATTGGACAAGAACTTCACGAAGAACTTGTCAGGCGATATTTGAATCAAAGATGCGCTATTACACTACATCCAATAGCTTTGACCAAAACCAGTTTTCTCTGAATAGGGAAAGCTTGAATTTCGAAGATTAAATCATTAAAAAATTCTTTATAATGGCATTGGTTTATTAGTTTTATATAAATGTTTTGTTATATAATTGCAGAAATATCTAAATGACAAGGTAGTCAGACCGAATCGTTACTTTCTTTAAATTGAAGGTTATGTTAACGATGCCACGAGTTTAGGTTCGCTTGCAATGCAATATTTATACCTTCTGGTATGTCGCTTTCGAAATGAATCTTAAATAGTATAAATGCTCTGCCATGAAAGTACTGTTTGAATGATTGTGATTTGTAATGCGGACATACATTGGGTCTGCTCAATACTAAGTAAAAAATGCAGGCTATATACAGAAGGCTTGATTTTTGATGGTGAATCGTAAAACAGTATAAATAATGGCATAAATTTATTAGTTTATAAATGTTTTTGTAGCAGTGACCCCGCATTTGAGAAATATCTATATGACAAAATCAGGCTGAATCATTGTTTACATTGGTTATGTGAGATGAGTTTAGGTTAGCTTGCAGGGATTTTAAAAGTATATCCCTATATTACTACTAGGCCTATAGCATGTAGTACCGGTACATCATTTCTGAAATGTGGATTAAATACTGAATAATCATATATAGGCCTACTTGAAGAAAATGTGGTATCAAACTATTTTGGTGCCGTTTATTTCTCAAAACAGTCGATGTTTAGCCGCCATTATGGACCCCTATGCTATGAATGTCGGGAAATCTTTGATCCAATGTAACGACATGCAGAAAGTCATCAAATGCTCGTCCAATACGGTTTCCTTGAAGCAACGGGCGGCCATTTTCTTTTTTCTAGACGATTTGATCAAATAACTTGGATAGTGGAATACCGGCCTAAGACAATATTTTAAATAAATTCTCAGGATTCCACTGATTACAACTGAAGGCCCCAGAATCATATTGGGTCAAGTGCCATTGATTTACGAAAGTTAGACATAAATGAACATAGTGAAGTATAGTCTACAAGACAGTTGACAGCGTGTCAGTTAAATTACGTTATTTGAAATAAGGTTTTATTGCATTTTACATATCGATGTTTTACGGAAAAATCCGGACTCCATTTTCCTCTAAGTTTTACTCAATTAGGTCTATCACTATTTTTGCTCCTTTTACTATTCTTTTCCCATCGTTTTCCTATTTGTTATCGCAACAATCGATACTGTCATCCACCATCTTACCTTATTACTCACATGATATCACTCGCTGTATTGACCGCTATGCTAGTTTTAGTTAGTCTCTAACGTCCTACTTACTGACTTAAACAGTAATTTCTCTCAAAGACTACAACGTCTTCATAATGCATGCGTCAGATATATATGTAACATTCGTAAATATGACCAGATAACACCGTCACTGGAATCCTTCGATGGGTAAGCCTGCGTGAGCGAAGCTATTTTCACTGTCTCATACTGCTCTATAGAATCCTGCATACCTCAACACCTAGCTATCTTTCCAGTCGCTTTCATTACCTTTCTTCCTACCATAACTTGGGCACGCGCTCTCAGCTTGACCCCTTACTATCCATGCCTCTTTACAGAACTACACATTATTCGAATTAGTTTACAACAACAGCTATTCGTCACTAGAATTCACTGCCTAGACATCTCAGGAGCTGCCAAACGACTTCGCAGTTCAAGCGCCATTTAGTAAATTTAGTATACAATAACATTTAGGAATTGATGCTGATTAGTAATATATATAATTTTCATTGCATTTTGTAATAACTAAGAATGTATTTGGTTAGTCTATCAGCTTTATTTTCATTTCTTTATTTTAGTCATTTGTATTATATATTATTCAAGTACTTATGTTCGAATTTTTTCTTTGTATTTAATGCACGTTTCTTGTATACAGGTATAACATTTCTTGTTTTAATTTGTTATTGTTATTATTATGTATTTCATGTTTTGGCCCCGGCTGAGTGGCAGAGAAGGCCTAATGGCCTTAACTCCGCCAACTTAAAGAAATAAAAAAAATAAAAAAAAATACTTTTTTCTGAGGGCATCAGAAAAGCTTGTGCAACTATGGATCAAGTGCACTGAGAAGTGTGCCAATTGTTTTTCACATACGTTTTTCTATTTAATTAATTTTGGTTTTCAGGTACTCACGCTTTTGTTTATGTCCGTATCTTTCCGTCTCCTGTTTCTGTTCGCGTTTACTGCTCTTTTGTTTTATTATTATCTTTGCTCTCTTACAAGTATACGTGTTATTTTCTTACGTGTTTCGGGGCGCGTTCTAATGTTTTGTTTTGCGGTTTCTTTACTTCCTCGCGTGCTCTTAGCCCTGGCCTTCAGTCTGCAGCTGGGGTTCTTAGCGACAACATCTCCTCTTCTTTCTCCGTCACCGAAACCGCTGTCCAGGTTTTGTCCGTCCTTCTATACAGGTATGCTTTAATTTTGGTTATGACTTAAAGTTTTCTTTTCTTGGCGAGTTATTTAATTTTTTTTATTATTAAATTCTACTTTTCGATTCGGTTCTGTTTCTTACTCGCCAAGATGTTTTTCTTTCGTTTATTGCTCTTCTGTCGTTTAGTTTATTTCCGTTATTAATTTTCTTTCTCGGAGACGGAACGATCCGGATACGCCCCCTTTTCTAATTAATTATGTACAGCAAATTAACTCTAACTAAATGGTCAAGCTTATAATTATAAACAGATATCTAACTTTTGTACCTCACAGTTATAAATAAATTGTTAATGCTCTGAGTCATAGTTTTTGTTACATTATGTTATTCCCTCTCTGGGTTATATAATGGGTAAACAAATTAACCAGCACATATTGTGGTAGCCAGCGTACTCGGTCGTGTTTTTGGGCTTCCTTTTTCTAAATTTTCTACATCTTGGGCTTTCTAATTTAACTAAACTGTGATCAGTCTACTCAAGTTTTCTAAATTTTGCCGGCGTGTTTACTTGCCATTTAAAACTTTCGTTTTTCTTTCCGATTTCTATTTCAATATGGAAGACATTGCGATTTCCCCTGACGCTTTACGTAAAGATGAGCTTAGGGCTGAATTTTTGCATCGCGGTGTCTATAAAGGAATAGATGTCGAGTTGCAGGCTCTATTGTCTAAATGTAAAGAAATGAAATTGTTTAGTATGCCTGGCGTAGATAAATATAATGAAGATTTAGCTATCGATGAAAGCGTTAGGATACAGAATGCATTGAAGGAATTTGAGAAAAATGTTGAGGAATTCGAAAATACTGGGATTACTGATAGACAGTACCGTAGAATGTTGCATAGATTGGTACATTGGAGAGAAAGGAATTCATTTTTAAACCGTATCACTGAAGAACAGGATATTATTACCAACCAACAGAGAAGAGAGTTAGTTTTCTTGGAGTTGTTCGAGAAGTTAAGATTATTGCGGGCCGGTAGTACTGACACATTGATGGTGCCGGATAATGTTTGTACTCGACCTACTGTTACAGCTCAGAAAAGTGAAACTTTTGTTTCGCCGTACTTATTGGATTCTCAACCTAACCTGCAATTTCAAGGTGCTAGACAAACCGATGATTCTGTAAACTTACTTGGTTTTATTTCTACTACCAATGAAAATATTGCTCGGCCTCCTGAAAGTGACCAAGACATTTCTAGTCAAAGCATTTCTCTTCCAAATTTAAAATTTAAAATTCTTGAATTACCAAATCCTGTAGAACAGTTGATTCAGAAATTTCCGGTTTTTGATATTTGTAATGCTGATCAAGCTTTTCTTTTTTTGAAACAACTAGTTATTTTCCAAAAACAAGTGTCATCATTCCGATTAAGTGAAATTCAGATATTACAAATTATGTGCTCTCATGCTACAGGACAACTACTAGATTTAATCATGAAAGCTATTAATACTGGAGTAACAATAAAGCAGTTTCAACTTTCGGTAATTAAATATTATATTCCGGATATTATCTTGCACCAACTTACTGGGAAGTATTATTTTCGTAATCAACGCCCTGAGGAGAGTTTTCTTAATTACGTTGAAGACATTGAAATCGTAGCTAGTGCTTTACTGTTGCCCCATTCTGAGAAAGAATCAGTTGCGATGGTTGGTGCGGGTGCTAGATTGCCCGAAGTCCGTGGCCTGTTTCTCAGCTTATCTCCACCTGTTACTTGGGAACAGTTAAAAGAACTTGCTCCTAAATTGAATAATGCGGCGGCTTTGGGGCAATCTTATGCTTCACCGCGCCCTGAAGGGCAAGATGATTTGTCTAATAGACCCACCTTCTACAGGAATAGCTGGTCGGGTCAAGCTAGATCTAACCTGGCCACTCGGGGCGGCAGATCTGTTATTTTTTGTGATGTCTGTAATCGAGCTGGACATACTCGCGATATGTGTTGGGGTAGAACAGGCGCTACCAATTATCGTGGTAGGAATTTTGCATCGAGCACTGGTAATAGGCAGAGCTGACTAGGCAAGAAAAATCATTGCTTAAGGAAGGATGTGAAATTTCCTATTATAGCAAAAGTGTCTAGTAATGTCCCTATTGTTACTGCTTGTTTAAATAACATCTCGTGTCAAGCTTTAGTAGATTCCGGCAGTTCTTACTCTATTGTATCCCACGAATTTGCTGCTAAAAATAACTTTACTGTTACCCCGTGTGAATTGGTTTGCTATAGTATTGACCAGTCCCCAGTGAGAATTTTAGGCAAAACTTCACTTAGAATAAAACTAGCTAAGTTTACCTGGAATTTCAATTTCATTGTAATTAGGGGGCTGCCTGTTCAGGCTGTTTTGGGGGCCGATTTTTTGTCTAAAACTAGAACCATATTGGACTTAAGTTGTGGTGTGCTGCGTTTTGGGTTCGATCCGAGAACCGTTGCGCAGTTACATTTCGATTCTCGAAATGCCGAGTATGAGGTTTTAGCTGCCACTATTGATCCGTTGTTTGAAAATAATTTTCCTGCGGATCTAAAATTGTCTCATCTTTCCTCTGAGAAGGCTGCTGACATTCGTCGTTTGGTAGAACTGTACCCGGATGTTCTAACTAACGACCTGGGGCTAACTAACCTCATAGAGTACGATATTGTTCTGGAAGATCAAAAGGCTGTTAGGTTACCACCGTATCGCCTATCTCCGCCTCGTATGCAAATTCTTAAAGCCAAAATTGACTCTATGCTTCAGCAAGGCATTATCAGACCATCCAAATCTTCATACTCTAGTCCGATCTTTCTGGTACCAAAACCAAACAATGACTTCCGTCCAGTAGTCGACTACAGGGTGCTCAATAGTAAAATCTCTATAGAGTCAGTGCCATTACCGGATGTACACAATAATTTTCATTGGTTTCAAAAGGCAAAATTTTTCACTAGCCTTGACTTGAATAGCGCCTATCATCAGATTCCGCTTTCAGAAAAGTCTATGCCGCTCACTGCTTTCGCGACTGACTGGAATTTGTACGAGTATACCCGCGTGCCATTTGGAATAGCAGTCGGGGCGAAAGTGTTAACTCGGTTATTAGACTCCGTTTTCTCTGATATTAAATCCAGTTTGTTTTCCATTATTTGGATGATCTGATTGTGTATTCAAATTCTTACGAAGAGCACTTGGAGCATTTGCAAGAAGTTTTGCATCGTTTGCGCGAGGCCAAACTTACGGTTAAACCGGCTAAAGTAAATTTTTTGGCTCAGAATCTGTCATTTTTAGGCCATCTGATAGGTCCTAATGGAGTTTCTATTGACCCTGACCGCACGGTTAAAATTCGAAATTTTCCTCCCCCGCGCAATCAAAAAGCTGTCGGAAGGTTTGTAGGTATGGTTAATTACTTTTCCAAGTTTATACCTAAGTTTGCAGAAATTTGTGCGCCCCTGAATGCTTTAAGGAGAAAAAACACCAAGTTTCATTGGGGGGAAGATCAGCAGAAAGCTTTTGAATTACTTAAACAAAAAGTCACTAACCCTCCTGTGTTGGCGATGGCCGACTTCTCCAGGGGTTTCATATTACAAACGGATGCTTGTGGGCGCGCCCTAGCGGCGGTTTTACTGCAAGAGTTTCCTGATGGGAGACGCCCCATAGCTTTCGCTTCACGTGCCTTGACTGATCAGGAGAGAAAACTTTCGATGTACGAACTTGAAGCCTTAGCGGTTCTTTTTGGCATGGAAAAATACAAAATGTACCTAGAACACGTTGAGTTTCTTTTGGAGACCGATAATCAAGCTCTTAGTTGGGTCCTAGGCCGTCCGAGGAAAACTGGTAAAATTGCTCGCTGGGCGTTGCGTATTTCAGCATTTAAGTTTAAAGTCAGTCACATCCGTAGTTCGATGAACGTAGTAGCGGACACATTGTCTCGTATGTTCGAGGGTTACCCTGACGAGCAACTTGGTGGTGATGATTCTGCCAGTGAGCCCGAAAATGAGGTTTTTCTTAGTGCCCTTCTTTCGGATTTGCCTACTTCTTTCCTTACTATAAGGGAGGCCCAGAGTCAAGATCCAAAATTAAATAGTATTTTACAAGATTTGGAAAAAGGTACTCCAATTCCCCCATATTCTGTTAAGGATGGTGTCCTTGTATGCAAGGCTAATAGGGATGGCAAATTTAAAGTGGTAGTACCTGATAACTTGGTCCCGTTGCTTTTTCAATACTTTCATATTTCTCCAGTAGGGGGTCATTTGGGTTTGTATAAAACCATAGGCAAAATAAGGGAGCATTTTATTTGGAAGGGTTTAGATAAGGACATACAGATAAGAGTTAAATCTTGTAATATTTGTAAGCAAAGTAAACCGGCTCAGAAAGTACATTACGGTTACCTCGCGTCTCAGATTGCCTCTCGCCCTATGGAAAAATTGTTTATTGATTATGTGGGACGTTTGCCAAGGTCTAACAAAGGTAATACTTTCCTATTGGTTTGCGTGGACGCGTTCTCAAAGTTTGTGTGGTTTTTTCCAGTCCGTGAAGCCACTTCTGCTGTTACTATTGCTTGCCTTTCTCAGATTTGCTCTACTTTTGGCCCTCCTAGTAATATTGTCTCAGATAATGCTAGTCAGTTCACATCTAATTCCTTCCGTAAATTTTGCTTTGACAGGGGTATAGCTCATGTGACTACTACGCCCTTCTATCCTAATCCTTCATTGGCTGAGAGGGTAAATAGAAACATTCGTTCAGCCCTTATTGAATGCATTCAACACGGCTATCCACGAGGCTCATAAGTCTACCCCTTTTGCACTTATGATGGGTTTTCAGCCAAATTGTCCTCTGTCTAACCTCTGGGCTCTCAATGAGATACTTCATGATCAACCGAACCCGCAGGATTTAAAAGATAGATGGAGTAGGGCGCTTCGCAACCTACGCCCTTCTATCCTAATCCTTCATTGGCTGAGAGGGTAAATAGAAACATTCGTTCAGCCCTTATTGCATGCATTCAACACGGCTATCCACGAGGCTCATAAGTCTACCCCTTTTGCACTTATGATGGGTTTTCAGCCAAATTGTCCTCTGTCTAACCTCTGGGCTCTCAATGAGCTACTTCATGATCAACCGAACCCGCAGGATTTAAAAGATAGATGGAGTAGGGCGCTTCGCAACCTAAAAAGGAGTCACGCCAAAACCCAAGGAAGATATAACAAGGATAAAGCTCCCATCCCTTTTAAACCTAGTGATAAAGTCTTTCTTAAGAACCACCCTATCAGTAAAGCTATAAATAAATTTTCTGCAAAATTGGCTCCCCGTTTTTGCGGCCCGTATTTCATTGAAAAATTTACTACTCCGGTTTCTGTTTCCCTAAGGGATGAAAAAGGAAAGTTTTATAGGGCGCATGTTTCTCAGTTGAAAATGGCTTAAGGATTTTGCTCCGTGCCAGGGGTCTCCATGATTTGGGCATGGTGATTTGGGATCTGACGTTCCCGGCTTCCCGAGTCTTAGGTCTTCTTTTCGGCTTTTCTCTATCTTTTTTTTATATAATTATACATATTTTGGTCTAAATTTTCAGTATATATATATTTTCGCTTGCAGCTTTGCTTTATTTTGATAAAAAGAATATTAAAATTCAATACATCAAAGTATTTTTCTGGCAAAGTTTTGTTTTGGCGTTAAAATTTAAATTCTAAAAGGTCATATTCAAATTTTGAAGTTTTCTGGGGTTTTCTGGGGTGTTTCTGGGATTTTCTATTTATTCAAAATTTTAGGCCCAAGCCGTTCTAAGTTTGAATATGCGAGTTTTTCATTGTTTTTCAAAATTTAGTATTTGTCCAGTTTGTGGAATTCTTTAGGCCTATTAATCTTGTATTTTGTAATATTTGCTAGTAATTTTGGCTTTAGACTTAGCATATTCATACTTATTCGGCATTTTTGTTTTGGGGAGGGTTATATGAAATTACTACGCAATTTTGATTAATATCGGTTTATTTTTCTCTGGTTCCTGTTGCCATTTTCAATCTGATCTATTATAATCCCATTATGCGTTGCTGCCACTTGCTGTTGTTTACATGTTACGTCTCTAGGTTGCCGGTCGTTCCTCTCTGATGTTCTGTTATTATTTTGTTCTTGTTTTGTTTTGGTTTAATTTTGTTGAGTTTTTTTTTTCTTCTTTCTGCATACCTGTATCTCCTTTTGTTTTCATCCATGTCCTGAAAAGCAAATAGTAATTTTCAATATAACTGGTTTTTTTTTTCAATCTGTATTTATTTGATTAAACTATCAAACTAAGATTTCCAGACTATTTTCCCCTAGACTGCAGACTCCTAATTACTCGCCTTAGCTGTGTAAATTGCTAATCAAAATCATAAATTCCATATAAACAGTCTCTCTGAACAATAATCTAAACTATAAGTCATTATATTTTTCTCTACCGAAATTGCATAGTTAGCATAAATATTATTATTCTTTGGCATTATATAAGATTTAAAATCATTTCCACAAATCAAAATTTTTCTGAAAAAAAAAAAAATATCACAAAATCCTCTAGCTTGGAATATTGCTATAAGTTACTAGCTTCTGTTATATCTTCCACTTTATACAGGGCATAAAGGGATTTCTTCTTATTTCAAATATAAGTTCTGGAAGTGTCTAATATAATATATAAAAAATACTGAGACATTCCATTGTTTTGTATTGTACAAATAATCATTCTATAAGGCATCAAAATATAATAATTTATTATCCTTACTGGATTATGCTTCTCAGTTGAGCATTTCTCTGATGAGCTTACAAAATGAAAGAAGAGAAAAAAAAGAAAAAAAAAAGCAATTCATGACATTACATAAGAAACTAAGACGTCAAAAATATGTATATATATATACTAAGTCCCATGATATTGGACTTTCTCCCGGATTTAGTCTCAGAAACTTGGAATGTTTCTTACTATAAAAAAAAGGAGGAATTAGAAAGATTCATCTTTCCTTTTAATAATTCTGCGAAGGATTGTCTTTCCAAATATTAAATCATTTTTCGCGGTAATCTACGACATTTCTTAAAGGATTTTCCCAAACTTACCTAATAATTGTAAGAAGAGTAATTTATTACACAAAATTTGAAACTAATTACCATTTGTGTCTAAAACCTCTACAATGGTTACTATGCTTATGTCCTAAGTGCTCTGTTTCCTCGGTAAAACATTTACTTTACAGAAGTTATTGATACTTTGGCTATGTTTTCTCCCGGTTTTGACTTTCAAAACATTATCTAAAATATTATTCAACCAAGTATTGTCTAAAATATATATAAATATATTTGCCTAAATTAAGATGAATATCGGATATGACTAACCTGGAAATATAAGTCTAAAGTAAAATTCTGCCCATTTTATTCATTAAAAGGCGGGTATTTATATTTATGTGTCATATTTATTAATTCGCACGTATTCAATTGCTCTCTATCATTTTCATTCGTTTGGCTTGTTGTGTTCGTTACGCGGTTTGTTTTGTCGCGTGTTTTGTTGGTGGCCTTTTACTCCTCCTCGAGAGGGCTCCTCAGCTTTCCGTTCGCAGCTCGCCGAGGTGTCTGCTAATTTCGTGGAGGAGGTGTCATTTTTTGCTCCTTGCTGGCGGACGGCTTTGTTAGTTCGGGTCTCACAGAGCGGGGCGTCAGCATTGTGTTCCGTTTCCGCCCCTTGTGGGCGAGGTTTTATTTGCTTTTTGTTTCAGACTCCCAACTCGACAATCTGTTTTCTGAAGGGAAATTTTCGCTAGGTAAAGGCGCGTCCTACTAGCGATGTGTCGCCCTCCTATCCAGGACAGTGGATGAGTGCAGCGAGCGACGAAGAAATATCCTTTTAGAAAAAAAGAACTTACCATTCCAACCCATTCCGCGTTTCGTCACTCCAATTCCAATCTCCATCAATTCATTTGTCATGTGTTTTAGTCCGGACTATCCAACTAAACTAACCTTCCATCCATTTATGTCATTCATCTATCCATTTCTTTTCATTTTGCCATCATTTGCTTCAATATTTTCTCTGCATCATCCTATTGTCATCTCATTTAGCTTTTCATCTCAATGTTTCATCTTTTCACTTAATTTATTAAATTAGAAACAAAAAAAATTTAATAAATAAATATATTTTCAGCTATATGCTGATATAACTGTTAAATTCATGTAAATAATATTTATTGGGCTTCACCCTTATGTAAATAGTCTTTTTAGTCGTTATTTATTCATGGTAGGGTTTTTTTTATATATATTAATAGTTACTTGAAAAATTAATTGTATGAAAAAAAAGAGGGCCTTTCATATTTTATATATGGCTATTCATAGCTTTTGGGGCTTATCCCTCAGTTGAATGTTTTGTAAATTAATTATGCCCTGTGTATATAAATTTTTACTTGCAATTTTCTAAAATTCTTATTTGTATCACGTGATCTTTCATAAAACTGTAATTGCTAATAGTTTCAAGTTATAAAAACTCTACTATGATTTGTAAATTAAATATAAGGTCCCTTCTGGGCCGTTTAATTTTTCCTACAAATTTAGGGGGCAAAATAATAATAATAATAAAAAAATATAAGCTCTTAAAGCAATATATATAATGTTGTGTTGTGAGTACCTGAATATTAATATTCCTTTTGTATTTTCAGTATGTTGTGCTGTGGCCCTTTCCTCTCCCATGGCCATTTCTTCAGAATATGTTTTGCACTGATTTTGTGGCTTGCTACTCTGTTTTGGCCATCCTCTCCGTCTGGCTTCTCCTGGCTTCTTCTGGCTTCCTGGCTCCTGTGTCCGGGGACGCTCGGGCACCGCTGTCAAGGTCTCCTGTGCAAGATAAAGCAACTATCACAACATGACCCAGTTCTGCTGTTATCAAACAACTGTGGAATGCATGCACCTGTCATGCGTTACTCACCGTCACATCAACATCTCAAGAACTATGCAACTACTGCTTGATGCATGCTTGCCATGCTTCAATTATTCAGATTATTACACCAAGTTATGATTACAAGTTATCATTCTACATGATATAGACATTGTGTTTAGCCAGTGACTATAATTATTGAGTTTTGGACAACTCCTGTTTTGTGATGGACCTTGAGTAATAGCAAGCCCGTTATGTACTATATATTTATGCAGTGCTTTTCAAAAAATCTCTTCAAGATTTTTTTTTTGTTGGTCGGCGGGGAGGATTATGTGCCAATTGTTTTTCACATACGTTTTTCTATTTAATTAATTTTGGTTTTCAGGTACTCACGCTTTTGTTTATGTCCGTATCTTTCCGTCTCCTGTTTCTGTTCGCGTTTACTGCTCTTTTGTTTTATTATTATCTTTGCTCTCTTACAAGTATACGTGTTATTTTCTTACGTGTTTCGGGGCGCGTTCTAATGTTTTGTTTTGCGGTTTCTTTACTTCCTCGCGTGCTCTTAGCCCTGGCCTTCAGTCTGCAGCTGGGGTTCTTAGCGACAACATCTCCTCTTCTTTCTCCGTCACCGAAACCGCTGTCCAGGTTTTGTCCGTCCTTCTATACAGGTATGCTTTAATTTTGGTTATGACTTAAAGTTTTCTTTTCTTGGCGAGTTATTTAATTTTTTTTATTATTAAATTCTACTTTTCGATTCGATTCTGTTTCTTACTCGCCAAGATGTTTTTCTTTCGTTTATTGCTCTTCTGTCGTTTAGTTTATTTCCGTTATTAATTTTCTTTCTCGGAGACGGAACGATCCGGATACGCCCCCTTTTCTAATTAATTATGTACAGCAAATTAACTCTAACTAAATGGTCCAGCTTATAATTATAAACAGATATCTAACTTTTGTACCTCACAGTTATAAATAAATTGTTAATGCTCTGAGTCATAGTTTTTGTTACATTATGTTATTCCCTCTCTGGGTTATATAATGGGTAAACAAATTAACCAGCACAGAAGCAAGGCGACTATGCTGAAAATGAAGTAAGTGAAAATGTTGTATTGCTGTTGGAATAAATTTAAAAAAGAGAGTGTGGATACTTATTGACTTACCCCTGTACATGAGATAGAGGTGTGCACAGGGTGAAGAGGTTGTTCACAAAGTCCTGCTACCATTAAGCCGCGTTTACACTATGTAACTTATTTAATAAACTTGTTACATGTAACAAGTTATAAGTAACTTGTAACAAATTATACGTAACATGTAACAAGTTACACGTTTAAAAATCAGGTTATATAACTTTTTTTATATAACTAAAGTTTAGAGAGACAAAGAGACATTTGTACTGCACAGTAATATTCCCAGTGGGAAGGAATTTATAAAATTTCCTTGAGCAGAAATTATTCCCAAAAGTGAGCATTTATAAAAATCGTTAGTTTTGAATGTTTTACTGCTTATTAACGGTCCAGGTACCTTAAAATGAGACTATTTCAGTAAAATTCCACATGTTTATCAAGGAACCGTCTAGGGAAGTATTTCCTTTTCCTATGATATAATTGTTCACTTATTGTCAGAACAATGTACCCTAAGTCATCTTTAAAAAAAATTATAATTACTCGTGATAATATCTTAGGTTTTGTTAATAAACTTAAATGTTATAAAGTGATACCTCACACGTATTTAAACATGATTAAAGATAAGTAATTTAACATAATTGTTAATAGATGGTGTAGGTATTTAAAATAAAATGCCAGAAACCAACACCTTCAATATTACACAAACACAAATTTCAATATTAATCGTTTAGAGCCTAATAATTAATTACATCAGTCCCACGGTCTAGGCTAATCCTACTGTAGTTTAAGGGAAAATTTAGTTCTTTCATGATTTATGAGGGCTAAGAGGATCCTGCGGCTAGGCAGATGTGGCCATCCAAATCTTAGGAGCTGCAGTCACTTCTGCCGTAACAAAACGTACATTCAGTAAGTTTTCATGGATGCAATCTAAAAAGAGGAACCGCCTATCATCTGAGCGAGCAGCTAAACTCACTTATCTTTCATACAACGGGAAACTGATGAATGCTCAACCTCAGAAGAAGAAAAAGAGTGAATCCACTGAAGTTCAAACCCAAACTGCTGGTAATCCAGACGATCCAGATGAAGGGAAAAACCAAGAAGAAAACCTAGATGATGATGATGAAGGCCATGATGACAGTGATGATATTGGCATCCTTTCTGATCAAGAAGAAAAAGAAGAGGATGATGAAGAAAATCTAATGGATTTCAATGGATGTGATTAGGGCCAACTTCTAAGATGAAGTCAAGGTCACACATTTAAAGAAAGCAAGTAGGCCTATCCCTAAAAATTGTTTGGGTTCGTACAGTTTATGATTATTACTGTAATTTTTGTCTAATTAATAGTCAATCTCTTCAATGAACTCTTTTGTTAATCTTTTGTATTGACCTTCAAGAACCAGGGCAAATTTTAATTAACCTATTTTCATTGTTAACTATGTGAAAACCCAGTATTACAATATTTTATATGTAAATAATTAATGTTTTTTGTGTTCTTTCATTAATAATTACATATTAATCTTTGAACTTATGACAGTTTTTAGTTTTATTTAACCTAATCATGATTAAATTTAAGTAACAAATAGGTATCTGAGTTATCTTACTCGTAAATCATAAATTCCCTTTGTGGGAACATTCCCTGGAAATAATTCCTCGAGATTAGGTTCCCGCCAGATGGCGCTGTGAATTGAACTCTGGCGTAGCTCAGTTGGTAAGAGCATTGGCAAGGATAGCCAAAGGTCCTGGGTTCAAGTCCCAGTGTCAGAGGGATTTTTCTCCTATGATATTATCATTTAATGTCCAACAGAGACAAGAATCTTTGGTACATGAATGGACATGGATATATCTATCTTGAATGTTACTGCACAATAACAGTGGAAGCCCGGTAACAAAATCACTAATTAGTGTGCCTCACAGTACTGCATATGACATAACTTGCCTGTCAGTTTGTTTGTATAAAGAAACTGTTCACCTAACCACAAATAATTAGATTTATCCAGAAGTTCAATCTATGCTTTTCAGATGTACAATAGTATATTAATAATATATCCTAATCTCACATATATTCCCCTCTACAAAACTCTCATATGTAATATTAACAATTTTCATAAATGTTCCATATCTTGATGGCGCTGATTCTCTTCCTTTATCTTAGTTTTACCTCTCCCTTTTAGGATTTAAGCGACCCAAGCCGCCCGGGCCTTACAGGGCCGCAACCTGTCGGGGGAGGGATTATCTTTGGAACACATACATACTTTTTTGACCAGATAAGGGCATGAAGGGCCACCTCGGATGAGTCATCAGCCCAATGCCGGGGCCACCTCCGAGACAACACGAACACATAGGACGAGACACACCATTCACACACACACTCACTCCGAACAAGGCGAAAATGGGATGAAGATGATAATTACGGCCAGATGATATGTGGGGACCACATGGGTCTAAAGTTACCCGAAATTTGTCTCAAAGGTGAGGAAAACCCCAGAAAAAACCCACGTAGATAACTTGTCCAGACCAGGAATCGAACCCGGGCCTGCTGCGAGAGAGGAGCGAACGAATCCCCTTTGCCACAGCGGTGGATAATGGCGCTGATATACCGTATAAATGGATATGTCCAAATATTATCACAAAATATATAGTAGTAAAAGCTATTGTCGATCAAACTGTACTCAATTTCACACTAAAACTAGCAAATGTAGACAAAACCACTTAGAAATTGTTAAAATAATTAAAATTGTATTAAATTTATGTATCATGTATAACAATTGGTTGGTTAGGTTAAAAGCTGTGCACTATCATTCCATTGTCTGTTGCATCTGTTTGTTATTACTACTGTATATATACGCAGCAAAATGCACATGTAGCAGGTTACATGTAACAAGTTACACATTTCCCATCCCCTGCGGGAAAGGTATAACTTGTTATATAACACAAAAATCAGTTATGTAACACAATGTTATCTGTAACAAGTTACATGCATTTGTAACAATTTTGGAAAACATGTTATATAACCCAAGTTTTATAAACAAGTTACATAGTGTAAACGCAGCTAACGGAGTGTAAACGCAGAAAACTTGTTATATAACACAAAAATCAGTTACATAACACAGTGTTATATGTAATAATTTGCATGTATTTGTAACAATTTTGGAAAACATGTTATATAACTCAAGTTCATTACTTATTAATTAATTAATTATTTATTTATAATTAATTATTAATGAAAGAACACAAAAAAATTATTATTTACGTATAAAATATTGTAATACTGGGTTTTCACATAGTTAACAATGAAAATAGGTTAATTAAAATTTGCCCTGGTTCTTGAAGGTCAAGACAGAAGATTAACAAAAGAGTTCATTGAAGAGATTGACTATTAGTTAGACAAAAATTACAGTAATAATCATAAACTGTACGAACCCAAACAACTTTTAGGAATAGGCCTAAAAGTTTTCTTTAAATGTGTGACCTTGACTTCATCTTAGAAGTTGGCCCTAATCACATCCATTGAAATTCATCAGATTTTCTTCATCATCCTCTTCTTTTTCTTCTTGATCAGAAAGGATGCCAATATCATCACTGTCATCATGGCCTTCATCATCATCATCTAGGTTTTCTTGGTTTTTCCCTTCATCTGGATCGTCTGGATTACCAGCACTTTGGGTCTGAACTTCAGTGGATTCACTCTTCTTTTTCTTCTTCTGAGGTTAAGCCTTCATCAGTTTCCCGTTGTATGAAAGATAAGTGAGTTTAGCTGCTCGCTCAGATGATAGGCGGTTCCTCTTTTTAGATTGCATCCATGAAAACTTACTGAATGTACGTTTTGTTACGGCAGAAGTGACTGCGGCTCCTAAGATTTGGATGGCCACATCTGCCTAGCCGCAGGTTCCTCTTAGCCCTCATAAATCATGAAAGAACTAAATTTTCCCTTAAACTACAGTAGGTATAGCCTAGACCGTGGGACTGATGTAATTAATTATTAGGCTCTAAATGATTTATATTGGAATTTGTGTTTTTGTAATATTGAAGGTGTTGGTTTCTGGCATTTTATTTTAAATACCTACACCATTTATTAACAATTATGTTAAATTACTTATCTATAATCATGTTTAAATACGTGTGAGGTATCACTTTATAACATACGGTATAAGATTATTAATAAAACCTAATAAGAGATTATCACAAATAATTATAATTTTTAAAAGAAGATGATTTAGGGTACATTGTTCTGACAATAAGTGAAAAATTATATCATAGGAAAAGGTAATACTTCCCTAGACGGTTCCTTGATAAACATGTGGAATTTTACTGAAATAGTTTCATTTTAAGGTACCTGGACCGTTAATAAGCAGTAAAACATTCAAAACTAACGATTTTTATAAATGCTCATTTTTGGGAATATTTCCTGCCCAAGGAAATTTTATAAATTCCTTCCCACTGGGAATATTACTGTGCAGTACAAATGTCTCTTTGTCTCTCTAAACTTTAGTTATATAAAAAAGTTATATAACCTGATTTTTAAACATGTAACTTGTTACATGTTACGTATAATTTGTTACAAGTTACATATAACTTGTTACATGTAACAAGTTTATTAAACAAGTTACATAGTGTAAACGCGGCTTTAGATAGAATACTGTATCTATAGTATACACTGTATAAAAGAAGTAATGGTAATAAATGATAACAATAGTGTAAAACGGACTTTATTTATTTATTCAATTACTACACCAGTATAGTGCAATGATTTCCGGAATATTGAAACATAAATTACAGATTGTGAGAAAATGGTACGTGATGGAATTTTTAAAATATTTTTCCTGAAATCAGCACCCAAACATCTTTAAGAATCAGTCATTAGTTTTCAAACAATTTTTCCATTGTTGACCTGTGTTAATCTATCCATGCCACACTAAGATTTCTATTTCTCTTCTTTGCATCGTCCATCAGGGTTTTATTAAGAAGTAATAGCTCCTTGCACCCATATGATCCTTTTCGGCATCCTTTCTGTTCATTTGGAAGAACACCTTGACTTCGGAGCTGCATAAATCTTATCTGTCATTATAGATGTTATTACTTTGTACAAATTAGGTGAACATGTAATACGTCTATAGTTCTGTGCCACTTTCCAGTCACCCCCTTTGTGAATTAAGAATGTAATACGTTGGGTTAACCAGTCTGGAATCTCTTCTGGGTTATTAATGAGTTTATTTATGGAATCTATTAAATGTCTATGGGTCGCTGTCAAATTTTTAATCCAGTAATTTGGTAATCTATCGTGTCCTGGAATTTTCCAATTCACCAACTTTTTGACAGCCATGGCAAGTTCCTCTTCACTGACAGTTATATGATTATGATGATGATGATGATGATTATTATTATTATTATTATTATTATTATTATTATTATTATTATTATTATAACATAATAATATTACATGACACGAGAATCCAGCAGAGTAAACACAAATAGTCAACAAATGACTGAATTTTATAGAAATAATGAAGTGAAACCATATTTCGGATTAACGGAGATTTGCATATTTTAAACACTACTTGTTCCCACTCTCACTTGTCACTGTGCACTGTAGAAGCTGTATTTTATGCAAAGGAAACGAACGTTTGTGGTTTCTGAATGTAATTGACAGCCAGAGCTCTGTTTAAATAATCCACAGCCTGAAACTAGCATTCATCTCAACAAGTTTGAAGGTTTTGTGCCTCAACTTCTTGCATTTAAAAGTCGGCCCTCTTCACATCACGTCGCGCTCTGCATTGCCAGTTCATTACAGTGCTTAAGCGGAAATGATTGCATTCTGTAATACGTGAAAATATTTTCATGAATGCACCGTAAGTGTCAGTAACAAGTTGTTATCATAAGATGCTAAAAACAATATTTAGATATCAGTCAACAGATATTTTTACTGTTAATATAAAACACTTTCTTGAATCATAAGTATTATTGCTGTTCAGTAAGTTACACTGAAATTAATATGATTTTGTGATTTCGTTTATGATTGGCGAAATAATCAGGCTGGAGAGTTCCGCAGAATTGCAACGACGCACTGCCAGATAGCTTGTTCGAGTGGCAATGACGTATGTCATGGGTACAAAAACAAGTGCAAGACACATTCACTTCGACAGTGCTTCATATGGCGGATTTATGTGATCCGTGTAACAATCTTTGTATTTTATTTGCAAGAAAAAACTAAATTTAAAAAAAAATTATGTAAAGCACGGTTAAAGTTTGGGGGAAAAAATGTGAGAAATATATTCACGTGGGACAAGAATGTTTATTTTTATTAAGTTCCAGAATGGTACTTTATGAGATTGGTTGCCGGACGGGAAAATGTCCGTCTGTCTATGTGCCTGTAAACGCGATAACTCGAATACGCTTTATTGTATTTTTATGAAACTTGGTATACACGTTTATAACGTCAATGGGAAGAAGCCTGCTGATATTAGACGAAATTGGTTGACCGGTACCGGAGTAATGCCAATTTTGCGCCATGCAAATCAGTTCTCATGACAACATATTATTTTACAATGTTCATACGCGGCTTTGGAAGTTGAAATGCAGTTAGGCTTGACAAAAATCACTACCAACATTCAAACTAGACCTTTGTTTTTCCATAAGCCCTGCTTAATGAATCGATCTGGAGCTTAACTCGGAAATCGATTGCAAAAATAATTTATTTTCTGCATATTACAATTGGAGTTATCACTGATTAAACAAAAGCATTCTGGCACTTTCTTACATCAGTTTACCTGATTTTATTTAATTGCGGTTGGCATGTACACCACCTAACTGTACTTTGATTACAGTTCTTGTTTTAGTACACGATTCCCCAGGGATAAACACGTGAAATTGAACAATACCATAATTACTATGAATGCGTCTTGTTTCAAACTTTTCATGAAAGAGAGTTGTATTTATTAGCTCTTAATTATGTTTTAGCGTGATTCACACGTGTTAGTACTGGGGAGTCAGGTCGGGTTCATTACATTGCCTGTGAAGAAGTTATTGCCTGCAACCATGCAGTCAGCCCTACACATCCCTTCGTTTTATTCGAATTAACAAATGCACTTTGCTAGCAACCATTGTGCACAGCGAAGAATCGATCCCAAACCTCAAACACAATGAACACCCTACAACTCAAATTAGTTAACCTTTACCAAAGAAATTTGATTGCACAGTGAAATTATAATGTAAATTCATTGGGATTTTCACACTGTACATAAATAAGTTATACATATACAAAATTTAAAAAGGCACACTCGTAATTCCAGTTGTAAAATTCATTAACACAAATTAATATCATTTCAGTGGAATATTATGAAGAGTTTGAGTGTCTGTATAACCTATTTGTTTTGTGCAAATACTCTTCTTTCAGCAGACACAGCGCTCTGCTAGATTTACAGCTAAGAAAGGAACTTCTTTATATAGAACTGAGGAAAATGGACAGGAAATATTTAAAGAGGTTTGAGATGTGGTGTTGGTGGAAGAAGAACTTGGTATGGACTTGTTTCAGTTTTCTGCCAGCTTTACATTCCATACCCGAGTGGTTACAGGAAAAAAACTCAATGTATAACTAAACTATACCCATAGCAAACAAGGATGGCGTGTGGGGCCAGGTAGGTTCCTTCACCCGTAAGCACCCTCACATTTACAAGCGCAGGGGATTAGGACCGACCGTAATTTCCGCCCCATGAGCTACCTAGTCTACTTCAATCAATCAACCTTAATTTTTTTTTAATATGTCATTTTATCTTAAAATGTTTGTTATATACCAATTCCACACATAATTACAAGAAAAATTATACCAAACAATGTATAATTTACTTTAATAGGAACATAGGACTTGAAAGCAGTTTTCTCGTAACTTTTAAATATGCATTTGTTAGAAATGTTCCTATTAAAGTAAATTATACGTTGGTTGGTGTCATTTTTCTTGCAATTATGTATAGAATTGATATGTAACAAACATTTTAAGATAAAATGACATATTAAAAAATCTAAGATTGATTGATTGAAATAGACTAGGTGACTCATGGGGCGGAAATTACGGTCGGTTCTAATACCCTGCGCTTGTAAATGTGAGGGTGCTTGCGGGTGGAGGAACCTACCTGGCCACACACGCCATCCTTGTTTGCTAAGGGTATAATCATGGCTACCACAGTGCATATCTGGAGGACAGACAAAATAACGCATTAAGAAGTTCTAAGAAGAGTGGAAGGGAAGAGGCGTCTCAATCAAATTGAACGGGATAGAAATGCAAACTAGGTAGGACATATCATGAGACGCAAAGGACTTCCGATGGATGCCATTAAGTTCCAAGAAAACTTGCTAGAAAAAGAATTGAGCTACCAGATGTCCTCAAAAAGAAAAATAAGCTAAAGAGCGTTAAAATTAGAATAAGAGAGCGGAATTTGACCATGGGATTGAAAAATTGCCGTAATAATGATAGTAATAAAATCAGGTAAAATGATATAACAAAGTGCCAGTATGCTTTTGTTGAATCAATATTATAATTGCAATTATGATATGCAGAAAATAAGTTTCTTTAATCAGATTAAAATCGACCAGCGTCAGCAGAACTACAGATTTGTGATACCTTGACAATCGCGCACTCACATAAAAATAATAATAAAAAAAAGTTTAAAAACCCATGTCAAATCGGCCGGCTCCGCGATTTGATCCAGGGACCTCCAGAATACGAATCCAAGACGTTACCATTCGACCAACTCAGTCAGTTTGAAGGTGTAGTTTGATAAGCATGTGTGAAGGAATAGTGTTAATTGTCAAATCTCAATGTATTGCAACTTGAAATCCTTAAAATATGTCAACATTTCGCAAAATTCAGTGGCATATAACTCCGCTAATTATTTCACAGTAATGTACCTTCTGTATATAACAGTATCCATGTAGTAGGCCTACTCAATTTCAAATACATCAACAAAGTAAACAAACATCTGACTGCACTGCAAACAAAGGCCTGAAATGATTAAAAATGTGGCATTGTAGTATACCGGTAGACATAATTTAAAAAACATGTGATCTTTAATTAGATGTTACTCTGGTACCGGTCAACCGATTAGGTCCAAAATTAATAGGCTTGTTGTCATGAACGTTATAAATGTTTATACCAAGTTTCATGAAAATCCGATAAATCATGTTTGAGTTATGGGGCCTTTTGTTTTATAATACCATAAAAATGCACTAAATTGGGCATTATTCCGGTACCGGCAAACCGATTTGGTCCAGTATCAACAGACATCTTTCCACGGACATTATAAATGTGTATACTAAGTTTCATGAAAATCCGATAAAGCGTATTTTAGTTATGGCGCACACGGACAAACAGACAGACAGACGGACAGACAGACAGACAGACAGACGGACAGACATTTTTCCGTCCCCCACACACAATCTCATAAATTACCATACTGGCACTTAATAATAATAATAATAATAATAATAATAATAATAATAATAATAATAATAATAATAATAATAATAATAATTAGCCAAGCTACTGAAGGAAGCAGCACCAAAAAAAGATCAGCGAAGATCACACAAGACATTCGGGAAATGGAAGATTGGAAGTGCTCAGTCATATAACCTAAGTTATCGTCGCTACCTCCTAGGTGAAAAAATGGCTATTTTGTTGGTTTTGAATATGTTACGGCATGCTGCTACGTGTATCGTAACAGTAATACATTATCTTTAATTATATATATTTTAAAACTCTTATGTGCAGTAATAATGCAATATTCCCTCATATTATCTAGTTCGTTAACGTATTATTAGCACCATAGGTTTTCATAAGATTGACTGCAGAATAAATTGCATTGATCTGAACATTACAAGCAGTAACAATAAAGTCATATTATTTAACATCAACTTATACCGACACTGTAATAATCACCCATATAGCTAGAAAATGGTGGTATTTATCCTAATAGTATGACATACAGAATGCTTCATGTTCCATTGAACAAACGACAATACAATAAAGAGCTCAACATAATCATACATATTGCAAGTAATAAAGGGTACAAGAAAAAGACAATTTTAAATTTATTGAAAGAACAAAAAATAGCTTTACACAAAAAGCAAAATAAAATTAGTCGACTGACCCCAATAACAAACGAGAACCAAAACAACAAGAAATACGCTACTTTCAATTGCACTGAGGTAGCCTACATCAGATAACAAAAATTCTTAAACATAACTAATTCAAAATAGCCTATAAAGCTAACAATAATTTTAAAAAATAAATTAAAGAACATAAATAGTAATAAAACAGAAAAAATGACGAAAACAGTGTATACAATGCGGTAATTACAATAACACACACACACACACACACACACACACACATATATATATATATATATATATATATATATATATATATATATATATATATATATAGGTCAGACCAGTCGAAAAAACAAACAGAGATTTCATGGAGGTCCTCTTCATTATAGACATACTAAACAAAAATCGGGATATGCAAAACATCTATTGAACGAAAAACTTCAGCTTACAACCATAGAGAAGAAAGCCCCTCGGCCAACGTGTTAGACCTTGAAACATAGGGAATTTCCCGACCCTTAAATAACTCAAGTTGTATATTATTCTTATTCAGTGAGACTCAAATTCTATGGGTATATATTTAAAATAGATGAGAAGAGACTAACAAAAAATATTTTTAAAATACTTGATAGCAGACCTAGAGTATCTGACAAATGGTTCAGGGAGGTGAGAAAGGATCTCAAGCAGGTTAGACTAAATTCAGAAGACTTCCCGAACCGAAAAAAGTTCAGGTCAGTGATCGACAAATTTCAAGGATTTCATGACGACCCAAAACTGAACAGTGGATGGACAGAAGAAAGAAGACAGGTTGAAAGAGAAAGAATGCAAAGATTTTGGGCTGCTACGAAGGCTTCCAGAAACGTGTAACCGTTGCCTAACGTGGTCTCTAATAGCCGTAAACGAATATAATAATGTTTAATGTGAATTTTTACGAGGTCTTGAATTACTTAATTTGTACATAGTTATTTATTGTGAGTTTTACGTGCCCTTGATAACTCAATCTTTGTACAGTTATTGATATCAATCCCCGCAGGGATAGGAAAACTTTAGTTAGCTACTTATGGTAGACGCCATATTTAATACATTAGTATTTATTCTATGCCTTGTTTGGATATAAACATGCCACTGGCTTCATGCAGTGTATGTACCTGACCCTGTTAGCTTGCCACTCATTCCCATCTAATGACGCATGTTATACGAAATCTGTGTATAATATTAGCATGTGAGATCTCATTCACTAAACGTTTCCTCGTTCTAAAGCAATTTTATTTCAATGATGGAGGCAGAAAAATTCTTTTCATACCATTAGTATCCATTTCTGTAACTTTCATTTGAATTCCAATACAACGGAACCTGTCATCTTTGGAATGGGTGTAGGCCCACACATGCTTTATCAAGGACACCAGAAGAATTTTATTGAAATCGTGAGATCGTGTCAAAGACAAAGCAGTATTCAGGTAAGAAATCGGTTAAGCTTTGAGTTATGGATTTATGGGGATGAGCTTCATGAATATCTACTTCTACCTAACCATATTGCGAGTCTCTTTGAGTTGCTTTAAAACTCAAGTATATCAGAAAGTTGTTCAGCCTACATAGTTGCTATGGGAATGGTAAGAGCAAACTTCAGCAGGTTCGCTCATGGCGAGAATACAGAAGATATAATATCTCATGTGTAACATTCACGTAACTCTCTATACCTCAAGTGTTGGCAATATAACTCCCTCTGAATAAGAAGCCGCATTGCAGAGAGTGCATATTCAGTTGTCTCAGCCTCATGCAACGTAAGTCTTAAAGCCTGAGATCGTACAAATGACTGAGTTTGGTTGCGAAAAACAAAGTTTCAGATAAAAGTTTTAGCTCGTGCAAGTTTTTGATGTAAAGAATTTATATGTCAGTAGCATTAAAATGTTTTAGACAAAATAAATTCCAGATGTCCCGTTAAATTACCTGTGATAACTTACTGACAAAATTCAGCCATGTAAGATCAGTTTATATTCAATATGTTCATAAAATTAGGAAGAACTAAAGACTACTATCATAGTTAACGTTAAAGCCTGGAATAACTTACATTGCTTAATAAAAAACTGAACATCGCAAAAATTGCAAATATTGCAATTTTCCACTGGCACTTCTTTAAGTGAAGTTTGAACGAAGGAGTAAGGCAGCAGAGAAAACCCAAAGAAAGAGAGAGGAAAATGTAGAAAAAGAGGACGCAGAAAAACTTGTTAGCTTCCCATTTCTATGTTTGTCTGCGACAGATAGAGAAAAACACTGGGGCGGAAAACTAGTTTTCTGGGTTTCTACATTGACTCGAGATATTCAAAGTCTCTCAGAGAGTGAAGGTGAAAATAGAAAGAGTCAGATGTAGTGGATAACTAAATAGTTATAATGTTGACATGCTTTACATTTCATTGAAATTCGTTTCAATCCATACACACAAATACATTACTTAATCCTTAACCATGGACGTTATTATTCTGTTACAATAACATGCACCTGAGGTCTGAGTGACCGCTCGAAGTTAAGGGGATTGTAACAATGAAAAATCTTACGAAATATGAATTTTAATTATTATTCAAGAAAATTAACTTCTAAATGTTTAATTAACAAAACATTTTTTACATCTCCATTTTAAGGAGGTTTTTAGGGCACACAGTTGAGTCGCCGCATCATGAATGCAATGCAACGCAGTGTCTTCAAGAAATGTTAATATTTTTCAAATGAACATCTTATTATTATAGGGCCCGGATTTTTATGTGCTAAAAAACTTAAAAATATTTATTTTTTATGTGCTAAAAATGTTAAAAATATGTGCTAAAATTTTAAAAATATGTTCTAAAACTAAAAAAAACATTTTTCTGAAAAAGAAACAAAAACACTAGAGTGTGTATTGAAACTCACCAATTGCAGCTAAACATCAGATGTAAAATGCTGACTGTAGTTGCAGTGCACAACAAATGTCATCTCCAGATTATGGATCACAAATCCTTGCCTATTATCCGAGAATAATGCATTATATTGAGGAAAGGAACGCTAACACATCACACAATGTTAACCTTGCATATTTGAAGAGGTGTACTGTATATCACTAACACACACACGATCAAGTTCACTTATGTTTTGGCCTTCCAAAACTTGAGCAACTTTGCAGAGGGATTGGTAGCGACCATTTTTCTCAAACAAACCTTTAAATTTTGTTCTTATAACTTCTATTTTCGAACCTGAGATAGCGTTCAGTTGCCTTTCAACATATTGTATTTCTTTAACTGAACCACGCAATGTTGAGATTGGGTTCTGTTCTTCCCCGATAAGCAATTGCAAGTGAATCACTCTCACCTCATTCCAAGTGAAGCATTTGTGTTGAATTCATTCGAGATACAAATTTTTGTTGTCAAATGTTGAAAGAGAATGAGGAAAAGTACTAAAATATTTATTTATGGAGAATATATCGAAAATATTTATTCATATAACTTTTTTTGTAAAACGTGTATTTTTATGTAAAATAAAATTTAGAATTTGCGGTTTTCGGAGCTTGATATGAGCATCAGGAAAAAGAAATACACAAAAAAATCCGGAAAAGTACTGAAATATGTATTTATGGAGAAATGTCGAAAATATTTATTCACATAACTTTTTTTGTAAAATATGTGTTTTATGTGAAATAAAATTTGGAATTTGCGTTTGCCGGCCCTCGATTTGGATATAAAACTTTGTTTTAGGAATGTACGCATCAGGAAAAAAAATATTTTTTTACATACAAATCCGGGCCCTTATTAACACAGAAAAGTATTTATCATAGCCACTTACATGACTCCCAACTAGATACTTGAAATGTTTTCCTTTCCTTAGTGATGTGCATAACTGACAAGACGATCTTCTATTCAAGATTCAATTCTCCCTTACTGTTCCTTCCACAGAGATACCGAGAATTCTATAGAACAATCAAGTTCTTCTAATGTCTAATGCCTGGGAATCGCAGACATTTCCTTTCTAAACACGAGCTTTGTTTTCAAACGAGGTTGATGTGAAGATTTGCCGTGTCTGTAGTGAGTAACTGGTAACAAAGTTGTCTAAATAAATAAATAAATAAATAAATACAAACGATTATATTAAGAGACAAGAACTCGAAGCTTTCCCAGGCCAATCATGGCATCTCGGGAGAGAAGGTACAATCTGGCTGAGCGAGGCTGCTAGTGACGCCGTGCCTTGTAACAAAGTCCGGCATATGACCTGTTTCATAAAAAATTACCAAGGTAGTTACCGGTCAACGGTCACTGTTACAGTTGTATTTTACTATGGTAATAAAAAATCTACCAAAAACACACAAATCCCCAGGATTTGACAGAACTCCAGCAGAATTAATTAAGGCAGGTGGGGATCGATTAAACTCAGAGATCCATAAACACATTCTTATTATTTTGAGAAAGGAAGAATTGCCAAAGGAATGGAAAGAATATATTATTATAACTATCCATAAAATGGAGATAAGGCCGAATGTAATAACCATCGAGAAATTTCTCTCTTATCAACATCATACAAAATCCTATCTATTATAATGCTGTCAAGGTTAACCCCATATGCGGACGAAATCATTGGAGATCACCAATGTGGATTTAGGTGAAATGGATCAAACATTGATAATATATTTCGTATTCGCCAAATCTTGGAGAAAAATTGGGAATATAATAAGTCTGTTCACCAGCATAGGCCTACATAGATTAAAAAAAGCATATGATTCAGTTAGGCGAGACAAATTGTACAATATCCTCATTGAGTTTGGGAAACCAAAGTAGTTAGTTAGGCTGATCAAAATGTGTCTAAATGAAATCTACAGCAGAGTCAGGCTAGAGAAATTTATATCAGACTAGCTTGAAAGGCCCGGCGTCGTCCGGGTTAAGTATTTTGGGAGCCGCAAATTTATAAATTCGAAATTAACTTATGAAGGACTTTTGATAAAACTTTTTATGACTCATAGAGCATGTAGAATTTTGCATCCCATCGCTTCTACGAACCAAGCCTGGTAGGGGTTCAAATAAGAAGAAACAGAAATTTCGATAACATAAAATTGTATTGCCTTTGCGGAATATTTTATTTCTCACTCTCATGTTACCGTTTCGGGGATGAAATAAAAAAGTAATTGAATATCACTTTCATACTTCCTTCCCCAAAAGCCTGCGATATAATAATATACACATTACCATACCTAGCATGGTATTTTCTATGTCCAGGGTAGAGAAAGTTATGTGACTGCATCACATTGCGCATTATTTTCGTGGAATACATCTTCAATATTTATTTACAGCAATTAATTATATCGATAGCTTCTCTATTTTGTCAAAGTCCCGTATCGTTTATTTCCAAACCTACCTGAGACCTGACTATTGTCATGTGAACTGTGATTTGGATTTGATAACTCTGTGTCTCAAAAACATTTTATTTTTCTTTAAAATCAACATTTTTCAAAATCCTTTCTTAGTGAGCACTTACATTATGAAACGAAGGTACTGACAAAATTCCAAGTCTCTACTTATTACAAGTCTCTACTTACTCTACTGTCATAGCTTGAAAGAGAAATGGTTGAAAAACAGTGTCGTAGAGAAAATTATTTTGGTACTAAGCAGGCCTTTGATATACAATTTCCCTTCATGAGTGAATATTCATTTCTAAGGAAATAATCTAAACGCTATTGTATTTCATAAAGTTCTTCACTACAAAAAAGCAAAAATGTATAGAAGAGGTATGCAGAATATAAAAATCACTTAGATCCGTGTTAGTTCTACTAATTACATTTGGAATTTCAATTACTACTAATTTATTTTATCTGGTGGAATTAAGACCATTAGGCCTTCTCTTCCATATGATCAGGATTTTTACGAATACATTTTACAATATTTCAAATATAATACAAATGCAATATAATTACAAATAGCCTACAGTGAAACTCAGACAATGCTGTTACAGTATAAGGCTTATAATTAAGAACTAGTAGGTTACAACTAAAGATACGAAAACAATTATACCTAATATCAAATTCGGTTACATAGTGGTTGAGAGGCTGCGCTACAAACACGAAGGTCGCGGGTTCGATCCTAAGGAATAACGTGTCTAGTAATATTTCCAGTAAACCTACTGATTTAGTAAAGTATATTGCTGCCAGTATTGTGAACTTACCTATAGGCCTATCCTGTGTAGCAGAATTAATAACAAACTTAGTTTAATAAATAACTATTAATATTCATTTAGCAGTGAATATTGTAATAGAATAATCTGCGTGGCTTATCTCTGTGAACAAAACACGATAAAATACCGAAGACATTTCCCGTATAATACGAGGGAGAATCAAATGAAAACCGCAATTAAATTTTCCCCCTATTATTCTGCAGGAAGAATGTTTGCTTGTACATCATTTTTCTACATAGTCCCCTCCCAGTTCAATGCACTTATGCCATCAAATAGGAAGTGCTTCAATACCACATGACAAAAATTATTCTGGTTTACACTGTAGGCATTCATGCACCGCCGATTGGACGTCTTCATCAGACTTGAACTTCTGCCCTCCAAGGAGCTCCTTTAATGGACTAAAGATGTGGAAATCTGATGGTGCCAAACCTGACAAGTATGGCAGATGTGGGAGGTACTTGAAGCATATGTCGTCGATGGTTTTCATGGTTGCACGAGCAGTATGAGGACGAGCGATATCATGTTGAAGCAAAACACCTGCTCTCAGCAACCCCCTTTTCTTTGTCACCATCAGATTTCCAAATCTTTGGTCCGTTAAAGGATCTCCTTGGAGGGCATAAGTTCAAATCTGATGAAGACGTCCAATCGATGGTACTTGAGTGCCTACAGTGTCAACCACAATCATTTTTCTCACGCTGGATCGAGGCACTTCCTATCTGATGGCATAAGTGCATTGAACTGGGAGGGGACTATGTAGAAAAATAATGTACAAGCAAACATTCTTCCTGCAGTAAAATAGAGGAAAAAGATTAATTGCAGTTTTATATCATTACAATGCTAATTTCTGAACAGATGTCAGCGTATTTAACATATTTTGCAGACTAAATGTTAACAGAGACACTTTAAAATATTATTTTTATATTTCCTAGCGATGCAAATTGGTAAGTTCTGTTTCTCGTAACTGAAAATCTATTTAATTCGTACTATGAACGTCATGTCTTTATCGTATTTATGGAAGTGCTAATGAAATTTCGATAAAGAATGAGCGAAACAGTCTTACTGGCCCAAAACGGAAGAATTATCTACATGTTAAATAGTGAAAGAGAAGCAGTATACAGACCAGTATACAGGGGTGGCAACAACGAGACTCGCGAGCCGCATGCGGCTCTTGAGCCAATCTCGTGCGGCTCTTGAAACCAAGCTAAGAGTAAAATATGCTACAGATTTTGAAAAGTATATAGTTAATACAATTTAATGAAAACATATTACGAGGAACTGAAAAACTTATTGCTGATTTAGTGCAGAGTGTATTAAGTTTTCAGAGCAATTTAAGACTCTTTCGGAAGATCTTGAGACTAAAACATTCGCTCATTTCAAATGTTTGGAGAAAATTACTGAAAGCCTTCCTGGCGTTCAGGTGGAAACAGAATATTATTTGTGTAAAATGTCTGGTCATGCTGAAGAAATCAATGGCAGATTTAATGATTTGAGAACACTTAAAACTTCATTTTCATTCCTGGAGAATCCTTTCGCTGTTGATGTTGTGGGCGATGGCTGTCCTGTTTCATCACCAATTACAAAGGATACAGTTGGGGTAGAGTTGGAGCTCTAGAACTGCAAGAGGACGAAGGATTAAAAGGACTTAAACGAAGTGGTTTCCGGTCATAGAATTTTGGATGAAAGTACCAGAAGAAAAATACCTTCTAACAGAAAAGTGTGCTAAGAAACTCATCTCGATATTTGGGATTACTTATGTGTGTGAATCTCTGTACTGAACGCTTAGGTTCATTAAATCTAAATATCGATCTGAACTAACTGATGAACATTTAAGTGAATTCCTGCAAACTGTGCTTACCGATTATCAGCCAGATTACAAATAACTAACAGCAAAAATGAACACTCGAAAAAGCACTTCTCAACAGCAAATCTTCTTCCTTGTTGTGTAATTGAACTATAATGTTTATGTGTATACTTACTTACTCAATGGAAATAGGCAATTCCTAAGCAAGCTATCTATTTTATGGAACCCGAAGGTTCATTGCCGCGCTTACCTGAGTCCGCCATTAAACCCTATTCTGTGCTAACTCCATCCAATCATCCCCCACAAATCCTACTTCCCATAAATCCGTTCTAAGATTGTCCTCCCAACTACGTCTAGGTCTTCCACGTGGTCTTTTCCCTTCGGGTCTTCCAGTCAATACTTTTGAGATATGTCTTTCCTCTCCCATGCGTGCAGCATGTCCAGCCCATTTCATCCTTCGCGATTTAATTACCCTAACACTAACTATATCTGGTGAAGCGTACAGGTCCTGTAGCTCATCGTTATGCAATTTTCTCCAGTCCCCATTGTCATCCCTCTTGGGCCCAAATATTTTTCGAAGCACCCTATTTTCAAGCACTCTCAGACTACGTTCTTCCTGATCAGTTAGCGGCCATGTCTCACATCCATATAATACATCAGGCAGGATAATAATCTTATAAATCTTAATTTTTAGATTTCTGGACAGAAGACGAGACGATAAGAGTTTCTTAACTGCATAAAATCAAGCATTTCCTGATTTGAGTCTACACTTAACTTCTGCCTTAATATTATTTGTATCTGTAATTACTGTTCCCAGATATTTGAATTCCTCCACGTCTTCAAACGATTTACCAGCTATTCTAATATTTTGTGGCGCATTATTTTGACGTTCCATGGCCATATATTTAGTTTTTTCTGTATTAATTTATAATCCAACATTCCCGCAGGCATCGAAAAGACTTTCTGCATTTCTCTCGATTGTGTTTACGTCATCGCCCAATAAGCAAACGTCATCTGCATAAGCTAATATCGGATGACTACCATTTAATTCTAGGCTTACGTTGTTTTCCTGAACTTTCCTAATGGAATATTCCAAAGGGAAATTAAAAAGTACAGGTCATAGTGGATCTCCTTGCTTCAAGCCACTTCTAATGGCAAACCTATCTGATATACATTTCCCTACCCTGACTCTACTATAGGTTTCATTTAGACACATTTTGATCAGCCTAACTAACTTCTTTGGTATCCCAAACTCAATGAGGATATTGTAGAGTTTTTCTCGCCTAACTGAATCATATGCTTTTTTAAAATCTATGTATAGCTGGTGAACAGGCTTATTATATTCCCACTTTTTCTCCAAGATTTGGCGAATACAAAATATACGATCAATGGTTGATCTATTTCGCCTAAATCCACATTGGTGATCTCCTATGATTTCGTCTGCATATGGGGTTAATCTTGACAGCAGTATATTAGGTAAAATTTTGTATGATGTTGATAAGAGAGAAATTCCTCGATAGTTATTATATTCGGCCCTATCTCCCTTTTCATGGATCGGTATAATAATGGATTCTTTCCATTCCTTCGGCAATTCCTCCTTTCTCCAAATCATAAGAATGAGCCTATGGATCTCTGAGTTTAATCTATTCCCACCTGTTTTAATTAATTCTGCTGGAATTTGGTCATTTTAGTTTACCTATAGCTGTTTCTACTTCTGTTAAAATTGGTTCAGCAACCAACGGCTCTGCTGTGAATATTTCACTTTCTACACTTCGGACATCTCCATGTACATTTAATAATTGATTAAAGAAATTTTTCCACCTATTCAAAATATTATTTGGAGCCGCGATTATAGTACCATCATTTTCCTTAATTATGTTTATTCTAGGTTGAAAACCTTTCTTGAACTCATTTATTCCCTTTTAGAGATACCTAAAATTTTTGTCTTTACTATTTCACTCTAATTAATTTACTTTGTCTTTGAGATAGGTTCTTTTCTTTGTCCTAATGATTCTAGAGGCTTCTAGTATAGCATTGTTGAGATTTTCGACCGTAGTGTCATTCGGATTCTGCAACCACTGCAGTTTTGCCTGCTCTCTTGCATTTAGGCCTACTAATTTCACGCACTCATCAAATCACGGTTTATTTCGTTTCAGTTCAAGCGGATCTAATTTTGCTTTTGCAGCTACCTTAATATTGTATTTAAAGCAGTCCCAGGTTTTATCGATATTCATATCATCCCTAGCTTCTTGTTCGGCAGTGTTTTCTAGGACTGCAAATCTATTTGAAATCTCGAGTTGGTAAGCATTCCTACTTTGGTCTTCACCTAGCTTTTTCAGACTGAATCTCTCTACACCGAAATGTTGCCTAGTTCCTAAGTTTAATGAAAGTCTCTCTCGAACAGTCGCAACTACCAGATAGTGATCCGAATCGCAGTCAGCAACCCTAAAAGTTCGAACGTCGATTATACAGTGAGTCCCACGCAAGAGTTGGCCAACGACGCAGGTTCCTGAAGCGCGGCGGGCACAGCTCCAACTCTCGAGCGATGAGGTGAAATATCTACGCTAATAAAGCCGCGACCGGTGTAATTATTAAAGTTCTCACATTTACAGTTAAAATTACAATGAAAATAAACACGTACCTCATCACAAGAGATGTTGGAAATGTTCTCCTCTTGCATCCACACATTACTGGCACCTTTTTTGGAAATTTTCTTTCACGCGCATAAGTTCAACTTCGAGATAAAGTTAATTTCTCTTGTGATATTTTCTTTAAGTTCTTCTAATGCATGGGAAATTGACCTATACACTTTTTTTTTCCAAGATTCCCGATAAATAATATTCACATACTGTTAGAAGAACTTAAAGACAATATCACATAGGCCTATCACAAGATAAATGAACTATGCGCGTGAAAGAGAATTTCCTAAAAAGGTGCCAGTATTGAGTGGATGCAAGAGGAGAATATTTCCAACATCTCTTGTGATGAGGTTCGTGTTTATTTTCATTGTAATTTTAACTGTAAATGTGAGAACTTTAATAATTACACCGATCGCGACTTTATTAGCGTAGACATTTCACCCGATCGCTCGAGAGTTGGAGCTGTGCCCGCCGCGCCGCAGAAACCCGCGTCATTGGCCAACTCTTGCGTGGGATTCACTGTACTAGACTACCTCTTTGCATCTATTAGCACATGGTCGATTTGATTATGCGTCTCTCCATCTGGCGAGGTTCATGTGTATTTATGAATATCCCGATGTGGAAATTTCGTACTCTTTACGGTTAACTTTTTAGCGGTGGCAAAATTAACTAGTCTAATCCCATTGTCGTTGCTCTGCAAGTGGAGACTTTCGTTCCCAATCGTGGGCTTGAAAATATCCTCCCTTCCTACTTTCGCATTGAAATCTCCTAGCACAATTTTCATGTGATATGCCGGAAACTGATCAAATGTTCGTTCTACTTCCTCGAAAAACTGTCCTTGTCAACATCTTGTTTATTTTCTGTTCATACATGGACATTCATAACTATGATGTCACACCACCGTCCCCTTAGAAGTCTATCATTAATAAACTCTACTTTCTTAATGACTGAATTAATTCTCCTATATGTATGAAGAACCCGGTCCCTAATTGATGGTCATCATTCCCTTTCCCGTAGAAAAAGGTATACGCGCCTGTCTATATTCAACCTTCACCCTCCCATCTAACTTCCTGTACTGCTACTACATCTAACCTGTATTTATCTAATTCTCTAGCTACCGATTTAAACGCCCCAGGCCTATATAAGCTCAAAACGTCCCACGTTCCCACTCTATAGTTCCTACGATTTTTGGCCTCCTTCAGTGTAGTCCCTACCCGGAGATCCGAAGAAAGGTCTATTGTACCTCCGGAAAATTTTACACTGATAGGATTTGTAAATCAGGCAGCGTTACTTAACAATATTTTTTTACTGGGAGAGGTTGTTAACCTCAGGCCAAACCCCCAAGCTGGAGGACCACCTCATGTCGTCTGTCCGCGACTGGTTATTCAACATATTCGCAGCTACCGTCCATGTCTGGAGGCCGTATTGTGCCATTATTAAAAATAATAAATGCCACGAATTGTTTCTCTCATAGAAAAATGCCTGTATTATGAAAACTTTACGTAAATCTGTGAGGCATTTAGTTTGAAAGCGCGCTCTTGTAGTCTCTGAGAGACTGATGCCTGTTCGTAGCGAGCTTCCCCTCTCTCCTCCGTTCCCCCCTTGTCTTTATGTGCCGCTATCTCACTCTCTCAGTTGCACTTCTCGCTCGCACAGTTGCAGTTCAGCTCTGGTATATATCTAAGTGGCAGTGAAATCTCTTCCAGCTGTGAGCAAAATGCTTTGTCATTACAGTAATGTTTTTCATTTGTTATAAAACAACAGCAAATGTGGTGTGATTAAAGAATCTAGTACGCATGTCAAGGAAACAATAGAAGATCGATTGCAGATCCTATATAACAGTATGTAATCCCGCCACTCGTTCTCTTTCTTGATTAGGCTGTTGGCCAAGTATGGTCGCCCTGTACAATGGCTGCCGAAAGGCAGTTGAGAAATCAATGGCCGTCCAGGCTTCAGTTTTCCAGTTGTAGGGTGAGTCTTTTATCAAGTAACATCTTGTGAATTTATTATTTATCCGTGTTTCTTTTCTGGCGTTATAAAAATATTTTGGCAACGCTATGTTCTGAAACATGTTTGATTGTGATGGCCTCATGGCCTGAATTGTTTTAATGAAGTTAAGTCGTAACCTTTAATATGTAATTTGGTTTGTGATTTAAATCTAATGATTTAATTTGGGAGTTCCTTCTTGGGATTTTAAGTTGCTAATTAATTTCAGTTGAGGGTTTTTTTTATAATCTTATGTAAATTTTTATTTCTTTCATCTGCAACTGGAATATTTTAGTTTCATAGGCAAAATTTAACAGCTTCAAGGAAGAGGGCTTTCCTCGTTGGGCCCCGAGGAAAGGAATATTTATTATTTGTAAGTATGTGAGGCCCAAATGAACAGGTTAGTGTCATTTAAATATTTAATGTATATTTAAAATAATTATGAAGGAAATACAATCTAACCAAATATGAAGATTTATAAATTTGATTTCTAGATTGTATTCCCTTAACTATCTTGTGTAGTTTTAATTTTCTATTTTAATTTGTGAAGGGTTTTTAAAATATTATTTTGTTTAGTTTGATCATCTCCTTCAAAAGAAATTATAAATATTGATGTAAAGGATTTCTTGTCTTGAATATTTTAATAGGATCTAAAGCAAATATTTGGCACGAATGGGTAATATTTAAAATATAAATCTTGTATAAAATATGAATCAAATTTGACATGAAATGTTTAATGAATACCATGAATTTGAATGTGTAATGAAAACCTACATTATCAATAAGAGCATGTATTAAATGCATGACAAGCATATTGTGTATAGTATATTTATTGTTTTTAAGAGAACTTTCTTAAAGAAGAGGTCATAAAATATGTAATTTAAATTTAGGGCAATCTATCTAACTATGTTGTTGAATCATTCCAATGAAGTGCATGTCCAGTTTTAATTCTTGTTGTAAAATAATTGTTTAATATATATATTTTTAGAAAACTTAAATTATTCTTTTTGTAGTGTTTCCACTTGTTCGAAAAGGCTAGAAAGCACTCTAGGCTATTCGAAATATTTTGCTTTGTACCATCCCCAGTGCATTTATTCGTTTCCAGAGCCTCTGGTGCCCAGCGATAACCTTCCACAATCCTTACCCAATTGTTGTGCTGGAGGCGGTGGTGCAGTATTCTCTATCCGCAACCTGAGGACGCGCCATGCCGTGGTGACAGAGACCCACCCCTTATATATATTATATGTATAGGTACATATATACCCATGCACATACATATAAATGTTTATGTGTATAGAAAAGCAATGTGGTTCGCTTCGAACAGCTTTATAAATTTGATGTGGCCACCCGTGATACAGACTATGTATGACACTGCAGGCTCTGTGATATGACTAATGCTTCGCTGTTATAACAGTTGTAATAACCTCCCATTAAGATGTAAGATAATCCAGTGTTATAGTGATACATCATGGCGGTGAGATTATTCGCCGGCACTATGTAGTAATTTTATCCTGAAGTAATGTTAATAATTCAGTCAACGAAGGGGTTGTAAAGGAAATGGAAGGGGATAATGTTTTCTTCGGGAATGTGCAAAGGGTAGTTTAGGTAAACATAAGTCCCTTATGCTTCATGGGGAAGGGGGTGGAAAAGGATAATTTTTTGGTTTTTCGCTTATACCTTGAAAACGGTGCATCGTAGGAAAAAAACATTTTATATATCAAATTGAAGCTGAGAAACTTCTCAACAGGTTTGTTTATGTATATTTTCGTCGTATCTATAACTGTTTTCGATATATACGCTGCTGGATATCACTAATTTTCCAAAAACGAATTTTTACCACACTTTTTCATTAAATTTGTCCTTCTAACTCCTCAGTCTTTCGTTTTATAGCAAAGTGGTCAGAAAAAGTTATAGAGCATTAAATTTACTTTGAATGTGTATATAGGTATTTAATTTATCTTCAACAATACAAAACTTACAAGAATTTGAAATTGTCGGGTAAATTTTGTGATTTCTCAAGAAAATTGTACCTAGGTACAATTTTTACTTCCTTATTCAAGAGCTCTTTAACAAACAGTATAGGTGTAACACCCACTTGGAAATCACGACTTCAACCTGATGGACAAATTTGTGTGGAAAGAATCTCCAATAAGGCTATGACGTTCACAAGGAATTGTGGGAAATTACAACAGGGAAAATCAACGGACTGAAAAGCATTGTATAATTAGCTTGGACTGAGTCCTCATTACCATTATATCGAACAGAAATACATTTCTTAATTATACTTCATTAACTATGTATAGAAGTGCTCTAATGTCGGGCAATAAAACCATTAGCATCATTATGACGTCAGCTACAGCATAAAAGGCGGTATTGAGTATTGGAGGAGTTAAAATGCGATGGCAGGGTCGATGGTGTTCCCGCTCGTTACGTTTTATCTGTTCTTCTTGCCACTGTCTAGATCCGCTATTCCGCAAGTATTCTTTTGTATTTCGGCTCTGACTTCTATCGTCACGGGTGGGGAAAACGTTTATTTTTATATCTCCTTGAAGGGAGTGCCACATCCAGTATTTGTTTACATAACCCTGAAACGCAAACATTTTCAGTAGAGTAGATACAAGCATTTTGAATTTTTGTGACGCTGGTAACTCCTTCAGATAAAAGACAGGGATGAAGTGCCTCACGGAGCCATTACTGTCTCTCTTCACTGCAATTTCTTAATGATGAACGCAATTACTCCATTCTTCCTGTGTTAAATTCTTTACGAGGAGTAAAGAGATGAATAAAGAAGCGATTCCTATGCAGCATATAATGAACCAAATTCATTATTTTGTAGTTAAAAGATGAAATAAGAAAGCAGACAAGTGTCCATAACACTCATTGCTGTTGATGACGAGTTTAATGACACAGTAACATGTGTGGACTTTGTCTTGATGTCACTCACTTGTCTGTCTATTGGTAAGAGATTTCGGTCGATTTTTAAATACCTTATCCCTTCTGGGAAAGGCCTGTAGTAAACCATTCCACTCCCGGCTCAGGAATTAATATTTTCTTACCCCTGTTGTCTGTTTTCTCTGATTTATTCGTATATTTTTATAAATATTACGTATTTTTATAAATACGTAAAGATCACGCACGATATCTGTGCCGACGAGACAGTTACTCTTTAGAGAGAGACATGCTATTGTGCGAGAGAGAGAGAGGTAGCTTGGCCTTTACAAATAAAAAGGAAGGTACTGTTGTGCGAGAGAGATAGGTAGAGTAGGAATACCTCCACAACGTCTCTGGGTTTTTACGTATATACCTTAGGAGCGAGTCTCACCGCTCGTAGAGTTCCTGGCTAGGGGAGGTAGCTGCACCCTGATTGGCTCAGCTCTCCTATCCCGCTCCACGTGTTGTCTGTCTCTCTCGCAGCGGCATCATCCGTCCACTCAACTATTATTGTATTTTCTACGACTGACGAAATGCTGCATGGTGTTCACTCTCTGCCCAGCGGTAGCTTACTGATCTTACGCGCACCGAATTCGCGCATCTTGGTAACGAGACGTAACGAGAAGCTCGCTGGCTGGGTTTGTCTTCAAGGCCAGAGACTTTGTGGGAATAATCCAACTCTAGCAGGCCCATCGACGCTACAGTCCCATGAAAACATAATTCAATGATTTAGGCAATCGGCACAGATTTCGTGCGGGATCTTTAGCTGTATTCCTATTCTGCACTATTCAAACGAATACATCTCTTTTTCAGTAATTATTTCCCTATCTAGTTTTTGATAGTGGTTTAAAGGTGGACCTTTTACGAAATACTTTCTTTCATATATTCCCACTCCCGTTGAACTCAAACATTTCGACATAACTTTTTAATCCTTTTTGGATTTTTTCCAATGTATACAGATCCCAGAAAGACTGGTTCAAATAGTACCCTTGCTGAAGTCTGTGTTTCATAATTTTCACAAGAGTATCTTAATTACTCGTACCATTAGAGGCAAGTTGCATAAGACTGTTTTTGTTCGACCATAATTAGGCCTACTCTAAATGTTTAATTTTCACATTTTACATTCACTCAAACAAACGTCCGCTGTCCTTCGCATTACCTGGGTTACATGACAGATGGCAGTTCATAGCGTCGGTCAAATCGCAGCTTCCTTTTTCGTCGTTTTCTTGAAACCAACGGATTTTAACAATACGAAATGAAATCATTTTAATATGATATTAAAATTAACACGAGCAACATTGATTTTATTTTAAATACAGGTTGATTATGACGCACTTTTCAGCAGCTACTGTGCCACGGGGACGGTTTACATAATGTTGGAAGCTTAGGACATATGATTTTGTGTAGTAGACCTGGGTTCGACCATTCTAGCTAAATTAGTGACGCTACTGTTTAACCTTCAAAAACTGGGCACCCATTATGACGAAATGAACACTGGACAGATTAATATGAATTACTGGAAAAAAGAGATTTTTGAGTAAATATATGTATATGGAAAGATATTTTTCTCTAACAATTTTATTAACAGCTATAAAACAAATTTAGAATTACAACATTGTGAGACAATATATATTTTGTAAGAACGACCTTTTATTTGTTGGAAATAACCTTGGGATGACTAAGCATAAAACTGTATATATATATATATATATATATATTCTGTTGTGTACAACAACCTAGAGCACGGGCGAAATACACCACAAAAATTCTAAATGCACCCTTTTGAGAAGACCAACCCGTCTCTAGAAAAATCCCCTAAAACCCAGGCTCATTGCCGCAAATAAATACAATACTTTCGAGAACACCCTGTACATACTGGCTAGTATTCCCCACGACTAGAAAACCCCAGTAAGTTCCTAGATTATCTACAACTTCAAAACATAGGGCAATATCAAAACTCAAAATGGCGTCTGTGCTGAAAAAAATACTACACAAAACCCACTCTAAACCATGCTAATGTCGGTTGTCTGGCGAAAAATACTGAATTACTACTTTTCGGAAAGGCAAAGATCGTGAAATAGAAGTTACAGAACGGACGGACGTGATATAATTAGTTTGAAGAAAAACAGAAGTGAACAAAGCAAAATTACAAGAAATTTAGATGGTGTAGGCGTAATTTCAAAAGATCCAAACTTGACCGGAAAAATAACTTATTCAACAAAAATTATTTAATATATATTTTCAGAAACGGAAATTTAGATAGCCGAAAACGGGTGAGGACAAAATTTAGATTTGAATCACTATTAACATTGAAAAGAATATGGATAGGTCTCACCCAGCTTTGCTGTCGTCTTCAGACATCGTGATGTACGGCAGCTACGCCCACCAAAAATCACTCAAACTCAAATTACATGTTCCTGTCGCGAAGGCTAGATCCCAACTGCCAGTCGCTTGTACCAGCCTCTACTCCCTAGCATTTCACCAGATGGCAGTGCAGTCTAAGAGCGCTATTAAGAATAACCGAGAACCACGGTGTTTAGAGTGGGTCAAAACATGATTTTACCTCCCTGAAGTTAAAAGCAGTTGGCAACAATTAGTGAAAGACTTTAATATAATCAAATGAGCCGTTTTTTCACGGCTCAAACTCCCCTGTCTGCCCAAAATAAAGTCGAAGACTTTATTTCCCAATTTTAGTTTGAGCTAGACTCTAATTCCCTTATTTATTTTAATTTTGTAACTGGATTCCCTATCTTCACAGGACTCTAAAAAAAAACAACAACCAAACAAACACACAAAGCACAATCTTTAATCTTGTGACTGCCGAAATGTTTCCATGCCTTGCCCGATGCCCCACAGGAACTTCAGAACTCCACTTTCGCTCTCATTTCTTAGAAGAGTTCCGTCCATCTTGAACCACTCCACTTATTTCCCCCCCCGGGCGGGAGATAAGCACCAAAACACCAACTGAAGAGAGAAGGAACCAAAAGCATGTCCAGGCGCACAGGAACTGAGGTCACACCTGACCACCACTTGAGCAGGAACCATCCAATCTGCACCCAACAGGCAGGATACCAGAGGGAGCCCACCAGGTCGAGCGGCATCCAGCTAGCAATCCCCATGACCAGGCAGAGCACGGAGAATCCCAGAGGCTTCGGCCAGAGTTGAGAAATCCAGTTGAGGGTGGAACAACTTGACTGAATGGGCGGTCACCATCGACCGTCCAAAGACTGGAACCAGCAGAACTCAGGAGCTGCCAGACAGATCTTCCAAAACAGCCAAACTGCCAAATTGACAATATGCAGAGGTGTGGAAATACAGGAGGGCATGCCGCCAAGGGACACAGAAAATAGGAGAAAACATCAGTGAATAGATGGAAAAAAGCTTAGAAAAGACAGGAATAAGGTAATGGTTTAAATTACCGGCTCATAGTAATTTTATGTGGTAAAGGATCCTGCACAGTAAGTTACATCCAGCAGGGTTTTTTCACTATGGCAACTGGACTACTGCATGTCACAGGAAGATAGCCTCTGCATCAATGCATAACTGTACATCAATAGCTTAGGTGACTATTTGCTAAATGCTTGCTCTTGAAGTCGGCTTCAGCTTAATCCCAAAATGCATGACTGCTTGGGCAAATATGATACTGTTGATGTGTGATTTTTTTTCTTTGAATGCCATCTGTAATTTTCTGTCACTGGAGCCACTATGCATAGATTCTTCCAGAAGCCCAAGTGCATGGCTACTACTGACAGCATGATTTCTTTGTTTAGACCTTTTGCTGCTCACCATACCATAGCATGAGTTCCATAAACCAAATTTCCACCCTCCAACACTCGGCTTTTCCTCCTAGTGATTTTGCTCCAACCATTCTCCATTCAGGCCTCTCCGCTTGCAGGGGAAACAGCATGTTTTCTGCAACCCACACTGCCGCTCAGCAATGCGCCATCTCATAGGTGCTTCTCCTTTTTAATTACAGGAACCATTCACTCCAGACGTCTCCGGAGCAGGAACCACCAATGGGCCGGCACAAGACAGGACTCGGTCAGCCAACAAAGAGAAAAGAGAGGCAGAACAGTCCCCCCATCTACATCCAGTTACCATTTGAGGCCGAAACAGATGGCCTACTGACATCGTCCTTGGGCAGAACATAACCAAACTGCAACAATAAAATTCATACGCACAGTATACGTGCAACAAATACAAGACATGCACAAATTTCACCATTAAGAGTAAATTATTTATACTTTCCTCTTTTTATCTTTTCTTTTTTAATAAAAACAAATCCCAAACAGTGAGTTGAGATCTAGGACATATTTATTACCCGATTTTTCCCGAACAAGAAATCACGTTCTCCAACTTTCCTGAACATAGCCTAAAATCTGAATAAATCCCAAGTTAAATTTACTTCAAGGCTTTCACTAATAGCACAAAATGGAAAAGCTAAGGAATTTTAATTTGGGGACCCAAAATAAAGAAACTAAAGATTGACGTCTAGGGAATTCTTCACGAACTGCAACCCGACAACGAAACAAAATCGAAACGTCCAGCTCAGTGGCTTCCGGAAGTACCAGTGAGCTGCCCACCCCGAAATATCTTAAAACGCAACCTCCTTACAGGAATTAACAGAAGGACTTCAAAACGTGTTCGTGGATCCATCCTTCCTCCCAGCAAGAAGTAAGAGGGAGCCCAAAATACCAAGCAAAACCCTACATTGAATTAAGTAAACTTTAGCACAGTTATAGTTTACATCAAACCCTTTCCAAAATGCCAAAACCCAATTTTGGTTTTATGATATTACCCAAAAATAGCGATATGCCATAACCCAGATCCAAATATTAAACATTTTAAATACAGCTAAAGAACAACCCTAATTCTTCTTCAAAATTTTAATAGAATATCCAGGACAGAGGCTAAGTCACTTTCTTTTCTACTCCCTTTGAGGATCAGCTAAATCCGGTTTCAAGTGTGACACATGGCACCGACGTCTTTTGCCATCTGAACAATTCTGCAAAAGGACAGTAACGGGTGTAAGAAAAGATAGAATCCTATAAGGTCCCAAAAAACGTTCAGACAATTTTGCGGCTACCTTATTCACTGCACTACTCTTTGTAAAACTTTTCACACACACGGCATCTCCTTCTTTAAAGGGCACGGGACTACGGCGCTTATTGTATCTTTCCACATTTCTTCCATGTGAAATCTGCAAATTCCTTGCCGCCCTGTTCCACATATCCTTGACTTGTCCGGCCCGATCCGGACCTGGCAACAAATCTTGGATAGACCACAGGTTCGACAAAGGATTATTAGGCTTGAAATTTAACATCAAAGAAATAGGAGAGAAACCATGAGCCTCATGGCGTGCCGAGTTAAAAGCGAATTGTAACCAGAATAAATTCTGGTCCCAGGAAGCTTGATCTTGAGCATGGTACGCAATTAAGGCACTCCTTAAATTCCTATTGAAGCGTTCAGCCAAAGATGGTTAAGGATAATAAGGCGACGTAGTACAATGCTTAATACCCAGATCGAAGCAAAACTTCCGGAAGGAGGCAGAAACAAAATAGCTAGCATTATCCGAGACCAAATTACGAGGAAACCCGAACACAGAGAAAACCCTTTTTAAACATTCCACGGTATTTCTAGTGTTAGCATCCCGTACTGGAAAAAGCCAGACAAATTTTGTGAAGGCATCCACAAAGCAAGAATATAAAGGTTACCTGAGCGCGACCGCGGAAACTTCCCCACATAGTCGATAAAGAGACGCTCGAAAGGAGCCTGAGGGACCTGAGAACTGAGGAATCCCAAATTGGTTGCCTGACTAGGCTTAGCTTGAGCGCAACGAGCACATGCTCGGACTCGGGCCCTTATGTCTGATTCCATCCCACGCCACACAAAATACTCCCGAATTTTGGCTCTGGTCTTAAACAGTCCCAAGTGTCCGCCTACCGGCGACTCATGGAAAAAACTGAAAACCATGTCAATTAACACTGAAGGTAAAATAATCTTTCCCTTCCTCAAACCTCGGTCAGCACTATGCAACACTCCCTTCTTCAGCACATACTGAGAGAGCACGCGACCAGCTTGAAGATCTCTAATTAACGGCCCTAACTCAGGGTCGGATTCTTGATGGAGGGCCATAGATTTATAGGCCAAAGGGAATTCTGACAAAATGCCACTGACCAAATGGATATCCTCAGACCCACACACAACAGTACTGACCTTACTTTCTTCGGGGCTGGCTAATGACGCAGGAATCTCAAAGTTCAGATCTTCTACCAAATGGTCGGGAGACATACTGAACATGCGCGACAGCGCGTCTGCCACTGCGTTCTCAGAAGCTCTGATATGCTTAGCAGAGAATTTAAACGCTGAAAGGCGAACAGCCCAGCGGGCAAGCCGCCCAGTTGTGCGAGGTTTAGCCAAAACCCAACTTAGGGCCTGACAGTCGGTTTCTAGGTCAAACTCAGTATGCTCTAAATACATCCGAAATTTCTCTACTGAGAAAAGAACCGCTAACGCCTCCAACTAGTAAGCTGAATAGGCCCGCTCCTGAACAGTTAATGTCCTAGAGGCATAAGCTATCGGCTTGCGACCGTCCTCAAAATTCTGTAATAATACCGCGCCCAAAGCTACCGACGAAGCATCGGTCTGCAACACAAACCTCTTGGAAAAATCAGGAATACTCAGAATTGGCGGATTCATGACCATACTTTTTAATGTCTCAAAAGCTCCTTGTTGCTCGGGGCCCCATTTGAATTTCATACCCTTCTTTCTGAGAATGTTCAGAGGCGCAGCTCTGTCCGCCAGATTCGGTATGAATCGATGAAAGAAATTTACCATCCCTAGGAACCTGGCCACTCCTTTCGCACCTTTGGGAGGCGGATACTCTCGGATAGACTTGGTCCTATCAGAGTCAATCGTGACTCCTTCAGGGGACACCACGTGACCCAAGAAAGAAAGCTTTGAGGAAGCCAAGGTGAATTTAGCTGGGTTCACGGTCAGACCAGCGTCTTTGAGCCGATTCAATACCAGCACAATATGGTCTACATGTTCCTTAAAGGTTTCAGAGTATATAACTAGGTAATCCAGGTAATGTATCACAAACTCAAACTTGACGTCACCAAATATTTGGTCTAGACGTCGCGTAAGAACCTGGGCGCCAGTAGCTAACCCGAAAGGGACTCTAGTAAACTCAAACAAGTTCCAGTCAGTATTGAAGGCGGTTAACCTTCTAGACCTCTGAGACAGAGGGATCTGATAATAGGCTTGGTTGAGGTCGAACGAAGTGAAGTACTTCGCCTTCCCAAACCAACTAAAAGATGAGTGTATGTCTGGCAAATGCACAGAATCTATTTTGATCTTCGAATTTAAATATCTGTAATCTACTACAGGTCTAAACTTACCCTCTCCCTTTTCAACTAGAAACATCGGACTACTGTAGTTCGAACTGGAGGTTGTGATCACCCCATCGTCCAACATTTGCTGGATAAGTTCCTTCATGACCTTAACCTTAGGCGGAGACAGCCTATATGGAGGCCTACGCACCGGTGTATGATCCAGCAATTCTATATCGTATTCTAACAAATGGGTGAGGCCCAATTTAGTAGTCAAAACTTCCGGATAAAGTTCCAAGACCCCATTCAAAATTCCCCTTTGTTCAGGTGATAAATGATTCAAAACATCGCCCCGCGGACTACAATCCCAACCTGAATCATCCCCCAAATCGGCAGTCAAAAGCACTTCACCCTTTTTGCAAGAAACCGAATCAGTGAATGGACCCTTATAGAAAGAAATACTAACTTCAGGTGAGAACTTGAAATAAATGCACTCCTTGGCAAAATCCAAAACTAACCCCGACTTTTCCCCAAAGGGCACACCCAATATCAAAGGTACGGATAAATATGGAGCTATCCAAAACTTGATCTTCCAAGAAAAATGGGCGATCTTGATTTTGATCTCCGTCTACCCCAAAAAATCCATTTGTAAGGAGTTCGCTACCAAGCAAGAAATTTTTTCTTTCACTATAGGAGATTTCTTGCAAGCCTTGTCGATGTTCCGATAAACAAACTCTGACATAATATTAATGGTGGAGCCACTGTCCACTAGACCCGCTATCTCGAGATTGTGACATTCTACTTTAACATAAGGCAAACTCCGCTTCGAAAACCCGTGGATACGCTCACAACTCCCAACAGCATTCACCTTTTGGCAGGGTAAACGTCTATCATGCTGAATAATATTGGGAAAATCAAAACCACTACCTATAGTCTCGTTCCGGGGTCTACTAGGACAATTCCGCCTAATGTGCCCACGCCTATGACAATAAAAACATGACCTGTTTTCGGCAGCACTGACAGATGGCCAAGATCCCAGGCGATTACTTACTGTAACAGATTGCACAGGCCTATCCCTATAACCTGAACTTTCAGTTCTCAACCCATCAGATAAAGCCACAGAATTAAGTTTGGCAACCAAGAGGTTTAACTCGTGGAAATTGGTAGGCCTGTCTTCAAAACTAACCAAACTCCTAGTTTTCGGAGAAATACCATCTAAGATGTGTTGAACAATTTGGGCTTCAGATTCGATCAGGCAAAAGGCTTCGGCATAGCACCTAATATCCTGGACATAATCACCAAATGGTTCATTTTGTGTCTGGACGCGATAATACCTCTTACTCAAATATCGCAATCGATCTCTAGGTGAAAAGTAATAATCAAGTAAACTCCCGTGGAATTCCAGTAAGTCCTTATCTTCCTTCACGGCTCTACCCGCCAACTCCTTTAAACTTCCTTTCAAATTCGCGAAACATAAAGCCAATACCTGTTTGACATTAAATCCAAAAATTTCAGTCTGGCACCTAAGTTCAGTCAAAAATATTAAGAACTTAACAACTTCATCCAATGAGTGGTCGCTAAATTTCTCTAACTTGTCTAGTAACTTACCAAGTGGGTGGGGTAACTTGGCAAAATCATTATACCTTTCAACACCCCCATTACGAACACTGTGCACAGGAGACTGTAGAGTTTCTCTAATACTAACAGAATCATTGGCATAAAATGTTTTAGGCGAAATCCCAAAACCCCTCAATACATTCCCAGCTAATTGATATCTAATTTTATCCTTCTCCAAGGAAATCTCTTGAATAAGTATCCAAAGCAATTTGTTATTTTCCGAAGAGACCTCTAATTGTAACAGATCCTGTATTCTATTTGACATATGGTCGAATATTGCCTGAAAACGTTGTGCCTGCTTTTGAGATAGACCACCTTCCTCACCTAATTCCCGACATTGCTCGAAAATATCTTCCGTCTTCGCAATAAGGGCCGGTACCTCTAACTGTGGCTTAATATGTTGCAAATTCTTAATATCGACAGGAATAGTCAAATTATCCTTCAATATCTTGGTTAAGTTCGGAACGGAATCGTCTGGATCCACTGTGATACCTCGGACTGACAATTCATAAAGAAGATCAGCTTTCAACAGAAACTCAAGTGGTACATATGTTCGGTTACTCATGATGAATCAAATTACAAAATTTTAAGTTAATAGAAAAATGAAAGTTAGGTTTCAGAAAAATAATATCAATTAAGTTTCAAAATTTAAGTTAAGGATTGAAAAATAACTGTTAGGTTTCAAAAATCTAATATCAATGAAGTTAAGTTTCAAAAATAATACTAAAGTAGAAACTGACTGCTAGGTTTCGGAAATCCAATATCAATGAAATCAAGTTTTCAAAATTTAAATTTAAAATTTGAAAATGGCCATTAGGTTTCAGAAATAGCACAATGAAATTAAATTCCAAAATTTTAAATTAGGAATCTCAAATAACTGTTAAGTTTCTGAATAATAATATCAATGAAATTAATTTTCAGAATTTAAGGTAAAAATACCAAATAACTGTTAGGTTTCGAAAATCTAATATCACTAAAATTAAGTTTCAGAATTTATGTTAAGCATAGAAAATGACTGTTAGGTTTAAGAAATCTAGTATCAATGAAATCACGTTTCAAAATTTGAATTAAAATTTGAAAATGACTATTAGGGTTCAGAAATATGTCAATCAATTAAGTTTCAAAACTTCAAAAGAGAAAGCCAAATCGATGGTTAAGATAGAAGTATAATATCAGTGAGGTTAAATCTCAATAAGAATAGCCACACGATCCAGAACTCCAAAAATTACTCAAGATGTAATTAGGTTACTTCAAAATAATACAGCTATCATGAAGCATGAAAGATGGCTTAATGAAAGAGTCAAAAAGAAATCCAAAATTCTTAAAGTCGACAAGTAGCAAAAAAATTTTTTTTCTTTAAGTTAGGGTAGAACTAAACAATGAAAAATCACTCGCGTAACAAAGTTTGAAAAAGGGAAGCTTTAGCAAAATTTTCAAAGATCAATGCTTTAGTAAATTTTGAAAAATCAATGCTGTAGCGAATTTGAAAAATCAGTGCTTTAGCAAATTTTGAAAAGGTAAAGCTGTAGCAATTTGAAAAAATCAATACTTTAATAGATTTGAAAAATCAATGCTATCACAAGTTTGAAAAACTGAACTACTCAACGTGCCAGTAGCAAAATTGTACGTTAATGTTCAACGTGCCAGTAGCAAAATTGTACGTTAATGTTCTCCCAATATCATAATGTTTAATACAAAACAGGAAAAACTGAACTACTAAAAATGCCAGTACAAAATGCAGATCTAGCCTAACCTCAGGCATTGGATCAAAAATCTAAGTGGTTGAAATGCTGTTAAAAATTCCCCAAAAAAATCCAATTTTGAAAAAGGCAATTCTCGAAAAGAGTACTGAAGTGAAAACAGAGCGCAAATTTAGAAAAATGGGGTCAAAAACCCTAACTACGCTCTGCGATAACACTTAATGTGCCCGGGGGACGGTTTACATAATGTTGGAAGCTTAGGACATATGATTTTGTGTAGTAGACCTGGGTTCGACCATTCTAGCTAAATTAGTGACGCTACTGTTTAACCTTCAAAAACTGGGCACCCATTATGACGAAATGAACACTGGACAGATTAATATGAATTACTGGAAAAAAGAGATTTTTGAGTAAATATATGTATATGGAAAGATATTTTTCTCTAACAATTTTATTAACAGCTATAAAACAAATTTAGAATTACAACATTGTGAGACAATATATATTTTGTAAGAACGACCTTTTATTTGTTGGAAATAACCTTGGGATGACTAAGCATAAAACTGTATATATATATATATTCTGTTGTGTACAACAACCTAGAGCACGGGCGAAATACACCACAAAAATTCTAAATGCACCCTTTTGAGAAGACCAACCCGTCTCTAGAAAAATCCCCTAAAACCCAGGCTCATTGCCGCAAATAAATACAATACTTTCGAGAACACCCTGTACATACTGGCTAGTATTCCCCACGACTAGAAAACCCCAGTAAGTTCCTAGATTATCTACAACTTCAAAACATAATGCAATCTCAAAACTCAAAATGGCGTCTGTGCTGAAAAAAATACTTCACAAAACCCACTCTAAACCATGCTAATGTCGGTTGTCTGGCGAAAAATACTGAATTACTACTTTTCGGAAAGGCAAAGAACGTGAAATAGAAGTTACAGAACGGACGGACGTGATATAATTAGTTTGAAGAAAAACAGAAGTGAACAAAGCAAAATTACAAGAAATTTAGATGGTGTAGGCGTAATTTCAAAAGATCCAAACTTGACCGGAAAAATAACTTATTCAACAAAAATTATTTAATACTAGCTGAAAAGGCCCGGCGTCGCCCGGGCTTGGTATTTTTAATTTGAAATTAATTTATGGAGGACTTTCGATTTTGAAACTCTAGGTCCTTATATAATATGTATGTAGAACTTGAAATGAAGAAAAAGATTTATCACACTCAAACTATTCCATCAGAAAACGCTAGATATAGCTTTTTATGGCTCATAGAGGATGTCGAATGCTGCATTCCGTTGCTTCTACACATCATGCCTGGGTGGGGTTGAAATAAGAAGAAACACAAATTTCATAAAATTGTATTTGGCTTGACGGAAAATTTTATTTCTCATTCTCATCTTACAACCGTTTAGGGGCTGAAATAAAAGAGAAATGTAGTATCACTTTCATACTTTCCTCCCCTAAAACCCGGGTCATAATAAACTGCGAGCATAGGACTCAAAATGTTCCATCCCATGCTTAGGGCCTATGATAAATCTCAACTAATACAAAGCCTACGGATAACGTATAAGCGGAAAGGATTATTTACAGACTTCTGATATAGCATACTCACACACTTAAGTTATCCCTGCAATACGACTTCTTATTCTACATCAAAATGTGAAGTGAGAAAATATTTCTTATGTCGAGGGCAGAGAAAGTCATGTGACTACATCACACTGTGCTTTATTTTCGTGGAATTCATTTTCAGTAATTATTTTCGCCAATATATTACATCGATGGAATCATAAATCGTTAAAGTCCAGCATTAGGCTATATAGTTGCCAAGGCCCTATGTAATCACAGTAAACAATTCACTGTTGTCATGTGAACTGAACAGCATTTCATTGTTTTCAGTATAATATTCTCAGAAATTATATAATTTTCAAGGGAAGGACTGATTTGTTTCAATTTTAATGTTGACCGCTATACTTCCCGGGCTTAACAGGGTATGTGTGCAAAATTTCGTGCAAATTGGTGAAGAAATGTGGATTTGTATAAGGAACAAACATACATACCCACAAACACACATTCGACTTTATATATTAGATATATTTTCAGAAACGGAAATTTAGATAGCCGAAAACGGGTGAGGACAAAATTTAGATTTGAATCACTATTAACATTGAAAAGAATATGGATAGGTCTCACCCAGCTTTGCTGTCGTCTTCAGACATCGTGATGTACGGCAGCTACGCCCACCAAAAAACACTCAAACTCAAATTACATGTTCCTGTCGCGAAGGCTAGATCCCAACTGCCAGTCGCTTGTACCAGCCTCTACTCCCTAGCATTTCACCAGATGGCAGTGCAGTCTAAGAGCGCTATTAAGAATAACCGAGAACCACGGTGTTTAGAGTGGGTCAAAACATGATTTTACCTCCCTGAAGTTAAAAGCAGTTGGCAACAATTAGTGAAAGACTTTAATATAATCAAATGAGCCGTTTTTTCACGGCTCACTACTCTTAAGGTCTCAAGATCATTCCGTGATCATTCATTGATAATGGAAATTTGTATTGTTATGATAAATCACATGTTAACGAGGTGGAACAAAACATATTAAAAATTTCAAGAAGTCTTCAGGTTATAGCACTGTGATATAAGTAGAACGTTAAAATTGTGCGATCCTATGCGCGGATATATGCAGGCCATCCCGAGTCCTGTAAACATTGCATTTAAAGTTTAGTTGGTGGGATAAAATATGTAAATAACCATTAACCTCTATCAGTTGTGACAAGTTATGTTGAGGGTTATGGTAGAAATAAAGTCTTTGACATTCTCTATGAAGATGAATTTTAGTTACAATTTTTCCATGCTAGCGAAGTTCGATTGTCTGTAGCCTACTGTTGTCAAAAGACAGTTTTATGCAATCTCTGTTTATGTGTATTGTTTACCAGCATCGGTAAGGCGCACTTGACTCAGGCGGGAATACCAGTCCACGCTCTGCATGGACCTAAATTGCTTTTGTTGGTTTTTAAGTACATAAACTTGGTAAAAATTCCTTATTTTTGATGAATAATATAATGAATGATAATGAGTAAGAACTGCATTAATGACTATGGACTGTGTTCACCAACACGGATAAAATTTCTCGGTATCGTGGATAATAAAAACTACGATTAATCCATTATCTCAAATAGTAAACCTTTCGGGATTCACCACGTAATTTATCACCTTGGTTTTAGTCTACTACTTGTCTGACCCTTAAAATTTTCATAAGATAAAACCAACGGCATCTGGCGGGTGTTTGTGAAACAGCGGGGTAGATGTGACTATTGGCATGCGTAGTTCTAGAAAGGGTCACTAGATGTGTCACTGTTTGTGGGGACGTGGCGAATAGTAGATAATTTCGTTTTCCCCTTAAATCTTGTGCAGAAATTGATGTCGTCATAGATGTCCAAGTATAACGTACGTTTTTAAGTCCGCCGCCGTGGGTGAGTCGGTAGCACGCCTGCCTTCCACTCCGGCGGCCCGGGTTCGATTCCCGGCCGGGTGGGGGATTTTTCAGTAGTGAAAGATCCCCTCCCCGGGTTCAGGACTGGGTAGGTTAAGTCTTAGGTTAAGATAATGCACATTGTGCGCGATTCCTTATTTTTTTTTTATTCTGTGTTCTGCTTCATATTCCTCGATACTGTGATCATCTCTCATGTTGATCTGATGTTCCAATCGCAATTAGCTTGGTTTATCCTGTTTTGCTGGCATTAGCTTGGATATTATCGAAAAAAACAAGTTACTGAAGCTGGTGAACAGCAAAGTGGACAATATCGTAGCTTTTCAGTCTAAAAACAAGGATCAGACAAATTATCGGCGTTTGTGAATTCAGCCTTAAATGTACGATTACAAAATGACCTGCTTCTTTGTACGGCTAACAAATTCAAAATGGTAACAAAGTTATAAGAGCAGAAGTGACTCAAGATTATCGCCTGCTAAATTCCATAACTTTGTGATGCAGGTGAAAGGAAATAATTAGTTGTTGAAGTAATTGGGGTGAAATATCCTAACAGAGGCGTTTATAAAGGAAAGACCCAAAACAAGATTTTCTTTCTCGCACAAATTTTATAAATAAGATTAACCCACTGTATATTCGCCTAACTAAATTCGTTGACAGTTAATATCAAAGAAGTCGCCACCCGACCTTGTCGCTTCGCGTAGTGAGAAAAGAGAGCGAGAAGATATAGATGCAGTTAAACACTTGTGGCAATGGCATTTTGAGCAATGAGAGAATTGGCAACACGAATTTAGTCAGCGGTTTCTTTTGAGAAAACCTTTTACAGTAACAACAAACATTGTAACTTAATATGAGAACAAAGCGAGCCGCCCGTCAACTCTATGAGCGAGGCGACTATACTGTAAAATATTCTGAACTCTGATGTATTTAAACCTCCGCGTGAAAGAGCTATAGAAGGTGTACAGAACACTCTTTGAAATGTTAAATGCAACATTTTATAAAAACATGTGTATTATTGTTATTATTGGTTTAGGATGCTAAATGAAATTATTAGCAGCACATGCAATTATCTTGTTAATTTGAGTTCAAATTAATAATTTTAGTCTTACGAAATTAACTTTCCGACCTAGGTGGCCTAGCGGCCCTTACACGATCAATAATATTGACAATACAGTATGATATTGACAATAATATTGATCATGTAATGTGTAAAAAAAGAGTATTGACGGTCGATATTGAAGCGATATTGATGAAATCCAGATTTTCTGATCTCGGGGCGTCAATATTTAAAAGTGGAGAAGATATTGTCAATATTATGGAGCGTCTTGGGGTGGACGTCAATAATATTGTCAATACTCAGTTGTTGCCGTGCTTTCGTAGGGAACGGAAGTGATCTTTTTGCGGAGTATTATGGATTATCCAAGTGACCTTGAGAAAATGTCTGAAGATCTTGAAATAAAATAAAATAAAAAAGCTAGAACGCAAGGTCCGATTGCTAAATAAAATGAGATTCTACGGAAGGTATGTTCATATTTAGAAAAATCGATGAACCCTGATAGCATCATACCGACTATCTCAAAAGCTTGTGGAGAAAAACTGCTCACTTTGAATGCCAAGCAGAGACAGTTTGCTAAGAAAGCAATAAATGACATGCTTTTTGAAGCAAGCTTGGGCACTCTCCATTGCAACTCAGTAAAAATAAATGAAGTATGTCAATGTCCAAGCTCTCTAAGTACCACACAACCGGGAACAAGTCGTGGCAGCACTTCATCCTTCTCCACATTTAATTGCTCTTCTCCTACTCACAGTGATAATCCACCACAACTAATCAACAAACAACATCAGGATTTATCAGCGGCGACTTTTTTCAACACCTTCTCAGATTGAGGATTTTGAATGTTGATTGCCTTATTTCTTGTTCTATTTTTCTTTGCTGTTTAATCAATACATAATTACATAATCTTTTGCTGTAAATTATTCAATGTGCGTTTCCCTGCTCCTACTGTCATGCTAACTACTTTCATATAGGTAGTGAAGAGGTTCAGTGCAATGACAGACTGATATACTTAGGTAAGTAGGAAGGTATCTGGAAAATATATTTAAAACACTTACATTTATGTAGTCTAGGACATGAACAAGAGTTTTACATGTTTCAATTATAGCTTCGCTGATAGTTGCAGGCAACATGATGACAGAGAACTTCAAATCTTCAAAACTTCTTCCTGTAGCTAAGTGCCTCAGGGTTGAGGCTAATTTCTCATTACAGGGATGCATTCCCTCATGTTTGTGTTCTGCCTTACGAAGAGTGGTTCCACCATCTGTAATAATTTTATGAACGTCCTTTCTTTCATTCTGAAATAATCTTCCGCATCTGCCAATCTGATTTCCCTCAGATTGAGAATGTTCTTCACGTTTTTCAACCACTCTCTCATCCATCGATTTCGCTGAACTCGACGAATACTTCCGATAGCCATAATTATGGCTATACAACCTTTTTTTTTACTGCCCATGTTTTCAAAACACAAAACGCCACGAAAATCCACTTGGAAAGACATAATTTCACTTGTCCGAATGGTGGAAACAAACGTACTGAGCACATTTATTGATGAAATTATTGACAATAATATTGACCGTGTAGGGTTTGGCGATATTGACGGTGGTACCCTCAAGAAGTTAACGACTGTATTGACAATACTGGAATTGTCAATAATATTGATCGTGTAAGGGCCCCTTAAGACTCGCATTCGGGAGGTCCATGGTTCAAGTCCCATTGTCGGTTAATTTGTTTTTCTTTCTTTCTTTCTTTCTTTCTTTCTTTCTTTCTTTCTTTCTTTCTTTCTTTCTTTCTTTCTTTCTTTCTTTCTTTCTTTCTTTCTTTCTTTCTTTCTTTCTTTCGTGGTTTCTCCAGTCACAAAGGCCGTTTGGATAATTACTTACCATGATTCATCGTCGCTATTTCATTTTATATCATAATTATGATTATATAATCATCAAAATTCAGTCAGTTGATATATGTGTCAGGGACTGCAGACAAGTGCCCTCTCTTGGGCACTCCTAGAAAAGAACTTTAATGTGCCACCAGCCCAGAGGTTGGTAGTGTGGATTCCCCCCCCCCCCCACGGAGACGGGAGAATTATTACTGTGTGAAGTGTAATCTGTTGTGCTGTCCTCAAGGTTCAAAGATCGCTTGTTTCCACCCCTTCCTTGAAGATGATCTGATCCGTTTGGGTGGTAGACGTCAGTTCTCCAGTTTGACTTCTAACGAGAAGCATCCGATCCTACTAGATGGCGCCCATCACTTCACGAAATTACTGATAAAGAGCACTCACGTGAGACTTCACCACTTGGGAACACGAATAGTTTTGCTGGAGCTGCGAGAAGAATTTTGGATTCTGAGAGCCAGACAAGTCATCAAGAAAGTGCTTTACGAATGTCTGCCTTGCAAAATAGCCAGAAACTAGCGAGGAGACGCCATCGAAGCCCCCTTACCGGCGGATCGAGTTCAACCATCACAGCCTTTCTCAGTGTCTGGAGTCGACTTTGCTGGACCTCTGTATATCAAATCAGCAAATACTACAAAGAAAGCTTACATTGTTCTTTTCACTTGTGCCACAACAAGGGCAATTCACTTGGAACTTGCGACGGATCTCTCCACGGACAGGTTCCTCATGACCTTCCAGCGCTTCGTCGGTAGAAGAGGACTCCCACGGATTTTATACTCCGACAACGCTCAGAGCTTCAAAGCTGCCAGCAAAGAACTTCAAGGCCTTCATTCCATGTTGGCGGACTCCCGGACTCACCAATATCTCTCCCATCATAATGTCACCTGGAAGTTCATTCCCCCGAGAGCGGCTTGGTGGGGAGGGTGGTGGGAACGAATGATTGGTTCTGTGAAACGCTGTATGCGCAAAACACTTGGCAAACTTCAGATTGACGAGGAGGAGAATAATACTCTGCTTATTAGTATTGAAGCCGCCCTCAATTCCAGACCGTTAACACCAGCAGAGAACGAAGTTGTCTTGACGCCATCTCATTTTTTGACTGGTGAGAAATTAACTACAGTACCATCAGGACAAGCAGAATCAACAGCAACAAATGACCTGACTAAGCTATATCGACACAAAAGGAAGATCGCTGAGAACTTCTGGAAAGTGTGGACCAAGGACTATCTCCTTGAACTTAAAAGCTTCCATACCCTTCTCAGTCCTCGAAGTAAACCCAGAGAGCTTCAGTGTGGAGAAATTGTTTTACTTCAGGAGGATCAAGTTCCACGTCATATGTGGAAGCTTGCTCGCATAGAAGAACTGAGGTCAGGCAGAGATGGTAAGGTACGGACGGTGTTGCTGAGGACTACCCAAGGATCGCACATCACTCGACCGATTCAGCTGATCGTCCCTCTGAAGATCGGGACGGATCAGGGTGGGGAGGATGTCAGGGACTGCAGACAAGTGCCCTCTCTTGGGCACTCCTAGAAAAGAACTTTAATGTGCCACCAGCCCAGAGGTTGGTAGTGTGGATTCCCCCCCCCCCCACGGAGACGGGAGAATTATTACTGTGTGAAATGTAATCTGTTGTGCTGTCCCTGCCGACATACATCCCCTATCACGCCCTTTATTTTCCCAACAATATGTATAAATTAAGCTTAAAAATATCTCTGTATAATATATAAAAGGCTTTGTCCTGACTGACTGACTGACTGACTGACTGACTTAATGACAGAGAATCAACGTAGAGCCTAAACTATAATAGTTAGAGACTTGGAATTTTGACAGTACCTTCGTTTCATAATGTAATTGCTCATTAAGAAAGAATTTTGCAAAATTTTTATTTTAAATGCAAAAAATCAAATGTTTTTGAGTATACTTAATCCCTTTTTACACAGAATTATCAAATCCAAATCACAGTTCACATGACAACATATTGTTGCCAGTGGTCTCAGATGGGTTTGGAAATAAATGAAACGAAACTTTAACAAATTAGAGAAGCTATGAATATAATTCATGTTATAAATAAATATTAAAGAATGAAATCCAGGAAAATAATGCAATCACATAACTTTCTCTACGAGATACAGTAATACGAGATATAGTAATACAATACGAGTTATAGTAATACAATACGAGATATAGTAATATGTATATTATTATATCGCAGGTTTTTGGGGAGAGAAGTATGAAAGTGATATTGCATTTCTGTTTAATTTCATCCCCAAAACCAGTGGCGGATGCAGGGGGGATAGGGGGTTATATCCCCCCCGAAATTTGAAAAAATGCTATATATGTACTCTAAGTGGCCAGTTTTATAAACTAATTGTATATGTAAGTTGATTAATTTTTCTTAGTATTCTTTCTACCTATTCAAATCCCCCCCCCCGAAAAAAATTCTTCGTCCGCCACTGCCCAAAACGGTTTTATGGTAACATGAGAATGAGAAATAAATATTCCTCAAAGACAATAGAATTTTATGGTACCGGAATTTATGTTTCTTCTTATTTGAACCCTTACCAGGCTTGCTGTGTACAAGCGATGGGATGCAGAGTTCTACATCCTCTATGAGCCATAAAAAGCTATATCAAGCGTTTTGCTCAGGGAATAGTTTGAGTGTGTTAAGTCGTTCTTCCTATTTGAAATTGTATGGAGAACTAAGGAAATTTCCATATAGATTTTGAAACGGAATTGCACATCCTTATAATTTTAAATAAAACGTATCTTTTCTTTAAAAAAAACTATTAAAGGTAGCAAGTTTCTAATTACCTACCCTGTATTGGTAGTGAAAATCGATTTTTCAATGGTATACTTACTTACTGAAATATGATTTTTCTTTATTTTTTCCATTTCATCAATGTTTTTAGTACATGTGACATGTCAATAGTTAATAGATTAACCGATTAATTTTTTCAGTCTATGTAGAAATCTGAATAAACAAATCGTGAATCTTTCAAGTTTGTTCGTTACGTAAAAGCTGAGAAAAGTTACATTCCAAATAGAAAAAATAAACTTAAGGAAAACGGGCTTCAAAGTTAAAAGTTCCCTGCTCCATAGTCTGGATCTTCTCAGAAAAATAAAAATTTAACACAGATAGAATTGTAGCAAAATTATGTATGATACACCATTTTAAAAAGGAGTGCCCAGAGAGTAATATTATAGCTAATAATAATAACAATAATGACAATAATAATAATAATAATAATAATAATAATAATAATAACTCAATTTTCATCCAAACGCCAACTGAAATTCAAAATTAAAACTTTCCTGCGCCATAGTCTGGATCTTCTCAGAATAATAAAAAAATTAACAAAGAATTTCAGCAAAATTATGTATGATACACCATTTTAAAGAGAAAAGTCCAGAGAATACAGTAAAACTTGTTCAAAGCGGAACCGTATGGGACCAAAATAATTTTCCAAATTGGACAAGTTTCCGGATTACACAAAATACACTAGGCTACATAAATGTTATCAATTACTGTAGCCTACCACGTGAATTTTTAATATGCAAATACTGTAATTAACTACAAACCTTAACTCCTGTACAGCAGATATTCTTCACTTTATTTTTATATACAATAAATACTACACTATTATTAAAAATTAATAACACTAACACAATATAATTATGCAATTACTGTAGGCTAACTGTTTTCTTGCCTCATTATCCCTAGGTTTATTTCACTTTTGTCGTCACATATCGGGACATGGGTCCGTACAAAGGCAAGTTTTAGCCCGCGCATTTACAAACCATTCCCACATTATTTAATTAATTTCTTCATTTTCCGTCTTCTTTGCTTTTCTCTTCATTTGTCCGTTCCCCTTCACCCACTTCTCCCTTAACTTATCTTTTTTCTTTAAAGTTTCGTAAATTTGCTTTTTAGCGCATTTGAAACGCAAAATTATTTCGCGCACAGAAAGTTTGTCTCTCTCACTCGCCTCGATCACCTTCATTTTTTAATTGAGTGTGAGCGATACGTACTTTATGTTCGACATGATGCTACAAACAGAACAAGCCAACTAAAACTGAAGCCTGGCGGAAAATAGAAAACAAAGCAGGTAACAGATTTCTTGACTACTGGGCCAATTCCATTGTTGGCCGAAACATAAGCCACCGCCGTGTATACTCTAACGGAACTCTCAGGGCTGTACAATATTCGTGCTAAGAAGTAACGTGTTCACACAGACGTGAATAAAAAAATATATATTGTAATGCAGTAGAACACACAATGCTGCTTTTCCGCATTATAGAATAATTTGCTACTTAAATCTTGAAATTTGCATTCCGTTTCCGCGTTAAACTCGTTCCGTTTTATACAAAATATTGACATTTAAAAATGTATTGCGTGCGTCGGGACCGAAATATTTGTACGCTGTGGACAGATTTCCGGATTATACACGTGCCGCTTTGAACAAGTTTTACGATAATAATAATAATATTAATAAACGCTAAATTTGATCCCAACACCAACTGAACTTCAAAATTAAAAATTTCCTGCGCCATAGTCTGGATCTTCCCATAAAAATAACTTAAGAAAATAACAGGATATAATTTGTGTACAGTTATGTATGAAACGCCATTTTATAGAGTAAAGTCCAGAGAATAATAATAATTATAATAATAAATTATTGTTAAATTATTACTATAAAACTTTTCACAAAGTAATAATACTCAATTATTATTTTTATTATATTTATTATTATTAATCAATATTATTATTATTTAAATTTAAGTTTATTGCTATTATTATTATTTTGTAATGTTTAATCATTGAAAAAAATGGCATTTGCCGAATTAAGGAAGTGAGTTGCTGTAGATATTTTGTGCCAACTAAATCACTGCATAAGTGTACACAGTAAATCTACACACAAAGTGGGAGTTTACATGGCGAAAAGATAAGTAATTACGGCAAGAGGGTGTACATCGTCATTCTCTCTGTCATTTCACGGGGATATTCCAGTATCCACCTCGGATATTAGAGTTTCCTTTTACTCTGTAGTTAGTTTCCTTAGCGTCGCCGCGAAATCTTAAACAGGAGTGAGCGTTCTGCGTTACAGATCGTTGTCCTTGAGTTCACTTCCCCTCAAAATAGCCGCGCCGCGTCCAGTAAGACCAGCTGCATTGGTTAACACAGGTTTGACACAAAGCTGATATATGTACGGTTGTCTCGTTCGACGCGCATGCGTATTGAGCACAAGGGATATAACGTCACCCCTAGCCCTGCACAGGATTTAAACAGCGACATACAATGGCAATGATGGGAATAAAACTTATTTTTAACTACAATAATACATATTTCCGTAAAGATAGACTACATGTAATCTTTCAGGGGGTATGGCTTAATAGAGAGAGAGCACTTTTAAGTGCTCAGGCCTCAAATGAATAGGCTGTAACAAAACATAATGAGACATTTGAAAGAAAATATTGAATATTGAAGTTTCTGGTTTTTGTAAAACATACTGTGGATGTCAAAAAAAAAAAAAAAAAAAAAAAAAAAAAAAACTAAACATCTTACATTTCTCTGGCAAGGCTTCCCTGTTTAAATTTATTGGGGTACTTTTACCACTCGTTTGGTTATGACTCAGAAAATGGGAAGTAGCCTATACGATTTTTTTGTCTCGTGCAGAGGGGAGTTTGCCCTTCTGTAAATAATTCTTTATTCATACACATTGCCAGTAGAAACTTAAAGATCCTGTCCATTTTATTTATAGACAGCAGCAGACAATTAACAGCTTATAGACAGGCAAAAAATTTTCCTTGTTGAGCTGACCACCTACACTATATCTGACAAAAAAAAATGTTCTATTAAAAAATTCCCACCCTTAAAAGATGGGTTAAGGGTTAAAAAATGTGATTTACCCTTCAGATGTAAAAATGTACATTGTGAAGCAAGACTCCCTTTTAAAAAAAAATCTTTAAAACATCAGTTCACAGTCAGGCAGCTCTAGTTTAGAGTTTCGTGTACAAGTGCTGTGTTAATATTGATTAAAAGTTCTGATTAGTTACGTCATATATGTGCTATAATTATCGCCTGAATTTAATAGTTGGTGAATCCTTATAGCCTATATATATAACTTTATCTCCTCAAGTGGCAGTGTACCAGAGTGTGTGTTTTTTTTTTTAAGAGTGGCTCACTATTGAATTCCATTACTGCTTTAAGCCGCTTACATAATTGCAACGTTAGTGTATAGTATAATGTTTTAATAACGCTTCCGGGAATTAGGAATCCTCTTTTCCAGTAGCCTATATACCAGTATTAAAGTAAAAATCCTTGAACAATTTATTTATGGACTCCCCTAATAAAACATCTTTCAGAAACTGAATAACTACGAGTACCCATAAACCTGACTGGGCCTCGCCCACTGGGGTGGGGGGAAAGAATATTCAACAATGGATCTGTTGTTAACTGCAAAAGAAGCCACTCCCTACTGAAGGTGAGTTATTGACTCATTATTTTATTATAAGCGCGTCCAATTTTACATGAAAAGCATTACTAAATTACTCAGTATTGACTTTTCGACTGTTCGACCATTTAAATGCTGTCGGTCGGTATACATTTAAAGATATATCTGTTATATTTATGATCACTTTGAATCATTTGTAAATTTTTATTTCAAAGTGTTCTACAAACAGAATACAGACTGGTTTATAATATAATAATAACTGTTATTCCGTGCGCACATTTTATTTAGCTAGGCAAAGTCAAGACAAATATTGCAAAGTATACTAAAGCCTATTTTTTTAAAGCCTCCTTCCATAATTTAGAATAATTTACCTGAAATTAGTAAACATACCTAGAAATGTAAAATTATAAATCTTTCAGCATAATCTAAGCTATATATACTAGACTACATTTTTCTGAGTCAAGAGAAACTTTTTCCTAACTTTGTAAAGCTGCACTATTCTTATTTACCCGTATTTAAATATTTATTTTATTTTGTGTTAAATCCTCTTTAATGTAGGATCGTATGCATTCTATCTTCACCTCGGAAACAAGTATTAGGGGCCTACTGTTGTTAAAACGATGGTGTTTTCGTGTTATTTCTTCCCATCATTACCATTGTATGTAGATGCTTAATCCTCGCGCGGGCTAGAGGTGACGTCACACAGCAGTGTAGGACTCTCTCCACAGCTCTTATGGGAACGAGGCAACCTTACATATACCAGCCTTGGGTTTGACATACCCTCGTATCGCCGCAGAACGCTGCCAGTGTGGCCGGGACACTCTAGCATTTGTTTCAAGTTTGACGCTGATCTCGCTATTAATGCAATGTCATCTGCAAATCGAGTCCGTTATGTAGAAGCATATTTAGTTTCCGTTTGACTGGTTCTCTAAGGAACACGTGGTTCTCCACCGCTACACCTGCGAAATGAGAAATTCCCTATCTTTGTGATAACTTCATTTATTTGATCAAACAACAATTAATACTAATATTGTTAAGCATGTAATAAGCATATAATAGTACAGAATTCAAGGGTACGCTTTAATACGCATGAATTTATTAATTTATTGAAAGCCTGATCTTACAACAACTGAGTCCCTTAACATTCATGGACTGTCAGAGAGGGAGAGAGGGAGAGAGGGGGGGAGAGAGAGAGAGAGAGAGAGAGAGAGAGAGAAAGAAAGAGAGTATAACACACAATATATTTTGAATACACTGAGTTAATCAGATCCCCGGTCTAATGCGCCATAGTTTCTAATTAGAAATAAAGTCGTAAGTTAGAAAATATCAATACATTTGAAAAATTGGGTTAATGACAGACTTCGTTGTGAGCTGAGAACTGATATGCAAATCACGAGACAATGAGCCTACATGAAACCTTGAACTTTATTTCACACACAATGACTTTCTTTCAATTTGAACCAACAACACAAGAATGAGTATGAAATGTGCCATTCCAAGACGTCATCCATAAAGTTACAATTGTAAATAACACTATACCTGGTGAAACTAGACAATTTTTATCTTACTTATCTACAATAAGATTTGAAATTGACGTGAACCAGGCTTCTGCAGTTGACGAAGAGAAGAAATCAATTTACGAACCATGTCTTCCAGACCTTGCTCAACGTTATGGCATCGAGTTGAGTCATTGGTCAGTGACTGGTCTTTTGTTTGGTAGCAGAGGCACTTTACCGAAATTCACATGGAATTATCTTCTCTCCCTAGGAATATCCATGGAACTTGTGCGTACCATACTTGTGGGGATAATAAAGGACTCGCTTTGTATCCTACACAGGCACTTGTATTCCACTTAAATAGAAGATTATTAATACCCTCCAGCTGAGTTAAGACGCTTAAATCAGTAAATCCTAGTTGCATTCTATGCTATTTATATTGTATATTGTTAATATTGTAATACTGAGGCATACAGTACCCGTATTCAGGACCCCTGTGGTCAGTCATGAAATGAACTGATGCCATGTTGGATAAATAAAAAAACCATGTAGTAATTTTTTGTCCTACCTTCTCTTAACACTAAAAAATATTGTAAGTCCGCAATGATCGAATGACTGTGTGACTGAGCTTGTTCATACTTCATTTGTCCTCACCTAAATTACCTCATCTCTTGAACGAAATTCAACAAGAAGAAATCTGTGAATCCTTTCTATTCATAAAAGAAACGTACGATTATTTTAAGATCAAATACATTCCTCAAGCAGAAAAAAGTATGATAGGCTGTATCGGGGATACAGACACACTTTACATGAAACATCCTGTGCATGCTGCCGAAATCTATTGCTCTTCTTATGTTACGGTTTGTTTGCGATAAGCAGAAAAGAAGTATGTATACCTGTTTCTCATATGTTTTACAGTGTTCATATACGGCTTTGGAAGTTGCAATACACTGGGCTTTCACAAATAACACTGCCAACATAATCCTTCACATATGTTTATCAAACTTTCTCAAGAAATCGTTGTCTGAAACTCAGTAGATTCTGAAATAAGGCCCATTGACTGTACATGGCACTTTGTTATTTCAGTTTACCTGATTTTATTTTATGTGCAGGCCTGTTATACGTGAGCATTGTGATTGGACGGAATTCCTGTAATGTTTATGGACTAAAATAAAACACCTAAAATAAAATGAAATAAAATATGTGCTTTATAAATTTAGCTTTCCACTCTTATTTGTTTGACATGTGTGTGAGTTTTGTGGGTAATTTGTGTGAATTCAAAAATATGGGACATAGGTTCGATCCCCGATTAGCTGTTATAGTGATATTGTGCTTGTTACAAGATGGACGAAAACGAATTGTATGTGGCAATGGAGCAGTTGGATGAACAGATTATTGTCACACCTTCCTGCGCATTGCTTATGGATATTGATTATTAACAATGACAGGAGTAATCCTAATTACTAGGGTTCGGATGTTTATGACCTAAACAAGGGAAAATATTCCCTTATAAATGACTAAATATGACCCAAAAATCCTAAATATGACCTAACAAAGGTAACGTATTTTCAAAAAATTAATTTTCAAAAAATAAATTTTCAAATTTAAAACTTTTAAAGACACTAAATTCTTACATCCCATGAATTCAATCAGGTGATCACAAGAGTCTGCCACAGTCAGTATTTCCATGAGAACAACTGCAAGTGTGTCTAAGGAAGACAGAATTATTAGTAAAGATTTGTGGTCCCCGACTTAGCTTCCTGTGACTTTTATCTTTGGGGTAAATTTAAATATTAAATATATAAGAGAATACACACACCCTCGAAGATTTAAAACCAAATATCCGCCAGTTAATTGCTGGTATTTCGCAAGGTAAACTACAGCGAGTTCTTCAGAAAGTTTGATAAACATATGTGAAGGAATATGTTGGCAGTGTTATTTGTGAAAGACCAGTGTATTGCAACTTCCAAAGCCGTATATGAACACTGTAAAACAATATGTTGTAATGAGAACTGATTTGCATTTGATGAACTCAGTACCGGTACCATGACAATTTTAGAAATTTGGTTCCTAATTGGGCGTTACTCCGGCACCGGTTACCGATTTGGTCCAAAATCAATAGGCTTGTTCCCATGGATGTTATAAATGCGTATATCAAGTTTCATGAAAATCTGATAAATCAAATTTGAGTTATCTTGCGTACAGATACACGGGTGGACGGACAGACATTTTCCTGTCCACCATACGACCTCTGAAAAAAACATTCTGTCAATTCATTAAAAAAAAAAAACTAGCTCAATCTATGATATAACTGATGGAGATACGACAAAAAGTCACAGGACCAAACTTGTAGATCTCTCAAAATCCGTTGCAGGTGGTGCAATCGGTTTTTTATATGACTTACCGTTTAGCTACTGTAAGCCTTTAAGAAGATCCATGCATGCCTTAAAGTTGCGTACGCGTGCCATGACACATTTTTAGACAGTAAACACGAAAGCTACATGATACAAAAAAATAGTGACATTTCTCAAACCAGGAGACTTTATTTAGTTAAAATCACTCATTAAATGCTTTGCCACAAAAATCATGCTGGGCAGTGTTATTTGTCAAACCCCAGTGTATTGCAACATCCAAAGCCTTATGTGAACGCTGCAAAAATATTGTTGTCATGAGAACTGAATTGCATATTTTGATAAATTCAGTGTAATATTTTCAGAAATTAGGCCCCTAATTGGGCATTACTCCGGTACCGGTCAACCGATTAAGTCCAAAATGCTTAGGCTTCGTCCGATGGTCGTTATAAGTGCGTACAAATTTCCTTGAAAATCTATTACAGCTTATTCGAATTATCGCGCGTACAGGCAAACGGACAGACAGCGATCTTAGAAAGTATCATTCTGGCACTTAATAATAAAAGAAATCAAGCGTTGATAGCAAGATTTCGCGTGACTTGCGAGTGCCCCGTCTTATGCTAGGCTGTGCCTTATCGTATTGTACGCAAGCCAGCTCACTACCGGCAGTTCCAAAAACACGAGTCGCAAGTTGTTAATGAGCCAGTTTTGCATCTGAGAGATGAGCACTGCCTGTTTACTACAAGCTGACTTTGGACTTTCGAAATGTCCAAACCCTCAAAAAGTAGGCCCTAAATACACTGAACCGCTACGAATCTACTCAGACAGACAGATGTCAGTCCAAAACAACATTTTTTCTTTCTAGAGATCGTTAAACATGTTTTCCCGGTGTCTAGTTTTCGATATTTTGTTACGATCAAAACACTTTCTCTATACAGCATTGCTCACGCTATGATTATGTATTTTCCTAGAACTGTTGCATACACTCCCCTTACACCGGTCAATCACTGAACAGAAAATCCTAACTTCCTGAGTTCGTGCAAACATTTGCCCTATATTAGCAACAGCACAAAGAAAACGGATGTCGTGTGAAGGCCACACCAACGCAGAATGACTCCCAGCTGTGTAGTGATTACTATGTCCTCAGTAAATACTTCAATTCAGAAATAGCCGCACTATTAGGAGAGCCTACCAAAAAACCTGTACATAATCATATAGATAGGGATCGCTGCTGTTGTATTCTTTTGTTGGAAAACTATGGTATGAAAAGAAGTCGTCTTAACATGGAGTCCACTTTACTAAGAATATCCGAGAAAGTTAAACTGTCAATTGCGATGTGACATTAGAAATATATAAAACCTATTTTGTATTTTGTGATTATGAATATGGTAGAATTACAAGCAGAATTAAAGATTACTTGGGGAAGGGGATCATATATAAAAAGATTGGGCGCGGAAGAGAGACCAGCAATGGCCTGGATACGCTTGGGAAGATGGAAATCTAAGAGAATTTCGGATGAGAGAGGGGTGAGAATCTGCCCAATGTGCAGAGAAAATTAAACTTGGGTTCATATCTTGTCGGGATGTGGAGTTACAGAGCACAATTGGGATGGGATATGTAAATTTCTGCAGAAAATTAGATGTGTGAGAGAAGGCCTAGATTTGAAGAATTAAGGAAATCTGTTTTTGTTTTTTGTTTTAATAATGTTTTAATAGTGTTTCTTTGACATTTTTTCTGCTTGTGGGTGGGGGGTTACGTCTGTGGATACTCGTAGTTATGTAAATAATAAAATATCATTTTTTTAATTGGGTATTTTTATGGGTAATAATTAAGTGTATGAAGTGAGCACATATGGTCGACTCCGACCCGTGCGCCGGTTAATGTTAATAATGTGGTTTATATGTAATCATTTTTATGAGAAATAAATACATTACTACTATTACTATTGCTTAGGTATGAGATAATTAGGTCTTCAGTTCCGTACTGCCAGATATCACGTCAAACACAAAGTACGACACATTCTAGATCCGATGTTGCTTACGTCGCGGAATTTTGTAGCCCATTTACATATATATGTATTTTGTACAGTATTCAATTTGTACGAAACTGCCAACTTTATTCAAGAAATACATAGATGTGAAAAAATAGAATACTAAGGTCAATATTTATCAAATAAAGCACAGTTAAAATTTATGGATACTTTTAACTACGAAAAATAGGCCTAATCACTTGGGAGAAAAATAGCAATTGAATTGTTTGTTTCTACAGAAGAAATATGCTGTTACAACCCTTCCATCTTTATACAGTATAATAATATTAACAATCTTTATTTGGAAAAGAAAGTACTTCGTTAAAACCACACCCGTTTATTGGCTAACCTATAAGGATACACCATAACCGTGATGACAAACAAAATTTTTTTTTCTTTCATTTGTTTAAAGAAAAGAATTCACGAACACGCTATAAACGAATACGAAAAGTGATTACCACATTATTTCCTATATTATAGCCTAGCTTCTAATGGACTTGTCAAAAACCGCACTGGTCTAGGTTCAAATGGACTTTTCCAAATCCCTACAGGACCCACATTGCAATATCTTAATGCAAGAGTCGAATAAGATATATTCACTCCATTGTACAGCAATACAAGCATATCTAAATGTAAACAATGACATCATCTCTCCGGTAATAGCCACCTGCGATTGCTGGTAAATGACTACGTATTTGCTGTAAGGAGCAAGGAATTCGGTGATACAACCCCAGATATAAACATTCCCATAGTAATGTAATTACGGACCGATAACGTGGCATAATTTGTAGAGTTCTACATACGATTTATAGAACACTGTGTAGGCTAAGCCATTCCTTCCTACCTTTCACGATGTTACCCTTACTGGCCGGACCAACAAAACGAAAATCATTTCATAGTTTCCAACAAAACATTTTAGACAAATAAAGCATTAATACACTTGCAAATCAAGATATAAATGCCTACGTCAAGAAGCCGTGAGCCCGTTCCAAGAACTGAAGCAGTTAAACTGCCACGGAAATCAATAGAGAAGTTACATCAACTAAATTAGAAAGTATGTCGATCGATTTTAGCTATTTCAATTAGGCAATAGAACGCATAAAATTTAAGAATCCTAGTTCCAATGTCTGCTATGTTAATTTTACCTAAATGCGCCTAATAGGCCTAAACAGTTTTATTTTGATTAACGTAGTATTAATGTATCACCCCACCCCTTAGATTAGCAGAGTGTGTTTTCGATCCAATCAGCAGACTGGCGTGTTTTAAAACAAGCTGCGATCTATTGCAGTCGCAATCAAAACATATCGATTGAAACAACTGCCCATCAACGGCTCGCGCCTCTCATATCATGAACTAAGGGAAAGCACCCCTTCGATGTTACTTCAAGTAAATACTTTTATATACCCTCGTATATGAGCATATAAATACTTATATATATAGGTCGCGGGATCAAACCCGGCCGCAGTCGATGGGTTTTTCAGGACGTAAAAGTCCTGGGCACGGAGTCCTTCGGGAGGGACTTCAAGCTGGGGGGCCCGTGTCGTAGATTTACGTCACGTAAAACAAATCCAAGCCTAAATTAGAGCCTCTAGGCCCTTTAACGTCCAAGTAATACCTTAGTTTCCGGAGGGAGTTGAGAGGCGATGGGCTTACCACCTGTCCTTCTGCCCTCTCCAGGAAAATAAGCGTAACAAAATTCAAATAGGTAAACAGAAACCTCCAATTGGAGGCCCTTCGCCCCAACATGAGGTCATAGGATATATAGTCTATATAAGCATTTACTTGAAGTAAAATCGAAGTATATAATATATATATATATATATATATATATATATAATATGTATACATATAAAATTTACCCAATTGTCAATACAATAATAAATAGCTGCGTATTATAAAAATACCTGAACTCTTGGCATAGATTATAATTTACCTGTTGAGAAGACAATATGTAATATAATTCTACAGTGAATACGAAAAGAGATGATGATGGTGATGATAACATAATGACTATAATAAATTTCCCCTATAGCCCTACTTTGCATTACAATACAGAACAAACAACAACATTAAATAAAATTTTCAATCAATAATAACACTAAAACTTTGAAGGTTCTCCCGACGAATACATTGTAAAAACTGCTCTCGGGTTTCCAGTCGGGTAGTTATAGATGTGTATCTGATACAGAAATTTCCGAGAATTAGTGAGGCAAAAATTAAAGAGGGCATATTTTTGGGACCACAAGTACGAGAAGTTATGAAAGATGGCGAATTTGACAACATGCTGAATGAAGCTGAACTAAGAGCATGGAAAGCTTTTAAAACAGTTGTGACCAATTTTCTTGGAAATATCAAAAATGAAAATTACAAAGATCTTGTGACTGAATTACTTAGTGCCTATAGCGAAATGGGATGTAACATGTCATTAAAAATTCACTTTTTGGATGCTCACCTCGATTTTTTCCCTGAAAATTTGGGTGCCGTATACGACGAACATGGGGAACAATAATTTCCACAAGGACGTTGCAACTGTGGAAAAGCGATACCAAGGCAAATGGAGTCCTAGTTTGCCTGCTGATTACTGCTGGACATTAATCCGAGATGCCGCATGGACAAAATATCGCTAAAAAAATTTGTAATAAAATTTTGAATTAAATATAATATTAAGAATATACCGATATTAATATATTTCAGTATAACACACAACACTTCGTAGCAAACAAATAGTGGGTGATAGAGAACCAAGGTCATTTTCTGCTTTCTGATGAAATTTTACATAAGGTACACCTTGTTTTATCCATGTCACAAAAAAAAGATGATTTTTGTTTACCAGTATAATAAAAGGAATTGTTTGTCTTTCTATCTTTGTGTCTGTGCGCGATGACCAGCGAAATCTGCTGAACGCAGAGAACTGAAATTTTAAATGTAGATGGACTGAAGGGTGAGCGAATGCACCTCGAAGCTGGATTTTTAAATTTTCGTTTCGTTCGAGAGTTACAAGTGAAAAACTGCCAGAAAACGTGCATTTTTTCGCTATCCAAGCATCAGTTTTCAGTAATACATTTCATTTGTCAAATCAATTGCAGGTGCCTTTGCCTACTTTTGTCATACATTGGAAATAAGAGCATCGCGATCGCTTGAATTTTGTAAGCCCACGCTGGTCGATTCATTTATTTATAATGTCAAGGCACGCAGACATCTGGAATTTTCAACATAGACGGAAGAGGAAAAATGAAATAGGCCTAAATGGGCAAACATTGTGGATTTGACGGAACTCACTATGCAGGGGATTTCTGAGCCAGATAACCCCAATCAGAGGTCTTTTACCCCAGGCAACGCTTTCTAATAGTGGAATCCAATCGAAAGCCGGAATTTTAGCTGTTTCTTTATAATGATTAATCGTTTAGTTTATCAATGATTCACGTATAAGTGTTAATGAAGATAAGGATTTAACTATGTTGCTCTTAATTTTTAATTTCTGAATTAATTACCACGGGCGATGCTGCGGGCACTTGCTAGTCTATAATAAGTGTTTGTCTTTCTGCCTGTGCGCGTTGCCCAGCGAAATCTACTGAACGGAGATATTTGAAATGTTAAACATAGATGGACTGAAGGGTGGGCGAATGCACCTCGAAGCCGGATTTTTAATTATCGCTTTCGTTCGAGAGTTATGAGTGAAAAACGGGCAGAAAACATGTATTTTTGAGCTTTCGAATCATCAGTTTTCAGTAAGTTAATACATTTCATTTGATAAATCAATAGCAGGTGGACTTGCCTCTTTTGTCATACCTTGGAAATAAATGCATCGTGATCGCTTGAATTTTGTAAGCCCACCATGGTCGATTTATTTGTTTATAATGTGAAGGCACACAGACATCTGAAATTTTCAACCTACACGGAAGAGGGATAATGAAAATAGGTCTAAATGGGCAAACATTTCCGATTTGGACGAAACTCACTATGCACGGGTTTTCTGGGCCAGGGAATTCGAATCTGATATTGTTTTCTCATGCTGCGATATATAATCGTGGAATTCATTTCAAAGCCGGATTTTTAGCTGTTTTATTAATTATAACTTATTAATCGTTTAGTTTAGGCCTATGGATGTTTCGCGTGTGTGCACGTGTTAATAAATATAATGTTTTAATTATTTTGCTCTTAATTTTTAATCTTCCAATTAATTATCGTGGGAAGCCGCGGGGATCTGCTACTCTATAATAATAAAAGGAAGTGTTTGTCTTCCTGTCTGCTTGTGCGCGATGCCCAGCGAAATCTACTGAATGCATAGATCTGAAATTTTTAACATAGTTGGACACTTTCGTTCGCGAGTTATGAGTAAAAACGGATAGAAAACGTGCATTTTTTTTGCGTTTTCGAAGCATCAGATTTCAGTAATACATCTCAATTGTCAAATCAATTGCAGGTGGCTTTGCCTACTTTTGTTATACCTTGGAAATAAAAGCTTGAATTTTGTAAGCCCACGCAGGTCGATTCATTTGTTTATAATGGCAAGGCACGAACATATCAGAAATTTTCAACCTAGACGGAAGAGAGATAATGAACATAGGCCTACATGGGCAAACATTGTTCGACTTGGACGAAACTCACTATGAAGAGGTTTTCTGGGCCAGGGAACTTGAATCTGAGATTGTTTTTCCGATGCTGCGCTTTCTAATCGTGAAATTTTCCTTTAATACCGGGTTTTTAGCTGTTTCATTAACTATTAATCGTATAGTTTAGGCCTATGAAGGTTTCACGTGTTAATAAATATAATGTTTTAATTATTTTCCTATTAATTTTTAATCTTTCAATTAATTTTCGCGGGCGACGCTGCGGGCACCTGCTAGTAGACTATAAAAATCAGGTTAACTGATATAACAAAGTACCAGAATCCTTTTTGCTTAATCAGTTATAATTGCAATTATGATATGCAGAAAATTAAGCTTTTTTAATCGACTTCCGAGTTAAGCTCCAGATTGATTCATTAAGCAGGGCCTACAAACGAAAAAAGGTCTACTTTAAAAAAAAATCAGATTAACATCGTCTAACAACAGCAGAACTATACAGATTTGTGATATCTTTATAATCGCACACTCACATAAAAATACAAAAATGCCAAATTGGCCCGCTAAGGGATATGAACCAGGGACCTCCACAATGCGAGTCCAAGACGTTACTATCTCGCCACCTCGCTCAGTTTAACGGTCTAGTTTTATAAGCATATGTAAAGGAATAGTGTTATTTGTCACAGCTAACTGTATTGGAACTTCTAAAGCCGTAGGCCTATATGAACACTGTAAAAAAAATGCTGTCATGAGAACTCATTTGCATTTGATAAATTCTTTCTAATATATTACCATAAAATAGGAACTAAATTGGGCATTAGGCAAACTCCGGTACCGGCCAACCGATTTGGTCCAATATCAACAGACGTCTTCCCATGGACATTATAAATGCGTATACCAAGTTTCATGAAAATCCGATAAAGTGTATTTGGGTAATCGCGCGTAAAGACGCATGGGCGGACGGACGGACGAACAGACAGACAGATGGACAGACATTTTCCCGTCCCCCACACTATCTTATGAAGTACCATTCTGGCACTTAATGAAGAACACCAGGTAAAGTAAAATTAGAATATGGCTTATGAAATGGAACTACAATTAATTAATTGCCGGTGTTTGACATGTTTTAGTGTTTGTTTATTTTATAATTTGTATTAACTTGTTACATGCAAATAATCTAAATTGGTTTTCTGTCATATTGAAAATGTCAATGCAAATTACTATACGAATTGAGCGCTTTGTGATGAGGACTGGGAACAAAGAATTTATTAGGGTCTTGTTTGGTACTTAAAGCAATAAGAACAGTATTATTAAAGGTCTACTAATTCTTCGGTGACTTAGTTCCTGTACGTTCAAAATTTCAATAACGTTGTTGTATAATATACTCTTATGACATTATTAATATCTTCTCGAAAACTTAAAACATTTCTGTAAAATGCACCTACATCATGATATGGGAGTTCCTGGACGTTAATACCATAAAATATATCTTGGATTTACATCTAGTGATACTCATTTTGTTTATAATTTTATTATAGTACTAAAAGTTATTTATTTCCCTTACTCCATTCATTCAATGCATTTAAATCTTGTTAGTTTTACTCGGTCACAAAATAATGTCATGAAATTACTTAAAATTTTAATGTCGTCAGCCAATAACGATATTTCTAGAATGGCTTACATAATTTTTAAGAAATGATAGAGGACGTGTTTTAGTGTTAGTCCTGCTGTGTACAGAATTTGCAATAAAATTATTTATACTTAACTACTTACGTTCTTTGCAATAAATATTTTTAATGTCTACATTTCCCACAATTTCATTGGTTGTGGTATAATGTGTACAAGCTCGGAGCAATTTTAAAATGGTTAAAACTGCAGTATATCAGTGATAATGTAAACTGCCAACAGTTATGTTGCGTGATGATAGGTGATGTATGTAACACAATGAATAGCGTGGAGCTGGGGAGATCCTATCTTAACCACTTTTCCCTTATCAAATAAGTAGCCTTACATGGAACTTAAGTTTCACTCTACACTAAGGAGTTCATGTTTTCCTAGGAGCATGTATTTCGTAATGTTCTTTCCAGATATTGAGGACAAGAATATGTTTATGACCCATACATACTAAAGGTGAGGTCATTTTCCAAGAAAATCGCTGGATTTTTAATAAAAAGCAATCGTAATTTTTAGCCTAGTTCAGAAGGATTTTTAATAAAAAGCTATCGTAATTTTTAGCGTAGTTCAGAAGGTAGTATCTAGTCATACCGTAATGCGGTCAATGTAACAAAGGAAGATCGGCTTCTTAACTATACTTAGATCCATTAGTTCTCTACTTTATTAAGTGGGGGTTTTCTCAAACTTCTATATTTCTCGATTCAAAAGGATGTGAAGTTTGTCTCTTCTTCATTCCCAATAACTTAATTTAAATTATCCTTTTCTTCTGATGTGAAAAACTTTCAGGCAAACTAACCAACTTTTCATGCGACTCTATTTAATAAGAAAGAAACATTTTACTAATATCGTTTGTTTATTAGTTCAGTTTATTTCCTTTACAGGAAAGTATAAATTTTTTTTTAGGAAAATCAGTAAAAATCATCATTATTGTATTTATAGTGAATCAATATGTTAATTACGTGTAAAATGACGGAATGTGATTTTAAAAGTATATAAGTTATTTGAGTTATACACCAAACGGGTTTCTTTGCAGAGGATAGGCCTACGTAGAATTTCACGCACCATTATATGAACACAACATGAAAAACTATGAGAAATGTAACAGTATCTTATGGTATTGCATACACGGAATTCATATTTGAGGTTAGTTTGTTTGCAATGTCACAACATCCTACAATAAAAGCAATCCAATAGAGAGGATTGGAGTCTAAACACACATTATTCTGCCTGCTATCTTTAATGTCTTTTAGGTTACGAGAGTAAGAAATCTCTGTCATGTTGCGCGGTTAATGATAATAGTATTTGCAAAATTTGTTACTTTCAGATTTAATTATCATGGCAAGTGTCTGTCCAGCTCTTCATGGACCTTCAAGAAAAAGAAGTAGACCTATCATGCTATAAGAGTTTGTCTATGGCAAAAACACAGACGGTCTCAAAGCTGGCAAAATAAGAGCAAGAAAACTGATAGCGCAGTGTTACAATCGATAAAGGCTTCTTTTATAATAGTCTCTGTTAGATTTTGCCATCAGAAGAAAAGGTCTTGTGTTCAGTAATTATCTCCCAGATATTGAACAATTTGGACATTTTTTCTCAAAACTATAACTTCCCACTGATATGACGCTAAATAAGTTACTATATGATTAAGCATCATGATTACTTCACTTGTAGCCTGTTTGTACAATATGAAAGTATTACACCTGTACAGATTTTAACTGCTTATAATAAACAAAAATCAAATGCCATATTTATCCCAAGAAAATAAGTCCTTAAACTTTAAGTGTGATTTACTTAATATTATCCCTACTGATCACATCAGCACAGGAACGAAAAATGAATAATTATCATCACTGCAATATTTAAATAAAACTAAGATTTCGTGCAAATTACATGCAATATTAATGACTGGACCACCCGCTCCACTAAACGTGGCAACGTCAAAACAAAATGTATCCGGCATGCAGACAGGTCAAATCCACCGGAAGAACGATTTCGCCGGCGATATTGTCATTGTCTCATTAATAAACCTATAGCTTTCAAATCTCTTCAGGGGTTTTCTCGTGGTTTTCCCAACTCGAGTTGGATTGTAATTCAGTATCCCACTTTCCATCTACCGTCAAGGTTTACATGTGCTGTTCTATTATAGTTGTTGGTCTATTGCTTGTGTTGTGCTAAACTTTGTGTTGTCCTAGTGATTGTGTTGTCCTAGTGATTGTGTTGTCCTAGTGATTGTGTTGTCCTAGTGATTGTGTTGTCCTAGAGATTGTGTTGTCCTAGAGATTGTGTTGTCTTAGTGATTGTGTTGTCCTAGTGATTGTGTTGTCCTAGAGTTTGTGTTGTCCTGGTGCTTGTGTTTAGTCAAGAGCTTTATCTCCTCGTTCAAATGGTTTACAAACCAATGCCTGTAGGAGACAACGGAAACACTAGGACAACACAAGCACCAGGACAAAGCCCAAGCACCAGGAAAACACAAGCACCAGGAAAACACAAGCACCAGGAAAACATAAGCACCAGTACAACATAAGTACTAGAAAACTCAAGCACCAGCACACCATAAGCGCTAGGAAAACATAAGCACCAGGACAACATAAGCACCAGGACAACATAAACACCAATTAAACACAAGCACTAGGAAAACACATTCACCAGGACAACACAAGCACCAGAAAAACATAAGGACCAGGACTACATAAGTACTGTTAGGATTAACACAGCGAGTTCTACTGCGGTAACTAAAGAGTGGTAAAATCCATGGTAAGTAGGGTCAAGGCTCAATAAATCTTTTTTCCTAGCACAGGTCCATTGTATCCCAACCACAGTCTTAATGAGCCAGCACTCGTGACCAAGTTGTCTGCTGATCTATCCCCTTCTCTCAAGCTTAAAGTCTTTGCGTGAAACAACACGACAATGTGCTGGAGCTCGTGATAGGGAGAATGTAAAGCTTTCATACAAGCTTAAGCCTGCGACAACGATAGTGAAGAGATTAAAGTTCATGGGTGTTGGAAATGGTCCTGCATTAAATATATTCTCATAGCTCCTTCACATCAGTCCTGTGGAGCGAGTCACTATGAGAGTTAATACTAATAATAATAATAATAATAGTAGTAATAATAATTGTTATTTATCTGTCGTTAAACTTATGCAAAGTAACAGAAGTGAATATATAGAAATTCTAGTCACTCAGATTTAAACTTATATGGTTTTACAATATATCAAGTTTTACATTATATCAAGTATCAACAAGATGAAAGTCCGACTATATCTATACTAGGTCTATATTGGCCAGAAAACATGGACATAACTATCACATAACGATAGTTTTATTGATGATTGTAACTTTTGTAAATGTCTACATACTTTTGAACTGTTAACACATCATCGTAACATAGGACATTATAATTCAATTATTAAATAATAGTGGTAATTCTCATGGTCACATACAATACAATTCAATAATTATAAGAAGCTTGGTATAATTAGCGAAAAACTAATCCATCTGCAACAAATAATTATTTAGTATTGACAATCACTTTAAAGAGTTGTATGTCAAAAATTGAAGTGCTGTTATGCATCTTAATATATGGAGATATCTAATTTTGATGTAATGGTGAATTTTTGACAAGCACGTTTTGTTATCTATGTACCTAATTACATATGTTTTTATCTTTTATGTTGTAATAATGCCAATTATAGATCAAGCATAAATATTATAATTAAACTTTCACCTAACTCTGATACTGGTATACAGGGTGTTAATGAATAACACCGAAATATTTTACCTGTGTATAGAGGGGACATAGACAAGCAACTTTTATTCGGACATTTTTGCTCTATGACGTAAAATGTGTATGCTACAGGGCATTAAAGTCCTTAAAATTTGGTGCTCATAACTCAATAATTGAGCGAAATAGGGTTAATATTTTCATTAAATTGACTTCATGCCTTCTTAGCGATCGATAAAAACCTGATTCTTAATAATTCATCAACAGCTATACCATAATTTAGAATTTTCATTGTTCACGCAAGCTAAGTGTTTTTCCAGCATATTTTTTATGTGCAGTGAATAGTTTTAATTCAAATCATCCGCCAGGTTTTCTTGCGCCAAGTGTTAAGTTGAGTAGGCGTATATTACATCATATCCAGAGCACGAGTTCTTTGTGACGGGTATTCCCCCTGTTAGGGCGCCTTGAAGAGCGTCAGGAAGCCTCATCAGTATAAAGCCTGCAGTGAAACGAACAAGTCGCGTTCTAACATTGCTCTGATTCTCTAGTAACAAAGGCATCTTCGCGCCCTTTGTATATACACTAGAAATCGTAGGAATAAAACTTCCTTACAAGTTTTATTATTTTCAAGTAAATTACTTATACAGAATTTACATATTCTCCGTATTACAAGTTCATTAGATTCACTTATTAGTTCAACGTAATTACATAGCGTGTGACGTCATCACTCACCAAGAAGCTATAACACGTGAGCAATCAAGTGCTAATAACTTAAAATACATTCATTCTACAGTAAATTTTATTACCTTTAATTTGAGATATAATTCATTGGTAAATTACAAAATTTACTAAATTACTGCTAGTGGTGCAACACTATTCGCGCCAATTTCCAATTCATTGTTTCTACGTGTTTCGTGAATTATTATTCAGTGTTCATATATTGTTTCTTCAAGTGTTCACAAGTATTAATAAAATGCAAAGTTTTCATTATATTCCAGATTGTTAAACCAAATATGACTCCTGTGATCTCTGTACCCAGTGTCCTCGTGATATAGTCCACTCTTGCTCTAAATTGGTCCTCCGCTACTCAGAGAGTTTTCTCATGTATTGCACATACATTGTTTCACTTCATCCCGAACTTTTGTTCCTCTAAACCTAACCCTACATTTTATCCTTGGACCGGACATTTTACGTCCATACCTAACATTGTCCTCACGGTCCTGATACCAAACATTGCCCTCTCTCGGACCGGATATATTTTCCGTCCAAACCAAACATTGGTTCCTCCGGGCCGGATCATATTGGTACAATCATATTTATTGCATAATTGTATTCGCAAATACCGTTTCTCGAGTTCGTCTCATTCATCTGTGCTTCCGCGTCGGTCAGTTCGTGAGTTCCAGCAACCCTGAACTTCGCATCGCGAACAGCATCTTGCAGCAGTGATACGACTCATCGTGGGATTCCGGTCCTCAGCGAACATCAAGAAGACAGTGAACAGTTAATACATGCATCATCGTGCAGCAGTGGTAGCATCTCATCTTTAAACTTCAAGTAACAACTCATCTCATCATGGAAAGTGAACTGAGAGATTTAACGAAGAAAAGGGGTTTTCTTAAAAGAAGATTCACATTGATTCAGAAATATTGTGACAGTGTTACAGAAGAAGTAGACGTGTTTAGACTTAAAGCTGAATATGACAGTATTCAGGAGCTATGGGACAAGTTTGAGTGTTTACAAGCTCAAATTGAATCTCTAATTGAAGCCGAAGATGAAATAGATTGTCATATGCAGTATTATGAAGAAATACGAAACAATCATCAAGTGCTTAAAGCAAAGTTAAGTGGTCTTCTATTTCTACACGAGCAGCAAGTGCATAGTGCGAAATCTGTGAACAGTCAACGATCTAATCACAGTGTTAATTCTCAGCACACGTGTCAGTCTTATACTTCACAGTGTAACAATAGAAATATACAACTGCCAAGAATTCAAATTCCTATATTCAGTGGAGATGTGACTAATTTCAAGCATTATCACGACACTTTCAGTAGTTTAGTGGTAAACAATGATTCATTAGATCCCATACAGAAATACCGCTATTTGCTGAGTTCTTTGAAGGGTCAGGCTCACGCGCTCATTCAGAATCTTCCAGTCACTAATGAGAATTTTAGTGTGCTCTAGATATGATAATACTCGAGTTATTGCCACAGCTCACATCAAAAATCTACTTTCATTACCAATAATGAAAGATGAAAATGTTACAGACTTGCGAAACTTACTAAATCAGTTTCAAAGCAATCTTAACGCCATCGAAGCTCTCAATATTGAAATCCCATTACACGAAGTCATGTTTATTCAATTAATATTGGATCATCTTGGTGAGACTACACGTAAAGAATGGGAAAGTAAAATTGACTCACAAAGGTTCACATCGCTTCAAGAGTTGATGAACTTCCTAGAAGCCAAGGCTCATTCGTTAGAAGTGCTATCCAATTCTAACAATGTGCCAAGCCCATCCAAAGAAAAGAGTGAAAGACATACACAAAAGAAATCTGTAAAAACGACTCGTCAATCTTATGTTGCCATCAAAGGTGATACATGTCCTTGTTGCAAGGAAAGTCACAAGTTATATAAGTGCGACAAGTTTTCACAGTTGAGTGTAGATCAACGTTGGGATTTTGTGAAAAGCAAAGGTTTATGTGCAAACTGTTTCGCCAACAATCACAAAAGAGACCACTGCAAACTCAAGTCCTTCTGTAATTGTGGAATGGCTTCACACAGCAAATTATTACATAACACACGTGACAGGAAAAATACCTCTCACCAGTCAAGCACTGGGGAAGGCACTGACAATTTGCTTGCCAGTTATTGTTCTATAAAGGAAAATTCCAACCAAAAGGAGATTTTGTTAGCAACTGCAGCAGTGCATCTTGAAGATAGGCAAGGAAATCTAGTGTTGTGCAGAGCGTTATTAGACTCAGGGAGCCAACTTAACTTTATAACTGAAGATTTAGCCAAGAAGTTGCAGCTGTCAACAACGAATGTCGATACTCACATAAGAGGCATAAATGGCACCTCTTCTTGCAGTCACAGTGTTAAGGTTAATCTGCGATCCAGAATCCAGAATTTCCAGGCTGAAATGAACTGTCTAGTAATCCCTCACATTGCAAACAAACTTCCTTCAGTCCGTATTGATCCCACAAAATTCAATATTCCTAGTGAAATTACATTAGCAGATCCTAAATTCTATATCCCTGGTGATGTCCAGCTCCTCATTGGTGCTAGCTTGTTTTACCAATTATTCACTAATGAAAGAATAGTCATTCCTAATAACCCTATTCTTAGTAACACGGAACTAGGTTGGATAATCAGTGGATCTGTTCCCAAAAACTCAATCAAGTCTAAGAAAGTCACATTTGCTCAACACAATTTATTTGTGACTGTTGATAATGTTGACACGCAGTTGAGACGTTTCTGGGAACTAGAAGATTTTCCTAAACCAGTGTTTACTAAAGAAGAAAGAGAGTGTGAAGAGCATTTCATACAAAACACTATTCGTGCAGATGACGGTGCTTTTGTAGTGAAATTACCCAAGAATCGATCTCAGGACTCCTTGGGCGAATCCAGACAACAAGCAGTGAAACGCTTAGAACATCTGGAAAGAAAATTTCAAACTAATTCTGTCTTGCAGGAAGATTACAAAAAATTCATGCAAGAATATGAAGAATTGGGACACATGAAGAAGGTTTCACTTCCACGGCCAGGTGAAAAATGCTTCTATTTACCACATCATGCAGTAATCAAGCCCTCGTCTACTACAACCAAGACTAGAGTTGTGTTTGACGCTTCTGCAAAAACATCTTCAGGCAAGTCCCTAAATGACATTCTGAAATTAGGGCCTACAGTGCAAGATGATTTATCATCAATTATAACTCGTTTTCGAACCTATAAATATGCATTCTCAGCTGACATTTCTAAAATGTACCGACGCATAAAAATGCACGAAAGCGATCAGAATCTTCAAAGGATTGTGTGGCGTTCTAATGCAAATGAGCCCATACAAGACTATGCATTAACTACCGTGACTTATGGTACTAAATCAGCTTCATTTTTAGCCATAAGATCCCTGCATCAGCTGTCGATAGAAGAAGAAGCTAAATACCCTCTTGCTTCCCAAGCTGTTAGAAATTCCTTCTATGTGGACGACTGCCTGACAGGACATGATAATCTTCAAGAAGCGCTACGCCTTCAAGAAGAATTAATCCTCATGCTTGACAGTGGCGGATTTCCATTGCGAAAATGGTGCTCCAATCATGAAGCTTTGTTGGAATCTGTTCCGTCATCTTATCGAGAAACCCAAGTGCCTCTGTCTCTTGATAATAGTGAAAATGCACATGCCCTCGGTTTACTATGGCATCCTGCAACTGATAATTTCCAGATTCAATCCCATCCTTCTCTTCAAACTCATACTCGAGTTAAACTTACCAAGCGTACTATCCTATCAGTCATATCCTCCATCTTTGATCCTTTAGGCCTTGTCAGTCCTATTGTTATCAATGCCAAAATCTTCATGCAATCATTATGGATTGAAAAGCTTGGTTGGGACGAGGAAGTACCTTCATACATAGCAGAGAAATGGATTGAGATCTGCGACATTTTAGGTACAATACACACGATGCGTATTCCACGATTTGTTCTCACACATGGTACCCTTCAAGATATACAGATCCATGGCTTCTGTGACTCTTCAGAAAAGGCCTATGGTGCATGCATATATCTCCGTTCGGTGAACAGTGAAGGTGAAGTTACAATTAACTTGCTATGTTCCAAATCTAAGGTTGCCCCTCTTAAAAGGCAAACCATTCCACGTCTTGAACTTTGTGGAGCATTGTTGTTATCTAAACTGTACAACAAAGTGTTGAATGACCTTAACATTCAAACATCACAAAATTATCTATGGTCAGACTCAGTTATTGTTCTGTCGTGGATAAAATCAGATTCACGAAAGTGGAAAACATTTGTGTCCAACCGTGTGTCACAAATACAAGAACTTTCTGAAACAGCAGCCTGGCGACATGTTTCTACAGAAAACAACCCAGCTGATCTAGTTTGAAGAGGTGTATCTTCTGAACAATTGTCTGATATTGATTTGTGGTGGCACGGTCCTAATTGGCTGTCTCAAAACACAACATCGTGGCCTGAACAACCAAAACAATTAACCGTTCAGGAGTCTTCCGAACAACTGGTTACTATCTGTATGGCAGCTACAACAGCAGAAGATAGTTTTATCACAAGATTTTCTGATCTTAGGCGCCTGCAGAGAGTTACTTGTTATATGTATAGATTTATTTCTGCCTGCCGTCATGAAAACAAATATCATGGACCTCTCGCAGCAGAAGAATTGCAAAATGCTTTACAAGTTTGTGTTAAAATTGCTCAGAAAGAAGCTTTCACTCAAGAGCTGAAAGATCTTAGCAATAGCAAGCAAACTTCAGTGAAAAGCTCTATCCATGCATTAGTTCCATTCCTAGATCAGAACAACATTATAAGAGTCGGTGGACGGTTGGATAAATCAGATCTTACACATGATGCAAGACATCAGGTTATATTGCCATCTAGACATCACTTAACAGTTCTGATTGTAGAATATGAGCATCGCAAGCTATTACATGCTTCGCATCAGCTGCTTATAGCTTCCTTACGACAAGCCTACTGGATACCTAGTATTCGAAGAGTAGTAAAATCTATTTTGCATAGATGTCTCACCTGCTTCAAATTAAAAGCAGAAAGTGCTCAGCAGTTAATGGGAAATCTTCCTAGCTATAGAATAACTCCTGCTAGACCTTTTCTCCGCACAGCAGTCGATTATGCGGGACCCTTCAACATAAGATATGGGTCTCCACGCAGTAAAACTACTGTAAAAGCTTACATCGCTATTTTTGTTTGCTTGGTAACAAAGGCCATCCACATTGAATTAGTTTCTGATCTAACATCAGATGCTTTCATAGCAGCCCTTAGAAGATTTACAGCACGTCGGGGACTCTGTAAAGAAATCTTCAGTGACAATGGCACTAATTTTGTTGGAGCAAACAACAAGTTAAGGGATCTCAGATTGCTATTGCAGTCAAGAGACTTTCAAACTACAATTCAAAATTTCACTGCAAACCACGATTATAGCTGGTCGTTCATTCCTCCAAATTCTCCCCATTTCGGTGGTTTACATGAAGCAGCAGTGAAATCTATGAAGTTTCATCTCAGGAGAGTTATGGGAGCTCAAATTCTCACATATGAACAGCTTTCTACGCTTCTATCTCAAATCGAAGCGTGCTTGAATTCTAGACCACTTGTTCGTCTAAATGATGATCCAGCTGATTTGTCATACCTTTCTCCTGGTCACTTCTTAATTGGAGAACCTCTCACATCTCTACCTTCACATCCTCCGACAGAAGCTAAGAAGTATGTAGAAAGATGGCAGCTATTACAAAATCATTTGCAACACATATGGAAACGCTGGTCATCCGAATATCTTCACTCATTACAACAGAGGCAGAAATGGACCTGCGCCAGTGACAACATTCAAGTTGGTACTGTCGTCATCTTGAAGGAAGACAACATTCCTCCTCTTCAATGGAAGTTAGGCGTGATCACCGTTACTCATCCGGGAGAAGACGGCTTAGTTCGAGTGATTACTGTGCGCACTTCCAGTGGTGAATATAAGCGACCCATAGTGAAAGTGTGTCCTCTCCCCAAAGACGAGTAATGATAGCACTTACTATGATCTTATATTCAATTTCTCCCAGTGAATTACACACCTTTTCTAATCTATTGCTACGCAAAATCGTATTCTTGCAATATGTGTAAATGTCATTGCTTTTCTATTCAATATCATATTCTTGCAATATATGTAAGAAGGAATTTTCCAACACATATCACATGTATACATCCAATTAGAATCAGTGATGATTTGTGTATATATGTGTCTTTCCATTATAGCTTGCATTCCTGTTATGTTTTTTATTGACGTTATAAGTCAAAGGCGCGGAGTATGTTCACGCAAGCTAAGTGTTTTTCCAGCATATTTTTTATGTGCAGTGAATAGTTTTAATTCAAATCATCCGCCAGGTTTTCTTGCGCCAAGTGTTAAGTTGAGTAGGCGTATATTACATCATATCCTGAGCACGAGTTCTTTGTGACGGGTATTCCCCCTGTTAGGGCGCCTTGAAGAGCGTCAGGAAGCCTCATCAGTATAAAGCCTGCAGTGAAACGAACAAGTCGCGTTCTAACATTGCTCTGATTCTCTAGTAACAAAGGCATCTTCGCGCCCTTTGTATATACACTAGAAATCGTAGGAATAAAACTTCCTTACAAGTTTTATTATTTTCAAGTAAATTACTTATACAGAATTCACATATTCTCCGTATTACAAGTTCATTAGATTCACTTATTAGTTCAACGTAATTACATAGCGTGTGACGTCATCACTCACCAAGAAGCTATAACACGTGAGCAATCAAGTGCTAATAACTTAAAATACATTCATTCTACAGTAAATTTTATTACCTTTAATTTGAGATATAATTCATTGGTAAATTACAAAATTTACTAAATTACTGCTAGTGGTGCAACACTATTCGCGCCAATTTCCAATTCATTGTTTCTACGTGTTTCGTGAATTATTATTCAGTGTTCATATATTGTTTCTTCAAGTGTTTACAAGTATTAATAAAATGCAAAGTTTTCATTATATTCCAGATTGTTAAACCAAATATGACTCCTGTGATCTCTGTACCCAGTGTCCTCGTGATATAGTCCACTCTTGCTCTAAATTGGTCCTCCGCTACTCAGAGAGTTTTCTCATGTATTGCACATACATTGTTTCACTTCATCCCGAACTTTTGTTCCTCTAAACCTAACCCTACATTTTATCCTTGGACCGGACATTTTACGTCCATACCTAACATTGTCCTCACGGTCCTGATACCAAACATTGCCCTCTCTCGGACCGGATATATTTTCCGTCCAAACCAATCATTCATAATCTGCAAAATTTACTGACTAATCACATGATTGCCCGCCACTGCATTATGTTTTTATTCCTAATTCCAGACCTAACAAAAATGTTTCGTTTGTCTTTTTTTCAGAGTTGTAAGATATCGATCGTCATTTTTTACAATTTTCCCGACCACTACACAATATTCACTGTTCCTTTGTTTCCCATCATTTCAAGTATTAGAAGTCAGTGGCGTGCATATCCTTGGGAGATTTTATGTTATAACAGGAAGAATTGAATCCATAGAGCAAAAATCTCCTAATAAAAGTTGCTTGTCTATGTCCCCTCTATACACAGGTAAAATATTTCGGTGTTATTCATTAACACCCTGTATACAGAGTGCTTCAGAAAAATGTATACACACTTTGAACTGTCATAGAAAATTTATTTCTCGTTCTACAAGGCTAAATTTCTGGGAGAAAGTAATGTTATGTTTCTTCAACAGATGGCAACAGAATAGATTCAACGTGCCATAATCATCCAACAATGAAAAGTTCCTAACAATGCTTACTGATTCATATTCCCTGCCATTCGTGCATTGTATGGTTTTATTACCAACAAGACGGCGTCCCGACGCACTATCATAGGGACGTACGAGCATACCTGAACCGAAATTTGCCAAGGCAGTGGATAGGATGCAGGGGGCAAATAGAGTTTCCTGCATGCTCTCCAGACCTTATGCCGCTGGATTTCTTCTTATGGGGCACAGTAAAAGATGCGTACAAACGTAAACCACACTTTGGAATGAGATTCAAGCGGTTTGCGCAGAAATCTCTTTGGACACTTTGGTACGATGTACAGAATCAGTGGTGACTCGTCCTCAGAAGTGTATTGATGCTGAAGGCCACTATTTTGTACATCTGAACATTCAGTCATTTATTTTTCAAATTGGACTTTAAGCTTTCCATTTCCAGAAACTGTATCTTGTAAAACGGAAAATAGATTTTCTATGACACTTCAAAGTGTGTATACATTTTTCTGAAGCATTCTGTATTTTCATAGCAATCCCAATATTTGTAGGTTATCTATCCTTACAACATATAAGAATTATCTTGAGGGTATCAAGTACCCTCAAACGGAACATGAAATTGATTAAGCCATAGTATGCCTTAATGACCAGGTCAATATCGGTGTATAATTTTAATTTCCTTATTAAGTAGGTAACCTTTGATAGTTTTATATATGCAGCTTCTGTGTGTGTCCCAATTTAACATTTTATCCAAATTAGTTCCTAGTAGTTGTACATACTTGTCATCATTGCCATCGTAATTATTCAAGTAAAGTGATCCCTATACAGGCCTTGCAGGCCCAGAGGGTTCCAGGAGGTTGAGGCTCCCAGATTTTGGACATTCGGCACGTGAAGGTGGTAAGGTTGTCAGCCTTACGCACCGACCGTCTTTACCCCCAAGATTGCTCCTGGTACTCATTTCTGTTAGAGGCCGAGTAGACCCGAGGGCCATAGTGCCACCAGAAGGATTAGGCCAATTGAAGAACTTCATCGACCTCATCGGGAATCGAACCCACGACCTTTCGCTACGGCGTACCCCTCGTAATTATTCAAACTAAGAACAATATCCTCAGTTTTATCTTTGTTAATAGTCAATTTGTTAACTTACAAACCATAGTTCAGATCTTGTTAAAACATCCTTATTCAACTGCCCTTTCATGCCCTGCTGTTAAAATAGTCGTGTCGTCAGCATATAAAATACATTTTTTAAAGCACCCACCAATATCTGTCCAATTAGAGGAAACAGCCTGTTTGATAGTTTGTGTTCTGTTTCTCTGTGTTGGTGTTGTCTAAATTCGGAAACAGATTAAAAACTACACTAGTAGTAACACGCTCTCGCCTAGCTTTCCTTTTCCACATGGAATCACGAGGGATTCTGTTCAGCTATGTTTAGATAGTCTTGCTTTTGATGCTATGTTCAAATCGCTTTACATTATACTTTACAAGTGACGTACAGAGAATTGTCTCTAGTTGAGAACTATGTTTTATTATGTTATCGCCTGTTGGTCCCAACTTATTTTAATTGGCTAAATTAAACCCAGTGTAGGATTTCACCACAACTCCTGTAGAATCCTGAAATTGAAATGAAAGTGGAATTACCGTAACGAGTGGACTTCTCTCAGCATTGTAACTGTGTAACCTGTTCCACCCCCATTTAAGTTCTGTGTACTCACATGTAATCCACTACTTAGATAATATTGTGTTAAAACAAAAATGTAGAGCATTTCATTCCGATAATTTTGGTGTTTATTTTGTCCTATTATCTATAAAATTAACAGAGTTACATACATTTGTGCAAAACATGTTTTCGACTGAAATATGGTTAAAAAGCAAACTTAAAATGGCCGCCAAAAAAAAGTATGAGCCCAAAAATTTTTTTACCATAGTTTTGACTCACCTTTAGTTGGGAAATAACTCGTTTGTTTGTGTGTGCTTGCTAGCGCGATGTTACACGTCTTTGTACAGCAGTCATCATTATGTTGTGTTCATGTACACCAGTGGTCTCCAACTCGCTGTATTTTGTGCGCGTGCAAACAGGCTTGCACTGTGCGGTCCCTGTGCACCACGTGATGTTAGTCTGAACCAGGGTTCCGTCGGCAGAGGTGGGACGTCTATTTCACCAGCTTCCAAGCATTATGTTGGGTGTAGAATGTGTTCCAATATGTAGGCCATCGACTCCTACATTTATGGTAACAAATACCAATATAAGAGAAGTTTGAGTGATTTTTATTCGGATTTTCTCCGAACTAAATTCCCCCGACTGCATAGACATGTTGCTAGGATTATATCTATGTTCAGATCTACGTACATTTGCAAGCAGTTTTTTCACTAATGAAAATAAACAAAACCTGCAGCAGAAGTCAATTGTTAGATGAAAACTTAAAATGTGAATTTATACTAGCTGCTGCACAAACGTTGATTCCAGAAGTTGAAAAACTTCTGCGTCAAAAGAGACAACAAAAATCAAGAAAACTAGCTTCCACTAATGAGCGATTTTGTAGCGTGATATGCTTTATTTGAGCTGTATATGTAATACATGGATATATAGTTTCTCTGAATTTTGTTTCAAATATAATTTTAGTATTAATATTTATGTTCAATAATGTTAATGTGGAAGTATGTCATTTAAAGGAATGAGTCTAGAATTTGTTTCATTTCACAGCATATTCAGGTATGAATAAAATCAGGTACTTTTCAACTATGTTAGAAACTACAGAATTAATTTGTGTGTATTATTTTGCTAGGAATATATTGTACATTATTTGCATTGTTACAAACATCATGACTTCACGAATGTTCTTTGTAGAAAACATAAGTAATTTATAATGAAATAATAGTGTAATAAAACATTCATACAACAATCATCTGTTGATATGTCAATATGATTTGTGAATTACAAAAGGCTAATGAGCATGCCGACACTGAACTCAAGAAAGGCAGTACACTAAGCTGTGTGTGCACACTCAATGATTCTAGCGTGCAAAGTACAAAGTAAATAGAGCTCATTTATGCCCGGTTTCTATAAATTCGTGAAATACCTATGGGTTAATTATCCATGGGCAAATTAGTTCCTAATCACCCACAATGATATAATGAGGAAGGCCTTGGAGTTGTACAGTTAATTTAATTCAGAAGGCTTTGATTCTCATTGTTTATATTATTACTAGCTTCAAAGGCGAGGACTTTCGATTTTCAAACTCTAGAGCCTTGTATAATATCGAGGCATAGCCTATATAGAACTTGAAATGAGGAAGAACGACTTATCACACTCAAACTATTCCCTCAGAAAACGCTAGATATAGCTTTTTATGGCTCATAGAGAATGTCAAATGTTGCATTCCGTTGCTTCTACACACCATGACTGGGAGGGGTTGAAATAAGAAGAAACATAAATTCCATATGGAAATTTTTATTTTTCACTTTCATGTTACCATACAACCGTTTCAGAGCTGAAATAAAATAAAAAATTCGATATCACTTTCATACTTTCCTCCCCCAAAACCCGAAACATAATATACTGCGGGCATATGACTGAAAATGTTCCATCCTATTTTGTCTTCTTGTAGAATTTTAGGGCCTGTGATAAACATCCCTATACAAAGCGTACAGCTATGAGTGACATATCAGTGGATAGGATTTTTTTACCTACTACTTATATAGCATACTCACAAGCACACACTTAAGCTGTCCTTGCAATACGACCGCTTATTCTACATCAAAATATGAAGTGATAAAATATTTTGCATTAATTACATCGATAGCATCAGAATTTGTTAATGCCCAGTATTATGTAGTTCCCAAAGCTCTATGTGAACACTGTAAACAACTGAATTGGATTTCATTTTTCAGTATAATATTTTCAGAAATTATATAAATTTTCAAGGGAAGGAATGGTTTGTTTGAATTTTAGTATTTACCGCGTTACTTCCCGGGCCAAACTGGGTATGTGTGAAAAATTTTATGCAAATTGGTCAAGAAATGTAGATTTGTATAGAGAACATACATAGCCACATACATACATACACACTTTCGATTTGGCTTGGTTGCAAGACTCATACTTCTTTTTTTATGAAAACATGTGGCACTCTCAAACTGTGAATATGTCACACTTCAATTTTTTTAATCTTTTTTTTATGTAAACAATTGACAGCAGAATTCTCTAACTGTGACTCATTTCACATTTCCTACTTTTCCCGTGGATTTTCCAAAAATATTCTTTCATACAAACCTTTTCCTGAGAATTACGACAAAAAAAACAAACAAACAAACAAAAAACAAACAAAAAACAAAAAATCTGCCAAATCGGTCGAGCCGTTCCCAAGTGATGCGGCAACATATATTTTAGAAATTCCTTTTTATTAATATATATTGATCCTATGAGAAGTTAAATTTTATCCAGCCATCCATGAAAGGATATATTAACCCGACGATTTACCCTTGGAAAGATCTAGCCCGAGTTTGTGGGAACATTTTTTGTCATTTTCATATTTACCCAGAGGACATGTATCTAGAAACTCGTCACAAGAGTATGTGATTGTTACCGTCAAATTATTTGAGTTTGTAAAAGTCATTCTTGTGTAAAATCTGTCCATTGAATAATTTACCCATAGGTATTTCGCGAGAGTTTATAGAAACCGGGCATTATTTACCTTTTCTATCTTCCCGTCAGTTTTGATGTAATTCACAATATTCTTCCATAAAATCAGCCATTACTTGAACGGTGGACTATCCTTTCAAATCTGAACTCAGTTTTCTGGGAAATGATTATTTATCACGAAGTCACAGAATATATATATAAAACTCCAAGGATCTAGCTTAAGAATCCCTGGTTTTGTACTTTGCCTGTACTTCCAAGTAAACTTTTCAAGTACTATTTATTTTTAAAACCTAGGTCCTTATTACTTAGAGCTATTTCCAGTTCAAAATGAGATCATTCTCTGAGAAAACTCTAAATATCGCTTTATAGCGCTCATAGAGGGCTTTGGAGTTTGCACCTAACTGCTTCTGGATGGTAGAGAATGAGATAAAAGAATCAAAAATATATATTAGTGCTGCTTAAAATGTTCTCCTGGTTGAACAGGTTTTGTGTGTAATTATATAACAGGGGTTGAAACTGATACGGGGTGGTTTCTACCAAAATTAATTATGATTTATTTTTCTCCTGGTTATATTTCCGCAATGTATAATGTATGGTAAATATTGGACAAAGAGTGCAGATTTAAATGAACCTCATATTAGTAGTTTCTTCCACAATTAATTGTGCCGCTAGGAGGAATCCCTAAGATACTAATTGCCTGGCAGTCCTTCCAGTATGAATTTCAACTCTATGAATTTCAACTCTTTCCTGACATGATGTTCATGTCCGTTATGACTCCACTGCGTGTTGCGCTGTTGCACTAAAAACGTAGCTGCACCGCTCAGCGTTTGCACCAAAGAAGAACAGCGTGCAGTGATCCGTTTTTTGTCATCTGAAGGTGTACCACGAGTCAAAATCCATCGAAGACTTTCCGCACAATATGGGAGCAATGTTTTACCACGGGGATAAGTGAAGCATGGATTGAAAAGTTCGAAAATGGTCGGACAAGTGTGAAGGACGAGGAAAGAACAGGACGCCCATCCACATCCACTAGTGACACCAACATTGAGCAAGTGCTGCATCATGATTCAGGCAAACCGTACAGTGGCAAACCATACGCAAATTAGCTATGATTCTGAATATGACATTATTCATAAGAGGCTTGGCTTTCACAGAGTCCGAAAACAGCTCTCTGAACAGCACAAGCACAATTGTGAATCCATCTGCCAAATCTTACTGGACCGCCATGCTAATGACCTCAAATTACTGCAACAACTAAGTGCTAATGAAAAGATGAATACTGAAATCTCTGAAGTTGCCAGCAAGAAACCTGAGCGTCTTGCCTCGCGACTAACGCAACTTCGAATGAGGCTGAGACCAATGAATGCGCACTTTCTGCAACACAGCCGTGTACTCTACACTGGAAAATGAGGGTAGACGAAGTTATGTAAGTGTCCCCATCATTCTTTTAATTGCAGCAAAGTACAATTAAACCTGTATTAAATACCACTTCTTGACCGATATTTTAGAAACATGTATTAAAGCACATAAAGGAAATGCTATCTCTACTTCTATTAAAAGACCTCCCCTCCCCTCTCCCGACCAAACACCAATGTCACTTTTGCTTTTAACTATAGACAGGAAGTGATCACTTAACATGTGTGTATCTGGAATTTATGCCTATAGAAGTATGAAAAGAATGATTCACAGGGGTTAGAGAATGATAAAGAATGTTCAGAAATGTTGTTCGCATTGTGGGAAATATTTTTATGGCCAGATGGTGGGGAATTGCCGCAAAGCAATGGAGGGAGTGGGGGACATTTCCAGTTCTCTTACACATGGAAAGAGCCTTATGGCTGTATCTAAGTAACAAATATAACATCCATTTCTTTCGGTTTTCATAAATATAAATGCAGGCAGTGCAGCATTTCTGCCATGTGTCTGGTGTTAGAGGCAAAACTCGTGTCCATAAAATTCCTACCTTGACTGAGTCGCTAGCAGTCACCACAGTCACTTAGAAACACTAACAAAGTATTTATAATTGCACTTATACACTGATAACCAGGGCCCGGATTCTGATGATCTAAAATTGTTTGAAACATGACCTATAAAATGACCCAACATTTTAAAGAAAATGACTTAATAATTATAAAAAATGACCTAAATACTGATGTTTTTTTTATAAAAAATTATTATTGTACTCACAAAGTTATAGAGTAGTAATTACTGTAATGTTGTGAATGTTCATTTCTCACGGAAATTTATATCATCTGGCCGTCATTATCATCTTCATCCCATCCTCGCCTTGTTTGGATTGAGTGTGTGTGTGAATGGTGTGTCTCGTCCTATGTGTTCGTGTTGTCTCGGAGGTGGCCCCGGCATTGGGCTGATCACTCATCCGGGGAGGCCCTCCATGTCCTTGTCTGGTCAAAAAGTATGTATGTGATCCAAAGATAATCCCTCTCCCGACAGGTAGCGGCCCTGTAAGGCCCGGGCGGTTTGGGTCGCTTAAATCCTAAAAGGGAGAGGTGAAACTACGGTAAAGAAAGAAAGAAAGAAGAAAGAAAGAAAGAATTACTGTAATGTTGTGAATGTTCATTTCTCACGGAAATTTATACTAGCAATGAGGCACTGGCGAGTCAAAATTCTTCATTTCCTTTTGTAGTCTGCCGGATTATCTGTATCTGAAAACGTGTTTCAATTTATTGAAAAGGCAATTTGAGATTTCATGATCAAATTACTCCCTCTACGTATAGCATTCCTGCTTGTGGTACGGTTATAGAAAATTAATTTGTATTGTGAGAAACAATTTACTGAACAATAAAATACAGAATCCAATTATTGAGAAGTACGAATGCTTTTTTTTTTTTTTTACAGCAACGGCATGCTCCGTTACACGGTAGTAGCATTACGTGCCTGTAAGCATTTACATTGATTCTTAGTACTTAAAGACACTATAAGTTACATTGATTATAAATGTTTGTGCTTCACTATCTGCTCTTTTGTTGTTTGTGGCTTACGTTAGTCTACTGCAATCGTTAATTACGGTAAGTTTCTGGTTTAAACATACTCTTAGCCTATTTTAGCCTATTTCCTTAGCATATTTCCCTTAGGCTATTTTCTTCATTTTCCTTACCTATTGTTCTTAGCCTATATCCTTAGCCTATTTTGGGTATTAATCTACACCTTACTGTCCGTTAACACTACCTTCTTTATTACTAGACCTGGGATTTTAAGGCATATACGTATTTTGTTCCTTATGAAATAACATGAAAATTTTAAAATGTGTTAACGTTTCATGATAAATCACTTACATTTATAAAGTTTTATGGTGCCATAAAATGCCTATTTAAACATTTGGAGCCAATTTTTACTATTTTAGTGCCTAAAATGCCTATTTTGTACATTTAAAATTCAACTGCTGTACATGTAATTGTTATACTCTTATAATGGACATCCCTCAATGAAAAGCAAAACAGCAGAGGATGGGGTTTTCACAGAAACTTGATTTTCCCAAACAATTGTTTCTAAAGGAATGCTGACTGACGGTGGAGGGGGAGGATTAAGTGGGAAGGACCACTGTGTCAAGTCACCAGTGAAAGAACATCTGTTTAAGTGAATATAGTTCGTGATGCCTAATTTTGCAGTTAATTATGTTAAGGGTATGTGTACCACGTTTCTTGCAGTAAGAAAAGAAAGACCATGTTACAGTTTAATTGTATATTGTAATATTTTAAAGTCTATTTTCTGTCTATCTATACATTTTTAAAGCATATTTTAAGTGCCCATTTTCAGTTTTAAAATGTATACCACGTTGCTTGCAGTAAAAAAAAAAAAACATGTTACAGTTTAAGTTTATATTGTAATATTTTAAAGTCTATTTTCTGTCTATCTACACATTTTTAAAGCATATTTTAAGTGCCTATTTTCTCTTTTCAAAAGCCTATTTACTTGGTTTAAAAGCCTATTTTAGGTGTCTAAAACTAATTTTTTAGAGCCTAAAATCCCAGGTCTATTTATTACTCAGCCTAGACTAACATATCCTATAAGTACCAATGTGTGATTTATAACAACTTGTATAGAATGGAGATGGATAGAACACTGACCTGTTTTGGCTTGAGTGGTGTTGAGAAGAAACAAGCAGAAAGCACATCCCAACTGAATCATGCTGTTCAACCTGAAACAAAATGCGAAAACTCTTTAAAAGTACGGTAGCTACTGTGATACTAGAGTTGGAATTATGCAGTGAAAAGATAATTGTTTATTGATAAAGTACCCATTATCTTTTATCCACCGAAAAGGATAACAGTTAACCAGAAAACTGGATAATGACGTCATTTGACCCAATAATCTAATTGTTAGATAAATAAAAAAAATCAAATCGTGTAATATGATACAATAAAGTGCCAGTATGCTTTTGTTCAATCAATTATAATTGCAATTATGATGTGCAGAAAATAAGTTTTTTTAATCAGAATAAAATTGACCAGCGTTAGCAGAACTACAGATTTGTGATACCTTGACAATCACGCACTCATATAAAAATTGTAACGGTTCGCCCCTCCTAATTTAGGGTACGAAACAAATTACAGCCACGGTTTCGCTACAGTCGAAGCAGAGATTATCTTCAGTATCAAGGGGGCAAATCTGGGTAATTACGGTTCTTATAACAGTCTACTTTATGCTTTGATGTAATTAAAAACTCACTGATTAACTGGTAAGAGTGGTGTTTATTTTACTTTGTTTGCAAAACAGTTAATAGGCTTTCTCAAAATACTCGTCGTTCGTGAACTTTGACTTCAGATGGGTGGATCTCGTTATTAAGGTATCTTTTTCCATAATCTCGTGTATTCACTAGAATACCTCGTAAAGTCGTTGATTCACTGGTACTTACAGTTTGATACACACTGAATTTAAATTGGTACTCAGCTATAATTGAGCCGTACCTCAAACCTGAATATATTCGTCGTGTAGATTAAAAGTAATACTGCAGCGAATGATATTTAAATCATTCACTGATAGAAGAATATAGTAATAGCTCCCCGACTTCTAACAAGTCGGAAGCTGTATGCCTTGAAGACGTCCCCGCTCACCAAGAGCTTAGACGAGAGAGTGCCGATACCAGTCATTGCGTGTCCCCACCTATCATCGTTCAAAGTCCGATACGCCTCGTATTGCTTTTAGCCGCTTATAGCTATGTTTACATTGAGTTACATTGTTTTTCCGAGTCTTCGGACACAAACCCTTATTTCATTGGCTACTGCTCTCACCAAGCATAGATGCTAGTACACGTGGCTGGAGAAGCCTGGCCACGCGTTCAGTAAGGAGAAATGATTCTGGATCCCCCGAAACGCTATTGAGTATGAAACTTCCCACTTACTAAGCCTTTAAATTTCAATAGAGTCAGTAAGCTCTCCTTTCTTTGCGTTTTTAGTTCAATAGCAGTGAGTTTCGTTATGAATAGCTGTCTGCTACACCCCACTGAGATTCTTTAGTTCAGTTCAGAAGTCCATTCTTACGTTCCGGGAAATCCGTCTCGTTTCAATATCTACACAAGTCCAGCCTGAATATAATATTGCAAATATTATATTCGTATTTCATTTTTGCTGTAACCTGTTCAAATAATTTTAGTTGAATTTTACTTATTTCTATACTGTTATTGGTAATGCGATGTCTTAATTGATTAATATTTATCTCATTATTCTGATTAATAATTTTATATAATAAACTTATTTCGTTCATTATTATGATTTAGGCTGAGTAATTTAATTGCTAAGTAGCAATCGTCTCAAAATTTAAAAATTAAATTATAAAAATCCATGTCAAATCGGCCAGCTCCGCAATTTGATCCAGGAACCTCCAGAATACGAATCCAAGACGTTACCATTCGGCCAACTCAGTCAGTTTGACGACGTAGTTTGATAACAGTTATATGCAGTATTTTCGTGGATTTCATTCTTTAATATTTATTTATAACATGAATTATATTGATAGGTTCTCTAATTTGTCAAAGCCCAATATTATTATTCCCAAACCACTGGAAACAATACACTGTTGTCATGTGAACTATGATTTGGATGTGATAATTCTGTGCAAAAAGGGATTAAGTACTCTCAAAATCATTTGATTTTTGTCATTTAAAATCAAAATTTTTCAAAATCCTTTCGTAGTGAGCACTTAGATTATGAAACGAAGGTACTGTCAACATTCCAAGTCTCTACCTATTATAGTTTAGGCTCAACGTTGATTCTCTCTCAGTCATTAGTTAAGTCAGTCAGGGCAAAGCCTTTTATAGAGATCAGTGTATTAGATATCCCCGAAGCAGATCATGAAACTTACTGACAAATTTGTTATGTTTTTGTTTTGTCTTTTTCTCTGTTCTGTTAAATCATCTCGACGTTGTTCAAAATCCATGTAATAAACGTTAGCATATATCGTGACCTTCCAATTACATATTTTAACATATGTTTCCTGACCCTCATTATCGTGGGTAATAGTTGCAATGACTTATATGGTATCCCTCTTATAAATATACTACTTACTTACTCAATGGCAATAGAAAATTCCTAAGCAAGCTAAAATAATATTATCTATTTTATGGAATCAAAAGGTTCATTGCTGTTCTTACCTGAGCCAGTCATTCAACCCTATTGTGTGCTAACTCCATCGAACCAACCCTCTCAAATCCTACTTATCTTAATTCTATCCTAATATTGTCCTCCCACCTACGTCTATGTCTTCCAAGTGGTCTTTTCCCTTGGGTTTCCCAGTCAATACTTTTGAGATAAGTCTTTCTTCCTCCATGTCCAGCCCATTTCATCCTCCGAGATTTAATCACCCTTACTATATCCAGTGACGAGTACAGGTCATAAAGCTCTTATCAATATAAGTTAATTTATACAGCTTTCACGAATAACAAGGCAAAGGTAGTTTTACATAATTTGGTATGCAAATTGCTCAAATTGCAGAAACACTTATTAATACACACATAATGGGGAATTTATTTCACTTAGTAGCTATGTTTTTATTTCATCTAAACAATTCACGGATTTTTAAGATATTGTTACTATTTAAACGTATTTCAATTTCAAGTGCAGGCAACTTAAATTTGCTAAGCAATTAGTTGATTAGTTCAAGGGGAATCAACTCCACATTATTAAGTTTGTAATGAACAATTTACTGAGGGCTGCAACTGAACGCGTGATAGGCTACGGTTTACATGCTTCGCGTGACTTCACCCCGTGCACCGTTGCCCCACTAGAGTTAGAATTACCGCAGGCGTTGTGTACACTGTCACCACAGGCTGGCTATTAAGTCTTCAATAACATCTGCAAAACATTGTTCGTAATTTTGAATAGTTCGTAATATTGAGAACTAACGGAATAGAGATCACATTAAGGTGACTTACTAAGCACCTATTATTATTATTATTATTATTATTATTATTATTATTATTATTATTATTATTATTATTATTATTATTATTATTATTATTATTATTTCCTTTCGATTAGGCCAGCTTAGGACCACGTGAAACAGTTGTCTTCTTCTTGTCCTCCCAAAACTTCTCCATTCTTTCGCGATGTTGCTGTTTCCGTTCTTCCGTCCATTTACTTCCCGTTTTCTTCTTGGGTTTCTCTGGAAATTCGCCATCAAATATTGCTTTCCTAAGCTTTTCTCTGTTTGCAATATCCTCCTTTTTGATACTGAGTAATTTCAAATCTTCTTCAACTTCCTTGAAAAAAGCTGGTATAGTTTTTTTTTTACTTATGTAGTGATCAAAAATTTGTTTGGTAATTCTGTCTCTTTCCATTCTGAAAATGTGACCATAGAATTATAATATTCTTTTCCTGAAAGTGTAGTCTATTTTTTCTGTTAGTTTGTATAACTCCTTTTCTGGTCTCAGTTTGTATGTGTTATTCTCCCAAATTGGCCCCATAATTTTCCATAAGATTCTCTTCTCTGTTTTGCTTATTCTTCAATCTGAGAAGGTGTTTATACACTCTGTTGCATACAGAGCTTCTGGTAAAATTACAGTTTTATAATTCCTCAATTTAGCATTTTTGGATAATGATTTCTAATATTATTATTATTATTATTATTATTATTATTATTATTATTATTATTATTATTATTATTATTATTATTTATTATTATTATTATTATTTTATTTTTTAATCTGATGAGACTCACTGACACAACTTTCTCCTCCCACACAACTTCCTTACTTCACAATCTGATATGGGACCGTGTTGCGGGAAGTGTATATTCAGCCTTACACATAACATTAGTAAACTTGATTTTGCGCAAACGATGGCTGGCTTGTAACTACTCTTCAGACAATTTTTACGAAAACAATGTTTCAATAAGTTTTAGCTTATAGTAGGCCATGGGGTAAGCCGTAGCGTAGTGGTTGAGGCGTGCGCTACAAACCGGAAGGTCGCGGGTTCGATCTCCGATGAGGTCGTTGGAGTTTTTCAATTGGCCTAATCCTTCTGGTGGCACTATGGTCCTGGGGTCGACTCAGCCTCTAACAGAAATGAGTAATTATTGTTACAAAATGGCAGTCATTTTTCGTACACTGAAAGGTCATTTCCGTTATAATTTCCACAAATATCAATATTTTTGAGTGAGCATTTTTCCTATACATTTCCTAGTATATGGACATTACTACTTACAATAATTGTTTTAATATTAATAGTTAATTTAACAAATATATTTATAATGTACAAGAAAACATAAAAAAACTACCCTTCAAGGACTTATTTTAAAAAATAATTATATTGTAGATATTACAAAGATTGTAAATTATGTTGTACACATAATATTTTTAAATAGATGGAAAGGAGAATCACTCATGCAATTCCAAACCTGTAATGCACAATAGTGTTTATTCGCTTTATTTTCATAATGCCATTCATAGCGATCATTATATTCTTTCAAACGCTATGGAATTTGCCATTCCTTGTGTTATGTATTGTACATTCAGTTATCTGATTAATTTATTGGAATATTAAACTATTAAGCTCAAGTTTCCTAGGTGGGGGTTTTCTGGGGTATTCCTTCACGTATGAAACAAATGTCTTGTAACTCCAGGTCTTTAGCCTATGGTCCCCGGAAATCGGCAGACCATCATTATCACCTTAATCCCGTGGGCACCTTGTTCGGAATAGTGTGTGTGTGTGCGACCTGCTTTTCTCGCCTATGTGTTCTTGTTGTGCTGTTCACTCACCCGGGGAAGCGCTCTATGTCCTTGTGTGATCAAATAGTATGTATGTGATAAATAGACATTAGCTCTTCCAACAGGTCATGGGCCTGTAAGGCCCGGGCGGCGTGGGCCGCGTAAACGTCCTTGGAAAAGTAAAGGAGAAAATATGTTATAGAAACTAACAATTGCTCAGAACGTAACCTTTTAGTGGTTTAATGATCTATTCTGGAATAATGCGCGCATCTAAATGAATAAACCAGGGTATAAACTAGTGCCCTCTGGAGCGTCAAGGTATTAGTACACATTTCCCCCTTCTAGTGCTCAGATTCCAGTGTCGAAGAATGGGTTTGGAATTGAAGTTCAGGCATGAACTCAAGTCTAATACATAATTATATCCAATAGGCTCTAGCTTTGAAGTATTAGGCAGTATAAACCTTAGGATGTAATTCCGGCAGTGTAAAGGGGATTATCTTGAATGCGGTGAGGAGGAAGTCAAGTTGTTATGACGTCATGATAATTGAAGCTTTGTGTTATGAAGGAGAGCGTTTCCATCACGAACTCTTGTGTTCTCTTAAAGGGTGTTTCTTATGAGCTATGAGGGTTGCGCATGCCAGTGTAACTGTTTGTACAATATTGATGATGATGTTGATGATGATAATAATAATAATAATAATAATAATAATAATAATAATAATAATAATAATATTAACAATAATAATATTGGCCTTTAACAGTAATTAGGTCCACCGCTGTGGCTCAGGGGATGCGTCCAATCCTCTCACGCAGCGGGCCCGGGTTCGATTCCTGGTCGGGACAAGTTACCTAGGTGAGGTTTTTCCGGGGTTTTCCCTCACCTGTGAGACAAGTGTCAGGTAACTTTAGGCCCTTGTGGTCCCCGGATATCATCTGGCAGTCATTATCATCTTCATCCCCATTCTCGCCTTGTTCTGAGTGAATGTGTGTGTGAATGATGTGTATCGTCCTATGTGTTCGTGTTGTCTCGGAGGTGGCCCCGGCATTGGGCTGATCACTCATCCGGGGAGGCCCTCCATGTCCTTGTCTAGTCAAAAAAGTATGTCTGTCTGTGTTGTGATCCATAGTTCATTCCTCTCCCGACAGGTCGCGGTTTGGTAAGGCCCGGGCGGCGCGGGCCGCATAAAGGTCCCTACAAGGGAGAGGTAAAACTACGAAAGAGAAAAAAACACAGTAATTAGATAACTACAAATAATTAGATTATTGGTTCATTAATTATCTAGTTCACTGTAATCGTGTTATTTGGGTAAAAGATAACGGTTATTTTAAAAATTATACATTCAGATAACTAATTAACATTTATCCCACATATAACAGAAATCATCGTCAACTAAAATTGCAGCTATGGAAGTTAAGTATACTTTAGTTAATAGAATAAAAGAAAGGACTAGATGTTTAATAATAGTACAGACTGCAACTTGCATCTAAGTGAGAGGACGATGTGGTGTGGTAATAGGGAAACAGAACTGAGTTACATTACCACAGTAATACGAGGGTGGGTCGAAAAGTAATGCACAATAATGTTTTCCTGCGTTGGTATTGCGGCTGGGATGTTGAACTTTCAACAAGATGGAGTTTGAAGCTTCTGCTACGGATGCTATTTTGTTCTCATGTGTAGCTCTAGCGAGAGAAGCGTGAACTATGCAACAAAGATGGCGCGCATGTTACTATCATCCACTTGTGAAGAGCATCGAGGTGCAGTGCGATTTTTTTGGGCTAAAAGGCATAACCCGAGTGAAATTCACAGGGACATGCGTGGCGTGTATGGGGACGACGACTGTATGGATCGTAGCAATGTCTCCAGGTGGTGTGCATTCTTCGAAGATGGCCGTGATAACATTTGTGATGCGCCACGTTCCGGACGGCCGGCCTGCAGCAGCTGCAACCACGCAGAATGTCATAGCCATTGAGGCGGCAATTCTGAACGACCGGCGGATCCAATTGCGAACCTTGTCTCAGCAATTTAACATTTTATACGGTGCGGTTTACGATATTGTGCATGACACATTGAAGTTTCGTAAAGTTAGTGCTCGCTGGGTGCCTAAGAACCTGATAGACGACCACAAGGGCCAGCGAATAATAAGCTTGGATCACCTATCGCATTACGCTGCAGAAGGGCATGACTTTCTGAAGGGAATCGTCACTGGTGATGAGTCTTGGGCGTACCACTACACGCCCGAAACAAAGCAGGCCTCTATGGAGTGGACAGATGCTGCTTCCCCAGTAAAGACAAAATTCAAAGTGACTCAATCTGCTCATAAAGTGCTTGTGACAGTATTCTGGGATATAAATGGTGTTTTATTGGTGGACTTTGCTGAACACGGGACCACTGTGAATGCTGCAGCCTACATTAAAACATTGGTAAAGTTGCGTTGTGCCCTTCGTGACAAACGCTGTAACATTCATGTTGATGCTGTCGAACTTCTTCACAACAATGCTCGCCCCGATGTTGCTGCAGCTGTTCGTGAGAAAATTAACAAATTCGGTTGGGAGGTGCACCAGCATCCTCCATACAATTCAGACATCGGACTTTCATTTTTTGTCCCATGAAGAAATTCCTGGCCGGTAAACGCTTTGCGTCAGACGCAGAAGTGAAAACAACAGTCCACAGATGGTTATACTCCAACCCTGTGAACAGGGTATTTTGAAACTTGTAACACGATGGGAGAAATGTGTTGAGAAACTTGGCGACTATATAGAGAAGTACACAAAAGATGTCCCTCCATGTGTACATTTATTTGTAATTGTGCCTATTAATTTTTTTGTAAAAAAATGCTATTGTGCGTTACGTTTCGATCCACCCTCGTAATTCCATTCCGTGTTGTTAATAACATTGGCGTGGTGTCTGGTGCAGCTTTTATTACACCTCGAAGGAGAACTTTTGAAGAAACTAAAGCTTCTCCCCCCCCCATATTCTCGAATGGAACAAATAACATGGTCAGACTGAATGACACCTGACCCGAGTTAACAATCTCCCGCCTCGTGATGTAATGATGTGACTTGGATATTGTGTTGTCATGCTCTAACTTCCGTAGTGCAACAAACTGTTGAATTGCTACTTATACAGTTTTGTATTCAGACGATAAGAAAGTATTCACTAAAACGTAGCTTCGTGTAAAGCAAATGATCCCACTTCTCTTTTGCTTGAAGAACACGCCATCAGAAGTTGGTGACTTTTATCACTCTAAAATTAATAAGAAGCTTGGCTACTCTTTCCTACCAAAGAAGAAAGCATTTACTTATTAACAGTAAATAGAGCTGCTCGGACAATTCCAAGTTGACTTCTGGACCCATCAATTCATGGTTATTACATTTATATGTTAAAAAAAATCATTATTTGTACGTAGAAACAAATCAATTAAGAGTTCTTGTATGTGTGATGTGGCAAGGACTCCCAAGAATCCCAAATTATTCCCTCAGCAAGAGAACACACGCGATCCCCTTCCATGCCAAACGAAATGCGCAACATCCTTATGAACACGGCCACGGGCACCGAACAATAGACCACTTACAAAAAAGGCATGATGTTTATACCGACTTGATATTTTTCCTTGAGATATGGAATACAGCTTGCACAGATTACATTTTTTTCCTCGTCTATTTCATACTCCTGATATGTTTTGTTGGTCTCAAAACGTATTGTTGGATCTCGTATATAAAGGCTTTAGCTGATATCTTAAAGACAACGATCTAACCAAAAATATGTTTTCCTTCTGAGTCCAGGGAATGGCCTCTTCATAGCATTTCTTTTCCTTTTTACTCAGAGTGCTGATGATCACATGCTTTTTGGTTGATGAGGAGGGCAATGAAAGGGCAAGATCCAAGTATATGACTCGGTGTTTCTATCTCTTTTTATACGTCATCCGCAAAGGGAATTACCTCTCTTTCCTCCATGATTCCCAGGAACACTATTGAGACTTCAATATAGGTATTATCCATTCCACAGATTTTAGGTTAACCTCATCAGTCATAAAGTTGTTCGGTTTTGTAAACTCAGAGAAGTGTGCCACTTAGAGATGACCATTCTTTAGAAGACTGTAGTCAAAAATGCTTAGAATCTGTCTTGCATTTTACATATAGCATGAATTTCATCTGAGACATTCAACCTGTTTAGACAAACTTTAATTTCTTCCTCAATATTAATTATCTTTATAAAGGCATTGTCTTCCCAGTTTAATATTCTGTGTGCAGAGGAGCTCCCCAATTGCAGTTCCTTAACCTGAGTCCTCTCCTTTTCCTTGGTGAAAATAACTTAGTACTGCATGTTCTGTCAGATGTCTGTCGAATGATTGTGTACTTGACCTTACAAAGGGCTAACCGGCAAATTAAAAGAATGACATTTTACTATGAAATGGTAGTACGTGGCATCCTGCATTGACCTACAAAAGCGCTAAGTGAAATTCATAATAGTGTGGTTGCAAAGTTGCTCTATAAAGAGCACCGCAGGTAAGGACCAATGCTATTTCTTTACAAGTATTGTTGATTATCTCAGAAACTTAATTTTGGCACTTAGCGCAAGGTCAGGTACACAATTATATCAAGGCCTTCAAGAACGTACAGCAGGAGTTTAATTAATGATGCTGTTTGTAAGGATACATTCCCGTGGGTGTTCAGAAGTGAGGGCCATCGGGAGGGTCTGCGGGTTGCGGATTGCGGGCTCCACGCCTGAAAACGTGGAGTTGGTGGGAATAAGCGTCGCCCAATCGGCGTGAATACCACCTCCCGGATGCGGATTGCGGGCGGGGAGACCGAAGTACAGGAGCACGGAGTAGTAACCCGTGTCATTCCTGTACAAACTGGACAGCCTCGTACTTCAGGGGGTCGTAAAGCGTGACTCGCTCTTCTCTGAACAGCGTAGCGTAGGGAACTGAAGTTCAGACGGAGATCGGCCTGGAACTGAGTAGCTGAGGGAGCGAAAGGGAGTTGTGAGCTCGATGCTCATGTATGTGTATGTTTGGGCTGAGGTAGCCGCAGCTACCTCCATAGGTCTTAAATGAATCTGCAATTGGTTCGGATGCAGAGGAGGGGTTGTTTTGGGCCCCACGTGCCATACACACGGGATGGGGCCCGTTGGGATGTAAGTTGAAGGTAACCTGGCCGCTCTTCGGAACGGGCCGGGGTCAGCAAGAGCGGCCTAGCCGCTTGCACGCCGAGGGGAGCTCGACAGAATTCTAGTCAGCAAATCTAGTCATCCTGCGGCTCGTGGGAGCGCAAGGATTTGAGGGAAGTTGTATCGAAAGCCAACTGTTGGCTCCTCGGAGCTATCGGAATGGCGGGTTGGGACGTCCAATGGCTGGTCCGTCAGGATGTCCAGATTAGTACGGGAAGTGCGACGTCATCCGGGGGCTTGCCCCGTCGGGATAATGAAGTGTCAATGGGAAGACCCCCGCGCTGCGGGTGGTGTCAAACTCCGGTGTCACGGACCCACCGCGAAGAATCACCGTAATCCCTGCCCAGCCTGCTCCGGAACAGGGGGCGACTCGGACTGACAACTCGGGTGATTCTTCAACATTCCAATGAAGTGCACGGAGTTGTGCAACTAAGAAAGATGAGAGAGTTCTTGGGTCGACGGCCGTTGGGAGAACTATGAGTTCCCGGCTGTCGACTTGTGCGAGTTACGAACGTATGAGCCATGGCGCTCTTTAAAGGCGATGGGGGAGTTGTCCGACGAATCGAGCGCCAAAACGAATGAAGGCGGGAATGTTGAAGATTCAAGGAGCGTCCCAGTGGGGAAGAGTCTCCCGCAGACCAACAGCGTGAGGGAGGTGGTGGAAGTCAGAAGGGCATTGATGTATGAATTCAGTGTGACTTCCCCGCTTGAGCTCCCTTCGGATCCCGAAGGCTGCTGCGGCAGCTAAAAGCTCTAGAACCATCCCTGGCGGGAAGGATCCTTAGAGAAGCGAGACGACCGGCTGCGGCCGGGGGCACCGCCTCCTCGTGGCTTTCCCTGGAAACCATCCAGGTTGAGCCGGTGTCCCCCCCGCCGGGAGGTAACGGATGACGGAGAAAGGCGGAGAGACAGAAGTGCGTGAGGGGTCTTCGGACCCTCAGTCACGTACCAAAAATAGGGTGTACTAGGTACTTCTGGTAGGCACCTTGGCTTGCGGGGAACTAACCTATCCATGGATTCGTGGTAACGGCGGCTCCCGTTTGTGGAGAAGACTGAAGTAGCCAGGGTGTGGGTGTTAGCCCCCGCGTGCTCGCACGCTGTGCCCACTAATTGGGTTGGATTCTGGCGGGCAGTGGTTCCCCCACTCAGGGATAGAGTACAGCGGACGTTGCGGGCGCGCAGTTTCCTCGGGGAACGGATACTGGCTAACCGGGGAGTTGGAATTCGAACTTCGGGATGGCTGTGCTTCCCCCGCGAAGGCTCGAACGTAGGTCGTAACCAGATGTGCTAGATCACCGAACCCCACTAGAGTGCTCGTGGGTCCCCCCCCCCAAGACGGTAACGCAAAGCAGGACTAAACGAACGCGGGCTATGAGGGAGCCCCCGCAGAGTTGTAGTTGAAGGCATGTGTGAATGAAGTCTAAATGAGAGACCCAACCTACAAGGCAGGGCCACGTGTGAGAGAAGTGGCCGGAGAAGGTGCAACGACTATCGGTTGCACGAACTAAGCAAAAAGGTACCACAAAGCAGAATTAGGTTGGGTCGAGTGTGAAAATTGATTGAATTTTTAAAGGCAAATGTGAGAGGCATGAAAGTTAACTAAGGCTTAAAGCTGGAGGCGAAGATTCTGTGGTAAGCTCGCTCCAAACTTCAAAGCAGAGACTGACAAAGGCTTAAACAATTATGAGACTTGAAAACAAAGGCAAATTAACAGTAACAAATACACATTAACGTCGCTAGACTTAAAACAAAGACAAAAGGAGATAATGCCAAAAGAAAAGATCTAGAACCTGTGTTGTAGCCGTGGGCTGTGGCACTCCAGTAACGTACGACCAATCTATATATATATATCTGGGTGGGCCAAGCGTGCCTACCAAAGTTTAAGTTTCGCTTCCCCGTCGCCGGGCCCACTAAGGTGCCAGAGCCCGGCGGGGGTGGTTCTTCCGAATAAGCGGCACCACCGAGGTAAGAGTTCACTATATTCCTCCCTTCCAACCTCCTCTCCCTAATCTCCCGTCTTGTTGCGCTGTAGTCGTTGTGGCTGAGGTTGCCCATAACAGGTGAAATTGTCCTATTCAGGTCTCCACTCTGAAATCTCTCTCTCTCTGTCTCTCTGTAAGGATAGATTAAAGATAGAAAAATATATTGGTTATAATATGAAGTTTTTGGTTTGGCCTTGGAAGTGGAGATTTGGCTATCTTTTCAAGATTAATAGATTCATTAGGTGATATGAATGGAATGATCCCAAGTGCAAATAATGCTGTTCTAATTCCCCATTATGTACAATAATAGCCCAACTTTAGCAAGCGTTTATATCACAGCCTGTGGAGAGTAGTAAATTTGTAGTAGTGTCAAAACCCATGTAGCAGATGGGATATTGTGAGTTTTAATCGCTTGGTCATCAGAAAATCCTGTTAACCCTTCGCGGGATCCGATATTTTATGGCTGTGGCGGAAGGAATTTTTAAAGAAAAAGTTAATAAAAAACCAATTGAAAATAACTTAAATCATGCATTCATGCATAAAAACAACATATACCTTGGAGTTTTGCCGAAGTCTGCCCCTAATCTGCTCCAGAAAATACTTTTATTATTTAGCGTAAAAATGTTTATGCAGAAACGGCACAAGTCTCACTGATCGCATTATAAGTTTACAAGGGCCTAGAGTAGGCTATGATTTTCAATTAGATCGATATCTTGATCAAAATCAGAAGGCAGAACGGGTCCTTTCTGGATATTGTATTTTTCAATTTTATTTGATCGGTCTGCATCGAAATTACTCACTTCCATTCAGCTCGGCGCACTATTGCCACCGGTGTCACTTATGTCGCTCTCATTCTCACTAACCCTGCCGGTAGCGATCTCGGAAAAACATATCTTACTATCGTTAAATGGTAATTCTGACACTTCACTATCACTTTGAATAATTAATTCTTCAGTTTCATAACCAATGAGACACTTTCGTCTTGACATTTTACCGAAAATAAGGGAAAAACACGGAACCAAAAGAGCACGCTAATCACTAGATACGCAAGGCCTCTGAAATCCTCTACTAGAATCATCCTGGGCATGTGTATAGGGGAATATCCAAATCAGACTGTATAAGAGAACATTCTCCTGCCATCTGTTGAAGATTTTATGTACAGTCGGTCAAATAAAAAACGTCGGGACTCGTATGCAGTTAAAATTAAAGTTTTATCGCATTAGTTCACAAGTTTCCTATAAAAAACATAAAATACAGGTCATTTTCGGAACATATGAGGCCATGCGACAGGAGGGAAAAAATGAACAACGAGGGGAAAAATGAAAAACGCGGAAAGCGCAATACACGATATTCAACTTAATGTATTGTCATATTGACTTAATATTTCCACTTTTGGCGTTTTCTGATACATGTTAGTACTGGTTTGACTTATAGTCTCACTGCGGATATGATCCATCCTCGCGCAGAACTTATCTCATTTTATATTCTTTCTTCCCAATCACCCATGGACATGGCAGTGGTGTTATAAAAGTTAGGTCCTATATTCAATTCAGTGTTGCTAGATAGTCCTGGAACAAGGTGGCAAAGAATTAAATGGGAATAGACAGCAGGATACTCTTGGAAGAACAATAAAGCGCCGTTACTACAGGTATAGTGGAAGAATATCTCATACGAATATACAATTATTTATCAACTTACTAGTAACAAGGATAATGTAGTTATTAAGATTATGAACGTCTTGGTTAGTATTGGATAAACTGGGCATTGGGAATTAACATTAGGTACTGAAATTAATATTAAGGAAGTTAATACAATATTATAGCACAGATGCACAGAAAGCCCAGCTGTAATAAGGGTGGAAGAATCTCTAATACTTCATATTATATTTTCTGTTTCCTGGAGTTTCATTGGCAAGGATTTCGTAATTTTATAGAATAAATTTTAGGCGGTACTCCAATCGTTAGTTTTTACTAATACTCTAAAATTACAGACTAATATTGTAAATGAGATAGGCCTAGTATATGAATACTATACTATTTCTCCATAAAAACTCCCTTTATAACACCATATATATTTTTAATTCCTTCAGGATTAAATTTTTGGACATGTTGAAAAACAGGTTACATTATTTTCACTATACAGTGTTTATTCTAAGTTTCAAGAAAATCTGACAGAAAAATACTTTGTGCAGTACAGACATTTATATCCCGCTTTCAATTACTTAGCCTAGGAGTTGATTTTAGAAATAAATTTAATTAATCATGATTTTGAGTACCCTACTTTTATCAAGCATTAAGTCATAGATTCAATTAACCTTTGAACACCCTCGAGACCCAATTTCATTTAAATAATCTTAATTTTGGGAATGTTAAAATACGTATTTGTGTTGTAGAGTACATACGACAAGTTTCAAGATATTCCGATCAGCTTTTTCCAATACAAACTGTTAAAGCTCCTTTTCGCTCCTTAGAAAAAAATAGAAAATGTTTAATAAATCATGTTTCAGAGTGCTTTTGCAGGGTGTTTTATGTCAATGGAACCATTAAATAATGTTAAAATCTTCTAGTCTCCTTATGACACCTATTAGTTTGTAAACCGCATTGGGTTGAACTTTGGGGAAAATTTCAAGAAAATTCTTAACAATAAATATTTTTCGCGATACGAACTTGTATACTTGTGTAATGTAAAACAGAAATAATATTTGGTCGCTTAGTGAATACACATCTCCATATATCCTGTGGATTATTTAGTCTAGTTCGCGAAACATTCACCAGATACCACGAAATCGAAATTTCAATGTAATTTTAGCCCACATTACGTTTCATTTTTAAACTTACATGATATAATTAAAGTACATGTTCAACACCGGTGAACTCGATCAATGTAATAAAATAAATAAGATACCATTTACTCAACTAAGATGTGATTTTGTGATCTGTCGCCTAGGTTTTTCGGTATCTCTACACCATCTTCAGGGCATCTTTTGCTGACCTGGAGCTCCAATAGTCCTGGAATAATGTTCCACGTTATAGATCTTATAAATTGCATACTCTTTTTTTCATCCCAAAACAAACACTGACTCTCATAATAATTCTCCTCTTTATAATGTACTCCGACTGTTCACGCAAGCTAAGGGTTTTTTCCAGCATATTTATCATGTGCAGTTAATAGTTTTAATTCAAATCATCCGCTAGGTTCTTGCGCCAAGTATTAAGTTGAGTAGGCGTAGATTACATCATATCCTGAGCGCGAGTTCTTGGTGTCGGGTATTCCCCCTGTTAGGGCGCCTTGAAGAGCGTCAGGAAGCCTCATCAGTATAAAGCCTGCAGTTATACGAACAAGTCGCGTTCGTACATTGCTCTGATTCTCTAGTAACAAAGGCATCTTCGCGCCCTTTGTATTTTCACTAGAAATCGTAGGAATAAAGCTTTCTTACAAGTTTTATTAATTTCAAGTAAATTAATTATACAGAATTTACTTATTCTCCGTATTACAAGTTCATTAGATTCACTTATTAGTTCAACGTAATTACATAGCGTGTGACGTCATCACTCACCAAGAAGCTATAACACGTGAGCAATCAAGTGCTAATAACTTAAAATACATGCATTCTACAGTAAATTTTATTACCTTTAATTTGAGATATAATTCATTGGTAAAATACAAAATTTACTAAATTACTTCTAGTGGTGCAACACTATTCGCGCCAATTTCCAATCCATTGTTTCTACGTGTTTCGTGAGTTATTATTCAGTGTTCATATATTGTTTCTTCAAGTGTTTACAAGTATTAATAAAATGCAAAGTTTCATTATATTCCAGATTGTTAAACCAAATATGACTCCTGTGATCTCTGTACCCAGTGTCCTCGTGATATAGTCCACTCTTGCTCTAAAATTGGTCCTCCGCTACTCAGAGAGTTTTCCCATGTATTGCACATACATTGTTTCACTTCATCCCGAACTTTTGTTCCTCTAAACCTACCCTACATTTTATCCTTGGACCGGACATTTTACGTCCATACCTAACATTGTCCTCACGGTCCTGATACCAAACATTTGGTTCCTCACGGGCAGGATCATATTGGTACAATCATATTTATTGCATACTTGTATTCGCAAACACCGTTTCTCGAGTTCGTCTCATTCATCTGTGCTTCCGCGTCGGTCAGTTCGTGAGTTCCAGCAACCCTGAACTTCGCATCGCGAACAGCATCTGGCAGCAGTGATACGACTCATCGTGGGATTCCGGTCACCAGCGAACATCAAGAAAGCAGTGAACAGCTGACTCACATATTATCGTGCAGCAGTGGTAGAATTCAACTGTCAATTGCAAGTAATTTCCACATTTCACACACAACATGGAAGGTGATTTACGAGCCTTAATTAGACGTAGAGGCGTTATTAAGCGAGAGCTTACTTTTCTACAAAAGTCTTGTGAAACTGCAAATCAAGACACCGATGTGTTCTTATTAAAAGTTAAATTTGACAAGATAAATGAAATATGGGACAAATTTGATATTGTTCAAACACAAATAGAATCTCTTGTGGAAGCAGAAGAAGATTTGGATGAACATGCAGAATACAAGGAAGTTATGATGAATGGTTACTTCGAGTTAAAAGCTAAACTCAGTGCAATCCTATGTCATCACGAGCAGCAAGTGCATAGTGCAAACTCTGTGAACAGTCAACGATCCAATCACAGTGTTAATTCTCAGCACACATGTCAATCTTCTACTTCACAGTGCAACAATAGGAATATACAACTTCCAAGAATTCAAATTCCAGTATTCAGTGGAGATGTAACAAATTTCAAGCATTATCATGACACTTTCAGTAGCTTAGTGGTAAACAATGAATCGTTGGATTCCATCCAGAAATATCATTATTTGCTGAGTTCTCTGAAGGGGCAGGCTCACGCTCTTGTTCAGAATCTTCCAGTCACGAATGAGAATTTTACTATAGCATGGAACTTGGTGTGCTCTAGATATGATAATACTCGAGTTATTGCCACAGCTCACATCAAAAATCTACTTTCATTACCAATAATGAAAGATGAAAATGTTACAGACTTGCGAAACTTACTAAATCAGTTTCAAAGCAATCTTAACGCCATCAAAGCTCTCAATATTGAAATCCCATTACACGAAGTCATGTTTATTCAATTAATATTGGATCATCTTGGTGAGACGACACGTAAAGAATGGGAAAGTAAAATTGACTCACAAAGGTTCACATCGCTTCAAGAGTTGATGAACTTCCTAGAAGCCAAGGCTCATTCGTTAGAAGTGCTATCCAATTCTAACAATGTGCCAAGCCCATCCAAAGAAAAGAGTGAAAGACATTCACAAAAGAAGTCTGTAAAAACAACTCGTCAATCGTATGTTGCCATCAAAGGTGATATATGCCCTTGCTGCCAGGAAGGTCACAAGTTATATAGGTGTGACAAGTTTTCACAGTTGAGTGTGGATCAACGATGGGATCTTGTGAAAAGCAAAGGCTTATGCGCAAACTGTTTCTCCAACAGTCACAAAAGAGACCATTGCAAACTCAAGTCCTTCTGTAATTGTGGGAAGGCTTCACACAGCAAATTATTACATAACATACGTGACAAGAAAAAGACCTCTCACCATTCAAACACTGGTGAAGGCACTGACAATTTGCCTGCTAGTTACTGTTCTATAAAAGAAAAATCCAACCAAAAGGAGATTTTGTTAGCAACTGCAGCAGTGCATCTTGAAGATAGGCAAGGAAATCTAGTGTTGTGCAGAGCGTTATTAGACTCAGGGAGCCAACTGAACTTTATAACTGAAGATTTAGCCAAGAAGTTGCAGCTGTCAACAACAAATGTCGATACTCACATAAGAGGCATAAATGGCACCTCTTCTTGCAGTCACAGTGTTAAGGTTAATCTGCGATCCAGAATCCAGAATTTCCAGGCTGAAATGAACTGTCTAGTAATCCCTCACATTGCAAACAAACTTCCTTCAGTCCGTATTGATCCCACAAAATTCAATATTCCTAGTGAAATTACATTAGCGGATCCTAAATTCTATATCCCTGGTGATGTCCAGCTCCTCATTGGTGCTAGCCTGTTTTACCAACTATTCACTAATGAAAGAATAGTCATTCCTAATAACCCTATTCTTAGTAACACGGAACTAGGTTGGATAATCAGTGGATCTGTTCCCAAAAACTCAGTCAAGTCTAAGAAAGTCACATTTGCTCAACACAATTTATTTGTGACTGTTGACAATGTTGACACGCAGTTGAGACGTTTCTGGGAACTAGAAGATTTTCCTAAACCAGTGTTTACTAAAGAAGAAAGAGAGTGTGAAGAGCATTTCATACAAAACACTATTCGTGCAGATGACGGTGCTTTTGTAGTGAAATTACCCAAGAATCGATCTCAGGACTCCTTGGGCGAATCCAGACAACAAGCAGTGAAACGCTTAGAACATCTGGAAAGAAAATTTCAAACTAATTCTGTCTTGCAGGAAGATTACAAAAAATTCATGCAAGAATATGAAGAATTGGGACACATGAAGAAGGTTTCACTTCCAAAGCCAGGTGAAAAATGCTTCTATTTACCACATCATGCAGTAATCAAGCCCTCGTCTACTACAACCAAGACTAGAGTTGTGTTTGACGCTTCTGCAAAAACATCTTCAGGCAAGTCCCTAAATGACATTCTGAAATTAGGGCCTACAGTGCAAGATGATTTATCATCAATTATAACTCGTTTTCGAACCTATAAATATGCATTCTCAGCTGACATTTCTAAAATGTACCGACGCATAAAAATGCACGAAAGCGATCAGAATCTTCAAAGGATTGTGTGGCGTTCTAATGCAAATGAGCCCATACAAGACTATGCATTAACTACCGTGACTTATGGTACTAAATCAGCTTCATTTTTAGCCATAAGATCCCTGCATCAGCTGTCGATAGAAGAAGAAGCTAAATACCCTCTTGCTTCCCAAGCTGTTAGAAATTCCTTCTATGTGGACGACTGCCTGACAGGACATGATAATCTTCAAGAAGCGCTACGCCTTCAAGAAGAATTAATCCTCATGCTTGACAGTGGCGGATTTCCATTGCGTAAATGGTGCTCCAATCATGAAGCTTTGTTGGAATCTGTTCCGTCATCTTATCGAGAGACACAATTGCCTCTGTCTCTTGATAACAGTGAAAATGCACATGCCCTTGGTTTACTATGGCATCCTGCAACTGACAATTTCCAGATTCAATCCCATCCTTCTCTCCAAACTCATACTCGAGTTAAACTTACCAAGCGTACTATCCTATCAGTCATATCCTCCATTTTTGATCCTTTAGGCCTTGTCAGTCCTATTGTTATCAATGCCAAAATCTTCATACAATCATTATGGATTGAAAAGCTTGGTTGGGACGAGGAGGTACCTTCACACATAGCAGAGAAATGGATTGAGATCTGCGACATTTTAGGTACAATACACACGATGCGTATTCCACGATTTGTTCTCACACATGGTACCCTTCAAGATATACAGATCCATGGCTTCTGTGACTCTTCAGAAAAGGCCTATGGTGCATGCATATATCTCCGTTCTGTGAACAGTGAAGGTGAAGTTACAATTAACTTGCTATGTTCCAAATCTAAGGTTGCCCCTCTTAAAAGGCAAACCATTCCACGTCTTGAACTTTGTGGAGCATTGCTGTTATCTAAACTGTACAACAAGGTGTTGAATGACCTTAACATTCAAACATCGCAAAATTATCTATGGTCAGACTCAGTTATTGTTCTGTCGTGGATAAAATCAGATTCACGAAAGTGGAAAACATTTGTGTCCAACCGTGTGTCACAAATACAAGAGCTTTCTGAAACAGCAGCCTGGCGACATGTTTCTACAGAAAACAACCCAGCTGATCTCGTTTCAAGAGGTGTTTCGTCTGAACAATTGTCTGATATTGATTTGTGGTGGCACGGTCCTAATTGGCTGGCTCAAAACACAACATCATGGCCTGAACAACCAAAGCAATTAACCGTTCAGGATTCTTCCGAACAACTGGTTACTATCTGTATGGCAGCTACAACAGCAGAAGATAGTTTTATCACAAGATTTTCTGATCTTAGGCGCCTGCAGAGAGTTACTTGTTATATGTATAGATTTATTTCTGCCTGCCGTCATGAAAACAAATATCATGGACCTCTCGCAGCAGAAGAATTGCAAAATGCTTTACAAGTTTGTGTTAAAATTGCTCAGAAAGAAGCTTTCTCTCAAGAGCTGAAAGATCTTAACAATAGTAAGCAAACTTCAGTGAAAAGCTCTATCCATGCATTAGTTCCATTCCTAGATCAGAACAACATTATAAGAGTCGGTGGACGGTTGGATAAATCAGATCTTACACATGATGCAAGACATCAGGTTATATTGCCATCTAGACATCACTTAACAGTTCTGATTGTAGAATATGAGCATCGCAAGCTATTACATGCTTCGCATCAGCTGCTTATAGCTTCATTACGACAAGCCTACTGGATACCTAGTATTCGAAGAGTAGTGAAATCTATTTTGCATAGATGTCTCACCTGCTTCAAATTAAAAGCAGAAAATGCTCAGCAGTTAATGGGAAATCTTCCTAGCTATAGAATAACTCCTGCTAGACCTTTTCTCCGCACAGCAGTCGATTATGCGGGACCCTTCAACATAAGATATGGGTCTCCACGCAGTAAAACTACTGTAAAAGCTTACATCGCTATTTTTGTTTGCTTGGTAACAAAGGCCATACACATTGAATTAGTTTCTGATCTAACATCAGATGCCTTCATAGCAGCCTTAAGAAGATTTACAGCACGTCGGGGACTCTGTAAAGAAATCTTCAGTGACAATGGCACTAACTTTGTTGGAGCAAACAACAAGTTAAGGGAGCTCAGATTGCTATTGCAGTCTAGAGACTTTCAAACTACAATTCAAAATTTCACTGCAAACCACGATTATAGCTGGTCGTTCATTCCTCCAAATTCTCCCCATTTCGGTGGTTTACATGAAGCAGCAGTGAAATCTATGAAGTTTCATCTCAGGAGAGTTATGGGAGCTCAAATTCTCACATATGAACAGCTTTCTACGCTTCTATCTCAAATCGAAGCGTGCTTGAATTCTAGACCACTTGTTCGTCTAAATGATGATCCAGCTGATTTGTCATACCTTTCTCCTGGTCACTTCTTAATTGGAGAACCTCTCACATCTCTACCTTCACATCCTCCTACGGAAGATAAGAGGTACGTAGAAAAATGGCAGCTGTTACAAAATAATTTGCAACACATATGGAAACGCTGGTCATCCGAATATCTTCACTCATTACAACAGAGGCAGAAATGGACCTGTTCCAGTGACAACATTCAAGTTGGTACTGTCGTCATCTTGAAGGAAGACAACATTCCTCCTCTTCAATGGAAGTTAGGCGTGATCACCGCTACTCATCCGGGAGAAGACGGCTTGGTTCGAGTGATTACTGTGCGCACTTCCTATGGTGAATATAAGCGGCCCATAGTCAAGGTGTGTCCTCTACCCCAAGACGAGTAGCATATGGCACTTACTATGATCTTATATTCAAGATTCTCCACTTGAAGTCCATTTCTCATCTATCTTTGTGCCAAATCGTACTCTTGCGATCTGTGTTACATGTATTTTTCTTTCTATCAATCTTGCTATTTGAAAGATCTCTCTCTGTCTTTCAGTTCAAGAGTTTTACCTACTCTAGCTTGAATTTCTTCATGTTGACATTCATTTCGAAGGGTTGAAATGCTTTGTCGATGATCAACTCCTTGTTAGTTGTCTAGTTTCTCCTTTGAAACATTTTCCTTTTGCTGCATAGGCTAGTTTCTCCTTTTTAGCACTTGCCTTTTGCTGCGTATTTGAATTGCCTTATATGCCAACAACACCCAATAAGCAAGACGTCCCATTTCTCCCTTGTGCTTGTATTATTGGTGTTTTGGTTTCCCTTATCTACATTAATCATCGGTCATAGGATCGCAATCCTAGCCACAACTACTACATGGTTTATATAGTCTTTGATCTTGACGTATGATTTCTGAATACTAATCCTCATACATTAGATTACTAGACAAGCCACTACTTACTACATGGGTTATTTATGTTCTTTGAGCATACTGTATGACTGATCATAATAATTGTCATACTTATCATTGAACTTCTACTACATTCCCATTTTATACATTCTATGTTTACTTATGAATTATTGTTATCATTCATTGGAATTATCTCTCGCCATGTTCCTGATAATTGCCTACATTCTTTTATAATTATCAGGTATCTTTTCCTTATTCCAATGCATACTCCGATAGCAATGTTCAATCCTATTTATTTATTGAAGCTTTCCTTGTGTCGCTGCTCGTCTTGGGTCACCCTCTGCTGCTTTCAAGACGTCTACAGCTTCACTTGAGCTCACATGTCTACGTATCTCCTCGTGTGCTTCAGTGTAAATAGTGAAATCAGTGCTTTCTATTCAATATCATATTCTTGCAATATATGTAAGAAATAATTTTCCAACACATATCACATGTATACATCCAATTAGAATCAGTGATGATTTGTGCATATATAAGTGTCTTTCCATTATAGCTTGCATTCCTGTTATGTTTTTTATTGACGTAATACGTCAAAAGCGCGGAGTATGTTCACGCAAGCTAAGGGTTTTTTCCAGCATATTTATCATGTGCAGTTAATAGTTTTAATTCAAATCATCCGCTAGGTTCTTGCGCCAAGTATTAAGTTGAGTAGGCGTAGATTACATCATATCCTGAGCGCGAGTTCTTGGTGTCGGGTATTCCCCCTGTTAGGGCGCCTTGAAGAGCGTCAGGAAGCCTCATCAGTATAAAGCCTGCAGTTATACGAACAAGTCGCGTTCGTACATTGCTCTGATTCTCTAGTAACAAAGGCATCTTCGCGCCCTTTGTATTTTCACTAGAAATCGTAGGAATAAAGCTTTCTTACAAGTTTTATTAATTTCAAGTAAATTAATTATACAGAATTTACTTATTCTCCGTATTACAAGTTCATTAGATTCACTTATTAGTTCAACGTAATTACATAGCGTGTGACGTCATCACTCACCAAGAAGCTATAACACGTGAGCAATCAAGTGCTAATAACTTAAAATACATGCATTCTACAGTAAATTTTATTACCTTTAATTTGAGATATAATTCATTGGTAAAATACAAAATTTACTAAATTACTTCTAGTGGTGCAACACTATTCGCGCCAATTTCCAATCCATTGTTTCTACGTGTTTCGTGAGTTATTATTCAGTGTTCATATATTGTTTCTTCAAGTGTTTACAAGTATTAATAAAATGCAAAGTTTCATTATATTCCAGATTGTTAAACCAAATATGACTCCTGTGATCTCTGTACCCAGTGTCCTCGTGATATAGTCCACTCTTGCTCTAAAATTGGTCCTCCGCTACTCAGAGAGTTTTCCCATGTATTGCACATACATTGTTTCACTTCATCCCGAACTTTTGTTCCTCTAAACCTACCCTACATTTTATCCTTGGACCGGACATTTTACGTCCATACCTAACATTGTCCTCACGGTCCTGATACCAAACACCGACTATACAATCAATTGCACAAAATGGACAATATAGATATTTTTAATACTAACAATAACCTGTTTAAAAATATATGAAAAAAAAATGTGAAAATTTTAAAACAATAATTATTAAAATATGCTTCATGTCATTTTCTTTATTTAAATCTTTGTGATATATATATTTACCTCCAAAACTATTATATTATTATTTATATTATTTTTATTTCTTCATATTATGTTCCCTTGTGTAATTGTCATATTGTTTGTGTTTCTGTATTTCTTTTTCGTGTGTGTATTTTTTTTAAAGTTATAGTATTAGTTTAATTATTATGAATATCACTTTAAATATTTAATATTACAATTTGGTGTATTAATATAAGCGAGAGTATTGTTATTGGGCATTAGCCTGTAATATTCTTAGTACAATAAATAAATAAATAAATAATTAAAATAAAAACTGCATTTCCTCACCTTTATAAAGTAAGATATATAAAATCACTGTCACGGAACTATCTTCTGTGGCCTCCTCGCCGCGAGGACGAAATGCAGGTTTTATTTTAATTATTGGAGCTCCAAGCCAGCAAAAGATGTCCTGAAGATGGTGTAGAGGCACCGAAAGGCCTAGGCGACAGATCACAAAAATATATCTTAGTTGAGCAAATGGTATCTTATTTTATTATAACTTATGATGGAAGTTTCGTGAATGCAGTTTGTGTCTACATTATGTGGACGTTATCTTCCTACTAGTGCAGACATGGGCAAACCCCTATCCATTGACACGCAACCCGCAAACTTTTTATCAACTTACACATAGTTCGAAAAGAACGGATAGATGGAGACACAAGCAGACAATAAGTGCAGTGGCGGTTGCTCATTCTTAGGGAAACACTAATTTCATTTTAAAATGTACACTACAAGAAACAAATAATACAAACAATCTTGTATTTTTAATTATTCTTTTACGTGTGCAATTATTTCATTATACAAAGGCTTAGAATGTGTCATAACGCCTTTCCAATCGGAACTGTGTCGCGACCCGTCACTCATTGCAAAGAGAGTATGACTCATGCATGGGAATAATCTACCACGTACACCGAATGTCCGCAATGCCATCTTGTGTGTTATGCGGGAAGGTCAAGAACCACAAGTGGTTCGCGAACCAGTAAATGCCCATGTATGTACTAGTGTGTTCTCAAACACTGGCCAGCTTTTAAGCCAACAAGAATTGAAGGTTGTATAAAGTACTTGGTCTAAAGTTTAAATAGTTGAATAAATACATTTTGTTCTCGATACTTCGAAATTATTAATAAGTAACCAGTTTTAAATGTAATTGAATTGTTAGTTTTATGAACTGGCGATTTTGTCATTTGAGGTTTCATAAAATAAGAAATAAACTTCAAACGTAAATGCGATGTTGATATCACATGTAGGCTTCATAGCAATTAGGAAACAGATGAAACAACATGCGGCTGTAAATCCAACCTTTCCTCCTTCCCTCGCTTCCTAGTTAATTAAATGAAGACGTGTATACAAACAAAAGAGCGTTGTCTTGCCTCATGCTACTTAGCATAAATTAGCAACTTTGTGAGTTTCTACGCTTCCTTGCTCCTATGGCAGGAGTTCGTGTTATTATTTCACCATCGAAACTTCTCTGCTTCACACAAATAAAGAACCCAAGCTTGTGCTGTCCGTGCATCTTTAGATAGTGTATTTATATGGTAAAATAATTTAACAAGTTCTTGTGTCCTGTCAACAGAGTGAATACTTCCAGCGCAATAGTTATTCTGAATGACGATGTTAATGATAATGGCTATGACAATAATACATAAGTGAGATCCACAAACTTACCGCACAATTCGACGGTATTCAAGATTATGAAGATAAATTTAAATATACTAAAAACTAAACCCCGTGGCGCTACATCCCAGAAGGGACTTGACCTACCACCCGACCGCTGCGTCATCTACCATAGGCAGATGGCAGGATTGGGGGCATGTAGTCATCATGTTGACACCCACGGCCGTTAATGGTGATTTTCATGACCGAAATTTAAATATACTTCTTTAAAATCAACTTAATAATTCCTACACATTCACACTGTACGTACAGCTCCTCGAACATTAAAGTTAATGTACAATGCGACCACAACTCGATCACAATATAAAGGATCTCTCTTTCCCAGATGGAATCCGAGAAGCTACTTATATTTTATAAAAAAAATTAATATTTTGATAAGATAATGAGTTGACATCCTCTCTGACGTTGATTTAAGAAGCAAAATGAAAATATGGTTTTTTGTTATTTATATAAACGAAAGTTAGAAGTATAGGCTTAAGTTCAACAAGTATAGAACAAGTTGCTAGTTCCAGCAGTCGTGTATTGTAAATGTCCCATTGTCTTTAACTTGATTTATCTTGATGAATGGAACAAACGATGGGTAAACAGGTAGTATTTTAAAAATAATGAAGCTGTACTGAAAACATATTTATTGTTAATTTTGTGCAGGTGTAAGTTTGCACACGTCTGACTGCATTCTGGTCAAGGCTTTCTCACTTCAATATCAAGATTGCAATAAGCCTACTGAGGCTGCGGTTTTAAATTTATTTGTTCACATTTGAAGTATTTGCTTTGCTTTTATTTTTAGCAAGAGACCCCATCTCCATGAGACCAATTTCAGAAACATTTACACGTGAAAATAACGATAGAAATTTTAAGAAAGACCCAACTAAGAAAACTTGCATCAAGATTCTTCATTTAATTTATAAAATTAATATGCGAAATGAAGAGATATTTTAAATTATTCTACTCTCCGAATAAAATTAATACCTTTAAGTACAAGGCAGTTTACAAAAATGTTGTGCTACAGTAGATATTAAATGAAATACGAGTTAATGTCACAAAACCTCACTGAGAAAATGACATACAGTCAACATTTAAAATAAAGTACATGGCGCTACGTTCCATCCGAATACGAAGAGCTAACAGCATCAAATATACTAAAGACAAGGAACTGTGTAGAATATCAGTTACTACGGTGTAAAACTTTTGAGCCCTGATATTCATTGGGTTAGATATTGATGGGTTGACAGCATGAATAATAGGAAATACTTGCTTGAATGTTTGCAGCACAGTCCTTGCTGTATGTATATGAATTTAAAATATATTAGCAATATCATTTCGCAAATTTCATGTTTCACCGCTCGATTTCCTTAATTATACAACACGTAATACATGTTCCTTACATCATTTAAGCATATACCTAAACAATAAAACTGAATTTTGCCTAGCAACAGGTATGTGTGAATTTCTAGACAGTGGGAGCGAATTTCTGGTGGTAGAAATTCAGATGTAGGTAACATTAGAAACACGAAAAAGAATTATTTAATTAATTACTACTTCCCGGATAACACGATTTGAGTGATGTTTCAATTTAACGTTCTATTTAATAACTAATAATATAATAACCGAGGTCTATTTGTAAATAGATTACACAAGAGTTCATGAAACATATAAAATAGATCAATGAACTAATGGGTTTTATAATCCGAATTGTATCAAGATTTTTGCAGTGAAATCAAGTGTATAAAAATCAAGGAAGGTGTCATCAGGGAAGTTTTCTATGGCCTTCTGGGGGATAGAGACGAAGGGACTACACAACACTGAGTTCCCTGGAAGGTATTTCCCAATGCCGAAAAGTCCACAATCTGACCACGAATTGATCCTTGGTCCCCGATCGCATTACAGTCTTCCTTTTCGTAAGTAAAGCAAATATCTTTACGATTAGATCACAATTTAGGCTTTCAGCTAGCGTTTCTGCTGTGTTCAACTGTTTTTGCATTTGATATGTTGTAAACAAATTATTGCCAAACAAAAGAACATGAATTCGGCTACATATTAAGTTATATAAAAAAAATAGATTGCTATTCTGAGCACAATCGAACTACAGGGTGGGGCAGTCAGACAGCACTATTTCCTGGCGCTTGTATGCCGGGGGTGTGTATAGTGGGGGTAGTAGGCAATGACCTTCTCATTCCATACAGTGTTAGTAATTATTCAGCGTTGGTCATGAGACCAATGTGGTTTCGCTGTTACGTTTTTAGAAAATGGTCGCAGTTACATACGAGCGCAAAGCGACTTCGGCCTCGTGCTCCTGTTCTGACGGGTTCGTTGCTTTATCATGTATGGGACGTAGAGATCTGACATTTCACATAGGTGGACGATACAAGGATAATATATCCCTAAATACGAAAAACATTGCACGATATGCACGGAACTCACTATACCGGTATTTTTAGGGGGAGGAGGGTAGAGGACTGGAATCTGAGTTTTTTTATATTATGCGGCGCTTTCTAGTACTCGAATGTAGTCGAAAGTCTGATTCTTAGTTTAATTGTTATTATTCGTTTAGTTTATGAATGATTTTATAGGTTTTTGTATCATTTTCAGAAGCTTTTGACTACCAATAAGCGAATTTCTATGGAAATAATATATGTTTAAATTGATTTGGCAGGAGGATTTTGTTTCTTATTCAACAGCAAGAAAGATTGAATTATTAATTATAGTATTATTAATTAGGAAGCATAGACAAATATTTGAAATTTTATGATGCATGAAGGCAAACCCAAGTTTTATATATAGCCTTATAGTTTTGATAGTCTATACTTTAATGCGATGCTGGAATTTCAGTAATTGTTATTAATAGATTATCCTAAACAAATTTTAACACTTTCAATACTTCCAAAAACTACCCTTTCGAAATCCATTTTCTTAAAGAAGTCTGCGGAATTACCTTTCGTAATCTAAAGCAACCTTGCTCTAAAAAGAGGGCTATTAAAAATAACAAATTTCAAGCGACGTACTGGCAATACAGTTAAAAGCAGCATCCCAAAATTTTTCGAAAGGAATTCATTGATACTAACCGTTTCCTTCGAAGGACGTCAATGCATTTTCAACATATAAATTGTAGTGAAACTGACTCAACATGGAAATATAGAATAAAGAGAAATTTTAATATTAATAATATTATACGTTTTTCGTCGAACCATGTAAACAATTTGGAAATAAACTGAAGAAATATGACGATTAGAAAGCTCTAAAAAAACTTTGTAAAAGAAATGAAGCAGAGTGGAAAATCCAAAAAATATGAAACTGAATTGCCTATCATGTATTAACTGTGAATGAAAGCTAATAGAAGTGTATTATTTTATTGTCTTTAATGATTATTAGTGCACAGAAGGAACCAAGTTATTATTATTTTGTCAGTCCTGGGAATCTAATCACATTCTCCGGGATGGTCAAATTACAAGATTAGGTTAGACAAACTTGGGGTGGGCATTTCCTTCCATCTACATTTTCGATAGGGACTAATAACACTTGCAACTAAACAAATCTCATCGAGCATCGAATCTGTAATTCGTAATCTGTTGATATTTAGTGTTCTCTGTTTAATTGACCTTTAAACTGCAGATCAGCCGCTGAAGAATTCTAAAACCAAACGTGCAGTAGCTTCTTCGAAATCACGAAAACCTGATATGTTGGACAGCTGCAGCAGAGAGGCGATTATTACAAGAAAACCAAAGTTAAGTATCACCAACACACAGCTCTCTCATAGTAGTCTATAGTACTCAAATACGACCTTAGTGGAGGCCCGACTAGAATATGTGATCGCAGGAGAGGCGTCTGTAACACAAAAGATTATGCAAGCCGGTTGTGTAATCCGTGTGGTGCAGATGAAACTGCTTGCGGGTCTCCTGATGTATCATCTAGTCTGACTCGACCTAAGGTGTAGCGAGCGACGTAATTGGAAAGTTTAGTGCTATATACAATTACAATTTACTATTTATTGTTCCAAATTACACGAAAAATACATACAAAAGTTGATACACCACCCGAAGAAGCAGAGCTTGTGTATGACTAAGTCATTCGTTCACTCCCCAAGCTCTAGCTGGTTTGCTGAGTGCCCGACTTGGCAAGTTTAGCAGTAAAGAGTCACTCATTCTCAACGCATTGTCACCAGACAGTCACTCATTTCTTTCTTATCAATCGCAGCCTTTAGTTACTCAACACGGTTATCGCTACTTTAGTATCTGCCTGGACGGGACCCGATATGTGATCGGCCGGAGAAGGGGGTAGACGTGCTTGTTCTGTAACAACAATGTTCATGTAGTTCCGGTTACATAAACTTTGGCAGGATAGCCAGCTACTTGCGGGTCTCTTGGTTTATCTAGTAGCCGGACTCCCCGAATTGATGTGATCGTGGTTGCTCAAAAGTTTGGTACTATTGATTCATTATTCACTCTCTAGCTGCTTGCTGAATGCCCGACTAAGCAAGTTAGCAGAGATACAGATTCTCCCAATTTATCATCATTTCTCGGTAATAATAAATTGTGCATAACTTTTGCAGCTGATTCTTCCGAAAAAGGAACTCGTAACCCAGGAATATTCAGGACAGAGACTGGATTACAATATCAGGCTCTAGCTGACGAACTGTCACAAATGAACGCAGACAACGGAAGGATGAATAATAATCAAGTGAGTACGACTCTTAGAAACATATACTTTACTAAATACATACGCAGATTTAATGGTTTTATTATTATAAACCATAGTTAGATTTTGTCATTACTTTCATACGTCAAGATTTTTCATTTAATTTATAAAATTAATATGCGAAATGAAGAGATATTTTAAAATATTCTACTCTCCGAATAAAATTAATACCTTTAAGTACAAGGCAGTTTACAAAAATGTTGTGCTACACTAGATATTAAATGAAATACGCGTTAATGTGAATATCACAAAACCTCACTGAGAAAATGATATACAGTCAACATTTAAAATAAAGTACATGGCGCTACGTTCCATCCGAATACGAAGAGCTAACTGCATCAAATATACTAAGGACAAGGAACTGTGTAGAATATCAGTTACTACGGTGTAAAACGTTTGAGCTCTGATATTCATTGGGTTAGATATTGATGGGTTGACAGCATGAATAATAGGAAATACTTGCTTGAATGTTTGCAGCACAGTCCTTGCTGTATGAATATGAATTTAAAATATATTAGCAATATCATTTCACAAATTTCATGTTTCACCGCTCGATTTCCTTAATTATACAACACGTAATAGATGTTCCTTACATCATTTAAGCATATACCTAAACAATAAAACTGAATTTTGCCTAGCAACAGGTATGTGTGAATTTCTAGACAGTAGGAGCGAATTTCTGGAGGTAGAAATTCAGATGTAGGTAACATTAGAAACACGAAAAAGAATTATTTAATTAATTACTACTTCCCGTGATAAAACGATTTGAGTGATGTTTCAATTTAACGTTCTATTTAATAACTAATAATATAATAACCGAGGTCTATTTGTAAATAGATTACACAAGAGTTCATGAAACATATAAAATAGATCAATGAACTAATGGGTTTTATAATCCGAATTGTATCAAGATTTTTGCAGTGAAATCAAGTGTATAAAAATCAAGGAAGGTGTCATCAGGGAAGTTTTCTATGGCCTTCTGGGGGATAGAGACGAAGGGACTACACAACACTGAGTTCCCTGGAAGGTATTTCCCAATGCCGAAAAGTCCACAATCTGACCACGAATTGATCCTTGGTCCCCGATCGCATTACAGTCTTCCTTTTCGTAAGTAAAGCAAATATCTTTACGATTAGATCACAATTTAGGCTTTCAGCTAGCGTTTCTGCTGTGTTCAACTGTTTTTGCATTTGATATGTTGTAAACAAATTATATCCAAACAAAAGAACATGAATTCGGCTACATATTAAGTTATATAAAAAAAATAGATTGCTATTCTGAGCACAATCGAACTACAGGGTGGGGCAGTCAGACAGTACTATTTCCTGGCGCTTGTATGCCGGGGGTGTGTATAGTGGGGGTAGTAGGCAATGACCTTCTCATTCCATACAGTGTTAGTAATTATTCAGCGTTGGTCAAGAGACCAATGTGGTTTCGCTGTTACGTTTTTAGAAAATGGTCGCAGTTACATACGAGCGCAAAGCGACTTCGGCCTCGTGCTCCTGTTCTGACGGGTTCGTTGCTTTATCATGTATGGGACGTAGAGATCTGAAATTTCACATAGGTGGACGATACAAGGATAATATATCCCTAAATAGGAAAAACATTGCACGATATGCACGGAACTCACTATACCGGTATTTTTAGGGGGAGGAGGGTAGAGGACTGGAATCTGAGTTTTTTTATATTATGCGGCGCTTTCTAGTACTCAAATGTAGTCGAAAGTCTGATTCTTAGTTTAATTGTTATTATTCGTTTAGTTTATGAATGATTTTATAGGTTTTTCTATCATTTTCAGAAGCTTTTGACTACCAATAAGCGAATTTCTATGGAAATAATATGTTTAAATTGATTTGGCGGGAGGATTTTGTTTCTTAATCAACAGCAAGAAAGATTGAATTATTAATTATTGTATTATTAATTAGGAAGCATAGACAAATATTTGAAATTTTATGATGCATGAAGGCAAACCCAAGTTTTATATATAGCCATATAGTTTTGATAGTCTATACTTTAATGCGATGCTGGAATTTCAGTAATTGTTATTAATAGATTATCCTAAACAAATTTTAACACTTTCAATACTTCCAAAAACTACCCTTTCGAAATCCATTTTTTTAAAGAAGTCTGCGGAATTACCTTTCGTAATCTAAAGCAACCTTGCTCTAAAAAGAGGGCTATTAAAAATAACAAATTTCAAGCGACGTACTGGCAATACAGTTAAAAGCAGCATCCCAAAATTTTTCGAAAGGAATTCATTGATACTAACCGTTTCCTTCGAAGGACGTCAATGCATTTTCAACATATAAATTGTAGTGAAACTGACTCAACATGGAAATATAGAATAAAGAGAAATTTTAATATTAATAATATTATACGTTTTTCGTCGAACCATGTAAACAATTTGGAAATAAACTGAAGAAATATGACGATTAGAAAGCTCTAAAAAAACTTTGTAAAAGAAATGAAGCAGAGTGGAAAATCCAAAAAATATGAAACTGAATTGCCTATCATGTATTAACTGTGAATGAAAGCTAATAGAAGTGTATTATTTTATTGTCTTTAATGATTATTAGTGCACAGAAGGAACCAAGTTATTATTATTTTGTCAGTCCTGGGAATCTAATCACATTCTCCGGGATGGTCAAATTACAAGATTAGGTTAGACAAACTTGGGGTGGGCATTTCCTTCCATCTACATTTTCGATAGGGACTAATAACACTTGCAACTAAACAAATCTCATCGAGCATCGAATCTGTAATTCGTAATCTGTTGATATTTAGTGTTCTCTGTTTAATTGACCTTTAAACTGCAGATCAGCCGCTGAAGAATTCTAAAACCAAACGTGCAGTAGCTTCTTCGAAATCACGAAAACCTGATATGTTGGACAGCTGCAGCAGAGAGGCGATTATTACAAGAAAACCAAAGTTAAGTATCACCAACACACAGCTCTCTCATAGTAGTCTATAGTACTCAAATACGACCTTAGTGGAGGCCCGACTAGAATATGTGATCGCAGGAGAGGCGTCTGTAACACAAAAGATTATGCAAGCCGGTTGTGTAATCCGTGTGGTGCAGATGAAACTGCTTGCGGGTCTCCTGATGTATCATCTAGTCTGACTCGACCTAAGGTGTAGCGAGCGACGTAATTGGAAAGTTTAGTGCTATATACAATTACAATTTACTATTTATTGTTCCAAATTACACGAAAAATACATACAAAAGTTGATACACCACCCGAAGAAGCAGAGCTTGTGTATGACTAAGTCATTCGTTCACTCCCCAGGCTCTAGCTGGTTTGCTGAGTGCCCGACTTGGCAAGTTTAGCAGTAAAGAGTCACTCATTCTCAACGCATTGTCACCAGACAGTCACTTATTTCTTTCTTATCAATCGCAGTCTTTAGTTACTCAACACGGTTATCGCTACTTTAGTATCTGCCTGGACGGGACCCGATATGTGATCGGCCGGAGAAGGGGGTAGACGTGCTTGTTCTGTAACAACAATGTTCATGTAGTTCCGGTTACATAAACTTTGGCAGGATAGCCAGCTACTTGCGGGTCTCTTGGTTTATCTAGTAGCCGGACTCCCCGAATTGATGTGATCGTGGTTGCTCAAAAGTTTGGTACTATTGATTCATTATTCACTCTCTAGCTGCTTGCTGAATGCCCGACTAAGCAAGTTAGCAGAGATACAGATTCTCCCAATTTATCATCATTTCTCGGTAATAATAAATTGTGCATAACTTTTGCAGCTGATTCTTCCGAAAAAGGAACTCGTAACCCAGGAATATTCAGGACAGAGACTGGATTACAATATCAGGCTCTAGCTGACGAACTGTCACAAATGAACGCAGACAACGGAAGGATGAATAATAATCAAGTGAGTACGACTCTTAGAAACATATACTTTACTAAATACATACGCAGATTTAATGGTTTTATTATTATAAACCATAGTTAGATTTTGTCATTACTTTCATACGTCAAGATTTTTCATTTAATTTATAAAATTAATATGCGAAATGAAGAGATATTTAAAAATATTCTACTCTCCGAATAAAATTAATACCTTTAAGTACAAGGCAGTTTACAAAAATGTTGTGCTACACTAGATATTAAATGAAATACGCGTTAATGTGAATATCACAAAACCTCACTGAGAAAATGATATACAGTCAACATTTAAAATAAAGTACATGGCGCTACGTTCCATCCGAATACGAAGAGCTAACTGCATCAAATATACTAAGGACAAGGAACTGTGTAGAATATCAGTTACTACGGTGTAAAACGTTTGAGCTCTGATATTCATTGGGTTAGATATTGATGGGTTGACAGCATGAATAATAGGAAATACTTGCTTGAATGTTTGCAGCACAGTCCTTGCTGTATGAATATGAATTTAAAATATATTAGCAATATCATTTCACAAATTTCATGTTTCACCGCTCGATTTCCTTAATTATACAACACGTAATAGATGTTCCTTACATCATTTAAGCATATACCTAAACAATAAAACTGAATTTTGCCTAGCAACAGGTATGTGTGAATTTCTAGACAGTAGGAGCGAATTTCTGGAGGTAGAAATTCAGATGTAGGTAACATTAGAAACACGAAAAAGAATTATTTAATTAATTACTACTTCCCGTGATAAAACGATTTGAGTGATGTTTCAATTTAACGTTCTATTTAATAACTAATAATATAATAACCGAGGTCTATTTGTAAATAGATTACACAAGAGTTCATGAAACATATAAAATAGATCAATGAACTAATGGGTTTTATAATCCGAATTGTATCAAGATTTTTGCAGTGAAATCAAGTGTATAAAAATCAAGGAAGGTGTCATCAGGGAAGTTTTCTATGGCCTTCTGGGGGATAGAGACGAAGGGACTACACAACACTGAGTTCCCTGGAAGGTATTTCCCAATGCCGAAAAGTCCACAATCTGACCACGAATTGATCCTTGGTCCCCGATCGCATTACAGTCTTCCTTTTCGTAAGTAAAGCAAATATCTTTACGATTAGATCACAATTTAGGCTTTCAGCTAGCGTTTCTGCTGTGTTCAACTGTTTTTGCATTTGATATGTTGTAAACAAATTATATCCAAACAAAAGAACATGAATTCGGCTACATATTAAGTTATATAAAAAAAATAGATTGCTATTCTGAGCACAATCGAACTACAGGGTGGGGCAGTCAGACAGTACTATTTCCTGGCGCTTGTATGCCGGGGGTGTGTATAGTGGGGGTAGTAGGCAATGACCTTCTCATTCCATACAGTGTTAGTAATTATTCAGCGTTGGTCATGAGACCAATGTGGTTTCGCTGTTACGTTTTTAGAAAATGGTCGCAGTTACATACGAGCGCAAAGCGACTTCGGCCTCGTGCTCCTGTTCTGACGGGTTCGTTGCTTTATCATGTATGGGACGTAGAGATCTGAAATTTCACATAGGTGGACGATACAAGGATAATATATCCCTAAATAGGAAAAACCTTGCACGATATGCACGGAACTCACTATACCGGTATTTTTAGGGGGAGGAGGGTAGAGGACTGGAATCTGAGTTTTTTTATATTATGCGGCGCTTTCTAGTACTCAAATGTAGTCGAAAGTCTGATTCTTAGTTTAATTGTTATTATTCGTTTAGTTTATGAATGATTTTATAGGTTTTTCTATCATTTTCAGAAGCTTTTGACTACCAATAAGCGAATTTCTATGGAAATAATATGTTTAAATTGATTTGGCGGGAGGATTTTGTTTCTTAATCAACAGCAAGAAAGATTGAATTATTAATTATTGTATTATTAATTAGGAAGCATAGACAAATATTTGAAATTTTATGATGCATGAAGGCAAACCCAAGTTTTATATATAGCCATATAGTTTTGATAGTCTATACTTTAATGCGATGCTGGAATTTCAGTAATTGTTATTAATAGATTATCCTAAACAAATTTTAACACTTTCAATACTTCCAAAAACTACCCTTTCGAAATCCATTTTTTTAAAGAAGTCTGCGGAATTACCTTTCGTAATCTAAAGCAACCTTGCTCTAAAAAGAGGGCTATTAAAAATAACAAATTTCAAGCGACGTACTGGCAATACAGTTAAAAGCAGCATCCCAAAATTTTTCGAAAGGAATTCATTGATACTAACCGTTTCCTTCGAAGGACGTCAATGCATTTTCAACATATAAATTGTAGTGAAACTGACTCAACATGGAAATATAGAATAAAGAGAAATTTTAATATTAATAATATTATACGTTTTTCGTCGAACCATGTAAACAATTTGGAAATAAACTGAAGAAATATGACGATTAGAAAGCTCTAAAAAAACTTTGTAAAAGAAATGAAGCAGAGTGGAAAATCCAAAAAATATGAAACTGAATTGCCTATCATGTATTAACTGTGAATGAAAGCTAATAGAAGTGTATTATTTTATTGTCTTTAATGATTATTAGTGCACAGAAGGAACCAAGTTATTATTATTTTGTCAGTCCTGGGAATCTAATCACATTCTCCGGGATGGTCAAATTACAAGATTAGGTTAGACAAACTTGGGGTGGGCATTTCCTTCCATCTACATTTTCGATAGGGACTAATAACACTTGCAACTAAACAAATCTCATCGAGCATCGAATCTGTAATTCGTAATCTGTTGATATTTAGTGTTCTCTGTTTAATTGACCTTTAAACTGCAGATCAGCCGCTGAAGAATTCTAAAACCAAACGTGCAGTAGCTTCTTCGAAATCACGAAAACCTGATATGTTGGACAGCTGCAGCAGAGAGGCGATTATTACAAGAAAACCAAAGTTAAGTATCACCAACACACAGCTCTCTCATAGTAGTCTATAGTACTCAAATACGACCTTAGTGGAGGCCCGACTAGAATATGTGATCGCAGGAGAGGCGTCTGTAACACAAAAGATTATGCAAGCCGGTTGTGTAATCCGTGTGGTGCAGATGAAACTGCTTGCGGGTCTCCTGATGTATCATCTAGTCTGACTCGACCTAAGGTGTAGCGAGCGACGTAATTGGAAAGTTTAGTGCTATATACAATTACAATTTACTATTTATTGTTCCAAATTACACGAAAAATACATACAAAAGTTGATACACCACCCGAAGAAGCAGAGCTTGTGTATGACTAAGTCATTCGTTCACTCCCCAGGCTCTAGCTGGTTTGCTGAGTGCCCGACTTGGCAAGTTTAGCAGTAAAGAGTCACTCATTCTCAACGCATTGTCACCAGACAGTCACTTATTTCTTTCTTATCAATCGCAGTCTTTAGTTACTCAACACGGTTATCGCTACTTTAGTATCTGCCTGGACGGGACCCGATATGTGATCGGCCGGAGAAGGGGGTAGACGTGCTTGTTCTGTAACAACAATGTTCATGTAGTTCCGGTTACATAAACTTTGGCAGGATAGCCAGCTACTTGCGGGTCTCTTGGTTTATCTAGTAGCCGGACTCCCCGAATTGATGTGATCGTGGTTGCTCAAAAGTTTGGTACTATTGATTCATTATTCACTCTCTAGCTGCTTGCTGAATGCCCGACTAAGCAAGTTAGCAGAGATACAGATTCTCCCAATTTATCATCATTTCTCGGTAATAATAAATTGTGCATAACTTTTGCAGCTGATTCTTCCGAAAAAGGAACTCGTAACCCAGGAATATTCAGGACAGAGACTGGATTACAATATCAGGCTCTAGCTGACGAACTGTCACAAATGAACGCAGACAACGGAAGGATGAATAATAATCAAGTGAGTACGACTCTTAGAAACATATACTTTACTAAATACATACGCAGATTTAATGGTTTTATTATTATAAACCATAGTTAGATTTTGTCATTACTTTCATACGTCAAGATTTTTCATTTAATTTATAAAATTAATATGCGAAATGAAGAGATATTTTAAAATATTCTACTCTCCGAATAAAATTAATACCTTTAAGTACAAGGCAGTTTACAAAAATGTTGTGCTACACTAGATATTAAATGAAATACGCGTTAATGTGAATATCACAAAACCTCACTGAGAAAATGATATACAGTCAACATTTAAAATAAAGTACATGGCGCTACGTTCCATCCGAATACGAAGAGCTAACTGCATCAAATATACTAAGGACAAGGAACTGTGTAGAATATCAGTTACTACGGTGTAAAACGTTTGAGCTCTGATATTCATTGGGTTAGATATTGATGGGTTGACAGCATGAATAATAGGAAATACTTGCTTGAATGTTTGCAGCACAGTCCTTGCTATATGAATATGAATTTAAAATATATTAGCAATATCATTTCACAAATTTCATGTTTCACCGCTCGATTTCCTTAATTATACAACACGTAATAGATGTTCCTTACATCATTTAAGCATATACCTAAACAATAAAACTGAATTTTGCCTAGCAACAGGTATGTGTGAATTTCTAGACAGTAGGAGCGAATTTCTGGAGGTAGAAATTCAGATGTAGGTAACATTAGAAACACGAAAAAGAATTATTTAATTAATTACTACTTCCCGTGATAAAACGATTTGAGTGATGTTTCAATTTAACGTTCTATTTAATAACTAATAATATAATAACCGAGGTCTATTTGTAAATAGATTACACAAGAGTTCATGAAACATATAAAATAGATCAATGAACTAATGGGTTTTATAATCCGAATTGTATCAAGATTTTTGCAGTGAAATCAAGTGTATAAAAATCAAGGAAGGTGTCATCAGGGAAGTTTTCTATGGCCTTCTGGGGGATAGAGACGAAGGGACTACACAACACTGAGTTCCCTGGAAGGTATTTCCCAATGCCGAAAAGTCCACAATCTGACCACGAATTGATCCTTGGTCCCCGATCGCATTACAGTCTTCCTTTTCGTAAGTAAAGCAAATATCTTTACGATTAGATCACAATTTAGGCTTTCAGCTAGCGTTTCTGCTGTGTTCAACTGTTTTTGCATTTGATATGTTGTAAACAAATTATATCCAAACAAAAGAACATGAATTCGGCTACATATTAAGTTATATAAAAAAAATAGATTGCTATTCTGAGCACAATCGAACTACAGGGTGGGGCAGTCAGACAGTACTATTTCCTGGCGCTTGTATGCCGGGGGTGTGTATAGTGGGGGTAGTAGGCAATGACCTTCTCATTCCATACAGTGTTAGTAATTATTCAGCGTTGGTCATGAGACCAATGTGGTTTCGCTGTTACGTTTTTAGAAAATGGTCGCAGTTACATACGAGCGCAAAGCGACTTCGGCCTCGTGCTCCTGTTCTGACGGGTTCGTTGCTTTATCATGTATGGGACGTAGAGATCTGAAATTTCACATAGGTGGACGATACAAGGATAATATATCCCTAAATAGGAAAAACATTGCACGATATGCACGGAACTCACTATACCGGTATTTTTAGGGGGAGGAGGGTAGAGGACTGGAATCTGAGTTTTTTTATATTATGCGGCGCTTTCTAGTACTCAAATGTAGTCGAAAGTCTGATTCTTAGTTTAATTGTTATTATTCGTTTAGTTTATGAATGATTTTATAGGTTTTTCTATCATTTTCAGAAGCTTTTGACTACCAATAAGCGAATTTCTATGGAAATAATATGTTTAAATTGATTTGGCGGGAGGATTTTGTTTCTTAATCAACAGCAAGAAAGATTGAATTATTAATTATTGTATTATTAATTAGGAAGCATAGACAAATATTTGAAATTTTATGATGCATGAAGGCAAACCCAAGTTTTATATACAGCCATATAGTTTTGATAGTCTATACTTTAATGCGATGCTGGAATTTCAGTAATTGTTATTAATAGATTATCCTAAACAAATTTTAACACTTTCAATACTTCCAAAAACTACCCTTTCGAAATCCATTTTTTTAAAGAAGTCTGCGGAATTACCTTTCGTAATCTAAAGCAACCTTGCTCTAAAAAGAGGGCTATTAAAAATAACAAATTTCAAGCGACGTACTGGCAATATAGTTAAAAGCAGCATCCCAAAATTTTTCGAAAGGAATTCATTGATACTAACCGTTTCCTTCGAAGGACGTCAATGCATTTTCAACATATAAATTGTAGTGAAACTGACTCAACATGGAAATATAGAATAAAGAGAAATTTTAATATTTATAATATTATACGTTTTTCGTCGAACCATGTAAACAATTTGGAAATAAACTGAAGAAATATGACGATTAGAAAGCTCTAAAAAAACTTTGTAAAAGAAATGAAGCAGAGTGGAAAATCCAAAAAATATGAAACTGAATTGCCTATCATGTATTAACTGTGAATGAAAGCTAATAGAAGTGTATTATTTTATTGTCTTTAATGATTATTAGTGCACAGAAGGAACCAAGTAATTATTATTTTGTCAGTCCTGGGAATCTAATCACATTCTCCGGGATGGTCAAATTACAAGATTAGGTTAGACAAACTTGGGGTGGGCATTTCCTTCCATCTACATTTTCGATAGGGACTAATAACACTTGCAACTAAACAAATCTCATCGAGCATCGAATCTGTAATTCGTAATCTGTTGATATTTAGTGTTCTCTGTTTAATTGACCTTTAAACTGCAGATCGGCCGCTGAAGAATTCTAAAACCAAACGTGCAGTAGCTTCTTCGAAATCACGAAAACCTGATATGTTGGACAGCTGCAGCAGAGAGGCGATTATTACAAGAAAACCAAAGTTAAGTATCACCAACACACAGCTCTCTCATAGTAGTCTATAGTACTCAAATACGACCTTAGTGGAGGCCCGACTAGAATATGTGATCGCAGGAGAGGCGTCTGTAACACAAAAGATTATGCAAGCCGGTTGTGTAATCCGTGTGGTGCAGATGAAACTGTTTGCGGGTCTCCTGATGTATCATCTAGTCTGACTCGACCTAAGGTGTAGCGAGCGACGTAATTGGAAAGTTTAGTGCTATATACAATTACAATTTTTACAATTTACTATTTATTGTTCCAAATTACACGAAAAATACATACAAAAGTTGATACACCACCCGGAGAAGCAGAGCTTGTGTATGACTAAGTCATTCGTTCACTCCCCAGGCTCTAGCTGGTTTGCTGAGTGCCCGACTTGGCAAGTTTAGCAGTAAAGAGTCACTCATTCTCAACGCATTGTCACCAGACAGTCACTCATTTCTTTCTTATCAATCGCAGTCTTTAGTTACTCAACACGGTTATCGCTACTTTAGTATCTGCCTGGACGGGACCCGATATGTGATCGGCCGGAGAAGGGGGTAGACGTGCTTGTTCTGTAACAACAATGTTCATGTAGTTCCGGTTACATAAACTTTGGCAGGATAGCCAGCTACTTGCGGGTCTCTTGGTTTATCTAGTAGCCGGACTCCCCGAATTGATGTGATCGTGGTTGCTCAAAAGTTTGGTACTATTGATTCATTATTCACTCTCTAGCTGCTTGCTGAATGCCCGACTAAGCAAGTTAGCAGAGATACAGATTCTCCCAATTTATCATCATTTCTCGGTAATAATAAAATGTGCTTAACTTTTGCAGCTGATTCTTCCGAAAAAGGAACTCGTAACCCAGGAATATTCAGGACAGAGACTGGATTACAATATTAGGCTCTAGCTGACGAACTGTCACAAATGAACGCAGACAACGGAAGGATGAATAATAATCAAGTGAGTACGACTCTTAGAAACATATACTTTACTAAATACATACGCAGATTTAATGGTTTTATTATTATAAACCATAGTTAGATTTTGTCATTACTTTCATACGTCAAGATTTTTCATTTAATTTATAAAATTAATATGCGAAATGAAGAGATATTTTCAATTATTCTACTCTCCGAATAAAATTAATACCTTTAAGTACAAGGCAGTTTACAAAAATGTTGTGCTACACTAGATATTAAATGAAATACGAGTTAATGTGAATATCACAAAACCTCACTGAGAAAATGACATACAGTCAACATTTAAAATAAAGTACATGGCGCTACGTTCCATCCGAATACGAAGAGCTAACTGCATCAAATATACTAAGGACAAGGAACTGTGTAGAATATCAGTTACTACGGTGTAAAACGTTTGAGCCCTGATATTCATTGGGTTAGATATTGATGGGTTGACAGCATGAATAATAGGAAATACTTGCTTGAATGTTTGCAGCACAGTCCTTGCTGTATGAATATGAATTTAAAATATATTAGCAATATCATTTCACAAATTTCATGTTTCACCGCTCGATTTCCTTAATTATACAACACGTAATACATGTTCCTTACATCATTTAAGCATATACCTAAACAATAAAACTGAATTTTGCCTAGCAACAGGTATGTGTGAATTTCTAGACAGTAGGAGCGAATTTCTGGAGGTAGAAATTCAGATGTAGGTAACATTAGAAACACGAAAAAGAATTATTTAATTAATTACTACTTCCCGTGATAAAACGATTTGAGTGATGTTTCAATTTAACGTTCTATTTAATAACTAATAATATAATAACCGAGGTCTATTTGTAAATAGATTAAACAAGAGTTCATGAAACATATAAAATAGATCAATGAACTAATTGGTTTTATAATCCGAATTGTATCAAGATTTTTGCAGTGAAATCAGGTGTATAAAAATCAAGGAAGGTGTCATCAGGGAAGTTTTCTATGGCCTTCTGGGGGATAGAGACGAAGGGACTACACAACACTGAGTTCCCTGGAAGGTATTTCCCAATGCCGAAAAGTCCACAATCTGACCACGAATTGATCCTTGGTCCCCGTTCGCATTACAGTCTTCCTTTTCGTAAGTAAAGCAAATATCTTTACGATTAGATCACAATTTAGGCTTTCAGCTAGCGTTTCTGCTGTGTTCAACTGTTTTTGCATTTGATATGTTGTAAACAAATTATTGCCAAACAAAAGAACATGAATTCGGCTACATATTAAGTTATATAAAAAAAATAGATTGCTATTCTGAGCACAATCGAACTACAGAGTGGGGCAGTCAGTCAGTACTATTTCCTGGCGCTTGTATGCCGGGGGTGTGTATAGGGGGGTAGTAGGCAATGACCTTCTCATTACATGTGTTAGTAATTATTCAGCGTTGGTCATGAGACCAATGTGGTTTCGCTGTTACGTTTTTAGAAAATGGTCGCAGTTACATACGAGCGCAAAGCGACTTCGGCCTCGTGCTCCTGTTCTGACGGGTTCGTTGCTTTATCATGTATGGGACGTAGAGATCTGAAATTTCATATAGGTGGACGATACAAGGATAATATATCCCTAAATAGGAAAAACATTGCACGATATGCACGGAACTCACTATACCGGTATTTTTAGGGGGAGGAGGGTAGAGGACTGGAATCTGAGTTTTTTTTATATTATGCGGCGCTTTCTAGTACTCAAATGTAGTCGAAAGTCTGATTCTTAGTTTAATTTGAGCCGCTTTTGCGTGCAGGTTGGGTTTTTAAGGATACTACCTGAGACAGCCTTTTGGGCTTGGATGATTAAGTGTCGGCTCACTAGAATAAAAAATATAAGAATCTGAAAGAAACAGGAAGCAGGAAATCCTAGCGTGCTGGGAAACAATCTTGCAGAGAGAGAGAGTACTGGAATAACATTCTATATCTTTATATTTTCAAACAGAATTAACAAAATAAACATACAACTATTAAATATCACAGCGTCCAATTGGACCAAAGGCAAGGACCCAATATCATTAATCCTATACAAATACCTGACAATTAACATATCATAACACAACTACTGGAATAACCCTGACAAATAACTCTAAGAGCAGTTACATAAGATCTAACCCAATGAATAGCTAAGGGCAACTTCACTAAAGAGCAATCCAGGATCTGGGAGAGTTAATGATACTGATTGCTACTCTCAAAATATAGCACACAGTTCCAAAGGTACAGATCACATGAATAAATGCCATAAGGGAATATAACCTTCGACCCTAACTAAGATGGCTCGAGAGTAACTATAAATAATGGAGGGTAACGCTCAAATAGATATAGGATGATTCAGAGAATAAATATAAAGCTATCCTGATTAAGGGGTTAAGAAGCAATCGATTTTATACGCAATATGTGCTAGACTAATTTTCCTAACATCTCAAGACTAATTTGTTAAGTACAGTTTCCAGTACTGGAATAACTTCAAGTTGATGGAATAATAGTTTAACTGGCTAACAGTTACTACAGCACTGAGAGCATAACTAATTTATTTTCAGAGGAAAACTTGGCTAAGATAATTCCTACGAATCTGGCCAATAATATGCAAATGAAGCCTCACACAAATTTTACAACTACTTCTTTGAATAATTTTTCAAATCCAGCTTACAGTTCTGAAAAATATTAAATTACCATGAATAATAACCTAACTGGGTAACAGGTACTACAGCACTAAATGCATGAATAAATTATTATCAAAGGGAACTTGGCTAAGATAATTCATTAGAATCTGGCCAATAATATACAAATGAAGCCTCACAATTTTTCCAATTACTTCTTTGAATAATTTGTCAAATACAACTTACAGTACTGGAAAATATTAAATTAGCATGAATAATAATCTAACTGGGTAACCGTTACTACAGCACTGACTGCCTGAATAAATTATTTTCAAGGGGAACTTGGCTAAGATAATTCCTAAGCATCAGGCCAGTAATATGCAAATGAAGTCACACAAATTTTACAATTACTTCTTTGAATAATTTTTCAAATACAGCTTACAGTACTGAAAAATATTAAATTAGCATGAATAATAATCTAACTGGGTAACAGTTACTACAGCCCTGACAGCCTGAATAAATTATTTTCAAAGGGAACTTGGCTAAGATAATTCCTAAGCATCAGGCCAGTAATATGCAAATGAAGTCACACAAATTTTACAATTACTTCTTGAATAATTTTTCAAATACAGCTTACAGTACTGAAAAATATTAAATTAGCATGAATAATAATCTAACTGGGTAACAGTTACTACAGCCCTGACAGCCTGAATAAATTATTTTCAAAGGGAACTTGGCTAAGATAATTCCTAAGCATCAGGCCAGTAATATGCAAATGAAGTCCCACAAATTTTACAATTACTTCTTTGAATAATTTTTCAAATACAGCTTACAGTACTGAAAAATATTAAATTAGCATGAATAATAATATGAACTGCCTATCCATTCATAGCGATTATATATATATATAATTTAGTATTACTAGCAAGTTCTAGAACAGGGGCATGACCTTCAAGATAAATGGCCCATTTTGCAAGTGTTCATAGACTATACATCTATTAATTAAAGGATAGTTTTAGATACTCGTGTCATTAATATCTCGACACTATATAATCTCGCTATACAATATTCACTCAGAAGGGACTAGACTAGTTCAAGCAATACTTGCTTAGAGGGGTAGGTACAATGGCTGCAGACATGACGCAGCAATATCACGAGATATGACAACGTCTCTTATTACAGGCAACTGAATTAGGACAAACGTAATTATTCTCATGACTTAAACCCTATACCACTTGGCGAGATTTCTTCCCTAACTTTAGCAAATGTGACTTTCATCGTGGCATAATAGACATAAGATAGACGGCAATGGTAATGAACTTAAATGGCTTGGCAATACCATAACTTAGTGGAGATTCCACAATTAAGTGCACGAATATTGAATGGTGAATTACATTATGAATTACTAACTCGTCCCGTGCACATACCTGGAAGGCAAATCCGGATAGCGAGGCCAGACATCGTAGAAGATTCTCCACAAACACTACTAGGCACAATTCTGTTCTGATGGCTAAGAGAGACTGACGCGTCAGCCGGAATGGCCGCCGCATCACAGACAAAAACCACGCACCGAGCATGCGCAGAAAAGACCTCAAGCGGAGAGAGTAAGAGTGAACTAAAGTGACTAAACACGTCATAACATGACGTATGTCACAAATTGTTATTATTCGTTTAGTTTATGAATGATTTTATAGGTTTTTGTATCATTTTCAGAAGCTTTTGACTACCAATAAGCGAATTTCTATGGAAATAATATATGTTTAAATTGATTTGGCGGGAGGATTTTGTTTCTTATTCAACAGCAAGAAAGATTGAATTATTAATTATAGTATTATTAATTAGGAAGCATAGACAAATATTTGAAATTTTATGATGCATGAAGGCAAACCCAAGTTTTATATATAGCCTTATAGTTTTGATAGTCTATACTTTAATGCGATGCTGGAATTTCAGTAATTGTTATTAACAGATTATCCTAAACAAATTTTAACACTTTCAATACTTCCAAAAACTACCCTTTCGAAATCCATTTTCTTAAAGAAGTCTGCGGAATTACCTTTCGTAATCTAAAGCAACCTTGCTCTAAAAAGAGGGCTATTAAAAATAACAAATTTCAAGCGACGTACTGGCAATACAGTTAAAAGCAGCATCCCAAAATTTTTCGAAAGGAATTCATTGATACTAACCGTTTCCTTCGAAGGACGTCAATGCATTTTCAACATATAAATTGTAGTGAAACTGACTCAACATGGAAATATAGAATAAAGAGAAATTTTAATATTAATAATATTATACGTTTTTCGTCGAACCATGTAAACAATTTGGAAATAAACTGAAGAAATATGACGATTAGAAAGCTCTAAAAAAACTTTGTAAAAGAAATGAAGCAGAGTGGAAAATCCAAAAAATATGAAACTGAATTGCCTATCATGTATTAACTGTGAATGAAAGCTAATAGAAGTGTATTATTTTATTGTCTTTAATGATTATTAGTGCACAGAAGGAACCAAGTAATTATTATTTTGTCAGTCCTGGGAATCTAATCACATTCTCCGGGATGGTCAAATTACAAGATTAGGTTAGACAAACTTGGGGTGGGCATTTCCTTCCATCTACATTTTCGATAGGGACTAATAACACTTGCAACTAAACAAATCTCATCGAGCATCGAATCTGTAATTCGTAATCTGTTGATATTTAGTGTTCTCTGTTTAATTGACCTTTAAACTGCAGATCGGCCGCTGAAGAATTCTAAAACCAAACGTGCAGTAGCTTCTTCGAAATCACGAAAACCTGATATGTTGGACAGCTGCAGCAGAGAGGCGATTATTACAAGAAAACCAAAGTTAAGTATCACCAACACACAGCTCTCTCGTAGTAGTCTATAGTACTCAAATACGACCTTAGTGGAGGCCCGACTAGAATATGTGATCGCAGGAGAGGCGTCTGTAACACAAAAGATTATGCAAGCCGGTTGTGTAATCCGTGTGGTGCAGATGAAACTGTTTGCGGGTCTCCTGATGTATCATCTAGTCTGACTCGACCTAAGGTGTAGCGAGCGACGTAATTGGAAAGTTTAGTGCTATATACAATTACAATTTTTACAATTTACTATTTATTGTTCCAAATTACACGAAAAATACATACAAAAGTTGATACACCACCCGGAGAAGCAGAGCTTGTGTATGACTAAGTCATTCGTTCACTCCCCAGGCTCTAGCTGGTTTGCTGAGTGCCCGACTTGGCAAGTTTAGCAGTAAAGAGTCACTCATTCTTAACGCATTGTCACCAGACAGTCACTCATTTCTTTCTTATCAATCGCAGTCTTTAGTTACTCAACACGGTTATCGCTACTTTAGTATCTGCCTGGACGGGACCCGATATGTGATCGGCCGGAGAAGGGGGTAGACGTGCTTGTTCTGTAACAACAATGTTCATGTAGTTCCGGTTACATAAACTTTGGCAGGATAGCCAGCTACTTGCGGGTCTCTTGGTTTATCTAGTAGCCGGACTCCCCGAATTGATGTGATCGTGGTTGCTCAAAAGTTTGGTACTATTGATTCATTATTCACTCTCTAGCTGCTTGCTGAATGCCCGACTAAGCAAGTTAGCAGAGATACAGATTCTCCCAATTTATCATCATTTCTCGGTAATAATAAAATGTGCTTAACTTTTGCAGCTGATTCTTCCGAAAAAGGAACTCGTAACCCAGGAATATTCAGGACAGAGACTGGATTACAATATTAGGCTCTAGCTGACGAACTGTCACAAATGAACGCAGACAACGGAAGGATGAATAATAATCAAGTGAGTACGACTCTTAGAAACATATACTTTACTAAATACATACGCAGATTTAATGGTTTTATTATTATAAACCATAGTTAGATTTTGTCATTACTTTCATACGTCAAGATTTTTCATTTAATTTATAAAATTAATATGCGAAATGAAGAGATATTTTAAATTATTCTACTCTCCGAATAAAATTAATACCTTTAAGTACAAGGCAGTTTACAAAAATGTTGTGCTACACTAGATATTAAATGAAATACGAGTTAATGTGAATATCACAAAACCTCACTGAGAAAATGACATACAGTCAACATTTAAAATAAAGTACATGGCGCTACGTTCCATCCGAATACGAAGAGCTAACTGCATCAAATATACTAAGGACAAGGAACTGTGTAGAATATCAGTTACTACGGTGTAAAACGTTTGAGCCCTGATATTCATTGGGTTAGATATTGATGGGTTGACAGCATGAATAATAGGAAATACTTGCTTGAATGTTTGCAGCACAGTCCTTGCTGTATGAATATGAATTTAAAATATATTAGCAATATCATTTCACAAATTTCATGTTTCACCGCTCGATTTCCTTAATTATACAACACGTAATACATGTTCCTTACATCATTTAAGCATATACCTAAACAATAAAACTGAATTTTGCCTAGCAACAGGTATGTGTGAATTTCTAGACAGTAGGAGCGAATTTCTGGAGGTAGAAATTCAGATGTAGGTAACATTAGAAACACGAAAAAGAATTATTTAATTAATTACTACTTCCCGTGATAAAACGATTTGAGTGATGTTTCAATTTAACGTTCTATTTAATAACTAATAATATAATAACCGAGGTCTATTTGTAAATAGATTAAACAAGAGTTCATGAAACATATAAAATAGATCAATGAACTAATTGGTTTTATAATCCGAATTGTATCAAGATTTTTGCAGTGAAATCAGGTGTATAAAAATCAAGGAAGGTGTCATCAGGGAAGTTTTCTATGGTCTTCTGGGGGATAGAGACGAAGGGACTACACAACACTGAGTTCCCTGGAAGGTATTTCCCAATGCCGAAAAGTCCACAATCTGACCACGAATTGATCCTTGGTCCCCGATCGCATTACAGTCTTCCTTTTCGTAAGTAAAGCAAATATCTTTACGATTAGATCACAATTTAGGCTTTCAGCTAGCGTTTCTGCTGTGTTCAACTGTTTTTGCATTTGATATGTTGTAAACAAATTATTGCCAAACAAAAGAACATGAATTCGGCTACATATTAAGTTATATAAAAAAAATAGATTGCTATTCTGAGCACAATCGAACTACAGAGTGGGGCAGTCAGTCAGTACTATTTCGTGGCGCTTGTATGCCGGGGGTGTGTATAGGGGGGTAGTAGGCAATGACCTTGTCATTACATGTGTTAGTAATTATTCAGCGTTGGTCATGAGACCAATGTGGTTTCGCTGTTACGTTTTTAGAAAATGGTCGCAGTTACATACGAGCGCAAAGCGACTTCGGCCTCGTGCTCCTGTTCTGACGGGTTCGTTGCTTTATCATGTATGGGACGTAGAGATCTGAAATTTCACATAGGTGGACGATACAAGGATAATATATCCCTAAATAGGAAAAACATTGCACGATATGCACGGAACTCACTATACCGGTATTTTTAGGGGGAGGAGGGTAGAGGACTGGAATCTGAGTTTTTTTTATATTATGCGGCGCTTTCTAGTACTCAAATGTAGTCGAAAGTCTGATTCTTAGTTTAATTTGAGCCGCTTTTGCGTGCAGGTTGGGTTTTTAAGGATACTACCTGAGACAGCCTTTTGGGCTTGGATGATTAAGTGTCGGCTCACTAGAATAAAAAATATAAGAATCTGAAAGAAACAGGAAGCAGGAAATCCTAGCGTGCTGGGAAACAATCTTGCAGAGAGAGAGAGTACTGGAATAACATTCTATATCTTTATATTTTCAAACAGAATTAACAAAATAAACATACAACTATTAAATATCACAGCGTCCAATTGGACCAAAGGCAAGGACCCAATATCATTAATCCTATACAAATACCTGACAATTAACATATCATAACACAACTACTGGAATAACCCTGACAAATAACTCTAAGAGCAGTTACATAAGATCTAACCCAATGAATAGCTAAGGGCAACTTCACTAAAGAGCAATCCAGGATCTGGGAGAGTTAATGATACTGATTGCTACTCTCAAAATATAGCACACAGTTCCAAAGGTACAGATCACATGAATAAATGCCATAAGGGAATATAACCTTCGATCCTAACTAAGATGGCTCGAGAGTAACTATAAATAATGGAGGGTAACGCTCAAATAGATATAGGATGATTCAGAGAATAAATATAAAGCTATCCTGATTAAGGGGTTAAGAAGCAATCGATTTTATACGCAATATGTGCTAGACTAATTTTCCTAACATCTCAAGACTAATTTGTTAAGTACAGTTTACAGTACTGGAATAACTTCAAGTTGATGGAATAATAGTTTAACTGGCTAACAGTTACTACAGCACTGAGAGCATAACTAATTTATTTTCAGAGGAAAACTTGGCTAAGATAATTCCTACGAATCTGGCCAATAATATGCAAATGAAGCCTCACACAAATTTTACAACTACTTCTTTGAATAATTTTTCAAATCCAGCTTACAGTTCTGAAAAATATTAAATTACCATGAATAATAACCTAACTGGGTAACAGGTACTACAGCACTAAATGCATGAATAAATTATTATCAAAGGGAACTTGGCTAAGATAATTCATTAGAATCTGGCCAATAATATACAAATGAAGCCTCACAATTTTTCCAATTACTTCTTTGAATAATTTGTCAAATACAACTTACAGTACTGGAAAATATTAAATTAGCATGAATAATAATCTAACTGGGTAACCGTTACTACAGCACTGACTGCCTGAATAAATTATTTTCAAGGGGAACTTGGCTAAGATAATTCCTAAGCATCAGGCCAGTAATATGCAAATGAAGTCACACAAATTTTACAATTACTTCTTTGAATAATTTTTCAAATACAGCTTACAGTACTGAAAAATATTAAATTAGCATGAATAATAATCTAACTGGGTAACAGTTACTACAGCCCTGACAGCCTGAATAAATTATTTTCAAAGGGAACTTGGCTAAGATAATTCCTAAGCATCAGGCCAGTAATATGCAAATGAAGTCACACAAATTTTACAATTACTTCTTGAATAATTTTTCAAATACAGCTTACAGTACTGAAAAATATTAAATTAGCATGAATAATAATCTAACTGGGTAACAGTTACTACAGCCCTGACAGCCTGAATAAATTATTTTCAAAGGGAACTTGGCTAAGATAATTCCTAAGCATCAGGCCAGTAATATGCAAATGAAGTCCCACAAATTTTACAATTACTTCTTTGAATAATTTTTCAAATACAGCTTACAGTACTGAAAAATATTATATTAGCATGAATAATAATATGAACTGCCTATCCATTCATAGCGATTATATATATATATATATAATTTAGTATTACTAGCAAGTTCTAGAACAGGGGCATGACCTTCAAGATAAATGGCCCATTTTGCAAGTGTTCATAGACTATACATCTATTAATTAAAGGATAGTTTTAGATACTCGTGTCATTAATATCTCGACACTATATAATCTCGCTATACAATATTCACTCAGAAGGGACTAGACTAGTTCAAGCAATACTTGCTTAGAGGGGTAGGTACAATGGCTGCAGACATGACGCAGCAATATCACGAGATATGACAACGTCTCTTATTACAGGCAACTGAATTAGGACAAACGTAATTATTCTCATGACTTAAACCCTATACCACTTGGCGAGATTTCTTCCCTAACTTTAGCAAATGTGACTTTCATCGTGGCATAATAGACATAAGATAGACGGCAATGGTAATGAACTTAAATGGCTTGGCAATACCATAACTTAGTGGAGATTCCACAATTAAGTGCACGAATATTGAATGGTGAATTACATTATGAATTACTAACTCGTCCCGTGCACATACCTGGAAGGCAAATCCGGATAGCGAGGCCAGACATCGTAGAAGATTCTCCACAAACACTACTAGGCACAATTCTGTTCTGATGGCTAAGAGAGACTGACGCGTCAGCCGGAATGGCCGCCGCATCACAGACAAAAACCACGCACCGAGCATGCGCAGAAAAGACCTCAAGCGGAGAGAATAAGAGTGAACTAAAGTGACTAAACACGTCATAACATGACGTATGTCACAGCCTCCCCTCTGCGAAAAAAAGAAAGGGAAAGCCGGACAAGAAAGGTATCGCCTGCAATGCCAGATGAAAATCACAAGTACTAGATCATATAAAGACATAAACAAGGTATAGTTACATAACCATTAATACACAGCATATACAAATACTACACCCTAAGAGAACTATACCTTATACCAAAATACCCTTATACTCTTGAAATCTTAAGAATCAACCAGTCTTTCAGTTTCACACATGATTGAATAAGATTATAATGTTAGACATATATTACACTCAAGTCAGGTAGATTCAGTCAAGTTCAAAAATGTGAATAGAAAGGATTGAATTGTTATCTGACAAGAATGCATTGTAGAACCTGAAAACTTTTATAGTACGTCAAGAGTCATTCAATAGCATAAAACAAATTTTACATAATTTAGAGCCATTGGAATAGTCCATACGTTGAGTTCAATGTTAACCTCGGCCAAAGGCCTACACCATTAATCTATATAAGGTGTAGATAATAAGACTCCATTCTTCACTATAATTCCTAACTTGGTTATCACATTCTTCATTCTTCTAATATATAAGATTTGAGATGAAAACGATGCACAAGAGCCTTAAAATAAGAGAAAAGGAGAGAGCACATATCACTTGAGGGGTCTTACCACCTTCGACCAATAACAACTGGTCAAAAACACTCACACCACCATTACATATATCTTGAATAGAGATGCTATATTGCGTAGTACTCTGCTCACAGTTAACCAAGAAGTGCTGGAAGGAGTGGCTCCGGCCACCCACACAGGTGACAAAAACAAGCTGGGGTACGTTTCCCCATGAGCCAGCCCAGCCGGAAGCGACGCGCGTGCACTCACGGAGCACCCAGGAGCACGAGGAACAGAAGACACAGCATTCAGGGCACATGCTCCAACAATAACAGCATACAATCAAGAAGCAGAAGGCTCAGGGCATCCACCGGTACCATCAGGCACTAGAGTACATACAGTAGTAGGAGAAGGACAGAGCTCATGTCCCATATTTTCCTTAATACCATGATATTGAAGTCGACTTCAGCCATAAATGTCAGTAGATAATAGTCATTCCAGTTTGTAGCAGGGTAAACATTCTTCTTATAATGGATACCAAATTTGTCTCATCTCTTGTTATTCTTTGTTGAATTATTGGTTTTCCTTTTTTTTTGCTTTAGTTTTATTATATTTGTTTGAGTCAGCCTTAATTTTAATATAGGCCTAGTAGTAGTAACTTAATCAGGTGGAGAACGAAACAGACCCCGCATCACTGGAATTCACCCAACAGGAGTGCAAAGGACGAGCAAAAAAAATTCACCACAAAAATTTATTCGTGCACAATTGGAATCCCCATCACAACAATACATAATCTTATTAAACAACCCTACTTAAATACCAAGCCATAAATACCTTTAATATTTTATGGTGCAAGTGGCAAACATCAACTGACAAAACATAACACTTATAACCCTAATTCATAAAACATACACAAGCCACAACATAATTTAATAGCCACTTCATCTAATAACACTCGCCTATACCTTAAATCTATACATTGACAAAGGGCTTCAACTGAGTGGCATGCGCCCTTCTTAAAACATTATTTGCCAGATTTTGGAGTAAGAAGGACACGCCATGTTCTAGAACTTGCACAATTTTAAACGGGCCCAAAAAACGGGGCGCCAATTTCTTAGCAAACCTATCTTTAGCAGAACTAAGGGGATAGTTACGTGACATGACAATATCTCCTACCCTATATACACAAGGCCGACGGCCAACATCATAACGGGTAGCTCGTTTCCTCTGAGCCATAGCCAAATTGCGAGCAGCGGCAGACCAAGATTTACGAATTAATTCAGGGGAGACATTATCAGGCAATAAATCAGACAACTTCCATAAATTACTAAGTGGGTGATTAGGCTGAAAAGCAAACAAAAGGGAAAACGGAGTATGACCATGAGATTCATGTTTAGAAGTATTGAAAGCAAACTGAATCCAAGATAAATTAGTATCCCAAAGAGAGTGATCTGCATGATGATAGGCTATAAGGGCACTTTTTAGATTGCGCATAACGCGCTCAGCGTGAGATGGATTTGGATAATGGGGAGTAGTCGTGACATGATGAATACCCTTACGGAAACAGAATTGTTTGAACATACGGGAAATAAATTGCGGTCCATTATCAGAAACTAAACTTTGCGCAACCCCAAATACCTGAAAAATCTCGGACAAGCATTTATTAACTCTATGAGTGCACGAGTCGCGAAGAGGAAATAACCAGCAGAACTTAGAAAAGGAGTCCACCACGACAAAGATATAAGAATTACCATTCTTAGAACGTGGCAGCTTACCCAGAAAATCAATAAATAGGCGCTGGAAAGGTTTGTCAGTAACAGTAGAGGCAAGAAATCCAACACGAGAATTTAACGGTGTCTTAGCCAACGCACAGACTTGGCAAGAGGAAATACGGCTACGAATGTCCCGTTCTAAGGAGGGCCACCAAAAACACTCACGGATCTTATCTACAGTCTTCTTAATCCCCAAATGAGCGCCCACGGGAGAGACATGGTAATACTAAAAAATCATGGGAATCAAACTGCACGGTAACACTAAACGACGACGGGTATTTTCCTTTTTTCCTAAGGAAACCTGCAGACTACGTTTGACCAAGGTAAAATTAGCGACTTGCTCACCACCCAACAAACGGTCCATGATCCCTCTAAGAGTAGGGTCAAGACGTTGGTGCTCCACAATGTCAGTAAATGCTAAAGGGGAATCCAGCAAGCATGATGAAAGTACAGGAGAGTCAACAGCATGAGGGATGGAGTCAGCTAAAGGAGAATCGAGGTGAGCACCATCAGAAACAGGATCAAAAGAAGGAACATCACTGGGACGCGCCTCACCCTCAAACATTCGAGACAACGAATCGGCTAGGATATTCTCAGAGCCCTTGATATGAACCGAGTCGAACTTGAATGCGGATAATCTGACCGCCCAACGTGCAATGCGGCCCGTCTTCCTGGGTCTGGCCAAAACCCAAGTCAACGCTTGATTATCACATTCCAAAACAAAGGGGACATGCTCAACATAAAGCCGAAACTTCTCAAATGCAAATAAGACTGCTAAGGCTTCCATCTCATACACCGAATAGAGCTTCTCTTGAGGATTAAGAGAACGAGAAGCAAAGGCAATAGGTTTACGTCCATCAGGGAAGTCCTGGAGAAGAACTGCTCCTAACCCTAAGGCGCAAGCATCCGTCTGCACAATAAATTTCCTAGAGAAATCAGCCATAGCAAGAATGGGAGGGTTGGAAATGGCAGATTTCAAGTCAAGAAAGGCCTCCTGTTGCTCATCCCCCCAAACAAAGGGCACATCCTTGCCGCGCAAGCGGTTTAGTGGAGCAGCTCTCGCGGCAAAACGGGGAATAAACTTGGCAAAAAAATTAGCCATACCTACAAAACGTGCAACACCTTTCACATTCACAGGTGGGGGAAAATTCCGGATGGCAACTGTCCGCTCAGGATCGATGGCAACGCCTTCGGGCGAGATAATATGCCCAATGAAGGATAACTGGGGCCTGGCAAATCTAACCTTAGCAGGCTTGACGGTAAGCCCAGCTTGCTGAAGCCTACGAAAAACCTCACGGAGATGGAGAACATGGGAAGCAAAGTCTTTACTATAAACCACTAATTCATCCAAATAGTGGTACACATAATCAAATTTAATGTCCGAGAAGATTTTATCAAGTAATCGAGACAACACTTGGGCACCAGTGGCCAACCCAAAAGGCAAGCGGCAAAATTCATAATGCGACCAGTCGGTCGAGAACGCCGTTAAACGACGAGACGGCTCGGCCAAAGTAATTTGATAGTAAGCACTATTCAAGTCGAGTGAAGAAAACACAGTGGCACCTGAGAACCAGTGCGCCGCCGAATGTATGTCCGGTAAGGGCATGGACTCAATAGAAATTCTTTGATTAAGCACACGATAGTCCACCACAGGTCCACCACAGGACGAAAATCATTTTCCCCTTTAGGTACCAAAAAAATTGGGCTGGAATATGAGGAAACCGAAGGCCGGATAATGCCCTGGTTCAACATCTGCTGAATCTTTTCACGCATAATCAACAATTTGGGTGGGGCTAGTCTATAAGGTGGAAGACGAACAGGAGTTTTGTCGACTAATTGAATTTCGTATTCCAAAACATTCGTGGAAACCAATACATCACTGAGAACACGAGGATAAGCTTGAATAATCCGCAAAATTTGGGATCGATGTTGTTCTGGCAGATGATCCAACTCAATTTCAACAGTAGAAGAAAGAGACTCACTGTGAGCAGGAGGTACATCCTGTAATGGAGCTAAATGAGAGGACTCAGCAAGACTCGGAAAAGGAATGAGAAATGGCAAACATATGTGAGGAGCAAATTTGAAATGTAAGGCACGAACACTAAAGTCAAGAACCATCCCCGAGAGACTCGCGAAATCAGAGCCAATAATAACAGGAGCTATAGTTGTCGATAAGACCCAAAATCGAAACCTCCAAGCAAAGTTAGAAATACGGAGTGAAAGGAACACCGAACCTAATAACTGGACCGAAGACCCATCAACCGCAAGGGCATGAGGAGAAGCTGGAACTAACTTGCGGCGCCCAAGGCCTAACTGCTGTAAGGTATGCACAGAAATGCAGGAATGCGAAGCACCAGAAACCAATAAGGCCGAGAACACTTGACGATTCAGGGACACCTGCAAGACAGGTAAATGACGAGGGACTCTCCCACTACAACCCATGGATTGAAATAATTTTAAATCTAAGACGTCATTCCTTACAGGCATACCCGCAACTCAAGGGCTACGTTCTAGTCAAGATGGGTGATTGGCTCGAGAAAATGTCAAGCTTCTAAAAGGCGCAGGCCCAGAGCGATTAGCGAACTGGGAATCCCTCAGTCGTTTCCGACAATCTCTACGAAAATGCCCAGGTTTACGACAATAATGGCACACCTTCGGATCTTTCATCAAAACAGGACCCGGAGTTTGATTAACCGACAAGGCTGGAGAAAAGGACTGGACTGAGGTTGCTGGTCGACAAGCATCAGCACATTCAAACTCGGAGATGTGACCAAGTAAGTCTTCAATTCCAAGAAAGAATTAGGTCGAGACGCAAAGGTCAAACACGATCTAGTCGAAGGTGACAACCCCGAGAGAATGACCTGAACTATTTGAGCCTCCGACTCAGAAACCTGGAAGACCTCGGCATATAAGCGAATATCCTGGGTGTATTCCGAAAAATGCTCTGAAATCCGCTGAGGACGATAAAAATATTGTAAGAGAAGAGCCTTCCTCAATCTGGAGGGTACAACCTGGTTGAGAACCTGAGAGTGAAAGGCGCTCAAGGAAACCTGATTGGTCAAAGACGAGTTACGCATGTCCAGTAATCTACCACTGACCACTCCCAAAAGCAACTGCAACGCTAAATGATCGGAAACCTTAAAAGACTTCACTTGGCGAACAAACTGCACCAAGAAGGTCAGGAAAAGAATCGCCTCCGAAACCTGCGACACAACAAAGGGTTTGACACTTTCCACAAAACGTTGCAACGGATGGGTGATCTTGAATGGCATAAAGGAAGGTTCTGGCAAAGGAACAGCTTGCAGGTTAGATTTAGGTAACTGCAAAGCTTCCGCTGGACCAGGTACCTCCGGAACAGTTCCAGAACCCATACGTGCCCAATCGATAATAGTAGGAGCATTCAAGACTGGAGTAGGCCCACTACTACTCGCTTGAAGCATGTCTAAAGAATTCAAAACATTAGAGCTTTGTTGGTTCAATAACTCACCAGCATCAACATTTTGAACCGCACCTGACGCGACAGGTAGATCCAACAATGCCTGCCCAGGGAAGGCGACCCCTTCAGGTTCTTCCGCCCCCAACAGAGCAAACAAAGGCACCAACAAATCTTTCAAAGAGCCCAATTCTCCCAAATCAGTAAATGAAGAAGGAGCGCAGGACAATACATATATTCTATTGCCAAGATGCCATGCTCTATTCAATAGCCTACGTTTTTGTTTACTGGACAGTTCGGATTCAGACGACAACTCCTTAACGGTTTCCACAATTTCAAAAACTTTCCTTTTTAAAGCATGGAACTCCGCCACCATTTCATCTTGTGAACTAAATACATCCGGCACCACTCCCTTAGATCCCAGCTGTTTAAGAAGAGAAACTAATTGAAAAACATCCGCTGAATCCACAACCTCCGTGCCACGGCATCTCAATTCAAAAATTAGTTCATCTTTACGCAACAAATCCCAAGACAGAATAGGACGGAACACCATTTTGAATGAAGAAATAGCAGAAATAATTGAAAAAAAAAACAGAACAAGATAAGTGGACGTATAAAATACGTCACTCTCCCCTCTGCGAAGAAAGAGTCAAACACCAGAGTGTAGAGCGAAGATAATGATACCACCTGAGCCGCTTTTGCGTGCAGGTTGGGTTTTTAAGGATACTACCTGAGACAGCCTTTTGGGCTTGGATGATTAAGTGTCGGCTCACTAGAATAAAAAATATAAGAATCTGAAAGAAACAGGAAGCAGGAAATCCTAGCGTGCTGGGAAACAATCTTGCAGAGAGAGAGAGTACTGGAATAACATTCTATATCTCTATATTTTCAAACAGAATTAACAAAATAAACATACAACTATTAAATATCACAGCGTCCAATTGGACCAAAGGCAAGGACCCAATATCATTAATCCTATACAAATACCTGACAATTAACATATCATAACACAACTACTGGAATAACCCTGACAAATAACTCTAAGAGCAGTTACATAAGATCTAACCCAATGAATAGCTAAGGGCAACTTCACTAAAGAGCAATCCAGGATCTGGGAGAGTTAATGATACTGATTGCTACTCTCAAAATATAGCACACAGTTCCAAAGGTACAGATCACATGAATAAATGCCATAAGGGAATATAACCTTCGATCCTAACTAAGATGGCTCGAGAGTAACTATAAATAATGGAGGGTAACGCTCAAATAGATATAGGATGATTCAGAGAATAAATATAAAGCTATCCTGATTAAGGGGTTAAGAAGCAATCGATTTTATACGCAATATGTGCTAGACTAATTTTCCTAACATCTCAAGACTAATTTGTTAAGTACAGTTTACAGTACTGGAATAACTTCAAGTTGATGGAATAATAGTTTAACTGGCTAACAGTTACTACAGCACTGAGAGCATAACTAATTTATTTTCAGAGGAAAACTTGGCTAAGATAATTCCTACGAATCTGGCCAATAATATGCAAATGAAGCCTCACACAAATTTTACAACTACTTCTTTGAATAATTTTTCAAATCCAGCTTACAGTACTGAAAAATATTAAATTACCATGAATAATAACCTAACTGGGTAACAGGTACTACAGCACTAAATGCATGAATAAATTATTATCAAAGGGAACTTGGCTAAGATAATTCATAAGAATCTGGCCAATAATATACAAATGAAGCCTCACAATTTTTCCAATTACTTCTTTGAATAATTTGTCAAATACAACTTACAGTACTGGAAAATATTAAATTAGCATGAATAATAATCTAACTGGGTAACCGTTACTACAGCACTGACTGCCTGAATAAATTATTTTCAAGGGGAACTTGGCTAAGATAATTCCTAAGCATCAGGCCTGTAATATGCAAATGAAGTCACACAAATTTTACAATTACTTCTTTGAATAATTTTTCAAATACAGCTTACAGTACTGAAAAATATTAAATTAGCATGAATAATAATCTAACTGGGTAACAGTTACTACAGCCCTGACACCCTGAATAAATTATTTTCAAAGGGAACTTGGCTAAGATAATTCCTAAGCATCAGGCCAGTAATATGCAAATGAAGTCACACAAATTTTACAATTACTTCTTGAATAATTTTTCAAATACAGCTTACAGTACTGAAAAATATTAAATTAGCATGAATAATCATCTAACTGGCTAACAGTTACTACAGCACTGAGAGCATAACTAATTTATTTTCAGAGGAAAACTTGGCTAAGATAATTCCTACGAATCTGGCCAATAATATGCAAATGAAGCCTCACACAAATTTTACAACTACTTCTTTGAATAATTTTTCAAATCCAGCTTACAGTTCTGAAAAATATTAAATTACCATGAATAATAACCTAACTGGGTAACAGGTACTACAGCACTAAATGCATGAATAAATTATTATCAAAGGGAACTTGGCTAAGATAATTCATTAGAATCTGGCCAATAATATACAAATGAAGCCTCACAATTTTTCCAATTACTTCTTTGAATAATTTGTCAAATACAACTTACAGTACTGGAAAATATTAAATTAGCATGAATAATAATCTAACTGGGTAACCGTTACTACAGCACTGACTGCCTGAATAAATTATTTTCAAGGGGAACTTGGCTAAGATAATTCCTAAGCATCAGGCCAGTAATATGCAAATGAAGTCACACAAATTTTACAATTACTTCTTTGAATAATTTTTCAAATACAGCTTACAGTACTGAAAAATATTAAATTAGCATGAATAATAATCTAACTGGGTAACAGTTACTACAGCCCTGACAGCCTGAATAAATTATTTTCAAAGGGAACTTGGCTAAGATAATTCCTAAGCATCAGGCCAGTAATATGCAAATGAAGTCACACAAATTTTACAATTACTTCTTGAATAATTTTTCAAATACAGCTTACAGTACTGAAAAATATTAAATTAGCATGAATAATAATCTAACTGGGTAACAGTTACTACAGCCCTGACAGCCTGAATAAATTATTTTCAAAGGGAACTTGGCTAAGATAATTCCTAAGCATCAGGCCAGTAATATGCAAATGAAGTCCCACAAATTTTACAATTACTTCTTTGAATAATTTTTCAAATACAGCTTACAGTACTGAAAAATATTATATTAGCATGAATAATAATATGAACTGCCTATCCATTCATAGCGATTATATATATATATATATAATTTAGTATTACTAGCAAGTTCTAGAACAGGGGCATGACCTTCAAGATAAATGGCCCATTTTGCAAGTGTTCATAGACTATACATCTATTAATTAAAGGATAGTTTTAGATACTCGTGTCATTAATATCTCGACACTATATAATCTCGCTATACAATATTCACTCAGAAGGGACTAGACTAGTTCAAGCAATACTTGCTTAGAGGGGTAGGTACAATGGCTGCAGACATGACGCAGCAATATCACGAGATATGACAACGTCTCTTATTACAGGCAACTGAATTAGGACAAACGTAATTATTCTCATGACTTAAACCCTATACCACTTGGCGAGATTTCTTCCCTAACTTTAGCAAATGTGACTTTCATCGTGGCATAATAGACATAAGATAGACGGCAATGGTAATGAACTTAAATGGCTTGGCAATACCATAACTTAGTGGAGATTCCACAATTAAGTGCACGAATATTGAATGGTGAATTACATTATGAATTACTAACTCGTCCCGTGCACATACCTGGAAGGCAAATCCGGATAGCGAGGCCAGACATCGTAGAAGATTCTCCACAAACACTACTAGGCACAATTCTGTTCTGATGGCTAAGAGAGACTGACGCGTCAGCCGGAATGGCCGCCGCATCACAGACAAAAACCACGCACCGAGCATGCGCAGAAAAGACCTCAAGCGGAGAGAGTAAGAGTGAACTAAAGTGACTAAACACGTCATAACATGACGTATGTCACAGCCTCCCCTCTGCGAAAAAAAGAAAGGGAAAGCCGGACAAGAAAGGTATCGCCTGCAATGCCAGATGAAAATCACAAGTACTAGATCATATAAAGACATAAACAAGGTATAGTTACATAACCATTAATACACAGCATATACAAATACTACACCCTAAGAGAACTATACCTTATACCAAAATACCCTTATACTCTTGAAATCTTAAGAATCAACCAGTCTTTCAGTTTCACACATGATTGAATAAGATTATAATGTTAGACATATATTACACTCAAGTCAGGTAGATTCAGTCAAGTTCAAAAATGTGAATAGAAAGGATTGAATTGTTATCTGACAAGAATGCATTGTAGAACCTGAAAACTTTTATAGTACGTCAAGAGTCATTCAATAGCATAAAACAAATTTTACATAATTTAGAGCCATTGGAATAGTCCATACGTTGAGTTCAATGTTAACCTCGGCCAAAGGCCTACACCATTAATCTATATAAGGTGTAGATAATAAGACTCCATTCTTCACTATAATTCCTAACTTGGTTATCACATTCTTCATTCTTCTAATATATAAGATTTGAGATGAAAACGATGCACAAGAGCCTTAAAATAAGAGAAAAGGAGAGAGCACATATCACTTGAGGGGTCTTACCACCTTCGACCAATAACAACTGGTCAAAAACACTCACACCACCATTACATATATCTTGAATAGAGATGCTATATTGCGTAGTACTCTGCTCACAGTTAACCAAGAAGTGCTGGAAGGAGTGGCTCCGGCCACCCACACAGGTGACAAAAACAAGCTGGGGTACGTTTCCCCATGAGCCAGCCCAGCCGGAAGCGACGCGCGTGCACTCACGGAGCACCCAGGAGCACGAGGAACAGAAGACACAGCATTCAGGGCACATGCTCCAACAATAACAGCATACAATCAAGAAGCAGAAGGCTCAGGGCATCCACCGGTACCATCAGGCACTAGAGTACATACAGTAGTAGGAGAAGGACAGAGCTCATGTCCCATATTTTCCTTAATACCATGATATTGAAGTCGACTTCAGCCATAAATGTCAGTAGATAATAGTCATTCCAGTTTGTAGCAGGGTAAACATTCTTCTTATAATGGATACCAAATTTGTCTCATCTCTTGTTATTCTTTGTTGAATTATTGGTTTTCCTTTTTTTTGCTTTAGTTTTATTATATTTGTTTGAGTCAGCCTTAATTTTAATATAGGCCTAGTAGTAGTAACTTAATCAGGTGGAGAACGAAACAGACCCCGCATCACTGGAATTCACCCAACAGGAGTGCAAAGGACGAGCAAAAAAAATTCACCACAAAAATTTATTCGTGCACAATTGGAATCCCCATCACAACAATACATAATCTTATTAAACAACCCTACTTAAATACCAAGCCATAAATACCTTTAATATTTTATGGTGCAAGTGGCAAACATCAACTGACAAAACATAACACTTATAACCCTAATTCATAAAACATACACAAGCCACAACATAATTTAATAGCCACTTCATCTAATAACACTCGCCTATACCTTAAATCTATACATTGACAAAGGGCTTCAACTGAGTGGCATGCGCCCTTCTTAAAACATTATTTGCCAGATTTTGGAGTAAGAAGGACACGCCATGTTCTAGAACTTGCACAATTTTAAACGGGCCCAAAAAACGGGGCGCCAATTTCTTAGCAAACCTATCTTTAGCAGAACTAAGGGGATAGTTACGTGACATGACAATATCTCCTACCCTATATACACAAGGCCGACGGCCAACATCATAACGGGTAGCTCGTTTCCTCTGAGCCATAGCCAAATTGCGAGCAGCGGCAGACCAAGATTTACGAATTAATTCAGGGGAGACATTATCAGGCAATAAATCAGACAACTTCCATAAATTACTAAGTGGGTGATTAGGCTGAAAAGCAAACAAAAGGGAAAACGGAGTATGACCATGAGATTCATGTTTAGAAGTATTGAAAGCAAACTGAATCCAAGATAAATTAGTATCCCAAAGAGAGTGATCTGCATGATGATAGGCTATAAGGGCACTTTTTAGATTGCGCATAACGCGCTCAGCGTGAGATGGATTTGGATAATGGGGAGTAGTCGTGACATGATGAATACCCTTACGGAAACAGAATTGTTTGAACATACGGGAAATAAATTGCGGTCCATTATCAGAAACTAAACTTTGCGCAACCCCAAATACCTGAAAAATCTCGGACAAGCATTTATTAACTCTATGAGTGCACGAGTCGCGAAGAGGAAATAACCAGCAGAACTTAGAAAAGGAGTCCACCACGACAAAGATATAAGAATTACCATTCTTAGAACGTGGCAGCTTACCCAGAAAATCAATAAATAGGCGCTGGAAAGGTTTGTCAGTAACAGTAGAGGCAAGAAATCCAACACGAGAATTTAACGGTGTCTTAGCCAACGCACAGACTTGGCAAGAGGAAATACGGCTACGAATGTCCCGTTCTAAGGAGGGCCACCAAAAACACTCACGGATCTTATCTACAGTCTTCTTAATCCCCAAATGAGCGCCCACGGGAGAGACATGGTAATACTAAAAAATCATGGGAATCAAACTGCACGGTAACACTAAACGACGACGGGTATTTTCCTTTTTTCCTAAGGAAACCTGCAGACTACGTTTGACCAAGGTAAAATTAGCGACTTGCTCACCACCCAACAAACGGTCCATGATCCCTCTAAGAGTAGGGTCAAGACGTTGGTGCTCCACAATGTCAGTAAATGCTAAAGGGGAATCCAGCAAGCATGATGAAAGTACAGGAGAGTCAACAGCATGAGGGATGGAGTCAGCTAAAGGAGAATCGAGGTGAGCACCATCAGAAACAGGATCAAAAGAAGGAACATCACTGGGACGCGCCTCACCCTCAAACATTCGAGACAACGAATCGGCTAGGATATTCTCAGAGCCCTTGATATGAACCGAGTCGAACTTGAATGCGGATAATCTGACCGCCCAACGTGCAATGCGGCCCGTCTTCCTGGGTCTGGCCAAAACCCAAGTCAACGCTTGATTATCACATTCCAAAACAAAGGGGACATGCTCAACATAAAGCCGAAACTTCTCAAATGCAAATAAGACTGCTAAGGCTTCCATCTCATACACCGAATAGAGCTTCTCTTGAGGATTAAGAGAACGAGAAGCAAAGGCAATAGGTTTACGTCCATCAGGGAAGTCCTGGAGAAGAACTGCTCCTAACCCTAAGGCGCAAGCATCCGTCTGCACAATAAATTTCCTAGAGAAATCAGCCATAGCAAGAATGGGAGGGTTGGAAATGGCAGATTTCAAGTCAAGAAAGGCCTCCTGTTGCTCATCCCCCCAAACAAAGGGCACATCCTTGCCGCGCAAGCGGTTTAGTGGAGCAGCTCTCGCGGCAAAACGGGGAATAAACTTGGCAAAAAAATTAGCCATACCTACAAAACGTGCAACACCTTTCACATTCACAGGTGGGGGAAAATTCCGGATGGCAACTGTCCGCTCAGGATCGATGGCAACGCCTTCGGGCGAGATAATATGCCCAATGAAGGATAACTGGGGCCTGGCAAATCTAACCTTAGCAGGCTTGACGGTAAGCCCAGCTTGCTGAAGCCTACGAAAAACCTCACGGAGATGGAGAACATGGGAAGCAAAGTCTTTACTATAAACCACTAATTCATCCAAATAGTGGTACACATAATCAAATTTAATGTCCGAGAAGATTTTATCAAGTAATCGAGACAACACTTGGGCACCAGTGGCCAACCCAAAAGGCAAGCGGCAAAATTCATAATGCGACCAGTCGGTCGAGAACGCCGTTAAACGACGAGACGGCTCGGCCAAAGTAATTTGATAGTAAGCACTATTCAAGTCGAGTGAAGAAAACACAGTGGGGCCTGAGAACCAGTGCGCCGCCGAATGTATGTCCGGTAAGGGCATGGACTCAATAGAAATTCTTTGATTAAGCACACGATAGTCCACCACAGGTCCACCACAGGACGAAAATCATTTTCCCCTTTAGGTACCAAAAAAATTGGGCTGGAATATGAGGAAACCGAAGGCCGGATAATGCCCTGGTTCAACATCTGCTGAATCTTTTCACGCATAATCAACAATTTGGGTGGGGCTAGTCTATAAGGTGGAAGACGAACAGGAGTTTTGTCGACTAATTGAATTTCGTATTCCAAAACATTCGTGGAAACCAATACATCACTGAGAACACGAGGATAAGCTTGAATAATCCGCAAAATTTGGGATCGATGTTGTTCTGGCAGATGATCCAACTCAATTTCAACAGTAGAAGAAAGAGACTCACTGTGAGCAGGAGGTACATCCTGTAATGGAGCTAAATGAGAGGACTCAGCAAGACTCGGAAAAGGAATGAGAAATGGCAAACATATGTGAGGAGCAAATTTGAAATGTAAGGCACGAACACTAAAGTCAAGAACCATCCCCGAGAGACTCGCGAAATCAGAGCCAATAATAACAGGAGCTATAGTTGTCGATAAGACCCAAAATCGAAACCTCCAAGCAAAGTTAGAAATACGGAGTGAAAGGAACACCGAACCTAATAACTGGACCGAAGACCCATCAACCGCAAGGGCATGAGGAGAAGCTGGAACTAACTTGCGGCGCCCAAGGCCTAACTGCTGTAAGGTATGCACAGAAATGCAGGAATGCGAAGCACCAGAATCCAATAAGGCCGAGAACACTTGACGATTCAGGGACACCTGCAAGACAGGTAAATGACGAGGGACTCTCCCACTACAACCCATGGATTGAAATAATTTTAAATCTAAGACGTCATTCCTTACAGGCATACCCGCAACTCAAGGGCTACGTTCTAGTCAAGATGGGTGATTGGCTCGAGAAAATGTCAAGCTTCTAAAAGGCGCAGGCCCAGAGCGATTAGCGAACTGGGAATCCCTCAGTCGTTTCCGACAATCTCTACGAAAATGCCCAGGTTTACGACAATAATGGCACACCTTCGGATCTTTCATCAAAACAGGACCCGGAGTTTGATTAACCGACAAGGCTGGAGAAAAGGACTGGACTGAGGTTGCTGGTCGACAAGCATCAGCACATTCAAACTCGGAGATGTGACCAAGTAAGTCTTCAATTCCAAGAAAGAATTAGGTCGAGACGCAAAGGTCAAACACGATCTAGTCGAAGGTGACAACCCCGAGAGAATGACCTGAACTATTTGAGCCTCCGACTCAGAAACCTGGAAGACCTCGGCATATAAGCGAATATCCTGGGTGTATTCCGAAAAATGCTCTGAAATCCGCTGAGGACGATAAAAATATTGTAAGAGAAGAGCCTTCCTCAATCTGGAGGGTACAACCTGGTTGAGAACCTGAGAGTGAAAGGCGCTCAAGGAAACCTGATTGGTCAAAGACGAGTTACGCATGTCCAGTAATCTACCACTGACCACTCCCAAAAGCAACTGCAACGCTAAATGATCGGAAACCTTAAAAGACTTCACTTGGCGAACAAACTGCACCAAGAAGGTCAGGAAAAGAATCGCCTCCGAAACCTGCGACACAACAAAGGGTTTGACACTTTCCACAAAACGTTGCAACGGATGGGTGATCTTGAATGGCATAAAGGAAGGTTCTGGCAAAGGAACAGCTTGCAGGTTAGATTTAGGTAACTGCAAAGCTTCCGCTGGACCAGGTACCTCCGGAACAGTTCCAGAACCCATACGTGCCCAATCGATAATAGTAGGAGCATTCAAGACTGGAGTAGGCCCACTACTACTCGCTTGAAGCATGTCTAAAGAATTCAAAACATTAGAGCTTTGTTGGTTCAATAACTCACCAGCATCAACATTTTGAACCGCACCTGACGCGACAGGTAGATCCAACAATGCCTGCCCAGGGAAGGCGACCCCTTCAGGTTCTTCCGCCCCCAACAGAGCAAACAAAGGCACCAACAAATCTTTCAAAGAGCCCAATTCTCCCAAATCAATAAATGAAGAAGGAGCGCAGGACAATACATATATTCTATTGCCAAGATGCCATGCTCTATTCAATAGCCTACGTTTTTGTTTACTGGACAGTTCGGATTCAGACGACAACTCCTTAACGGTTTCCACAATTTCAAAAACTTTCCTTTTTAAAGCATGGAACTCCGCCACCATTTCATCTTGTGAACTAAATACATCCGGCACCACTCCCTTAGATCCCAGCTGTTTAAGAAGAGAAACTAATTGAAAAACATCCGCTGAATCCACAACCTCCGTGCCACGGCATCTCAATTCAAAAATTAGTTCATCTTTACGCAACAAATCCCAAGACAGAATAGGACGGAACACCATTTTGAATGAAGAAATAGCAGAAATAATTGAAAAAAAAAAACAGAACAAGATAAGTGGACGTATAAAATACGTCACTCTCCCCTCTGCGAAGAAAGAGTCAAACACCAGAGTGTAGAGCGAAGATAATGATACCACCTGAGCCGCTTTTGCGTGCAGGTTGGGTTTTTAAGGATACTACCTGAGACAGCCTTTTGGGCTTGGATGATTAAGTGTCGGCTCACTAGAATAAAAAATATAAGAATCTGAAAGAAACAGGAAGCAGGAAATCCTAGCGTGCTGGGAAACAATCTTGCAGAGAGAGAGAGTACTGGAATAACATTCTATATCTCTATATTTTCAAACAGAATTAACAAAATAAACATACAACTATTAAATATCACAGCGTCCAATTGGACCAAAGGCAAGGACCCAATATCATTAATCCTATACAAATACCTGACAATTAACATATCATAACACAACTACTGGAATAACCCTGACAAATAACTCTAAGAGCAGTTACATAAGATCTAACCCAATGAATAGCTAAGGGCAACTTCACTAAAGAGCAATCCAGGATCTGGGAGAGTTAATGATACTGATTGCTACTCTCAAAATATAGCACACAGTTCCAAAGGTACAGATCACATGAATAAATGCCATAAGGGAATATAACCTTCGATCCTAACTAAGATGGCTCGAGAGTAACTATAAATAATGGAGGGTAACGCTCAAATAGATATAGGATGATTCAGAGAATAAATATAAAGCTATCCTGATTAAGGGGTTAAGAAGCAATCGATTTTATACGCAATATGTGCTAGACTAATTTTCCTAACATCTCAAGACTAATTTGTTAAGTACAGTTTACAGTACTGGAATAACTTCAAGTTGATGGAATAATAGTTTAACTGGCTAACAGTTACTACAGCACTGAGAGCATAACTAATTTATTTTCAGAGGAAAACTTGGCTAAGATAATTCCTACGAATCTGGCCAATAATATGCAAATGAAGCCTCACACAAATTTTACAACTACTTCTTTGAATAATTTTTCAAATCCAGCTTACAGTACTGAAAAATATTAAATTACCATGAATAATAACCTAACTGGGTAACAGGTACTACAGCACTAAATGCATGAATAAATTATTATCAAAGGGAACTTGGCTAAGATAATTCATAAGAATCTGGCCAATAATATACAAATGAAGCCTCACAATTTTTCCAATTACTTCTTTGAATAATTTGTCAAATACAACTTACAGTACTGGAAAATATTAAATTAGCATGAATAATAATCTAACTGGGTAACCGTTACTACAGCACTGACTGCCTGAATAAATTATTTTCAAGGGGAACTTGGCTAAGATAATTCATAAGCATCAGGCCTGTAATATGCAAATGAAGTCACACAAATTTTACAATTACTTCTTTGAATAATTTTTCAAATACAGCTTACAGTACTGAAAAATATTAAATTAGCATGAATAATAATCTAACTGGGTAACAGTTACTACAGCCCTAACACCCTGAATAAATTATTTTCAAAGGGAACTTGGCTAAGATAATTCCTAAGCATCAGGCCAGTAATATGCAAATGAAGTCACACAAATTTTACAATTACTTCTTGAATAATTTTTCAAATACAGCTTACAGTACTGAAAAATATTAAATTAGCATGAATAATCATCTAACTGGGTAACAGTTACTACAGCCCTGACAGCCTGAATAAATTATTTTCAAAGGGAACTTGGCTAAGATAATTCCTAAGCATCAGGCCAGTAATATGCAAATGAAGTCCCACAAATTTTACAATTACTTCTTTGAATAATTTTTCAAATACAGCTTACAGTACTGAAAAATATTAAATTAGCATGAATAATAATATGAACTGCCTATCCATTCATAGCGATTATATATATATATAAGTTAGTATTACTAGCAAGTTCTAGAACAGGGGCATGACCTTCAAGATAAATGGCCCATTTTGCAAGTGTTCATAGACTATACATCTATTAATTAAAGGATAGTTTTAGATACTCGTGTCATTAATATCTCGACACTATATAATCTCGCTATACAATATTCACTCAGAAGGGACTAGACTAGTTCAAGCAATACTTGCTTAGAGGGGTAGGTACAATGGCTGCAGACATGACGCAGCAATATCACGAGATATGACAACGTCTCTTATTACAGGCAACTGAATTAGGACAAACGTAATTATTCTCATGACTTAAACCCTATACCACTTGGCGAGATTTCTTCCCTAACTTTAGCAAATGTGACTTTCATCGTGGCATAATAGACATAAGATAGACGGCAATGGTAATGAACTTAAATGGCTTGGCAATACCATAACTTAGTGGAGATTCCACAATTAAGTGCACGAATATTGAATGGTGAATTACATTATGAATTACTAACTCGTCCCGTGCACATACCTGGAAGGCAAATCCGGATAGCGAGGCCAGACATCGTAGAAGATTCTCCACAAACACTACTAGGCACAATTCTGTTCTGATGGCTAAGAGAGACTGACGCGTCAGCCGGAATGGCCGCCGCATCACAGACAAAAACCACGCACCGAGCATGCGCAGAAAAGACCTCAAGCGGAGAGAGTAAGAGTGAACTAAAGTGACTAAACACGTCATAACATGACGTATGTCACAAATTGTTATTATTCGTTTAGTTTATGAATGATTTTATAGGTTTTTGTATCATTTTCAGAAGCTTTTGACTACCAATAAGCGAATTTCTATGGAAATAATATATGTTTAAATTGATTTGGCGGGAGGATTTTGTTTCTTATTCAACAGCAAGAAAGATTGAATTATTAATTATAGTATTATTAATTAGGAAGCATAGACAAATATTTGAAATTTTATGATGCATGAAGGCAAACCCAAGTTTTATATATAGCCTTATAGTTTTGATAGTCTATACTTTAATGCGATGCTGGAATTTCAGTAATTGTTATTAACAGATTATCCTAAACAAATTTTAACACTTTCAATACTTCCAAAAACTACCCTTTCGAAATCCATTTTCTTAAAGAAGTCTGCGGAATTACCTTTCGTAATCTAAAGCAACCTTGCTCTAAAAAGAGGGCTATTAAAAATAACAAATTTCAAGCGACGTACTGGCAATACAGTTAAAAGCAGCATCCCAAAATTTTTCGAAAGGAATTCATTGATACTAACCGTTTCCTTCGAAGGACGTCAATGCATTTTCAACATATAAATTGTAGTGAAACTGACTCAACATGGAAATATAGAATAAAGAGAAATTTTAATATTAATAATATTATACGTTTTTCGTCGAACCATGTAAACAATTTGGAAATAAACTGAAGAAATATGACGATTAGAAAGCTCTAAAAAAACTTTGTAAAAGAAATGAAGCAGAGTGGAAAATCCAAAAAATATGAAACTGAATTGCCTATCATGTATTAACTGTGAATGAAAGCTAATAGAAGTGTATTATTTTATTGTCTTTAATGATTATTAGTGCACAGAAGGAACCAAGTTATTATTATTTTGTCAGTCCTGGGAATCTAATCACATTCTCCGGGATGGTCAAATTACAAAATTAGGTTAGACAAACTTGGGGTGGGCATTTCCTTCCATCTACATTTCGATAGGGACTAATAACACTTGCAACTAAACAAATCTCATCGAGCATCGAATCTGTAATTCGTAATCTGTTGATATTTAGTTTTCTCTGTTTAATTGACCTTTAAACTGCAGATCAGCCGCTGAAGAATTCTAAAACCAAACGTGCAGTAGCTTCTTCGAAATCACGAAAACCTGATATGTTGGACAGCTGCAGCAGAGAGGCGATTATTACAAGAAAACCAAAGTTAAGTATCACCAACACACAGCTCTCTCATAGTAGTCTATAGTACTCAAATACGACCTTAGTGGAGGCCCGACTAGAATATGTGATCGCAGGAGAGGCGTCTGTAACACAAAAGATTATGCAAGCCGGTTGTGTAATCCGTGTGGTGCAGATGAAACTGCTTGCGGGTCTCCTGATGTATCATCTAGTCTGACTCGACCTAAGGTGTAGCGAGCGACGTAATTGGAAAGTTTAGTGCTATATACAATTACAATTTTTACAATTTACTATTTATTGTTCCAAATTACACGAAAAATACATACAAAAGTTGATACACCACCCGAAGAAGCAGAGCTTGTGTATGACTAAGTCATTCGTTCACTCCCCAAGCTCTAGCTGGTTTGCTGAGTGCCCGACTTGGCAAGTTTAGCAGTAAAGAGTCACTCATTCTCAACGCATTGTCACCAGACAGTCACTCTTTTCTTTCTTATCAATCGCAGCCTTTAGTTACTCAACACGGTTATCGCTACTTTAGTATCTGCCTGGACGGGACCCGATATGTGATCGGCCGGAGAAGGGGGTAGACGTGCTTGTTCTGTAACAACAATGTTCATGTAGTTCCGGTTACATAAACTTTGGCAGGATAGCCAGCTACTTGCGGGTCTCTTGGTTTATCTAGTAGCCGGACTCCCCGAATTGATGTGATCGTGGTTGCTCAAAAGTTTGGTACTATTGATTCATTATTCACTCTCTAGCTGCTTGCTGAATGCCCGACTAAGCAAGTTAGCAGAGATACAGATTCTCCCAATTTATCATCATTTCTCGGTAATAATAAAATGTGCTTAACTTTTGCAGCTGATTCTTCCGAAAAAGGAACTCGTAACCCAGGAATATTCAGGACAGAGACTGGATTACAATATTAGGCTCTAGCTGACGAACTGTCACAAATGAACGCAGACAACGGAAGGATGAATAATAATCAAGTAAGTACGACTCTTAGAAACATATACTTTACTAAATACATACGCAGATTTAATGGTTTTATTATTATAAACCATAGTTAGATTTTGTCATTACTTTCATACGTCAAGATTTTTCATTTAATTTATAAAATTAATATGCGAAATGAAGAGATATTTTAAATTATTCTACTCTCCGAATAAAATTAATACCTTTAAGTACAAGGCAGTTTACAAAAATGTTGTGCTACACTAGATATTAAATGAAATACGAGTTAATGTGAATATCACAAAACCTCACTGAGAAAATGACATACAGTCAACAATTAAAATAAAGTACATGGCGCTACGTTCCATCCGAATACGAAGAGCTAACTGCATCAAATATACTAAGGACAAGGAACTGTGTAGAATATCAGTTACTACGGTGTAAAACGTTTGAGCCCTGATATTCATTGGGTTAGATATTGATGGGTTGACAGCATGAATAATAGGAAATACTTGCTTGAATGTTTGCAGCACAGTCCTTGCTGTATGAATATGAATTTAAAATATATTAGCAATATCATTTCACAAATTTCATGTTTCACCGCTCGATTTCCTTAATTATACAACACGTAATACATGTTCCTTACATCATTTAAGCATATACCTAAACAATAAAACTGAATTTTGCCTAGCAACAGGTAAGTGTGAATTTCTAGACAGTAGGAGCGAATTTCTGGAGGTAGAAATTCAGATGTAGGTAACATTAGAAACACGAAAAAGAATTATTTAATTAATTACTACTTCCCGTGATAAAACGATTTGAGTGATGTTTCAATTTAACGTTCTATTTAATAACTAATAATATAATAACCGAGGTCTATTTGTAAATAGATTACACAAGAGTTCATGAAACATATAAAATAGATCAATAAACTAATGGGTTTTATAATCCGAATTGTATCAAGATTTTTGCAGTGAAATCAAGTGTATAAAAATCAAGGAAGGTGTCATCAGGGAAGTTTTCTATGGCCTTCTGGGGGATAGAGACGAAGGGACTACACAACACTGAGTTCCCTGGAAGGTATTTCCCAATGCCGAAAAGTCCACAATCTGACCACGAATTGATCCTTGGTCCCCGATCGCATTACAGTCTTCCTTTACGTAAGTATAGCAAATATCTTTGCGATTAGATCACAATTTAGGCTTTCAGCTAGCGTTTCTGCTGTGTTCAACTGTTTTTGCATTTGATATGTTGTAAACAAATTATTGCCAAACAAAAGAACATGAATTCGGCTACATATTAAGTTATATAAAAAAATAGATTGCTATTCTGAGCACAATCGAACTACAGAGTGGGGCAGTCAGACAGTACTATTTCCTGGCGCTTGTATGCCGGGGGTGTGTATAGGGGGGTAGTAGGCAATGACCTTCTCATTCCATACAGTGTTAGTAATTATTCAGCGTTGGTCATGAGACCAATGTGGTTTCGCTGTTACGTTTTTAGAAAATGGTCGCAGTTACATACGAGCGCAAAGCGACTTCGGCCTCGTGCTCCTGTTCTGACGGGTTCGTTGCTTTATCATGTATGGGACGTAGAGATCTGAAATTTCACATAGGTGGACGATACAAGGATAATATATCCCTAAATAGGAAAAACATTGCACGATATGCACGGAACTCACTATACCGGTATTTTTAGGGGGAGGAGGGTAGAGGACTGGAATCTGAGTTTTTTTTATATTATGCGGCGCTTTCTAGTACTCAAATGTAGTCGAAAGTCTGATTCTTAGTTTAATTTGAGCCGCTTTTGCGTGCAGGTTGGGTTTTTAAGGATACTACCTGAGACAGCCTTTTGGGCTTGGATGATTAAGTGTCGGCTCACTAGAATAAAAAATATAAGAATCTGAAAGAAACAGGAAGCAGGAAATCCTAGCGTGCTGGGAAACAATCTTGCAGAGAGAGAGAGTACTGGAATAACATTCTATATCTTTATATTTTCAAACAGAATTAACAAAATAAACATACAACTATTAAATATCACAGCGTCCAATTGGACCAAAGGCAAGGACCCAATATCATTAATCCTATACAAATACCTGACAATTAACATATCATAACACAACTACTGGAATAACCCTGACAAATAACTCTAAGAGCAGTTACATAAGATCTAACCCAATGAATAGCTAAGGGCAACTTCACTAAAGAGCAATCCAGGATCTGGGAGAGTTAATGATACTGATTGCTACTCTCAAAATATAGCACACAGTTCCAAAGGTACAGATCACATGAATAAATGCCATAAGGGAATATAACCTTCGATCCTAACTAAGATGGCTCGAGAGTAACTATAAATAATGGAGGGTAACGCTCAAATAGATATAGGATGATTCAGAGAATAAATATAAAGCTATCCTGATTAAGGGGTTAAGAAACAATCGATTTTATACGCAATATGTGCTAGACTAATTTTCCTAACATCTCAAGACTAATTTGTTAAGTACAGTTTCCAGTACTGGAATAACTTCAAGTTGATGGAATAATAGTTTAACTGGCTAACAGTTACTACAGCACTGAGAGCATAACTAATTTATTTTCAGAGGAAAACTTGGCTAAGATAATTCCTACGAATCTGGCCAATAATATGCAAATGAAGCCTCACACAAATTTTACAACTACTTCTTTGAATAATTTTTCAAATCCAGCTTACAGTTCTGAAAAATATTAAATTACCATGAATAATAACCTAACTGGGTAACAGGTACTACAGCACTAAATGCATGAATAAATTATTATCAAAGGGAACTTGGCTAAGATAATTCATTAGAATCTGGCCAATAATATACAAATGAAGCCTCACAATTTTTCCAATTACTTCTTTGAATAATTTGTCAAATACAACTTACAGTACTGGAAAATATTAAATTAGCATGAATAATAATCTAACTGGGTAACCGTTACTACAGCACTGACTGCCTGAATAAATTATTTTCAAGGGGAACTTGGCTAAGATAATTCCTAAGCATCAGGCCAGTAATATGCAAATGAAGTCACACAAATTTTACAATTACTTCTTTGAATAATTTTTCAAATACAGCTTACAGTACTGAAAAATATTAAATTAGCATGAATAATAATATGAACTGCCTATCCATTCATAGCGATTATATATATATATATAATTTAGTATTACTAGCAAGTTCTAGAACAGGGGCATGACCTTCAAGATAAATGGCCCATTTTGCAAGTGTTCATAGACTATACATCTATTAATTAAAGGATAGTTTTAGATACTCGTGTCATTAATATCTCGACACTATATAATCTCGCTATACAATATTCACTCAGAAGGGACTAGACTAGTTCAAGCAATACTTGCTTAGAGGGGTAGGTACAATGGCTGCAGACATGACGCAGCAATATCACGAGATATGACAACGTCTCTTATTACAGGCAACTGAATTAGGACAAACGTAATTATTCTCATGACTTAAACCCTATACCACTTGGCGAGATTTCTTCCCTAACTTTAGCAAATGTGACTTTCATCGTGGCATAATAGACATAAGATAGACGGCAATGGTAATGAACTTAAATGGCTTGGCAATACCATAACTTAGTGGAGATTCCACAATTAAGTGCACGAATATTGAATGGTGAATTACATTATGAATTACTAACTCGTCCCGTGCACATACCTGGAAGGCAAATCCGGATAGCGAGGCCAGACATCGTAGAAGATTCTCCACAAACACTACTAGGCACAATTCTGTTCTGATGGCTAAGAGAGACTGACGCGTCAGCCGGAATGGCCGCCGCATCACAGACAAAAACCACGCACCGAGCATGCGCAGAAAAGACCTCAAGCGGAGAGAGTAAGAGTGAACTAAAGTGACTAAACACGTCATAACATGACGTATGTCACAAATTGTTATTATTCGTTTAGTTTATGAATGATTTTATAGGTTTTTGTATCATTTTCAGAAGCGTTTGACTACCAATAAGCGAATTTCTATGGAAATAATATATGTTTAAATTGATTTGGCGGGAGGATTTTGTTTCTTATTCAACAGCAAGAAAGATTGAATTATTAATTATAGTATTATTAATTAGGAAGCATAGACAAATATTTGAAATTTTATGATGCATGAAGGCAAACCCAAGTTTTATATATAGCCTTATAGTTTTGATAGTCTATACTTTAATGCGATGCTGGAATTTCAGTAATTGTTATTAATTGATTATCCTAAACAAATTTTAACACTATCAATACTTCCAAAAACTACCCTTTCGAAATCCATTTTCTTAAAGAAGTCTGCGGAATTACCTTTCGTAATCTAAAGCAACCTTGCTCTAAAAAGAGGGCTATTAAAAATAACAAATTTCAAGCGACGTACTGGCAATACAGTTAAAAGGAGCATCCCAAAATTTTTCGAAAGGAATTCATTGATACTAACCGTTTTCTTCGAAGGACGTCAATGCATTTTCAACATATAAATTGTAGTGAAACTGACTCAACATGGAAATATAGAATAAAGAGAAATTTTAATATTAATAATATTATACGTTTTTCGTCGAACCATGTAAACAATTTGGAAATAAACTGAAGAAATATGACGATTAGAAAGCTCTAAAAAAACTTTGTAAAAGAAATGAAGCAGAGTGGAAAATCCAAAAAATATGAAACTGAATTGCCTATCATGTATTAACTGTGAATGAAAGCTAATAGAAGTGTATTATTTTATTGTCTTTAATGATTATTAGTGCACAGAAGGAACCAAGTTATTATTATTTTGTCAGTCCTGGGAATCTAATCACATTCTCCGGGATGGTCAAATTACAAGATTAGGTTAGACAAACTTGGGGTGGGCATTTCCTTCCATCTACATTTTCGATAGGGACTAATAACACTTGCAACTAAACAAATCTCATCGAGCATCGAATCTGTAATTCGTAATCTGTTGATATTTAGTGTTCTCTGTTTAATTGACCTTTAAACTGCAGATCGGCCGCTGAAGAATTCTAAAACCAAACGTGCAGTAGCTTCTTCGAAATCACGAAAACCTGATATGTTGGACAGCTGCAGCAGAGAGGCGATTATTACAAGAAAACCAAAGTTAAGTATCACCAACACACAGCTCTCTCATAGTAGTCTATAGTACTCAAATACGACCTTAGTGGAGGCCCGACTAGAATATGTGATCGCAGGAGAGGCGCCTGTAACACAAAAGATTATGCAAGCCGGTTGTGTAATCCGTGTGGTGCAGATGAAACTGCTTGCGGGTCTCCTGATGTGTCATCTAGTCTGACTCGACCTAAGGTGTAGCGAGCGACGTAATTGGAAAGTTTAGTGCTATATACAATTACAATTTTTACAATTTACTATTTATTGTTCCAAATTACACGAAAAATACATACAAAAGTTGATACACCACTCGAAGAAGCAGAGCTTGTGTATGACTAAGTCATTCGTTCACTCCCCAGGCTCTAGCTGGTTTGCTGAGTGCCCGACTTGGCAAGTTTAGCAGTAAAGAGTCACTCATTCTCAACGCATTGTCACCAGACAGTCACTCATTTCTTTCTTATCAATCGCAGTCTTTAGTTACTCAACAGGGTTATCGCTACTTTAGTATCTGCCTGGACGGGACCCGATATGTGATCGGCCGGAGAAGGGGGTAGACGTGCTTGTTCTGTAACAACAATGTTCATGTAGTTCCGGTTACATAAACTTTGGCAGGATAGCCAGCTACTTGCGGGTCTCTTGGTTTATCTAGTAGCCGGACTCCCCGAATTGATGTGATCGTGGTTGCTCAAAAGTTTGGTACTATTGATTCATTATTCACTCTCTAGCTGCTTGCTGAATGCCCGACTAAGCAAGTTAGCAGAGATACAGATTCTCCCAATTTATCATCATTTCTCGGTAATAATAAAATGTGCTTAACTTTTGCAGCTGATTCTTCCGAAAAAGGAACTCGTAACCCAGGAATAATCAGGACAGAGACTGGATTACAATATTAGGCTCTAGCTGACGAACTGTCACAAATGAACGCAGACAACGGAAGGATGAATAATAATCAAGTGAGTACGACTCTTAGAAACATATACTTTACTAAATACATACGCAGATTTAATGGTTTTATTATTATAAACCATAGTTAGATTTTGTCATTACTTTCATACGTCAAGATTTTTCATTTAATTTATAAAATTAATATGCGAAATGAAGAGATATTTTAAATTATTCTACTCTCCGAATAAAATTAATACCTTTAAGTACAAGGCAGTTTACAAAAATGTTGTGCTACACTAGATATTAAATGAAATACGAGTTAATGTGAATATCACAAAACCTCACTGAGAAAATGACATACAGTCAACATTTAAAATAAAGTACATGGCACTACGTTCCATCCGAATACGAAGAGCTAACTGCATCAAATATACTAAGGACAAGGAACTGTGTAGAATATCAGTTACTACGGTGTAAAACGTTTGAGCCCTGATATTCATTGGGTTAGATATTGATGGTTTGACAGCATGAATAATAGGAAATACTTGCTTGAATGTTTGCAGCACAGTCCTTGCTGTATGAATATGAATTTAAAATATATTAGCAATATCATTTCACAAATTTCATGTTTCACCGCTCGATTTCCTTAATTATACAACACGTAATACATGTTCCTTACATCATTTAAGCATATACCTAAACAATAAAACTGAATTTTGCCTAGCAACAGGTATGTGTGAATTTCTAGACAGTAGGAGCGAATTTCTGGAGGTAGAAATTCAGATGTAGGTAACATTAGAAACACGAAAAAGAATTATTTAATTAATTACTACTTCCCGTGATAAAACGATTTGAGTGATGTTTCAATTTAACGTTCTATTTAATAACTAATAATATAATAACCGAGGTCTATTTGTAAATAGATTACACAAGAGTTCATGAAACATATAAAATAGATCAATGCATTAATGGGTTTTATAATCCGAATTGTATCAAGATTTTTGCAGTGAAATCAGGTGTATAAAAATCAAGGAAGGTGTCATCAGAGAAGTTTTTTATGGCCCTCTGGGGGATAGAGACGAAGGGACTACACAACACTGAGTTCGCTGGAAGGTATTTCCCAATGCCGAAAAGTCCACAATCTGACCACGAATTGATCCTTGGTCCCCAATCGCATTACAGTCTTCCTTTTCGTAAGTAATGCAAATATCTTTTCGATTAGATCACAATTTAGACTTTCAGCTAGCGTTTCTGCTGTGTTCAACTGTTTTTGCATTTGATATGTTGTAAACAAATTATTGCCAAACAAAAGAACATGAATTCGGCTACACATTAAGTTATATAAAAAAAATATATTGCTATCCTGAGCACAATCGAACTACAGGGCGGGGCAGCCAGACGGTACTATTTCTTGGCGCTTGTATGCCGGGGGTGTGTATAGTGGGGGTAGTAGGCAATGACCTTCTCATTCCATACAGTGTTAGTAATTATTCAGCGTTGGTCCTGTGACCAATGTGGTTTCGCTGTTACGTTTTTAGAAAATGGTCGCAGTTACATACGAGCGCAAAGCGACTTCCGCCTCGTGCTCCTGTTCTGACGGGTTCGTTTCTTTATCATTTATGGGACGTAGAGATCTGACATTTCACATAGGTGGACGATAGAAGGATAATATATCCCTAAATAGGAAAACATTGCACGATATGCACGGAACTCACTATACCGGTATTTTTAGGGGGAGGAGGGTAGAGGACTGGAATCTGAGTTTTTTTTATATTATGCGGCGCTTTCTAGAACTCAAATGTACTCGAAAGTCTGATTCTTAGTTTAATTGTTATTATTCGTTTAGTTTATGAATGATTTTATAGGTTTTTGTATCATTTTCAGAAGCTTTTGACTACCAATAAGCGAATTTCTATGGAAATAATATATGTTTAAATTGATTTGGCGGGAGGATTTTGTTTCTTATTCAACAGCAAGAAAGATTGAATTATTAATTATAGTATTATTAATTAGGAAGCATAGACAAATATTTGAGATTTTATGATGCATGAAGGCATACCCAAGTTTTATATATAGCCTTATAGTTTTGATAGTGTATACTTTAATGCAATGCTGGAATTTCAGTAATTTTTATTAATAGATTATCCTAAACAAATTTTAACACTTTCAATACTTCCAAAAACTACCCTTTCGAAATCCATTTTCTTAAAGAAGTTTGCGGAATTACCTTTCGTAATCTAAAGCAACCTTGCTCTAAAAAGAGGGCTATTAAAAATAACAAATTTCAAGCGACGTACTGGCAATACAGTTAAAAGGAGCATCCCAAAATTTTTCGAAAGGAATTCATTGATACTAACCGTTTCCTTCGAAGGACGTCAATGCATTTTCAACATATAAATTGTAGTGAAACTGACTCAACATGGAAATATAGAATAAAGAGAAATTTTAATATTAAATTCTATTACTAACCAGTAGCTGTACCAATCTTCGTATTTCAACATGGGATATTTACTGCGATCTGATGGTTAGCGTTGCTGATTATTAGGACCCGGAAGTTTATGAAAAATCATGTTTTTTAAATTTACGATTCAGAATAACGTAACACGTCCTGCGATGTTGTATCTATATAAGAATTTAACACGTTCACACAAATAGCAAAACTCCCGAGGACATGTTCTAGTAACAAGTTCTTTATAACGGTCTCACGTCTCCAATAACCATGTTATTGCAATGTAAAACCTTGATTTATTAATAGCACATGGGTTAAATAGTTTTCAGACACAAATCTATTAATAAGAGGAAGTGTGACTGGAGAGTGGCCGAATGAACATCGAACTAGTGTTGCGCCCCCTTTACTCTTTTAGGACGGACGACATATGTACGAAGCCTAGTACAAATGCTTTGTTGAAGTAGACCGGGTTTTTCTCATTTCTAACTAATTTAGCAACGCCACTGCTTATTTTCTACAATATCTGGTGCCCATACTGCCAGGAAAAAAAGGATTTTACTCCAATAACTACCCAGCATTTAGGGGAAAACCTGAAATATGTAGACCAAAATAGAAAAGGGTGATAACCTTGGAGAAACAGATTTATTTTTAACTTCACCAATTAAACATCGGTCGAAACAATTATTTACAACAAATACATTAAATGGTATAACTATTTATCACCTCCCCTTGTCCAAGAATATGCATTTATTAGACATTTCAAATAATGTCCTCAAAATTTAATCACTCTGTATGACGAAGAAAAACCCAATTCTTCGAATCACTCTGTATATACAGAAGAACTTCTGCATAACATTTATGGTGGCAAAATCCCCCAAAATTAACTTGAAAAAATGCTCTGGTTAGACGGTGGTAAACTCCTAGAAACCCCGTTTTGAATAGCTATAAGAATTTAGGCCCTGATCTAACCTTTAGACAAAGTATCTCTTTCAAAACGCATTACTAGCTCTGGGTAAAATTCCTTTGATAATGGGAGAACATGTGAAGACAAACCATAACGGACGAACATTAGACTGACTGAAAACTTGAACAATTACAAATGGTGTAGGCGTAATTTCAAACTAAACTCCAGAACCGCGATACTGCATAATAATTAACTATAGCTAAAAACGGTAATTTAGACAAGGCCAAAACTGGGTGAGAAATACTAAACAGAATTACTTGAGATTCCTTAAATTCATGATAGAAAAAGCAAAGATCTCACCGAAAACCATGATGAAGACGAAGGTCGCCATCACGGGAAACGCCCACCAAACACTGAGTTGAAACTTTCATACGGAGAAACTGCTCGTGCGTGATCCCAATTACAACTGACGTTTCGATGCACGGCCCTGACCTCCCTTGCCTTCATACAGAGGGCAGCACAAGCGAATACCAATTTCAGAAAGAGAGAAAACAGAGTTTACCACCGGGCGTGTTTTACTAAGCATACATAAACCTTTACTAAATATAGCAGAATGCGACAAAACTGTTAGATAATCAAGATATGAGCCGAATTCACGGCTCAATACTAAGTTTCCTTAAAATCCGATAAAGCGTATTTGAGTTATCGCGCGTACAGACACACGGACGGATAGACGGACGGACGGACAGACATTTTCCCTTCCCCCACACAATCTCATAAAGTACCATACTGGCACTTAATAACCTCTGTCTGCGCAAGTGCATACTGGATGGCAGGAGAGTTCACAAAATGGCTGCAGCTTACATATTAAAATTATTATTTCACTAACATTAACGCCTGTCTGAAAAATAGCGTATGATACACTTGATAAAATTATTTTATTTTCCTCGTACGATTGCTTCATTCGCCTTTACGGGCCGGCAAAATACAATCTTTTTATCCTTTCTATCATAAATCGCTATTATTCAGAAGATATTTTGTGAAACTTATGTGACATAAACATAAAGGAACATGCGCAGGGCTACGCCTTCTCCAGGCTAAACGTTCCACTCATGGATAAAGTAATTATTTAGTACAATAAAATACTATCGTACAGACTAAACGTACTACAGAAATGGATTATTGGAGAAGGTCAGCATGGAAATCGTGGAGAGATAGAATCAGAAATAGCACAATAGGAGAAATAATGAAAGTAGAGAAAGATGTGATGGAGATAGTCGAAAGTAAAACATTACGTTGGTATGGACACATAAAGAGAATGAACGAAGGAAGATTGCCAAGAGTGTTAATGAATTGGGAACCTGATGGAAGAAGGAGGAAAGGAAGACCAACTAAAACCTGGATGGATGGATTAAAGGAATGTATAGCCAAAAGAGGACTACAAGCTGAAGACACATTAGACAGACAGTTGTGGAGAAATAAAATAAATTAAGTGTGACTTTGATAGAAGCATTGTGTTTATTTATGTTATCATTGCCGAGTGTTTACTTATTATATTTGTCATTGTTCGGTTGAGGGAAACCACAGCCTTGTGGAAACCCCTATATATATATATATATATATATATATATATATATATATATATATATAATACTATCAACTATTTCTTCCATTTTACTATTGAAATAGTGTTTATAAATGCAACTCCTACTTTCCTACTTAAATACCTCCCGACAAGTCATTCCTGTTTATCCTTAAGTTTCCTATGATTATATCATGCTACTTCATGCATGCAAAAGAAACTGATACGAACGGTAACTGTTAGAAGGTATAGCGGTTACGAAACCATATCATATATATTACTGTCAACTTACTTTTTTATCAGCTTACAACAATGAAATAGATATCATTAGAGAGAAAGAGAGAAAGAGAGAGAGAGAGAAAGAGAGAGAGAAAGAGAGAGAGAGAAAGAGAGAGAGAAAGAGAGAGAAAGAGAGAGATAGAGATTCTTAAGAATGCATTGAATTTGCTTCTAAAGAAACCGGGGATTTAGGATCAGTAACAATTTCCCTTACCGGGACAATGGGGTTACAAAATGACAAAATGCAGTGCTATCTTTTTTCTTACAGATATACTGGTAACAATGAGCAAGATGAAAAATGTAGACAAATATTTAAAAAAATAATTTTTAGTTTGTATGTTATCTTATTTTAAAATAAAACAGTTTTAACCTTTTTTAAATTGTAACGTCTTGTTTAGCAATTTTTAGGTTTTAACATCTTATTTAGCCATTTTTAGGTTTTATACAATGACAATGAAACGGTTAATTATGTTAAAATGTCACAGTTAGCTAGCAAGGAACCAAACAGTTTAAAACCTAAGAATCAGGGCCATACTTAGAACTTACAAATTCATTATCTATCAACGCCACCACTAGAAAAGGCTTGGCGGATGTGCAGCACCATTTCTCCAGCTGGGACAGTTACTGAGTGGGGCTACGATATCACAGTCTGTCTGGTATCCTATGATCCCCAGGTGGGGAGGTTTCATTACCGAGAGAGGGTAGAGGGACAGGTGGTAAGCCCATCGCCTCGCAACCCCCCTCTGGAAACTAAGTATTTCTGGGACGTGAAAGGGCCGAGAAATTTTGTCCAGAGGCTCTAATTTAGGCTTGGAGTTCTTTTACCTGCCGTAAATCTACGACACGGGACCCCCAGCTTAAAGTCCCTCCCGGAGGACTCCGTGCCCAGGATTTTTACGTCCTGAAAAATCCATCGACCGCGGCCGGGTTTGATCCCGCGCCCTGCGGATCTAGAGGCGGGCACGCTACCCCTAGACCAACGCGGCTGACACGATATCACAGTACAGCGACATAAATAAGTATTAAATGCATCTTATTTAGTGGTTGAGGTATTTTAACTACATTCTGTTTGAAATTTTACAACCATCGCTAGAATTTCCCGTTTCGTTGTTATGACAGAATGAATCTCCAATATCGAAACGATGACTTTGAAATGGTATTTAAGCCAAAATAATTATTAAAACTCAACAGGAGGCTCATTACTCAAACAAAATGTTGGATTGATATCTCACTCGTAGAGCTACGTATTGATGCAGGATTCGCCTTTTAATGTATAATAATAATAATAATAATAATAATAATAATAATAATAATAATAATAATAATAATAATAATAATAATAATAATAATAATCTTTATTGTTCATTGAGGTTCTACATAGTAGAGTTCCTATTGAACATTGTCATAAATTTTCAAACAAAATTCTTCGCTTCAGGGAAGTTACAAATAGTTGTTTTAGTCCAGGCAACGAATGAAAAATAGAAAAAAAAAATCGTGTAGTTTTGAAATTTTGCAGAGATGTCGGAGGGAGTCTCCTGAATAACATACTAAAAGTCCCCGAAGGTGGGGGGTGAGCGGGGGGGGCAGGGGGGCCCGCAGAAGGTCCCAGTTATAGGTTTTTCGCTTATATCTAAACAATGGTGCAACGTAGAGGAAAACTTTCTATATACAAAATTAAAGCTGATAAAATTTCCTACAAGTTTGATTCAGCACATGTCTTCCTATTTCCTATAGTTTTCGAGATATCCGCCAACGAAAATAACAAATTTTCTAAAAAATCTCTTTCGCCTCGCGCTTTTTGACACACTTTGTCTTCTAGCGCTTCAGCCCTTAGGTATACAACAATGTTCTCATGAAAGAAGTTGTAGGGAAATAAATTCACTTTAAAGTGAGTAGTCATTTGTTATTTTGTCTTCAAATTTTCAAAAGTTATAACAATGTAAGTTTCGATCAAATTTCGAGATTTCGAAAGAAAACCGTATATCGCACTTTCTCTATATTTAGGGGTTATATAATTGTATATTAACTGTATATTGTGTATTTACATCATGAAACAAGTGGAGAAATATCACACAACCATAAAAGTTGAATTTATTAAAAATCCGATCATGGTACAAGCACAAGACATGTAATGGAAAATACATTTTATTCCAGACAAGAAAGCAAAAATAGGGACAAAAAAAATCATGTAGTTTTGAAATTTGGCAGAGATGTGGGGGAAAGTGTCCTAAACAACATAGTAAAAGTCCCCATGGATAGGGAGTGAGTGGGGGGGGCACTTTTGAATGTCATTTCTTGCAGTTTTCCCTAAACACACAAAACCTATGAGTTCTAGCAAAACACAGTTTATGCACAAAATTAAACTACATAAAAGTTCTTATAAAATTGATCTGAATGATATTTTTGTGTATTTAATAGTTCACTAAGCCCCTTAAAGCCCAAGTGGTGTAACTCCAGTTTTGGATTTTTTTAGTTATGGTCAACATCCTATTCAGAAAGTGTTCTATTAATAGTGCAAATGGTGTAAGTCATAACTTGCATAGCAACCCTGTAAGTAGGAGCACAATTTTATGCTGTCCATAAAGTCATGTTCTTGGTGACAGACAAAACCTTCAATATCTCAGAACACCAGTAATGTGAGTTACACCACTTGGGCTTTAAGAGGCTCAAATACAAGGATATGAGGTAGGACATAGATCTGGAAATTGTTTTACATACACCTATATATTATTTTTTAATGAAAATGAAAGCAGATGATAATTAAATTATTATGCAAACTAGTTCTTAGAAAAATACACTTACTAATGACGTTACACATAAAACTCAGATGGTAAGGAATTAGATATATTTATTAGATATTGTAAGAATAGTAGGCCTACCTATTACTTTAAATAAATGTTTACTTGTCTACGTGGCTTCTGAGAATATTTGCACATCATATTTTGTCACTGTGCAACTCGGTGTGGTGGAAGATATGGATTCAGAAAAGCTGGTATTAAATGCTCATCCGTTTGTGGAACCTGTCATGGTACGTGCACCAACAAGTATACCATTAAGTTAGAAGGAGAAGAAAAGTTTAAAATTGATGACGTCCAAGCAAAATAAGTTGTTCTGGTACTCTTTAATTAATGTTTTATATGTGTATAAATACTGAATGTTCGGTAGATAGAACAATATAACCCTAACTTATCATACGATGTACAGTACTAGGATTCCAGTATTGGCGACTGAAAAAATAGACAACTGGACATTTATTTAAAGTACTATGTAGGCCTACTAGGTCTTATAATTACTAAATATATCTAACTCTTTACAATTTTTGCAAATTATATTTTATAAGAAAAATATAATGGATAATAGGCTTGGTTTATATTTCTTATAACGTACATTCATGCAATGAGATTTTTGTAAGCCTTATAATAATAATGTGTTTTATTTTTGATGTTTACCTTTAGTACGAATATTATTCTAAGAACTAGTTTACTTGCTTGGCAACATGCTAATTTATTTTATCATCTGCTTTCATTTTCGTTAAAAAATATAATAGTATATAGGTGCAGTAAAACAGAATTTCCAGAACTATGTCATAATTCATATCCATCTATTTCCTGAACTATTAAATACACAAAAGTATCATTCAGATCAATTTTATAAGAACTTTTATGTAGTTTAATTTTGTGCATAAACTGTTTTTTGCTAGAACCCATAGCTTTTGTGTGTTTAGGGAAAACTGCGAGAAATGGCATTCAAAAGTTCCCCCTACCCTCCGCTCACCCCCTATCCATGGGGACTTTTACTATGTTGTTTAGGACACTTCCCCCCCACATCTCTGCCAAATTTCAAAATTACATGATTTTTTTTTGTCCTTGTTTTTCCTTTCTTGCCTGGAATAAATGTATTTTCCATTACATGTCCTGTGCTTGTACCGCGATCGGGTTTTTAATAAATTCAACTTTAATGGTTGTGTCATATTTCTCCACTTGTTTCATGATGTAAATACACAATATACAGTTTATATACAAAGATATAATCCCTAAATATAGAGAAAGTGCGATGTACGGTTTTCTTTCGAAATCTCGAAATTTGACCGAAACTTAAATTGTTATAACTTTTGAACATTTGAAACAAAATAACAAATGACAACTCATTTTAAAGTAAATTTATTTCCCTACAACTTCTTTCATGAGAACATTGCTGTATACCTAGGGGCTGAAGCGCTAGAAGACAAAGTGTGTCAAAAAGCGCGAGGCGAAAGAGCTTTTTTCGAAAATTTGTTATTTTCGTTGGTGGATATCTCGAAAACTATTAGAATTAGGAAGAAATGTGTAGAATCAAACTTGTAGGAAATTTTATCAGCTTTAATTTTGTATATAGAAAGGTTTCCTCTACGTTGCACCATTGTTTAGATATAAACGAAAAACCTAAAACTGGGACTTTCTGCGGGCCCCCCTGCCCCCCGCTCACCCCCCACCTTCGGGGACTTTTAGTATGTTATTCAGGAGACTCCCTCCGACATCTCTGCAAAATTTCAAAACTACACGATTTTTTTTTTCTATTCGGTGTTTTTCGACGTTTATTGACTGGACTATTTGGAGAGATTAAGTTTAAGTCGATCCCTTGTTCTAACAAGAAGAAATGTATGTCAAGTTTATCTATTAAAAACTATTAACAGGGTTAAAAAAAATATTATTATTGAAGTATGAAGTTATTTGGATTAAATTCATTCAAGGAATAATATGCATTAGTTACTAGTTCATGTCGTATAGTTCTACAGAATTTGTTTTCGGACAAATTCTTCACCTCATGGGGAAGCTTATTGAATATTTTGATTCCCATAGCAATGGGACTCATTGCTGTTATTTGAAGATTGTATCTAGTTATTGCTATATTATTTGCTGCTCTTGTTTCATGGTCATGAATATCTTTATTTTTGTTGATATTTGGTTCATTTGTTTTTATCAGTTTAAGTAACTCATATAAGTACATACCAGTCATAGTGAGGATATTATTGTTTTTAAAGATATTTCTGCATGAATGCCTTCTACTTATTTAAATATAATGACAACATAAATTATATTTACCTACGATAATGATGTGTAAATAAGTAACCCGAATAAATATGTTACTAAGTACCACATAAAGTTCTCACGTGTTACAATAATAGTAACACTCGTTTCATACGCACAATCGCGTATTAAAAATGATTTTATTCACTATTAAGAAAAAGACCTGAAATATTTACACAAAACAGTCTCATTTAAAATACGTATTCAGTACTGGCCGTACTAAAATGTATTATATGTATTAAAATGATTAAAAAAAAACCTTTGGAAAACTGGTGATCCGGATATTCGGCGTTTGGACAGTTGGAGTTGTACTGTATATTGCTGAATAGTAAACTTTATTATTTTTCCAGCCCGTGATTGAGTTCCAACAAATATCTGGTTTATACTCCCTGCGTATCAGCATGACATTAAAACTTGAGACCCTAAGGTTAAACGACTACATTACGTGTGGAAAATTAATGTAAATGAGCTTTCAAAGTTTACTTTCACAGAATTATACGAAGTCCATGAAAAACGTCATTGCATTTTAAACAGGCTATAAAAGGAAGTCCAGATGGTAGATATGCATCTCCCATAATCACGAGACTGTGCTTAAAACGTCCATTATAGGCTTAGAGCTACTACTTCCACATGCATATTCCTGCTGGTGTGGTAAAGCAGTTCTGTTGTCTATCTGACTGGGTTCCCTTCTCATACGTGGGTGTATATAAACAATTTGGAAGTTATCTCGACGCCATAAACATTAAACATTTCAATGTCTGTGTGACCTATCCAGTGCAAGAATATGTGAAATTCCAACCAATCGCAAGTCGGCCTGCTATCGCACTTGCATTCTGTTCCAAAGGTTGCGGATTCGATCCCGGCCCTGGTCGATGGCATTTATATGTGTATAAATGTGACATTCCCACGTCTGTAGATTTTCAGGCATGTAAAAGAACTCCTGCGGGACAGAATTCCGGCCCACTGGCGACGGTCACAGGCCCAAGTTGCAGTATACATCCCCGTTGTTAAATAACCATAGAACCTATCAATCAATCGCATCCATCGTCATAATTTTATAATTTTATTTTTATGATTTCCATTTTATCGCATCTACGTGCAATTGTTTTTCATCTAAATTGACATACCATGAGCTCAGAAACATCTTCATACCTATTTTTATAGTGTAGTTAATCAAAAACAATCATTAAACACAGCAACTGGGTAGGCCTAAGATGATTAAGAACAAAAGAAAATATAAAAATGTATGAGGTTAATCTAACCAGCTGATAATACGCACGACATGCGGCACTATCGACAATGTGGCGACGATCAATATATGAATATATCGATTGATTCGCCATAAGCTCTCTCGCTTACTGCGTTGATTATTCATTTTCGTGGTTTTGTATTATTCCTTACAATATATTATTAATAGGCCTATAATTTATCGGTAAAATCCGGACCTCTCTTTATATTAGCAATACAAATTTCACTCATATACCACTCCCCCAATATGGACTAATCTAATATAAAATCCATAGTGTGCATGTGGGTGTGTGGATATTATGTTCCCTATACATGTCTACATTCTTTTGAGCAATTTGCATGAAATTTTGCACACATACCCAGTTCATCCCGGAAAGTAACGCGGTCAACATTAAAATTCAAACAAACTTCTACTCCTCTTGAAAATTATATAATTTCTGAAAATATTCCACTGAATATTTATAAAATGCAATTCAGTTCACATGACAACACTGTATTGTTTAGTGTTCACATAGGGCTTTGGGAGCTACATAATACTGAGCTATAACAAATTCTGATGCTATCGATGTAATAGGCCTACATTGGTGAAAATAATGAACAATTAAATGCACGAAAATAAAGCACAATGTGATGCAGTCACATAACTTTCTCTACCCTCGACGCATGGAGAATATCATTTTCCCACTTCACATTTTGATGTAGAATAAGAGGTCGTATTGCAGGGACAGCTTAATCTAACTTGAGTGTGTGGCAACGAGTATGCTATATCAGAAGTCGGTAAAATATCCTATGCACTGATAGTTGAGAAATAGGGATGTTTATTGTAATCCAAGCATGTGAAAAGAGACAAAATAGGGTGGGACATTTTTACTTCTTCTGCCCGTACCATAGGTACTACAGGTAGAGGAAGTGTTGTTTTCGACCCTCAAATTCAAAGTTTAGTTTTTAAAATAAATACACGTTTCAAGGCCCCCTGAACCCAAAAATACTATTTTTGAAACATGTCTGTGTAAGTCTGTCTGTGTGGATGTTTTGTGAACAGGTTAGATCCAAAACGGAAACTCGAATGAAAACAAAATTTCGTATTTGGGTCAGGTGCCTACTAAAGATGTGAGCCGAAGATTGGCGACAAGTTTCTCTTAATTTAAGGGGACTTTACATGAAGAAATGTTCGGTTTTCGCGATTTTCTCGAAAACAGTTGTAAGGATTTTCTTTAAATTTTGCACATGGGTTGCTTATACTAAAAGCTAAAACTTTTATTTGAAACATTTTTTCGGACAAATTCTCTGAAGGGTAGTTAAAAGCGACCCACTGTGAATACGCGCCCTTTGCAATACAGCCTCTTGTAACGGAAAATCGTACGAAAACAAAATTTTGTATTTGGGATAGGTACCTCCTGAGGCTGTGACACGAAGATTTAAGGGGACTTTATATGAAGAAAATTTTGTTTATTTTTTTTTGCGATTTTCTCAAAAACGGCTCCAACGATTTCCTTTAAATTTTGTACATGGGGTGCTTATACCAAGAGCAAAAACTTTTATTTGAAACTATTTTCAAAAGGACTTCACTCAAGGGTGGTTGTAAGCTATCCATTCTTTGTAGAAATTTGCCTAGTGAACAACTCAATACGCGGATATTCATGGCCTCTTATTCTATATAAGTAACTTACGTGAAGTGAGAAAGATGTATTGTTGGCCATGCTTACAGTAATTAAATATCTGAGGGGAATATTCGATAAATTTCGGAAATTATTCTTAACGGCGGAAAGTTAAATAAACGTTTGCAGTCACTTGTTCTTGTCCATAGCCTGCGTTCTTAGTCGCAACATTCAAAAAAGGGGCTGTAGCATATATTTATAGCATAATTAGCGTAAAATTGTGACTTGCGATTCTGCACAAGGACATGTGAATACTGCTAACTTTTATTTGGGCAGAGGAAGTTATGTGACTCTCACATAAGATTTTTAGTTCTTTGTTCGTAGTAAATTCTTATGTCCTAGGTATTTGGGGAAGAAAGTGTAAAATCTAAATTGATTTTAGTTTGTTTTTAGCCCCGAAATGGTTGTATGACAACATGAAAGTGGGAAGATTAAACATTCCATATAGAGAATAAAATGTTATGTTATCGGAATTTCTATTTTTTCTTATTTCAACCCCTACCCGACATGGAGTGCAGAAGCAATGGGTTACAAAATTCTAAATCCTATATGAGCAACATATAGCTATTTGAAGCATTTTACAAGGGAATATGCCTAATTTTAGTGTGATAGGTCGTTTATCTTCGCTTCAAACTCTTGATACCTGTATAAGGACATACATTTTGAAAATCGAAAGTCCTCCATAAGGTAATTTCGAATTAAACATTACAAAACCCGGGCGACGCCGGGCCTTTTAAGCTAGTAATGTATAAGAATCAATCTGAACTCAAATAATAACAATGCTTCCTTTTGAACCCAAGCTCCTTATCGTGCAGGAATTATCAATATCACGTTTCCAACATTATTGAGCAGATGGAAGGAAAAAATGGCTGTCAAAAATGATGAATATAATGGAAACAACAGTAATCTCCTAGAAGAAGCATCAAAAAACAAATTCGCCTAGGAGAGCTTTGTAATAAAGATGTGAATGATATGTATTTGAAGATGTAATTAAACATTGTGTAATATTCATTTCATTTATAGTGTAGCATGAAATACGATTGAATCGTTCGTTCGTAAAACCCGATTCCCATAAAACTGAACAAACCGTTAATTTCCTGGGCAATTTTATCATAATATTGTTATTATTTTGAAACTATACACGAATTTCACTGATTGAAATGAGGTTCATTCACAAGCTTTTGTGTTATTGGAGATCGGTCGACTTGAACAGTTTTAAATTCTGGATTTCTGAAATATATAAGTAAATATAGGCCTAGATGATATATGAAACAACTGTTGTTTAATGTTAATTATAATTTTTGTCCCCATCGCACTGAACGCTCGGGCATTCTTAAACATTAATAGTCACGCTTATCTGAAACGAAATAAACACATTTGGTTTAACCCAATCAAAAATAAATATATATAAATATATTTATCCTGTACAAAATGAATGAAAGTACGTGAAAATTTTAAATGACTCACATCCCCTTTATCAAAACATTTCATACAATGAGACTGACTAGTTCAATTCACAATAATTAATTTGAATAAAATTATTGACTGTTAATACCTCCTTGTGCATGGATCAAAATTACTCGAAAAAGATTCAATTTATCAAGGTGGTACTTCAATTATAATAAAATTCGAATATTTCACTAAATATTTCTCATTTGAAGATTTTTCCGGAGGGAAAAAATTAGCTTCAACCTCCATGAATTATGTGTAATTGGTTATATTTATAAATTGAAACAAAAATATTTGTGTTCACTTTTTAAGGCTCTGTTTTGACCAAGAGTTGGGCTGTTGTGTGTAGATTATTTCTGCATAAATTTCACAGGAATCCGACCAAAGGTTCAATAATGTTTGCGATTTTAATCATAAAGTGTGAGCATTTCCATTTCCAGCCGGGAATAACCCGAGTTGGAAACGTGACGTTCCGCACTCAAGTGCCGTGATTGGTCTATCCCGGAATAGGCTACGCAACCTCTGTAGTTTACTGATCTTGGCCAGTTCGTGTGCCTTTATAACGTTTTGATGTAAGCAACTACCACGACGCCCTCCATCTTGTGATGCGCACTATTGGGACCATTGGGAACTCGGATCGATTCGTGGACTGTTTATTCATCTAGTATGGCGTGATCTTTCGGCTGAAAGAATGTTGTCAACAAAGCAAGAAAATAATTATTATTTACAAGTTACAGTTTATTCGTGGAATAGTCTTAATAAATCATACTCGAGATTAACTATGCTATTATTCTACCTTGGCCATTGAGAATAGCTTGCCGGCGCGGTGGCTCATGCTGTAGCGCGTGAGCCTGGCATGCTTGCGGTCCTGAGTTCAAATCTCGGGCTCGGCGGGTGTGTCATTCGTGGTGGACGAAGCCGTGCTTTAGGGGGTTCTTCTCGGGGTTCTCCCGTTTCCCCCTTTCATTCCACCAACACTCTCCACTTCATCTCACCTTTCCCCCTTTCCATCCTCATCCAGTTTCCACTTCTGGCATCGGGTCTGCTTCGGCAGTCAGAGCCCTTTGGGGGCCTCTCCCGTTCTCCCCGCTGCTTGTGGTCAAGAGGTTGTTGGTGGTGTGTGCCACGAACCTGTCGGGGCTCCCGGTCGGAGGTACCGCAGGGGGTGGCGCACACGTGGCATGGTACTAGGCTTGTTGGATGTAGGGGAGTTCCGTGGGGGCTCACGGGGGCTTTGCGAGTCCGGGGCGGCCTGTGGGCATGCAACTCATCCCATCCCGGAGGTAGGTACAATAAGTCGGTAACGGCTGCGGTGCTTAGGGGCGTTCCCACCCCGCCTTAAAGGGCACAAAATAGAATAGAATAGAAATAGAGAATAGCTTAATTGTTTAAAATTGTCCAATCAGAATCACACTGACTGATATGAATTCAGGCATGTGATAGGTTCCATACACATACACATTTAGCATTTCCAACTCATGATACATTATGATAAATAACTCTAGGCTATATACAAATGCATTAAGCAACAAATATAGAAATTAAAAAAGAAATCATTATTTCGTGCCAGAAAGGCCGAGATCTCAATTTTGATTTCACTAGTACGCCACAAACACAACGGAAACTTTGCAAATATCAATGAAGCTACTGGTGACCTGATCTACAAACACGGAACTTAATAAAACGATGTAATGCAGCTAATACCGAGACCCTGCTAATTCATAAGTAACGACTACAATATTCACCGTATATCCATGACAGTAATGATTAATTGAGACTTTATCATAACGAATAAGTACATTAAAAAAAACAGTACTACCCGAAATAGTTTTCACGTCATTTATTCATTAGCATCAGCTTATCTTGAATGAACTTTTAATTAGTAATTACTCAAGAGGCATAGTGTCATCAATCTAAACATTTTGTTCGGCCACTAAAATGTTGATGGTCACAAGAAAAAAAATATGTGAAGTAACAAGGAGAAAAACTTGAAATACCAGTTAGATCTAATGACCCGATGTGGAGGTCTTAATGACGCGTGAACCGTTTGAAGTTTTAAGATTCTCCCGTGAGGATTTTGCCGAAGTCATACAACACGCCCATTAGCAAGAGAAGAGCTGTTTGCATTCCAGTTAAGTCTTTGAGGGTGTGGAGTCGTGGTGTGACAGAATTATAAAATACTAGTCACAATTCTAAAGCTGCGTCTCCATTGATATACATTTAACACCAACATGTCAATATTAACAAGTTGATATTGACATGTTTATTGCAATTTCGCGTTCCAATTCACTTGACATGCAAACTCAGCGTGTTGCACTTAACATTTTCAGATGTTGATTTGTTTTCCGGAGAAAATGGACAACATGTCAAGCCAATTGACTATTCGGTCAATATCGGCTTTGTTTCGGGAATTTCCGGGAAACGAAAAGCGATCGCCAGCTTAATCGGCTTTGGTTCGGGAATTTCCGGGTGAACAAAAAGCAGTTGACAGCTTCCTCAATATTCCCGGCATCCATTTTGTGTTATGTGAGTATTTTGTATATCAGTGTTCTCAATAGTATTGCATCTACTTTTAAAATTATTTTTTATGGCATACTCCATTGTTGAAAAATGTTATAGTTATTTTGAAAAGATCAAGACATCTGTACAAAATTAGTATTTAAGAAAGTCATAGACAGTTAACAAGAAGACAATAACGAGTATATAAAACTACTCTCATTTTGATGGTAAACATTTAACATATGTTAACTGCAACATGTTTGTGTTAAATGTATATCAATGGAGACGCAGCTAATGCAACGTTCTCACTGAGGAACTTGTTGCAGGGATACGTGTATGGCAAGCTATTAAACATGTTCCTACAGTCTGATTTAAACAACATGCGACTTGTGACAGTTGGTGGAAAGGTATTTTTCTATGGCTCTGCTAAAGATATGCGAAATGTTTGCAATTTGGAGCACAGCTAACCAGCTGACGGACGCTAAAATACAAGTAATACAACGTAACACAGCGCAGTTCTCCCAATTTTCTGCTTTGAGTGATCTGTCTCAAGTCGCAGGTTGTTTAAATCAGACTGTAGTCCCCGGCACAAACAGTTGAATAAAATGTACCACAACATTATGCAACAGGCGTATAATGCCATTTATTAAGATACAATTATGTTTATGAAACGAACAAGAGTTTCATAATTTTCATACGAGTATTTTAATGACCATTATAAGCAAGTTTCATACGACTGTTTTTATTTGAACATAATTGAAGCGTTTACTTTTTCAGGGGTCTAAGTGCCAAAAACATGATTTTTCAGCTGATAATCTTAAATTGATCTATGCACCAGACCAATGCATTTCAGAAGGGGGCCCAAGGTCCAAGGAAAGCCACGTTAGTAGCAATAAATTCTAAGATATACTGGGTGTTCGAAAATTTATATTACAAACCCAGTGGCGGACACAAAAATTTTTTTCAGGGGGGGGGGATTTGAATAGGTAGAAAGAATACTAAAAAAAATTAATCAACTTACATATATAATTAGTTTATAAAACTGGCCACTTAGAGTACATTTCTTCAAATTTCGGGGGGGGGGGATGTAACCCCCTATCCCCCCCTGCGTCCGCCACTGTACAAACCTATAAAGCTAGTTGGAGGGGACTTAGTAGACACTATTTCGAATAGGAACCCATGTCCGGAAACGGTACGGTACGTTTCCAGACATGGGTTCCTATTCGAAATATTGTCTACTAAGTCCCCTCTACTAGCCCTAAATGTTTGTATTATGAATTTCCGAACACCAGGTAGAGCTGGGTCTATCTCGGGCATGTCTTTCTGTGACTGTATGTCATGTTTTCTACACAATCACGATTTTGGCACTTATACCCTTATAAAATTAAACGCTTCAATTAGTATAAATGTTTAAATTTTGATATTTTAGATTCACGCAAACGAACCGGCTACGCTTTAGCGCGTTGACCTTCACGAAACAAGTTACTGAGCAATCGATAAACATGCAACTTGAGAAATGTTCGCATTATTTATTGAAGAGCGTTTTGCTAAATGTAATCACAGATGACCCCGTCCAGTTCTCATGTTTATTTCAAAGAGGATTTCCTTTATACTCCACCTATACAGAGACACGCTTCCTTTAGGGTTTGCTTTCTTTTGATACAGGAGCTCCAACGCAAATTACAGGGAGACTCTTCGCTTGTATTTCCATTTTCTTCTCGGCACGAAACAAGACAACGTTTGATGAAGGAAACTAAATTACTGTATACATTTTAAAAGAGCGGGAAAATTGAGTAAGGATATTGTTCAGGTCTGTTGAAGTATTCATGGAATTTACATGCTTAAGTAATATAGCCTAGGTCTACTCTGTGAACAAGTCTCCAACATACAAAGCTATTCAATGCCAACTCAAGACAACCTTGTGAAAATGCTACATAATATAATTTTATTTTTATTTTAGCTGTGTATAAACTCCTTTTGTCGGCTGCGGTGGTCTGGAGGTAGCGTGGCCGCCTCTAGATCCGAAGGTCGCGGGATCAAACCCGGCCGCAGTCGATGGGGTTTTCAGGACGTAAAAATCCTGGACACGGAGTCCTCCGGGAGGGACTTTAAACTGGAGGGCCCGCGTCGTAGATTTATGGCACGTAAAAGAACTCCAAGCCTAAAGAGCCTCTGGACAAAATTTCTCGGCCCTTTCACGTCCTAGTAACACTTTAGTTTCCGGAGGGGGGTTCAGGGGCGATGGGCTTACCACCTGTCCCTCTGCCCTCTCTAGGAAATTAAGCGTAACAAAATTCACACAGGTACAGAAACCTCCACTTGGAGGCCCTTCGCCCCAACATGGGGGCCCAGGATTCGAGAGAGAGAGATACTCCTTTTACCTATGAGGCCATATCAAGAGTTCAGGATCTCTATCTATACAGGAGGGTAGGCCATGGAACTATTGTCAATTATTTTCTACTGTTAGTGTATTTTATGGAGTAAATTTCAACTGATATTAATTTAAATGGCTATGATACAGACTCAAATGGTGAGGATGATTCGTGGTATGTAAATAATAATCAAATCGAGATTTCCTTTACGACTATGAAAAAAAAACTGATGGCAAATTGACTGGTTACGTGATTTGAACCTTGGACTTCCCAAATGCGAATCTCCGCCACCTCGCTTGGCATAATGATTTTTAATGAATCTATTATAAACCTAAACTCTTTATAAGTATAAAATTAACATGACAGAGCCCACGTGTAAATCAGTTTAAAATCTCTTGTATAGAGGGGGAAAGCACTTCTATAACGGCAATACGTCTAGGCCAGGGGAAGTCAACTACGTCTTGTGATGACATTTGTGGAGCAAGTGCTTGCGGATCCCTTGTGTGTGACGTCAGCAAGAGCGCACGGTAGTAGGGGTGTTTAGAGTACGCTAGATTTAGGTACTAGAGGACCTATTCACTTTAGCTCTGTGGGTAGAACAACTTCTGGTTGGATATACGGAGCATTTTCAAAGTTAATGCAAGTACGCGATCCTGATAGTGTTCTCTCTGCAGAACATGTGTTAGTTCTGCAAAAATTCTTCTTCAGTTCGAATCGAGGTTTCAGGATGTGGAAAACCTTTCTCCAATGTTTAAACTTTTTGCTACTCCATATTCAGTTAATGTCAAAGACGTTCCTTGCCGGTATCAGTTGGAACTGCTAAACTTACAATGCGACGATCTGTTAAAGGACAAATACGAACGTAAAGTGGTCTTGGGTAACTTTTACAGAAATTTCTCTGAAACCAGATTCCCGAAACTTGCCGCACGAATATTATGTAATTTTGGATCGACATGTGTGGCCGAACAATTTTTTTCACTAATGAAATGTGCAAAGCTCAAATCAAGAAGTACATTGTCAAATCACAACCTAAATGTAGTCTTCGATTAAATATTGCTCAAACATTACGTCCCAACATTGATAAACTTGTTAAAGAAAAAAGAGACAGGAAAGTCAGAAAATAGTTACTGTAATCTTGTATCATCTAAGGTGCAGACGAGCTTGTATGGTAATTAATTCAGTTCATTTATTATTATTTTATTGTAGTGAATTATGTTAATTCAAATGATAGTATTGTCTATTTTTGTCAAAGAACATAGATTTTGTGGAAAGGCAATTGTTCTCACAGAATAGAAAAATAGAATAAACTACTGTGCTGTAATTAACCGATAAACTATCAAGAAAATCGATTGATGTTTCATTAACTCGGAAACACGTATTACGTAAGTTCTAACCCCCTAAATTCCCGCTGCCCGCAATAAAAATGCCCCTCTCTTCCCCCCTGTTCACTGATACCAACACTTCACATACTCCTCGCAGAGGTATAACACGAGCAGTCAGAGCAGAAAGCAGTGACGCCACAGAGCAACCTTCTGTCTTCCCCTGGTCTAGGCTGAACGACTGAAAGTAAACACACGCCAAAAAGCCTTTCCAGGGGTCGAGATAAAAATAAAAATGTGAGGCAATGTAAACAATACATCGCAGCAATAAATAGAAATTTAATTATGGTTTTAGTTCTGTGTGGGAATCCTCTAGTTAATGTTTTCAGAAAAGGAAATCGCTATCTGCAAAATTACGCTTCCATTCCATTTGAAGTACGGTAATCGATCACAGGTGAGGTCCAAGATCTGCATTTTCAGTAAAAGTGGGTAAATTAGCCTGCAATATAACGACGTTAGGTTAACCTTATGCAATTTTACTTCCTCTGCCCGTACCATAGGTTCTATAGGTAGAGGAAATATTGTTTTCGACCCCCAAATTCCATGTTGAGGTGTTAACAAAAAATACACGTTTTGAGATTCCCTGATTCCATGTGAGTGTGTGTCTGTCTGTCTGTGAACAGCCTAGCTAAAGAACTGAACATCTTATGAAAACAAAGTTTTGTATTTGGGTCAGGTACCTTCTGAGGATGTGAAACGAAGATGGCGATGACTTTATCTTATTTTAAAGAGGGCTTTACATGAAGAAATTTTCGTTTTTCACGATTTTCTCGAGAACGACTCTATCGATTATCTTTAAATTTTGTGCATGGTGTGCTTGAAACATTTTTTGAAAAAATTGTCTGAAGGGTAGTTATAAGTCAAACATTCGGAATATGCGCTCCTTTCAATATGGCCTCTTGTTCTATATCATAATGTGAGATGAGAAAAATGTATTGACCATACTTAAAGTAAATAGAGTTACAAGAATGCATCAATGAGATTTTATTTGCCTTATGTATCTTTCGGGGATGCGATGTGATGTGGTAACGACAATCTCTTCATTATTATATTCAACTGAACGACATTCTGCAGAAAGGAACCAACCCTTAAATTTAAAAAATCGGAATAGATGATAAATTTTTGCTACTCAACTATGTATTTACGTTGTGCAAACTAACCAACCCTCTTCATCCATTTATATCCCATCTATTAAGCACACAAAACACACTGAAAAGATCCAGGTGGCTTTTTATTTAACTTTAAGTGTCTGTTTTTTAGCTTAAAAATCATGTGGATTGGTTCCTTTCTGCAGAATGTCGTCCAATTTACATGAAGAGAATGTCTTAGGCCTACATAATGTACTAAATTTATACTTAAAAACATAATGCATAATACATTAAATATACATATGTATACATAATGTATAATATATTATACTGAGTGGCTAATTTTTATCTGGGCAGGGGAAATTATGTGGATCTCGCATACGATTTTTTATTATTGGTCTGTGAATTGAATTTTAGTCCTAGGCATAGAGATCTTCATTGTGCGTTAGATTTAGGTTGCATCCCTTTTCTGATTTATCTAAAATGCTCAAACGGTTTAATTTTACCCAAGCTATGGTAATATTGAATTTTGAAAGAAATGTTTTGAAGTGTATATTATTCTTATTTCTGTAAAACAATTAACTAAAAGTAGAGCATCAGTTATAAAATATTGTAATTATTAATAACTTATCACATAATAAGATATTACTATAACAGAATGAGATCACAAGTGTTAGAACACACGTATACACTCAGATGACATTCATTACCCTAAGCCAGGCCCTTCAACTTGCGGTCCTTGAAAGTTGTTATTGGGCCCGTGGTACGAAAAAGAATAAAACTGTTAACTGAGTTTTGTGAGCATGTTTATGAACTATTTAATGCCGGTTGTCGACCAAGAGCTAAGCTAACTTAGCTTAGCTCACATACAGTGAGGGATTTCATATATACTTGTGCCGGATTTTGTCGACACAACTACGTATGAAATCCCGTACTGTATGTGAGCTAAACTAAACTAACTTAGCTTAGCTCTTGGTCGACAACCGGCATTAATCTTTGAACTTGATCCGTCGCTTCGAAACAAAACTAGAAAAGCTATGACTTTTTTTTTAGATGGAGTTATTCCCAGCTGAGAACTGTCGTTCTTCTGATCACCAGTATTTTTGGAAGTTTATGGAAGTACATTTTCGAGTATGAAATGAATAGAGGATAACTTCCTAGTTAAGACAAGAGCTGCTAATACAGAAGTGGACATATCCGCTCAGTTAAAGAAAAGTTAGCGCCTTAGTGTTACCCGCGTGTCAGTTGACTTTCAATAAATTGTATTATGATTGGTTTCACCAAAATGTAACTGGTGTGAAAAAACTGTATTTGTGAAAATAAATATTTCCTTTTCTAAAAATTGTATAACTAACATTAAGATTTCTTGGGTGCTTTTTCTAAGTGATGAACTGGTTAAGTTACTACGAATGTAGTTCCACAAGTTAGACAAGCATCCAGGCTTACATGAGGCTGATATGCACATTTAGTTGCCTCAGCTCTGTCGGATCAGTCGAGAAAGCTACTTAATTTCGAAGAGAAAATGTATCACAGAAAATTCTGAAGTCTTTTTGCAAACTGCTATTGTAAATCTTAAAAAAAGCCATTGCAGATGTTTCCAAAAACAGTGATAAATTAACATTTCTCGCTAAAAGCTGCTTCTTATATCATTCCTATTCTTTCCAGTTTGCATTTTCTGGATTTTAATCCAGTGGTCCTCCGAAAAATCCTATAGCAAATTCTGTTAGGCACACTAGCCTACAATTTTCTTTATTTTATCGAAAATGGCAGTGACTACTTTGTATAAAATTTGTTCAATGAATTTATACTACGAGCAAAAACTTTTGTTTCAACATTTAATGAGAACAATAAACGAGCTAAAACATTAAATGTTGAAACAAAAGTTTTAGCTCGTAGTATTTTCACAAAATTTTCTGAAAGATAATTATAAGTCAGTTATCGTTCGTAAAAGCTCAATTACGATTTAAAGCTTAAGAGATAAACGATACTTCTCTCCACGAAGAGAAGACGTGAGAAACTAGTATTGCCCGTTTTTAGGGCAAAGAAAGTTATGTGAGTGTATCACATTAGTTTTTTTTTTCCTAGTTGATTTTCGTTTTATTTATATTTTGACTAGGCTGTATGGTCATCACTGCTTCGAACTATAAAGTTACTCCCACATTTCGTCCGGGTGACATATAGTAAGTGTTCCTTGTGGTGCTGTGCTGCGGTCCCACAGGGCTACCAACTTTCACAACATTTCCCTCAGTTTATTGTTCACCTTACATGGAAGCGTTATGCAGAGTCTCCAGGGCCATATCATGCCTTACTGCTGTTGATGGTGTAGGAGAATATGCGAAGGTAAATAAGAGCTGGTTCATTGAAAAATAGAATATAGTACAGAGTATCCAGAATAAAGAAGACGTCGAGAAGACATAATACAGACCACGTCTTTATAAACAAAACAGCTACATTACTGATATTATTAAATAAATCGTGCAAAATATGTTGAACAGACTTACTCCAAATTAAATATATTAATGCATTTCCCCTTGCAGCGATTAACACCGTGGGTTGGATATGGGCACCAATTAATTATTTTACTAATTACAGGAAATTACAGGATAAATGAAGGATTCAAGACTTAATCAGGGCTAGTCAGATGCCATTTGTTAACAATGGTTTATTGCCTAAAGGTTGACACTCTGGCATAGCTCGCCAGCTTAAATCTATATAATAAACAACAACAGATCGTACATTATGGAGGGGGGAGTCCCCTCAGCTAAACATGAGTCTTCGCACATGAATGTTTTCTTCGGCAAAAAAATGAAAAGAAATTAAGATTCTCTTTAAACAACGAACATCTATTTCAATAATGCTTGCAAAATAAAGTTAGAAAAGCTGTTTACATGAACATCAGAACTGAAAGGAAAATTATATGCTATTTAGCAGTCAATATTATAGTTATTGCAGTTAACGCAAAATCAATAATCACTCTCAAACTTCATTGGGATATGAAATGTGGAATAATCAAATTGACAAGTTAGTTGTTACTTTAGTTTCTGTAAGATGGAAAACTGAAATAAAGTGACATGCCACATACGAATATAATCCAGCTTCACTGAAATAAAGTAACATGCCACCCATGAATATAATCCAGCTTCACTGAAAAAAAAATAACATGCCACCCATGAATATAATCCTGCTTCACTGAAATAAAGTAACATGCTACCCATGAATATAATCCTGCTTCACTGAAAACAAAGTAACATGCCACCCATGAACATAATCCTGCTTCACTGAAATAAAGTAACATGCCACCCATGAATATAATTCTGCTTCACTGAAATAAAGTAACATGCCACCCATGAATATAATCCTGCTTACTGAAACAAAGTAACATGCCACCCATGAATATAATCCAGCTTCACTGAAAAAAAAATAACACGCCACCCATGAATATAATCCAGCTTCACTGAAATAAAGTAACATGCCTGATATGAATATAATCCTGCTTCTCTGAAGAAATAATATGCCACCCATGAATATAATCCTGCTTCACTGAAATAAAGCAACATGCCACCCATGAGTATAATCCTGCTTCACTGAAATAAAGTAACATGCCACCCATGAATTTAATCCTGATTTCAAAAATGTAACATCTACGTTTCGTGTTTATGTGTCATTGCTTTGCAATAACAGCGCAAACATCAAACTGGGGATCATGAAGCATTTTGTCAAAGCCTTGGACAAAAGTAACCCTTGCTTTCATATGCATGCAAACTTCCACATTTATCAGATGCAAAAAAAAAAAAAAAACTTGAATTTTAATGAGGGACGTCATGACGAAGTTCCTACGAAACAAGAATTTAATGAAATCGGTGTTGGGGTGTAGAATGAGCCCGAAACTGCAGTTCCTTAACTTTCCGGCTGTTAGTGAAGAGCCGGAAGATACATGAAGGAGGCAGAAAGAAGGTGGCTACCTACTGTTGGTGTTTGAAAAGATGGCAATCATACTGCAGCCCAGCGGCCAATCCAAGAAAACATCTAGTGCTGTACACATTGAGGAGACTAATCGCATTTACACATTGGATTTCTTGCTCACACTTTGCTGCTACAGCATAGAAATCATAAATGTATGTATATCAGCATGTATATACGGCTCCAGATACTGGCACATATCGATGAAAGTTCTGTTTATTTGGGCAGCGCTCACAAAAATAGTGGAATGCGTATGTGTTCGACTGTTTAAAAATATTATTTTATTTTTCCCTGTATAACATTTCCACACTTATACTAAATTTTACAGTACCGGTACTGTTTATCGGGGAAGAATATACTTTATTTTGGTCTACCTCCTGTAACAAAACGTGACGTGGTACGTAGAAACAGACACCGGATTCGTGTTCAGCGACAGAAAATTAGTTACAATCACCTATCACACCACTTGCCGCAGGAAGTTTCAAAATGCTAGGTAGTGTGACTTCTCCAACTATTCAATGGATTTGGATTTCCAACAAAATAAATCATAAAGAGAGTGCAAATTAAGTAAAGTAAATATAGTATATAACCTAAGCCCTCTTTATTTACTGCTGTGTAAACTGGGAATATTGTTTTGGACCTACGTAATTCAGTAAATAATTGTATGTAATTTTTATGAATTCAGATATGTTCAGAATGTTAGGGTAATCTACATTTGAGCTACTACCTAGGTACATATTATTACCATTGTTCTTACTCGTATTTTGCTTATTTTGAACGCATTAACTGTAAGCCTAGCCTATATAGATAATATCGCATGTTTAAGATCTTTGGGTTTACCAATACCAATACATGTCTGTATCCTTTTCTATTATTCTGTGACGTCTTCTTGAATGATATTCAGTTTAAATGGTTATAATATTCTGTAACATAGGGGCAATGGGTCATGGAAAGGAAACAAGTCCTACAAGTCCCGGCTTTGCCAATGCCAATTAGGAAAATTAGGAGATTTGCAAGTCAAATTTGCAGGCCGCGAGGTCTGAGTTCTCTTAGCTCTCCTATTTTGCTCGAATTGTAACAGGTATACTACATTTCACAACAATAAAGCAATCGAAGCTTTCTTGTTATTATGAAACAAAATAATAATTACCGAGCGAGGTGGCCGAGATGGTTACGTCTTGGGACTCGCATTCGGGAGGTCCCCACTTCAAATCCCGGGGCCAGCCAATATTGAGATGGGTTTTTTCATGGTTTCCCCAGTCGCAAAGGCAAATGCTGAATTGGATATTTACATACCATGAATCAACCTCACCATTTCATCCTGTATCGTAACCATTTAAATTAAAATCAATTGAAATTTACTCCATTAAATACACCGAGAATAGAAACAAACAATAGTTCGATGGCCTACCCTACTGTACAGACACAGATCCCGAACTCCTGATATGATCTCGAAGCTCAAAGGAGTATAAACACAGCTGAAAAAAAATAACGTCATTCATATTTTGATACTGTGCATTGAAGCCACATTCGTCTCGATACCTATTAATATGAAAAAGTAATGAGTTGCCTCTACAACTTTACTGTACCAGCTTTCGTGTTTTTTCTACCGTAATTAGCTCTTTTATTACGCATGGACGGAAGTACGTTTTCCTCTACCTAAGTACCTACACCAAAAGTGTCATTCTTGGAACTGATTTGAGTTACGAAAGGCTAATTACAAAGAAAATAAAATTAGGTAAACTGATATATCAAAGTGCCAGAATGCTTTGGTGTAATCCCTATAATATAAAGCCACAAGGCTGACTGACTGACTCACTCACTCACTCACTCACTCACTCACTGACATTAATGTTTGCCCACTTCCAGATGAGCTATAAACTTGAAATTTGGTGCACGTATAGCTTTTAGGCTGTAAACCACAGGAAAATTCCAAAAAGTTAATTTTTTTAATTTTTAGCCCTAAAAACCCTCCGAGAAAGGGCTCGGCTCGGCACACCGATATTAATGTTTGCCCACTTGCAGGTGAGCTAGAAACTTGAAATTTGGTAAACATATAGCTTTTAGGTTGCATATCACAGGAAAATTCCAAAAAGTTAATATTTTTAATTATTAGCCCTAAAAACTCCCTTAAAAGGGCTCGGCTCGGTTCACCGACATAAATGTTTGCCCACTTCCAGCTGAGCTAGAAACTTGAAATTTTGTACACATATAGCTTATAGGCAGTAAACAACAGAAAAATTCCAAAAAGTTATTTTTTTTCAATTTTTAGCCCTAAAAACCTCCGAAAAAGGGCTCGGCTCGGCTCACCGACATTAATGTTTTCCCACTTCCAGATGAGCTAGAAACTTTAAATTTGGTATACATATAGCTTTTAGGCTATAAATCACAGGAAAATTACAAAAAGTTTATTTTTTAAATTTTTAGCCCTAAAAAGGGCTCGGCTCGGCTCACTGACATTAATGTTTGTCCACTTCCAGATAAGCTAGAAACTTGAAATTTGGTACACATATGGCTTTTAGGCTGTAAACCACAGGAAAATTCCAAAAAGTAAAATTTTTTAAATCTTTAGCCCTAAAAACCCCCGAAAAAGGGCTCGGTTTCCATGGCAACGGTATTATCAAACTGTGTTTACGTATGGCTCTGAAAGTTTAGAAATAATTATTTCCGTAAACCTAACGGCGTGGTCGAGATAGTAACGTCTTGGACTTGCGTTCTGAAGTTTCTGGTTCATCATAATTAAATCCAATTAACATATTTTTGTCCAGAACTAACAAAATTTTCTTCTATCTGTTAAAGAAATTTCATAATTTATATTCTTTAATAATAACTCGGAGATGAAGTCCCGCATTCTTTACAACATATTACAACCAATTTTACTTGAACTTTTCTATGATTTCCGTGGTCGTAAAGGCAAATGCCAGATTGAATATTTACATACCATGAATCTTAGTCGCTATTTCATTTTGTATCATGTCTATTTCAGTTGAAATTTACTCCATAAAATACACCATAAATGTATGTACACTGCCAGTTGAAAATTCCGAGAAAAAAAACCAAAGTCATGTACAAGTAGCATGTCATAATTATCTTCTACCGCGAGAAATATAAAATCTGGTAGGCTCTAAAGACCTCTGAGGCATTAAAATTTGCCTGTTTTATCATTACTGGTAGACGGTATTATTGTTAGTGGTTGTAGTAGTAGACCTATTTCTAATTTGGTATTTAATGAATAAATGTTTTACTAATTTTGAAAGGAATCTTTCTGTCTCCATTTTTTTGTCTGTTTTTCCGTGGTCGTAAAGGCAAATGCCAAATTGAATATTTACATACCATGAATCTTAGTCCCTATTTCATCTTGTATCAAGTCCATTTCAGTTGAAATTTACTCCATAAAATACACCATAAATGTATGTACACTACCAGTTGATCCAGAAAACTACACTTGGCAAACTGATATATTTTAGCTTGCAACCGATGGGAAAATTTCGAAAAAAAACCGAAGTCTTCCCACATTTATTTTTTCAGGTTTATTGTGGCAAAAAAGGTAATAGCCAATACAGCAGACTAAATACACGCACTCTATCCCCATTGATCTTTTAAAAAACCTTTCCCGAGAATCTCAGCAGGGGTTTGGGGGCGCAGGCCCCAATGAGCGAAGCTAATGTGTACCAAATTTCAAGTTTCTAGCTCATCTGGAAGTGGGCAAACGTTAATGTCAAAGAGCCGAGCCGAGCCCTTTTTCAGACGGCTGAAAATTGAATAAATATATATTTTTTTTAATTTTCCTGCGGTTTACAGCCTAAAAGCTATATGTGTACAAAATTTCAAGTTTCTACCTTATCTGGAAGTGGGCAAACATTAATGTCAGTGAGTGAGCCCTTTCTCGGGAGTTTTTAGGGCTAAAAATTAAAAAAAAAAAATTTATTCAATTTTCAGCCATCTGAAAAAGGGCTCGGCTCGGCACACTGACATTAACGTTTGCCCACTTCCAGATGAGCTAGAAACTTGAAATTTGGTATACATATAGATTTTAGGCTGTAATCCATACGAAAATTCCAAAAAGTATTTTATTTTTATTTTTGCTGCTAAATTATCATCGTACGTTTTACTGGCACATTGAAGACCTTGATATCACAGCAATTGGATTGAAGAATCTTATGAGAAGAAACAAAAACGCAATAAACCAAAGCGGGTTTTACTGGCACATAGAAGGCCTTGATATCACAGCAATTGGATTGAAGAATCTTATGAGAAGAAACAAAAACGCAATAAACAAAAGCAGTTAGTCATCTGGCGATTGTTGGTACAGAATACGTGTTGTAATAATTATACAATATCCTCTTAAAGAAAACGATATATCATTCGTGAAAGGTAAGAACGAATTTTATTTGTAATCCTTCAGGAATTTGTTTATCACATAAATTTGTCATATTATTTATTTTCATCTGATTTTATGATTCCTTTTTTCTCAGGTGTACTTTGACCAGTTAAAATCGTGATCTCTCGCTGCTTTCTTCATTTCTGGCCTGTTTGTTTTCCTCGAGGCTCCCTGGCTTGTGACTTACTGCACATACTGAATAATCAGCTCATATCTCCTTTTCCTATTACTTCAGGAAGTGTTGTGCCGCATTCGGAATTTCAAGTTACCTTCTGATGAATGATAAAAACTTTCCTCCACTTTCGATAGGTACAGCCAACACCGATGGCAACAAACTTCCTAACAAAAAGCATTGTGGCCGACCGATGGCTAGAAAACGAGGTCGACCAAAGGGTTTACCGTCGACTTCTCAAGCAGGAAGTGTTGTGTCTCACTCGGAATGTTCAATTAACCTTGTGGTATATGATAAAAACTTTCCTCCACTTTCGATAGGTACAGTCAACATCGATGGCAACAACATGCCTAACAAAAAGCATTGTGGCCGACCGATAGCCAGAAAACGAGGTCGACCAAAGAGTTTACCATCGACTTCTCAAGCAGGAAGTGTTGTGTCGAACTCAGAATGTTCAAGTAACCTTTTGGTGGATGATAAAAACTTTCCTCCACTTTCGATAGGTACAGCCAACATCGATGGCAACAAACTGCCTAACAAAAAGCATTGTGGCCGACCGATAGCCAAAAATCAAGGTCGACCAAAGAGTTTACCGTCGACTTCTCAAGCAGGAAGTGTTGTGTCGCACTTAGAATGTTCAAGTAACCTTTTGGTGGATGATAAAAACTTTCCTCCACTTTCGATAGGTACAGCCAACATCGATAGCAACAAACTGCCTAACAAAAATCATTGTGGCCGACCGATAGCCAGAAAACAAGGTCGACCAAAGGGTTTACCGTCGACTTCTCAAGCAGGAAGTGTTGTGTCGCACTCAGAATGTTCCAGTAACCTTTTGGTGGATGATAAAAACTTTCCTCCACTTTCGATAGGTACAGCCAACATCGATGGCAACAAACTGCCTAACAAAAAGCATTGTGGCCGACCGATAGCCAAAAATCAAGGTCGACCAAAGAGTTTACCGTCGACTTCTCAAGAGCAGCATCGCGAAGCAGTCAGGCGTTACAGTGAAAAAATCAAGAAATTAATAGACAAGCGGTGCGACGATATTCCCAGTCACATCCGGAAGTTAACAGGGGTGCAGTGGCTCGCTACAGTGAAGCACATCCGGAAGTTAACAGGGGTGCAGTGGCTCGCTACAGTGAAGCACATCCGGAAGTTAACAGGGGTGCAGTGGCTCGCTACAGTGAAGCACATCCGGAAGTTAACAGGGGTGCAGTGGCTCGCTACAGTGAAGCACATCCGGAAGTTAACAGGGGTGCAGTGGCTCGCTACAGTGAAGCACATCCGGAAGTTAACAGGGGTGCAGTGGCTCGCTACAGTGAAGAACATCCGGAAGTTAACAGGGGTGCAGTGGCTCGCTACAGTGAAGTACATCCGGAAGTTAACAGGGGTGCAGTGGCTCGCTACAGTGAGGCACATCCGGAAGTTCACAGGGGTGCAGTGGCTCGCTACAGTCAGGCACATCCGGAAGTTCACAGGGGTGCAGTGGCTCGCTACACTGAAGCACATCCGGAAATTCACACGGCTGCGGTAAGGAGATTTGAACAGTGTGATCCTGATACAAAGCGATCCCGTCACATTCCTGCTGAATTAAGAAAACATGGGTTGATTGCCGGCTATAGTGGTGCACAGCTAAGGTCCATTTCACCTTACCGTCTAAAAATAAATTCTCTTTTAATTCCTGACTGTTATAAATGCCCCAATTGCCGGGCTCCACTATTCGAGGAAGAAAGAAACAGGAAGAAATGGTGCTGTGGACAAGGTGCCTATAATGTTGTAGACTTTCCTCCTATTGATCTGGAAATATATGAACACCCAGATTTCAGAGCTCGGCCTCGGATGTACAATGAAATATTTGCCTTCAGTGCCCTTGTTATTCCAAGTGGATGGCAACACCCAAAGAATGGAATAAGTTTTATTAAAATACTAGGCAAGGTATATCATTGTGTGTATGATCTATCTTATCATGGACCCTACAATAATCCGTGCTCCTTTTACATTGACGATGGAGAAGCTAGAAACAATTGGGCAGAACAAGAAAACCTTAATCATACAGTTGTGAAGGCATTCTCGGATTTCTTGCTCGCCAACAATCCTTATATTCGCCTGTTCAAACAGTTGTATGAGGAACCATCGGAGGATGCCCATTTAATATTTGAAAATACTACAAGGAGAACCCATGGGCCAAATATTGGAGATCGTCCATTAGGATATGAGGTTGCTGCTGTTTTAAGCACTGAGAAGGAGACCTACTATCCTAGGAAAATAGCTATCTGGAAGGTCGGTGAAGGAAAACCCCATACAGTAGACGTTTTCCATCCTCTGTATGAGCCTTTCCAGTATCCCCTTCTATATCCGCATGGTACACCCGGATGGCACATCGGACGCCTTGACAACTTCAACAAAAAGCTTTCCCAGTTGAATTATATAAGATGCTTGCTTTTATCAGATGCACGCTTCAGGCAATTTGAAAGACTTTCTGAAACGTGGCTAATTGATATGTATGCACGCATTGAAGAGGAACGACTGCGGTATTTAAATTTCTCACAACAGAAAGGTAGTAATAACTCCTTAAGAACAGCACCCTTTGACGAACTGCAATCTGTTGTTTCTGAGCGTGCGCAAACTGAGCGAGCAGTTCCTATCCACGAGAACCGCCCGGTCAACAATGACATTCGGTCTGATGAAACTGTTCAAGGCGAGGGCGGAGTTGTTCCTGGGAAGGTTTATTTACCAAGTACTTTTACTGGTGGACCAAGGTACATGAAAGTTAAGTACCTCAACGCTATGGCCTTGGTAAACCGACTGGGCGGTCCGACTTATTTCTTAACCATTACCACCAACGCACGATGGACTGAAATAAAAATGAGCAAGCGACAGGGGTCCAAGAATCAACCAGATGTATGCGCTAGAGTGTTTCATTGCAAACTATTGGAACTTCTTCGTGATATTCGTTCAGGGGCTTTTTTCGGTGAACCAGCATACTTAATGTATGTCATTGAGTTTCAAAAGCGAGGACTGCCACATGCACACATTTGTTTTAGAATTGCAAAACAAGAACTCATTCCAGTTCAAGCTGGTGACATCGACAAGTTCATCAGAGCGGATATCCCGAATGTAGAGGAAGCCGGAGGTAAACTACGTGAACTCGTCTTGGCTAATATGATCCATGGACCTTGTGGTCCCCAGTATCGTACTGATCTTCCGTGTTGGGATGGATCACTTCATAAGTGTACAAAGTTCTTCCCCAAGCCTACATCAGAGTCCACACACATTGACAGCAATGGATTTGTTAACTACAAACGCAATTCTGACAATAAGGCTAATCTTATGTATCGTGGTAGACCTGTTGAAGTTAACGATGCCTGGGTAGTACCTTACAATGCGGCTTTACTACTCAAATACGAATGCCACATCAACTTGGAGATTGCTTCACAAAGAGGAGTGGTAAAATACCTCTTTAAATATATCACGAAGGGTACTCCTTTAGCTAACGTTGCCGTTATCAGTGAATCAGATTTGGTCAACGAAGTAGAAGACTACGTAACAAAACGATACATTGGATCAAGTGATGCAGTATGGCGTATTCTTGAGTTCAATCTCACGGAAAGTGAACCTTCAGTTACGTGTCTTCCTGTACACTTAGATGGGAAACAGTCTGTTTACTTTCGACCTGGAGAAGAAGCGCGAGCAATAGGTCGCAGCTCGTCTCTTTTGATTCTCTACTTTTCTAGACCTAACCTTCCTGAACTAGAGAATTTGACATACACAGAGTTCTATGAGAACTATATTCTCCACACAACTCGCCCAAAGTCATTGACTGTTCCTGTAATTGAATATGCTGATGGCCGTCATTACATTACAAAGCGTCAGAGAGGTAAATGTGTGACTCGAATGTTTTGGGTGTCTCCTCAGCGTGGAGAACAATTTTACCTTAGATTGCTATTGAATGTTTTCCCTTGCCGTGGATATCAAGACTTGATTTCGCGAGGGGGTGTTCAATGTTCTTCTTTTCAAGAAGCTGCTCGTAACCTCGGCCTTGTAAACGACGAACAAGAATACAGGCAAGTGCTTGCGGAGGCATCGGAATTCATGCTTGGCAAAGCTCTACGTTCATTTTTTGTCCTCCTTTGTAATATTGGGGCCCCGGCAGTCTTGTTGTGGGAAGAATTCAAGAATAAACTTGCAGAAGACTTCCTTCATATTGCACCCGATGATCCAGAAAAGGCTTTCGAATTGGCACTTATTGAAATCGATCATTTCCTACGACGTCATGGTTCAAATCTATCTGAACAAGGACTGCCAGTTGTTGAAGATACCACTACTGAGCTTGCCAGAGAAAGGATTGAGTACAGTGCAGGAAATCTCCAATGTTTTGTGCAAGAATGGCTACCAAAGCTTTCTGAAGAACAAAGACAATTTCTTTGTTATCTGAAAAATCTTTCAACTTCTGGCAATTTCCATATGCCAAAAGTGTTGTATCTCGATGGTCCTGGTGGTTATGGGAAAACCCTGATTTTGAAAATGGCTGTAGCACTTTTCCGCTCACAAGATAAAATCGTCTTATGTGTAGCGAGCTCTGGAATAGCAGCCCTAAACTTTGATGGTGGAACTACTGCACACAGTATGTTCCGTCTCCCCTTGGATGTCGGTGACGGTTCTGGATATTGGTCTCTCACCAATGGGTCGCAAAGAGCTGATCTTATTCGAGAGGCTGCCTTAATCATTTTTGATGAAGTTTCCATGGCGAATAGATTTCTAATTGAAATACTGGACAGATCAATGAGAGACCTAATGAGAAACGATATTCCTTTTGGTGGCAAACTTATAATTTTTTCTGGGGATTTCAGACAGTGTGCTCCAGTTGTTACAGAAGCAAAATCTCCTTCTGAAGTAATAAGCGTATCGCTTAAGTCCTCAAGACTCTGGGACAAAATAAAAAAATTCCACCTAACAAAACCTCAACGAACACAAGGGGAAGAGCGTTACTCCAGATTTATCCTTCAAGTTGGTAACAACGAGGTACAGCATGTCACTTTTGGTGAAGGAAAAGATCGACAGACGTTAATACCCTTGTCTGGAGTTGCGTACACAAATTCTTTGAACGAACTGTTACAATTTGTGTACCCCCAAGACGTTCTTTCTAAATCGCATGATGCTTCAAAACGTGCCGTGCTGTGTACAATTAATGAAAATGTCAATGAAATAAACTCTGCCATTCTTCAATCCTTGGAAGGTGATGATTTTCACCTATACAGTGTCGATTGGGTAGAAGACCAGATTGAGGATTCTGCGCACAACCTTGTTGAGCAAGATGTTCTGCATCAAGCGCAGGGTAAAGGCGTGCCACCCCACGATTTACTTCTAAAAGTAGGAGCAGTATGTATCCTAACAAGGAACTTAAATTTTTCAGACCACCTTGTGAACGGTACAAAGGTTATTATTCTTTCCATTTCTCGGAGACTTGTAGTTGTCCGCAGACCAGACAGAGATGAACGACTTGGTATACCAAGAATAATATTTAGGTTCTGCTTACATCGCTCCATAAATATGTGCAGAAGACAATTTCCACTTCAAGTTTGCTATGCCATGTCCATTCATAAAAGCCAAGGACAAACTATCGACGTTGTTGGAGTGGACCTGCGCACTGATGTTTTCAGTCATGGCCAATTGTACGTGGCATTGAGCCGGGTTCGATCTCCGACTCAAATCAGAGTACTTGTACCTTCTGAACGTGTTTTTGAGGGCGTTGCCTACGTAAAGAACGTGGTCTACAAAGATTTACTTTAGTATATAACTTACATTACAGTTGGGGTTTTCTTACCATCAATAAATAAATAAAGAAAATAACTTAATGTAATGAAAATTACTTTGTGGGTATTTATTATGTTAGTCTCTATTAGAACCTACACAAATAATTAGACAGGCTACGTAAATAAATCTCTGGTGTGACATAACCATTATGATGAATTGAAAAATTAGAAAATAAAAAGTATATTAATTCAAGCCATATAACATGTTCTGTCCACAAATAAAAATTTTCCGTCTATCTGCATTCAAGAAATATAATTTTTATTCACATGCTTTCCTTTAATCCATGAGCTTTGTGGTTACCTCATGACTTACTGGTACTCATCAATTTTTGTAGTCGATCTTCGAGCTAAGCTCAAGATCGATTGATTACAGCAGTTTTAGTGCTATGTCGTTGGTGAGTTGGTGGTGCGCCTGCCTTCCACACTGGTGGTCCTGGTTCAAGGCTAAATATATTTGCCGTTTTGCCATAAATCTAAAGAATGACAACTGGCAAGGGGAACTTCAACAACGGTGTCATTTCATTAAAAAAACCAAGAAGGGGGTTCTGGGGCGGAAACAGTATTACAGTGTTCACGTGGAGCTTTGGTAGTTTATATACATTGAAAATTAGCGATAGAAATAACTATTTCTATAAACTGAGCGAAGTGGCCGAGAGTGTAACTCTTGGAGTCGCATTCTGGAGGTCACAGGTTCATAATTAATGCAATCTAATTAATATTTTTCGTCTAGAAATAACAACATTATCTTCTATCTGTGTTATAATTTATAATCTTTAATCATAACTCGTAGACGAAGTCTCGCATTCTTTACAACATATTATACCCAATTTTACTTGGGTTTTTCTACGATTTCCCTGGCCGTAAAGGCAAATTCCAAATTGAATATTTACATACTATGAATCGTAGTCGCAATTTCATCTTGTAACATGTCCATTTATACATATCAGTTGATATTTACTCCATAAAATACACCATAAATGTATGTACACTTCCAGTTGATCTAGAAAACTTAGACTTGGCAAACTGATACCTTTTAGCTTACAACCGACGGGAAAATTCCGAAAAAATCCCAAAGTCTTTCCACATTTATTATTTCCGGTATATTGTGGCAAAAGCATAATAGCCAATACAGCAGACTAGCCAATAGCCAATACACGCACTCTATCTCCCATAGATATTAAAAAAACCTTTCCCGAGAACCTCAGCGGGGGTTTGGGGGCGGAGCCCCCAACGAGCGAAGCGAGTCTATATATATAAAAATGAATGTATGTGTGTGTGTGTGTGTGTCCTTTATGCATTACTACACCATTCATCCGATCGCCATGAAACTTTGGGAAGTTGTTGGGTACATTCCCGGGAAGGTTTCTGTCACACTACATTTTTAATTTTAGCCTTCGTTCGCGAGTTATGAGTGAAAAACGGCAAGAAAACGTGCATTTTTTACGCTTTCGAAGCATCAGTTATTCATTTCAGTTGTCAAATCAATTGCAGAAGGCTTTGTCTATTTTTGTCAAACTTTGGAAACAATAGCATCGCGATCGCTTTGGAAGGCAATGGATATCTCATGTTATTATAAACGCCAGAGAAGTTAATGATAAGGTGATGATAAGGTAATATTAAATATTTATTTAACGTGGAAAATGCTTCTTATGAAAGATGGTTTACAGAAAATTCCGGGGAAGTTGCTTAGTTCGGGGTCCTGGCTACAACATTTCTATATGTAATCATCAGGCTTTAAAACTTAGTGCCCGAACCCACAGAGGGAGTTGAATCCGGTTACCAACAACCTGAGTATAGGGGGTGGAGAGTGATTGCGTAGGCTGATAAGACAGTCATTGATAGTAGTACCGCGAAGTGAATTCGCTCGTAATACGGTGCCTCTCAAATTGGTCAACAGTGTACCTTGTCATTGTGCGTGTTTAAAATATTTATAATACGTGTTCGGCATGCCGAAAGTAAAGTGTTCTAAAACGCAAACATATATTGAAATATTTGGGAGGGACTATTATACACAAACAGGAGAAAGTATCGTTTTGCATGCTTGTAATGTGAGTTTAGATAATGAGAAGTTATTTTGTGGTCTTCCTATATCTGTATTCCGGTTTGTTTACCATCACGTGAACTAGCATATGGTAGCTAGGGCATACGCCGAGCAAAGTCTGTACAGTACGGTTGCTGTTAACATATTCGATCGGGCACTAACTTTTAAAGCCTGGTAATCATAAGTAAAATCTCTTATGTAGGGTCGTTAAATCTGCCTGAAATGTAACGGAATTATAAGTCCGGACAAATGAATATAGAAACTATGGCCTCAGTAGGCTTATTCCATTCTTCATCTATATAAATAAAAACGAATATATGTATGTCTGTCAAATACATTTACACACATTGTTTTCATCGTGAGTTTAATCGATTTCAATTCTCATAATCTTCTGAGATTGCAGCAACGCTCGACGGGTAATCTATATAGATCTACTATATAGCCTACATAAAAATGAATGTATGTGTGTCTGTCCTTTATGCATTACTATGCCATTCATCCGATCACCATGAAACTTTGGGAAGTTGTTGAATACATTCCCTCAAATGCATGCTACATTTTTAATTTTAGCTTTCATTCGCGAGTTATGAGTGAAAACTCGATTGAGACGTACATTTCTTGCGCTTTCGAAACATCAGTTTTCAGTTGTCAAATCAATTGCAGATGACTTTGCCTACTTTCGTCATACCTTGGAAATAAAAGCATCGCGATCGTTCGAATTTTGTGAGCCCACCATGGCCGAATCATTTGTTTATAATGTCAAGGCACGCAGACAGATGAAATTTTCACCCTAGACGGAAGAAGAATAGTGAATATAGCCCTAAATGGACAAACATTATGCAGGGTTTTTTTAGGCCAGGGAACTCGAATCTGAGGTTATTTTTCCCATGCTGCGCTTTCTAATCGTGGAATTCACTTCAAAGCCGGATTTACAGTTGTTTCATTAATTAGGCCTATCAATCGTTTAATTTAGACCTATGAATGTTTCGTGTGCAAAGTGTTAGTAAATATAATAGTTTAATTATTTTGCTCTTAATTTATAATCTTCCTATTAATTATTGTGGGCGAAGCCGCGGGGATCTGCTATAAGCTATAATAAGCTGTAGCATATCTAGCGTTTTCTGAGGAAATAGTTTGTGTGTGATAAGTCGTTCTTCCCCATTTCAAATTCTAAATACCTATATAAAGACCTTAAAGACCTCGAGTTTGAAAATCGAAAGTCCTTCATAAGTTATTTTCGCATTTACAAAATACAAAACCCGAGCGACGCCGGGCCTTTTAAGCTAGTCAGTAATAATTGCAATTATGATATGTAGATAATAAGTTATTTTTGTAATAGATCTCAGAGTTAAGCTCGAGATCGATTCATTTGCAGGGCTTACGGAAGAACAAAGGTCTAAAGTTTGATTCTTAACCTTAATTCATACTGATATACACTGATATAAGAAATTTCATTCTCAACATTTCTCAAAATGTACTGGCAATATTAATTACGTATTAGTGTAGGCCTACGATTCGCTGACATGTTTGTTTCAGGCTTAAAGCAGCTCTATAGGTTAAGAATGAATTAAATTCAATCTGAAATCAATCTGTCAGGAATTACATTAGATCTATTGCTTGCATAAGAGATTTAAGCTGAAAAATACTCACATTAATGTATAAGTAGCCGTATAGAATGCACAATATCATCTCAACAGCAGCTGCGTTTAAATATTCAATGACTAGATTTAAGTTATTTAAGTTATATTACTTATTAAGTGCCACAATGGTACTTTCTGAGATTGTGTGGTGGATGGGAAAATGTCTCTCCGTGTGTCTGTCTGTCCGTCTGTCTTTCTATTGGCTGTCCGTGAGCTGTAGGTGCTATAACTAAAATACGTTTTATTAGATTTTCATGAAATATGGTACACGCATTTATAACGTCCATGGGAAGAAGCCTATTGATATTGTACCAAATCGGTTGACTGGTACCGAAGTAAAGCCCAATTTAGTGGTAATATATTAGAAAAAATTTATCAAATGCAAATCAGTTCTCATGACAAGATGTTATTTTACAGTGTTCATTTACGGCTTTGGAAGTTGCAATACAGTTAGCTTTGACAAGTAACACTACCCACCGAGCGAGGCGAGATAGATGGCCGAGATAGTAACGTATTGAACTAGCATTCCGGAGGTCCCACGTTCAAAACCGTGACCGGCCAATTTTACATGGGGTTTTTCATGGTTTCCCCAGTCGTAAAGGCAAATGCCGAATTAGATATTTACTTACCATGAATCATCCTCACCATTTCATCCTGTATCATATTAATTTAAATTAATATCAGTTGAAATTTACTCCATAAAAGTATACCAATAATAGGAACAATTGACAATTAATACGAGTAGGCTAGTTCAGTGGCCTATTCAACTGTATAGACATTCATCCCGAACTCCTGATATGACCTCGTGCTAGTAGGAGTATAAACACAACTGAATTAAAAAAGAAACACTGCCCAGAAATTCTTTCACATATGCTTATCAAACTTCTATAAGCCCTGCTTAATGAATCGATCTGGAGCTTAACTCAGAAATCGATTAAAAATATTTTCTGCATATCATAATTGTAATTATCACTGATTAAACAAAAGCATTCTGGCCTTTTTTGTTAGGCCTACATAAGTTTACCTGATTTTATTTAGATTTTAATTAATGAAACTCGTATTTTACAATAACTGTAAAATGGCGAACACACAGAACTTTATATATTTGCGATATTACCTTGGCAACGGGCCCTAGCAACGCAGTTTTCACCAAATCTTCACAGCTAATCATCAGTCTGTAGTTCCTATTGCGTCTCGAAAATGACATACTACAGATTCAATGACATATTTTTGAGGCAGGTAGCGGAAAAATTACATATGCAACTTGTAATCAAAGCGTGCGAGTTTTCATAATTTTTCGCATGTTCACAAATTGTTGGTTTCTAGACTCGTTGCATAAATAATAATTTTATTAAAATAGTTATTTTTATTTTTACTTCCACTGCCAGTACCATAAGTACTATAAGTAGGGGAAGTATTGCTTCGACCCCCAAATTCGAAGTTGAGTTTTTAACATAATTACACGTTTTGAGGCCCCTGAATCCAAAAATACTATTTTTGGAAACATGTTTGTATGTCTGTGTCTGTGTGTCTGTGTGGATGTCTGTGAAACGTCTAGCTCCAAAACGGAAAATCGTATGATGTGAACCGAAGATTGGCGAAAACTTTCTCTTATTTTTAAGTTCACTTTACATGAAGAATTTTCATTTTTCGCGATTTTCGCGAAACCGGCTCAACGACTTTTTAAAAAATTTTCTCATGGGTTGCTTATACCGAGGGCTAAAACTTTTTTCAAAATAATTCTCTGAAGGGTGGTTATAAGCCACCCGCTTTTCATCCACTGTTTGTAGAAACTCTGTCTTGCGTGGTGAACAACTGAATACGCGCTCTTTCACGGCCTCTTATAAGGTGCCAGTATGGTACTTTATGAGATTGTGCCCTATTGATTTTGAACCTAATCTGTTGACCGGTACCGGAGTAAAACCCAATTTAGTGTCTACTTTAAAAGCGCAATAACTCAAATTCGCTTTATCGGATATTTATGAAACTTCGTATACGCATTTATAATGTCCATGGGAAGACGTTTATTGATATTGGACCAAATCGGTTGGCCAGTACCGGAATAATGCCCAATTTAGTGTTTTATGTTAATATATAAGAAGTCACGATAACTCAAATATGCTTTATTGGATTTTCCTGAAATTTTGTATACCCATTTATAATGTACGTGGAAAGACGTCTACTGATATTGGACCAAATCGGTAGACCGGTACCGGAGTAAAACCCAATTTAGTGTATATTTTAAACACGCGGTAACTCAAATACGCTCTACCGGATTTTTATGAAACTTTGTATACACATTTATAATGTCCATGGGAAGACGTCTATTCATAATGGATAAAATCGGTTGACCTGTTTCGGAGTAATGCTCAATTTAGTGCCTATTTTATGGTAATATACGTATTCGAAAGAATTTATAAAAAAAATGAAAATCAGTTATCTTGACAACATAGCCTATTGTTTTACTGTGATCTTATAAGGCCTTGGAAATTAAAATACAGGTAGCTATGACAAAAAACACTATTGGTTTACATGCGCTTATCCAACTAGACCGTTAAAATGACCCAGGTGGCCGAAATGGTAGACCTTTCTTCTTCCGTAAGCCCTGCTTAATGAATAAATCTGGAGCTTAACTTGGAAATCAATTAAAAAAAAAAACATATTCTGCATATCATAATTGCAGTTATAACTGATTAAACAAAAACATACTGGCACTTTGTTACATCAGTTTACCTGATTTTATTCCATATAAGAATGAAAGTAAAGAAATATCTGAGGGGAATATTCGATAAATTTCGGAAATTATTCTTAACAGCGGAAAGTTCAATAAACGTTTGCAGTCACTTGTTTGTTATTTTCACTTTTTATTTTATATTTTGTCTATAGCCTGCGTTTTTAGTCGCAACATTAAAAGAAGAGGCTATTATATACACTAAGATTCTATCTTTTATTTTTCAGAAGAAGTTATGTGAATTTCACATAATATTTTTTTAGTTTTCAATAAAACTCCTCTTAATATTTTAGTTTTAGGAATCACATTCTGGTAGCAATAATGAAGTGAGTAATCAAATAATACAGTAATAGAATACAAAAGTGAATAGAAAGAACAATATATCTGCATCCTTTCTACCTGAGGCAGACAGGTATGATTAAAAACACTATTTTTCCGGGCACTAACGCTTAGGACCCGGAAAAAAGTATTTTTAATCATACCTGTCAATTAGAGTTTTACGGTATCCTTTACCTTAGTGTTATTGTTCTGCACTGACTGATATTATTATTTTTGTGTGTCATGGATTCAGCTAAGAAGCAGATTATCAAACTTGGGGAAACACTTCAGATTTCTATTTACGATCCTCTGTTTAATTCTTGGCCTACCCAAATTGTATGAAACTATCCTCTCCTCTTTTCTTGTTTTGAACACAACGCCGTTTTGAATTGTTCTGCGTTCGTTGTAAAGGTGGGTTAAAGATAACCTAATGCAGAAGTCTTCCTCATATTTCCATTCCTGCATCTACTATACATAGCAAAGAACGCTGCATCAGATGACACAGTCGGCGCACAGTCCTATAATATGAGAAAACAAAGAAGACACGACACGGTAGTACTATCGACCATCTGAAAGGCTACTCCTTATGGTCGTGTACGTCCAGGTCGAGGATTACATTATGAAGGATTATATACTTTAATTATACATCTTTTTGTTCACTACGGTGGAAATGTTTTACTAATATCATTATCTTCTTCTTTTTAAAATTACTTTATAAATATATTTCGATCTAGACATTTAGATAGATTTTGCAAATAATTACCCCTCTAAAGGGATTCTGCTGTTAGCTCTTAGACATTATATCAGTCCTGGGATTCAAATAGTACTTATCAACATGTGGGCCTTAATTTTAATCGTAATTTTAATTTTTGTTTATAAAATTAGAGTAAATTGCTTAACACATACTGTCGCAGAATCCACAGACACAAGTATGCCGTAGTCAACTATGTCTTCTTACTAAAACCATGGAGAATTATTAAAACATGCCTGTAAAATCTTCAAATAATATTTATTTTTCGTTGTTTACTTTTCTTAGCCTGTTTTGAAAACAGGAATATCTGATTGGCTTCTAGATAATAGAATATTAATCAACGAGTCTATAATGGCATTTCTTAAGAACCAAATATGTTTCATAATTTTCATACCAATGTCTTAATTATCATTAGTGACAAGATACGTAATGTGTGCATGTTGTGTGAAGAATCAAGATGTGAATTTTACTACAATATATCTAGTGGGTGCATTTCCATGACTTAAAAAATACGATACATGCATGAATTTATGACCTAAAAAAAATTAAAATATTACCAATAAAATTTAAAATATGACTTTACCACTTACACATTATGTATATTTTTTTTAGTTTCATTACAATTCATTTTTTTAAAATATAATGTTAATTATTTCAAATATCTGTAAATTCTCAAAAAGTATCAGTATAATGCAACATTTACAAAATATCATATGAAACTTGAAACTTTCTTTAATATGCACACAAATATGCCAAAAATATGACCTAAATATGCATACTCATACTAAATATGCTATAGTAGTTGAACATTTCCTAAATATGCAGTTATATTCACAATAAAAGCTGTTTTCACCAGGATGCTTGGAATCTGGTTTAAATTAGTCGGAAACCTGCAATAATGCAAAGGCATGTCATAGAAATCCGCCTCTTAAATATAACTAACACTGTTTTCAAATAAAATTTAACAAAATAAGATGGGCTGGTGTAACCGAAAGATTAAGGCAAAATAATACAGGTTGAGAATAAAGGTAATACAAAATAATTTTATTTTCCTGGTTAAAGTTATCGTGATCTTAGCACAGAGAATCTTCTGTTCGGTAGAAGTTTCCACGTTTGTAGGCATGGGCGTACGGGGAAATTTTGTTCGGGAGGGGTTCAATCTAAAGTCGTCTCAGCTCTATGTCCTTGTGCACACTGTAACTTAATACTTTTTAAAAATAACTACACAGCTGTATTGTGATGAATAACACACTATAATTAATATGCAGCATTCAGTCTTTGGAAATGTTTTTCTTGAGATTTCTCTCCACTACTCGTTTAAGCTAGAGTGTATAAATAAAAACTTTCTTTCGACCAATTATAATAATACTGTACGGGGCGTTTTTAAAGTCGATCTAAAAATTCACCGATGGAAAAGTCCCATTAGTGTACATTACGTCATCATGAGCTCCTGATTACAGTTGACTTTACGAACAGGTTGGTGGATTTCAGCGGGAGTATTCGAATATATAATAATTATTGTCTCATGGATATGCAAGAAGTGGAAATTGTAATATACGATGGGCAGGGAACTAATAACTCAGTGCTACCATTCTTATAAATCATGTTGTAAGCATATTAAAATCGTCTTAAATTTTGTATATTTAAATAAATTACTATTAATCATAAGTAATGTTTTGATATGTACAAAATTGTAAAACATGCAACAAGCGAACCAGTGTATTTTTATTTCATTACATGAAGTTATAATCTTAAAATATTACATGTATTTCGGGAGGGGTTTCAACCCCCTGAACCCCCCCATACCGTACGCCCATGTTTGTAGGTCATGCGGGTCTCGCGGGGAGAATAACGCTCATTTCCCCACAGTAAACCAGTGCAAAGACCTAAACCCACGGAGCTATATTATATGTACAGAAGAAGCATAAAAGGTCTTGTGCAATTTGACGTAGAAAGATAAGGATGGAACTTCAAAAGCAGTGATGCATACACAAAGTCTATCAATTATTTCTGAGTTAGTGCAACTTATCATAGTATTCAAAGGTTTAGTTTAATTACTGTATTCGGTTATAATATAAGTTATACCCGACAATAATATGGGATAGTGATTTTGCGCCCAGCTTACTCGGTAGACTTGTTGATACTGGGTGTATTACACGAGCATATTACATACAAAGAAGGAATATTTCCAGGTTATCTGACATATAGAAATGTTATTAACAGTTGAAATAATTTCACAATATACACGTCACAGTCACTATTTTAACTCTTTGGTCTGGAAGCTAATTAAACTATTTTCTCGCTTATACTCAATGCACTGCACATCATACGGCAAAACTATTATTTTTTCTCGCGTGAATAACTTGGGTAGGGAGCTTCTACCCTAACATACTTGTAGAAATCTTCGAGCGAGTGGCGAGTGGCAGTCGGCAGTCAGTGGCCTCTGCGACTAGGGCGCCTATCTTATATAATGTAGATTTGACGTAACAACGTCTTAAGTACAATTATCTAGCCTCATTGAATCTTTTCTTGGAGTTCTGTCTGCCGATTGATTCTCCTTTCGAATATGTTTGACTGTCTCTTCTGTGACAGAAACATTTCCTCAATTTTACAGTTAAGAAACGCTGGGTGACGGATATGGTGACAGTAAGTCTGGGTCTTCCACAGGTTCTTTTTGTTTCACTAACCTGTGACTATAATTTACAATTCTCGTCCACCTCATAAACTAAGAATATTGATGTGTTATAATTTCTTATGAATCCATTTAATTTAAATCCATTCAATCAATAAAAAGCAATTTTGATTGCGAAATAATTAATCAACGTTATGGTACAATATGTCAAAAGAATTGCTGTTAATGTCGTTGTAATGATATCCTTTTAAAGTGAGTTCAATATCGCATAATAGCTGTTAAAACATTGCAAATGTTTGTTAATATCTGTAGCCTGTCATTCAAATCCTTACAAAGTTTATCATTCATCTCAAGATGTTAGGGAACACAGGAAAATCGCTGAGATAATAACACATGTCCCAGGTCGCCTAAACATTTCTAGAGATTTATTATAGAGGCTGAATACAACAAGGAAATACTAGAAACTCTGGCTTCACGCTCCACGAGGTCACCTTTTTACGCTAAACATAAAGACTGAACATAAACTTGCAGATTACAACTTGAGGACCATGAAATTTGCAAGGGTTGATTCATGCTCCACCCATTAAGAAACGAATAAATGAAAAATTTGAAGGTAATTTTTATTACAATACACTTATAGCCCACTGTACGTGACAAATAAAGAAAATGATATAAATCAGGTCAACAACAGACATTAGTGAAAAGATAAGGAACGTGCAGATTTCAAAGGAAAATGAAATGGTAATCGTTGAAAGAACATTACAGGAAAATGACAATCAGCAGGTTATTCAACATCAAAATTAGGAAACTGTAGAGCTTTGACATGTTGGTACTAGGTACCAAGCAGTCCGACTGAAATCTCTAAGAGGAATTTATTATACAAAATGCTCTACACCGTTCAGCAAAGAAAGCTGAAGAAGTCGTTTGAAAGTAGTGGATTAAGAAGGAAATGGAACCCAGCGCTGGACGATTTCATTTTAATGAAGGTTGGGACCTTGTAAAATGCACTGAAGAAAGGAACGAAGAAAATGGAAGTAGTATATAATGGAACGATGAAGATCGTGCGTACATCAGGTAATCACCGTGCCTGCAAACAAACGGATAAATTATGAATTATAAAGAACAGAGTGGAGCCCATAACCAAACAATATCACCACTACACATATCTGCCTATCACATGGATATAGATTCAAACTAATCACATTCTATAACCAGTGATACAGACTGACTTCCATCAAATTAATGCGATAGCTAAACTTTCAGCTGCACACTGACTGAAGTAGGCCTGAAGACTGATTTCCACTAAATATAACCTCCAGTTCCTGAAGAGGCTAGTGATAACTAACATATTGACGACAATCTAATGTCAATTTTTGAACATTACAATGATCGGAACTTGCTGGAACTGTACAAGAATGGTGAACTCGGGTAAAATGATTTACTGATATTCCAAAAGTATTGTTTTGAAAAATCTGCTGTTTGTAAAATCAAAATAAATATTTATGGCTTAACTTAGTTCTTAAGCTGCGTATACATATGCGCTCTGCTCCGCACGCGTGCAGCTCGTTGAAATTATTTTCACAGCGCTCCTCCCGCGTTCCATAGGAAAGCGACGAACCTACTGCGAACCACCAGCTGTCGCTTTATTTTTACTCAGAAAATGTAAAGAGCTACATTTTGACATTTTTATTGCAGTGCATATTTTAAACAAGTGTGATCTGATTTGATTTGAGAAGAAAATGTTTGCTTAGGACTCAACATTAAGGAGTTTTCACTTCAACAAACACAGCATGTGTAGCCTCTAAAACTGAGGTCACTTCACTTCACTATTATGCTCATATTAATGGAAATAATAATAAATAAATTACAATATCATATCACATCAATATATCATATCAATATCATATATCGCAGCCCATCAACATGTCAATAATCTTAGTAATAGGGCCCACATCATCTTTATATTAAAAAAATTAATAACTATAACAATAATAATAATAATAATGATATTATTATTGAACTTTGTAAGTAATGTAAGTAAGTAAAGTTAATAATGTAAATGTAAATGTAAATGTAAAAAAATGTAAATGTAAAATGTATAAACATTGTGTGCACGGCTGCCATATGATACTGTGCATTGTCGCAGGTGTTGCGTATCGCACAATACACGTTTCCATCAGTCACTGGAATAAACCGAATTTTGCAAAACTGTTCTGCTAGAAGAAGGGATATTTCAAATAGGCTATCTACAGTAGGTTTAGGTTTAGCCTACAGTCACGTTGTCAGTATTTTAAGAAAACGAGTTTTGAAAAAAGTCCTCAATTGCAAAACTTGTCTACGGCTTAAATATCGAAACAAAACCATTTTTAAACAAGAGTTGTAAAGTGTGTAAACAGTGTTATTATTTATATTTTATAACTTACCTTTTCCTGTACCTTTCCTGGCGTTAACTTTAATTTTCTCTCGCCGGTTACAAAAAAGCATAGATAACATCTACTTGCACTCTTCTGAGGACGTTCCTATTTCCATCCATGCATCCTCCTTTAAAATTTCTTTTGTAGTGATCCTTATGTTTTGGGTTCCACAGTAGAGGTTTTGATTTGTAAATATGTATCATCTGCAGTATCTTCTCCTCGGATCACTCCATGATTATATCACATACAAGCTAGCTCATTCAATATTGACTAACGTCCTTCAGAGACGGACCAGTGGGCTAGCTTAGCCTCAATAGCACGTCAGTAAAATAGCACATGTTACAATAAACAAACAGTCGAATTTCCTGTGCTCTGTTTGGAGACGACAATTCACTGCTATAATAATTCATGCAACACGGGTGCATGCAAGTGTTTTAACGAATGCTATTTATTTAATAACGTGATAATGCCTCCTATACTGTCAAAACTAAAAGGGGAAACTCTACACAGTCAAAGTAGCGAGGTTATTGCTAATGTTTATGAGTAGGCCTACATGAAGGAAGAAGCCAAACATAAAGATCGATTTTCTCCAGCGTATTTTAAAGAAATTCAGAAAGTCCAAAGTAACGTACACAACATCTGACTCAGCTCCTGCTTCTGTATACCTCTCCTTCCGCAAAAGGTGAGTAAGTGACTCGCATCAACCTCTCAAATAATTTTTTCATTTGCCAATTGTACAGTAAAGCTTGAGGAGCGGAGCGCTGTGAAAATAATTCCAGCGAAATGCACGCGACTACCAAAAACACGTCCCAATGTGAAATCAAAAATCCTTTGTGTTCGTCGAAAAAACCGACAGGAGACGGATCGTGGCGAGCGGCACGCGAGCGGTTCGCGTGCACCTCAAAATGCCGTACACATCTGCGTGCCGCTCGGCGCGCAAGAGAAGCGTAGATGTATACAGTAGTATTATTTCTGTCTGACCCCGACGAAACGCGAGTGAGGAGAAGAGAATCCAGCGGTGTGGGTTAATTCAGAGACCTTCCCATCCCGCCGATCATGACAGTAGTAGCTTATATATCTTTAGTCAGCGTTTGTGTTTACAAACAAATCCCTATCCAAGTACAGCTCTGGCAGATATTTTTACCTCATTCATTAAATGTTATAACACTAACATTAAATGTTTTAACTCTAACATACAGTATGGAACTTTTAATATATTTACTCTACATACCAAGTGTGGTGTTACCGCTGTGCTCAATTACAGGACTGGATATTATTCCATAGGAGTGACACCAGAGACTGAGAGTCTTTCCCCTTTACCATTACTATCAGCATCATCATCACCATCACCACCAACATTATTAGCATCCGAATCACTCTCACTAGAAGCATCACTATCACCACCCAAATGAATGACCAATTCTTGAGCCGCATCCAGGAGTCCCTCCCTTTCCAGATATTCCTGTTCAATATTCTTCACGTGCTGGCATCTCCGTTTCCACTCCTCTGCAGATATTGAGGAAAACTTCTCATCCGTAATCTTCATGACATCTTCCATTTTAAATGTCACATTGTTTTCGGCTACCCAATTTTTTACAGTAGCCCATATGAGTTCTATCGGATTGAGCTCAGAGTGATAAGGGGGGAGCCTTAAAACATCGTGGCCATGTTGCTGGAGAAGATGATCGATTTTGTAGCTTCGGTGTTGTGGCTTAAGTGTCAGTATTAGTTCATAAATTTCAGCTTTTGTCTTACTATGAACGTTTTGTTTCTCAAAATTATCGTTTTCAAGGTGGGACTGCAACCAAGATATCATCACGTCTTTTCGGGAATTCGATGTGGGAGGCTTATTCAGCTGCACGTTATGGTAAGGGGCATTATCAATAACCAAGACTGAGTGAGGAGAAAGATTTGGAATTAGTCTTTCCTTTAGCCACTGCTCGTAGTTATTGAAATCCATGTCCCCATGATAGTCCCCTGTTTTTCTGTGTGAAATGAATCTCAAATAAGCATTGGGCACAAAGCCATGCTCTCCTCCAGCGTGAATTATAATAAGCCGTTGTCCTTTCGAAACTGGCGAGAAGAGTCCACTCAGCGATTCGTCACTCCAGGCACATGGTGTAGTATGTGTTGTGTGAAGGTAGGTTTCATCCATGTACACTATTGAACGCCCTTCAGTCCTATACTGATGAATAGACCTTAAATAGGCACATCTGAGGGACTTTATTCTCTGTTGTTCCACAAGAATTTTTCTATTATTTCTTGTTTTCCTCCACCGAAAACCAATATGTAAAATAATTTTCCTGAGTGTAGAGATGCTACCCTGAAAGTCAATTTTTTCTTTTAGTCTTGAGTGTATTTTTTTTTAAGTCGGTCTCTGCTTTTCTTCAATATAGAAATTATTAACTGTTCGTCGGACTACTTCTTCGTTAAAATTGTCAGGAGATGATTTCTTCGAGGTACGTATTCTTTCTTTATCAGGGGTAGAAAAAGAATTAGAAGCTCCTTCTTCAATACTTTTGGCCTCTTTCACGATTCGCTTCACAGTACTAATGGATACACCTGTAGCTGTTGAAACCCTTTTATATACAGATGCACGCTGACCCCTCACATCCCGAAAATATTTATATACATTATATACTACTTCTCTTGTCTGCGAATGAATAACTTTACTCCCTCCCAGTTTACTATGAATCGGAGGCATGTTGCAAAAGTCTTGCGCACAACTGCACTCACCTGAAGCACTGTCTGTTAGGCACCGCAACAAGAGATGTTCCTTCTTCCGAGACCTGTGTACTAATAAACAACCACCCCTTAACATGACAATTTTTCTATAGTGGACTCGTCTGTCTACGGCGCATCTTTCTGAGCAGTGTCAGACAGAAATAATACTACTGTACGTACCCTTACATTCTTACTAGGTAATCCAATAGCTCTGAGAGAGTCAGAATAGACATACTGAATAAAGTTCACATTTGTTAGCATTATTTTCTTAATTCCCAATATTTTACTAACACAATAACTCACATTGGGTAGAGTTAGGGATGGTATATGAATTATCATAAGTAATCCCACGAGAGTCTAAGAATTTATCTGATGAAACTCGAAACTCGAGTTGGACTTAGTAAGACTATTCATGAATAAAATTGTAACGGAATATAAAAATAAGAATTATCTTCTTACTTTGTTGTGTCAAAAAACTGCCAAGCTGCGAGATCACTGCATACTATGAATCAACCATTCATGAATCGATTAGAGGTACCATGTTGTGACAAGTGCTACCAATGGTGCATGTAAGACTAGTTAACCTAATTCAGGTGACCTAACCGTAGAACAGAATAAAAGCACACTAACTGGCTTTCACCGAATCGAAATTATGTTTTTAATGAATATACATTCATATTATTTGAATTATGTTATATAAATTAATGTGTTTTCATTCTCTTGAATGGTAGCATGTGACCTATTAATCACCCCACGTTGATACTTGCGTGTCCAGTAATGCGCTGACGATTTTATCAGATAAAATTGCATTCCTGCGATTCGAGGAAGGTTATTATAAGATCGTGATTGGTCTATAACCGAGGAATTGCTAAATGTTATTGGTCAATATCAAACACGCGGCGTATGAGTGGAATAGTTTTTGCAATTTCGGTATGTTGGACAGTTATTTGTTTTAGTCACAATGTTATCAACAAACGATCCCAATGTCCTGTGGACAGTCTGTTTCTCCTTATTCATTTGGGTAATCATTCATTTTTAGGTACTTTCGTTCAAATATATTTTATTTAATGAAATCATGTACATATTGTTGGTGCCACTTCTTAAAGACTTTTTTTTTCAAGAACTGCCGCTACCTGCTGCCGCCCTAATCCTCTTCACCTGTCAATCAGTGAATAGAAAGGTAAATAAATGTGCAGTCCAGTGTTATATAATATATCTACGTATATTATATACGTAAAGAAGCCCTTGCCTTAAACAATATAAGTTAATGAAGGAATCATTTGAGACTATCAGTCGCCATTGGATGGGTCCGGCAACCTCAATTCATAAGTGAAATCACATGCTTTAATGTCAGAGTCCTGGTGGGATTTTCCTAGTAGGTCATGAGTTTTATAATCATCTGATGGAAAGTCTGCTTTTCCACTACTTCCTTATCCAATGTATATATAAGCTTACTAATGTATGACATGTTGAATTTCATTATTGTCAGTCAGCGGGAGCCTATGCCCGTTGCTGTCGACTGTTTTGTACTTACAACTTTCTTTATTACTTTTGTATCTTTATTCTACAAATAAAGTACTCTATACTTCTACAAGACTTCTTTGATTTCAAGCTGGTGGAACTTATATTACTCCAGGGTAATACGAATCTACGGATTCCGAATTTAGTGTGTTTTATTACACGACATACTATTTTCTGGTGGCAGCGTTTGGGATGATTGTTCTACCATTTCTTCAGACACTACTCGTCGTGATTGCAAATCGATCTTCAACATACGTCTTCTTTGCATTCCTGCAGAATTGCAAACCAACCTACGTCTCTTCGAATTGATCACTCGAATAAAGTAGTCCATTCTGCGACATCATCAGGAATTCAAATTGCACACTACTCTGCAATATCTTCACGAATTCGATTTGCATATCACTCTACATCATCTTAAAGCTTGGAAATAAAAAAAAGTCAGAAGCTACTCTTCCACTTAAGAATCAACTGGAAGCAACATCCAATATCGACGTGGGACGAGGAGAGAACTTCGAACGACCTCTAGGTCCTGACCTCTAGGTCTCCATCACTCCGTCGACATCTGGTTCCAGGAGATTCTGAAGTAACGCTTCGTGGACCTGGCCGCATCGAGGTGTGGCAGCAGCACCAGGAACCACTCTTCCTTTCTCTACGGGGCGCCCGTAACCCCGGCGTCTCCAGCGAGGACGTTCACCGTAGGAGCATCCCTGACAGGTACCAACTGAGTCCCGAGGGTATCAACCAGTTGGAGGGCCCGCCTGTCGAGCGAGCGCTGTCCAGCTCGTGGGAACCGTCAACCTACCAGCGTCGAGGCGCAGCGTCCTCCCTTCATCTATCTTATGTAAGTACAAACAGGGATTCCCACTATTTTTGCTATTACAACTCTGTGTGGTCCGTGTCAATATGGCAGAAACAGCTGCCCAAGCTAGAATCGAAGAACTCGAGAATCAAATTCAAACTTTGTTAAGAGCAAATACACATCAGAAATCTCTATCCATTACTGCTGCAGCTAAGCTTTTTGAAAAAGGGTTTAGTGGGGAACCTAAGGAGTTAAATGATTTTATCGACAATGTGGAGTCAGCTTATGCACTAGTGGATCAGGATTTACATTCTACCTTGCTAAAATATGTACTTTTTAAAATCATAGGAGAAGCTAAACGTACCTTAAATATACGAGATTCCACAAACCTTACTTGGCAATATGTCAAAGAGAAACTTGAGACACATTATTCAGTTCAGAGAACTTTTGAGTTTTATACGACACAACTGTGTAACGTGAGACAAAGGCCCAATGAATGTGTCACACAATGGGGGACCAGAATGGAACAGTTGATCTCCAACGTAATAAATAGTATGAACAAATTTTCAAAAGATTGGACTGAAGCAGAGGCTTCAGGGGGTAGAAAGACTATGGCTAGATTGGGGAGAAATTTATTTGTTAATGGGATCACTAATGAAACTGTGAGAGAAGCCGTTAAACTTCATGTAGGAAACCTAAGTATGAAAGAAACTATTGACCGGGCTGCACAGGAGGAGTGTGATAGGAAATTTAGTGTAGGTTTTAATAAAAACCACCACCCTAGACCAACACGTCCCTTTAATAGTCAAGCTAATAGCCAAGCTTTTGTTAAAAAGGAATATGTAAACGCAGTGGCCAATGTAAAATGCTATAATTGTTCAAAGTTTGGGCATATTGCCCGGGACTCTAAAGCACCTCAGTCAAGGAGAGGAGCCAGACAAGCCCCTCCTGTAAAGAGTAACGACTATAGGAAGTCGGGAAACTGGAATTAAGTCAGTCCATGCAGTCGGGATCTGATGATGAAGGTAAGGACTGCGAAAGTAATCCATTTTCATTTTATGTTACGTCAGCAGAACTAGTAAATGGGATAGGTTTAACTTTACTGGACACAGGATCAGCAATTTCGCTAGTAAAAAGGAACAGTGTAATAGATTATGAGAAAATGATAGATAGGAGTCAGAAGTTGAGTTTTAAATCCATCACGGGAGAAACATTTAAAGTAGAAGGTAGTATTCACCTTAGTTTACAGGACAACGAACCGTATGAATTTTATGTGGTAGAGTACTTGCCCCAAGACTATGAGATTATTTTGGGTAGGGATTGGATAAAAGCCAATGATGTTAAAGTTTCCCTCCCTTCAGAAATTCAGAAAGTAAAAGTAAACGGTCTATCAGAAACTTTAGTAGAATTTAGAACTAATCAACAGGGTGTGAGGTATTGCCAAAAACAAGAATTACAAGATAATGTATTTAGTTGCGAAGGCATTGTGCAGTGTAGTAACGGAAAATTTTGCTGTTTGGTCTTGAACTTGAATGAAGACGAGATAACGCTAGACCATTCTCCCAGACTGGAATGTTTGAGTGTTAAGCAATCGAAAGTAGTTAGAAATACGCAAGATAGGAATGCCGTACTACAGAGTAAATTGAGACTGTCACACATAACGGAGGGTAGCGAAGAGATAAGAGACATTTGTAATGAATACAACGATGTATTTAGGTTGCCAGGTGACCGACTGACGGAAATGAAGGGCGCGGTACATCACATACCGACACCAGGTGTAGATAATATACGACCTATTACACTAAAATCTTATAGGCTCCCTCAGCACCACCAAGAGGAGATAAATAAGCAAATTGAAACCATGTTAGAACAGGACATAATAACTCATAGTGAATCGCCTTGGAATTTTCCCCTCTTGGTATTCCCCAAAAAACAGGATGCTTCTGGTATAAAAAAATGGCGAATTGTAGTAGACTTCAGACAGCTGAACGAAAAGACCATAGGAGACTCCTACCCACTGCCGAATATTCAAGACATTCTAGACAGGTTAGGTAGAGCCCGGTTTTTTAGCGCGCTGGATTGCGCTAATGGGTACTGGCAAATACCTTTAGCGGCAGAAGACAGGTGTAAGACAGGATTTAGCACCCAAAAAGGACATTTTGAGTTTCAGCGTCTCCCATTTGGGTTAAAGGCGGCCCCAGCCACCTTTCAAAGAGGAATAAACACTATCTTGTCAGACATGATAGGAAGCCGAGCCCTTGTGTACTTAGATGACGTCATTTGTTTCGGTGAAAACATCACAGAACATAATAACCGGTTAAGAGAAATATTGCAAAAATTCAGAGAATATCAGGTACAATTAGAACCGGATAAATGCGAATTTTTAAAGTCAGAATTGAAGTACCTAGGTCATGTAGTGAGTTCAGAAGGCGTGTCTCCGGATCCTGAAAAAATAGAAGCTATAAAAAATTTCCCCATTCCTAAGAAAGAGAAAGATGTAAAAGCCTTTCTAGGACTAGTAGGGTACTACAGACGCTTTATATCTGGTTTTAGTAAGATTGCTAGGCCTTTAACTGAACTTTTAAAGATAAATAAACCGTGGGTGTGGTCGACTTTAGAACAGAAAAGTTTTGACGAACTACGACAGCATCTGATGTCAGATCCATTATTGCAGTATCCGGATTTCAGTAAGAGATTTTTACTGACCACTGACGCCTCTAATTATTCGCTAGGAAGTATTTTAAGCCAGGGAGAGATCGGGAATGATAAACCGATCGCTTTTGCAAGTCGCACATTATCGCCCGCGGAGATAAACTACAGTACCATTGAGAAAGAGCTTCTATGTATTGTTTGGAGCTGTAAACACTTTCGTCCTTATCTCTTAGGACAAAAATTTGTGATCATCACGGATCATAAGCCGCTTAAATGGCTTATGTCGGTAAAAGACCCAGGTTCACGTATCATGCGCTGGAGGTTACTGCTGGAAGAATTTCAGTTTGAGATTATTCATAAAGCTGGTACTAAGATCCCCATGTTGACACCCTTAGCAGGTACCCCGTGGTATCCGTGGTTGAAAACGTTTCCGAGATATCAGAAGATAGGAAAAATAGGATTTTAAAGGAATTTCATGTTTGTCCAATTGGAGGACACAATGGCATACAACGTACATATGAGAGAATTAAACTATACACAAACTGGACAGGTTTATTTCAAGACGTAGAAAATTTCATTCGTAAATGTAGCACGTGTCAAATAAACAAGCAGACCACTAAGACGTTGAAGTTACCATTTGAACTCACGGACACAAGCGAACAGACTTGGGACAAACTTGCAATTGATATTGTAGGCCCATTATGTCAAACAGAGAATGATAACAGATATCTGCTAACAATACAAGATAATATTAGTAAATATTTGATTGGTGTTCCGATGAAAGATCAAACTGCAGAAAGTGTAGCGACCGCCTTACTAGAAAATGTTATCTTAAAATACGGCAGTCCTAACATTATCTTATCTGATCTTGGTAAACAGTTTACAAGCGAATTAATGAATAAATTATGTAAGATGTTAAAGATACAGAAAGTTTTCACGAGTTGCTATAGACCCCAGAGTTACGGAAGCCTTGAACGCTCTCATAAAGTAATCGTAGAGTACCTAAGGTGCTTTTGTAAAGATAGACAAGATCAATGGGATAAATGGATATCGTTCGCTATGTTCAATTATAATACGACACCACATACACAGTCAAAATTCACCCCTTATGAGATCATGTTTGGAAGAAAAGCTAATATTCCAGGAGTTCTGCAGAAAAAGCCTGAAATATTGTATAATTATGAGGATTTTGTAAAAGGTGTAAAACAAAAATTTCAACATACGTGGGCAGAAGCTAGAAAGAATTTAATTAAAAGCAAGGAAAAGACCTGTGAGAATAGTAAACAAAAATTAAATATACCCCAGTATAAAGTAGGAGATTTAGTCCTAGTAAAAAGAGAAAAACGTAGTAAATTGGACCCTTTATGGTCGGGACCTTTCCAGATTTCAGAGATATCAGGGGTTAATGTGATAGTGCGGAGAATGGGTACTGATGGGAAAAAGATAGTACGAACCCATATCACAAGGACAAAGCCTTATGTTGCAGGTCAAGTCAGTAACGAATAGTTAGAGACGATATGAAAAATAATAATGAACAAGGTTTCCAGAAAAGAAAATAAATAATAGGCATATGCATATGTAAAAGAGAATAAGGATAAAGGTAACAGTAGGGACTACAAAAGAAAAAATGTGTTGTGAGGAAGTAATCTCACAGTTGGCTAAGGAAAGGCACTGCAGGGTATAAAGAATTGGAAACTAAAGTAGCTGTTTCCGGAACTAAGGGAATTGTTCCACGAACACATAGGGGATGTGTAAATGTAGATAGAAATGGGATTCCTTGTGCTGAATAGGAATTCTGAAATTATTAGGCTAAAGTAACTGTCTGATAATGTGTTGGTCAAGGTAAAGATTAAGAAATTAATTTAAGAATATCTGGGATATTGAAGAAATGATTTCTGTGAAGGTAAAAAGGGAAAAAATGAAACTAAAGTAATTGTTTCATGGACTAAAGTAATTGTCCAAATAGAACTTTCTATCGGTTCTATATGCAAGAGATGGATTGATACCTAACCGTAGGCCATAGTGTATAAAACTTTCTTGCAAAAATCAGAAGTGCATCAGTAAAATATCAAGAACAATAAAGTATTAAGAAATAAGAAATGCACGACGCTTATAGTTAAGAATTGTAAACATTACTGTAAAATAAAGATTTGCATGTCATTATGTAAAATAGCACCAGTGCATAAGATATGAGTAAAAATTATAAATGGGTCGTGTAGTTAAAAGTATACGACAAGACCAGAAGTATTATACTTAACTGCGTCAATGGTAAAGACTGAACACTTAAAGAAATATGTTAAACACTAAAGCAAAGAATTTTGGTAATGTGTTAAGAAAGTAAAACAGCATAAAACCTTATGTTACAGAACCATCATGAAAATGTTAATGTACGCAAGCTTATGGGTAATAATAATATTGGGAAGACCAAATCAATCAAGCGGCGAAGAAGAGAATGAATATGTAAAAATTCAGCCCATAGAAGGAAACGCAGGTATTTATTTTGATTATTTAGGTGAATTGTGGTTGTATTCTAACCAGTGGGAAATTATCACATATGTGGATGTATCTAATGTAAACAAGTTATGGAATAATATTCGTAGACAAATAGAAGTTTTCAAAACAAATTGTCTAAACATTAAGAAGGAGGAATGGTATGCATTAACCGATTGTGAATCAAGCATGGTTTATATTGAATCAAAGAGAAATTTGGTAGAAAGAACAGTTCAAATCTTTTCTGAAATTTCAGGTATTAAGGTTAAAAGTGACAAACAAAAACGAAGCGTTTTGAATTTCGTTGGAGAGATCTCTAAAATACTTTTTGGCACGGCCACTGAGGCCGAAATAAAGAAATATAAAGAGCAAATTAATAGGGTGAGACAGGACCAACTGCACTATTTGAAAATTAGCGCGGATCAGATGACAGTATTAAAATCTACCTTACTAACAGTTAACACTTCATTAGTTGAACTCATGAAGAATGATCAGGAAATTGCTAATGAATTTAATCGATTACAATACGATATGAATGATCGAATTTCTAAACAACAAATCGAGTATAATGTAATTAATTCTCTAAATATCAAGATTCGTCATATTGAGATAGGTTTGAACGAATGCCGTCAAAGCTACGATCTGTTGATTGATGCATATATGAATGCACAGAAAGGCGTAATTCAACCCCATATAATTACCTACAACAAAATTAAAGAATTTTTTAGGAAAGAGGTAGGCCAAGAAAATATTGTACCACCGTTTTCTTCTAACCAAGCTATGAGAATACTAGAACCGGTTATATATACTCAAAATCAAATGTTAGTATACGTAATTCGAGTGCCACTGTTAGCACAGCAAAAGTTGTTTGTATATCAAATAATTCCTTTCCCTGTAGTTTTGAATGGAAATGCAACAGTTAAGTACTTGCAATCTAATTATGATTTCATTGCCACAGACGCTTTGAAGACTAAATATGTTTATTTTAAGATGGAAAGATTCCATGAGTGCAAGAGACCAAACTCTGCATCGTATGTTTGTCAAGAAAACATACAAGTATTTAATTATCTTCCAGATAAAGATTGTATTTCGACTTTGCTACACCCAAACACACAGTTCTTGCCGGAGGTATGTGACGCATTAACACGTTACTTATATTTATCTCAGGCTATGTGGATACCGTTAACTTCAAGCAATGAATGGCTATATATAACTCCACGTTCCGAACTATTTACAAGTATCTGTCCTGATAATAGATTCCAATCTCTCATTGAGGGACGAGGTAGAATACTGTTGAAGGAAAATTGTAAAATCATTACCGTATCTGGAATGATATATCCTATGCAGGTTAAAAGCCATAATAACTCAAAATTGGATATAATTCCGACAGCTCCGTTAGATATAGATTGCTGTCTGGATAATATTCATCAACAGAAATTAGCGGATCAACCTCTCACGTTACCATTTCAGAATATAATAACATCCTTAAATGATTTTAGATTCGCTGGGCATAAAATTGAAGACGTTGAGAAATTGATTCAAACCGAAAAGGATAAAATATCCAATAACTACGATTGGTCTGAATACTATTATTCTGCGTGGTTTTATGTATCTTGTATTGTATTTTTTATTGTAATATGGATTATTTCCTGCTGTTGTTGCAATTTTTGTCGGAAGTGCTCTTATAAGCTTTTAAGTAATATAAACCCTAGAGATTGCTTCCGCGACTGTAAAGGATGTATTCAACAACCCCAAATCATTAATAAGAATAAAGTAACTATCACTAAAGGTAATGATAGAAGAATTTATGTAGATTCAGATGGAAGTGACCACGAGCCACGCGACAGAGCCGCAACAAAGCAAGAGAATATCCATAATAAAACTAAGTTTGTTAATCCTAGATTAAATTGGACAAGGAAGGAAAAAGCACAGTGTACTCATACAAAATCCTTAGATAATTTGTCACCCCTATTCGATGTTACTGAAATATGTTTACCAGAAAGAAACCCTATTATGCATAGTGAAAAGAAAAAAACATTAAGGTCCTACACCAAGGTAAACACCTCACCCGATTTTGCCAACTGGCAAGATGAACGAGTATAACTACTAAAATATACCGACCCCAAGGTTCTGTCCAAACTAGAACTTTGAACATCTTTTAGCGGGGGAAGTGTTATATAATATATCTACGTATATTATATACGTAAAGAAGCCCTTGCCTTAAACAATATAAGTTAATGAAGGAATCATTTGAGACTATCAGTCGCCATTGGATGGGTCCGGCAACCTCAATTCATAAGTGAAATCACATGCTTTAATGTCAGAGTCCTGGTGGGATTTTCCTAGTAGGTCATGAGTTTTATAATCATCTGATGGAAAGTCTGCTTTTCCACTACTTCCTTATCCAATGTATATATAAGCTTACTAATGTATGACATGTTGAATTTCATTATTGTCAGTCAGCGGGAGCCTATGCCCGTTGCTGTCGACTGTTTTGTACTTACAACTTTCTTTATTACTTTTGTATCTTTATTCTACAAATAAAGTACTCTATACTTCTACAAGACTTCTTTGATTTCAAGCTGGTGGAACTTATATTACTCCAGGGTAATACGAATCTACGGATTCCGAATTTAGTGTGTTTTATTACACGACACCAGTAAATGTTGCCAAATACTTACCACAGCACGTTTACTTCACTTGAGAAGTGGTGAATGTCAGCGGCGACACTGGGGAAATCCACGCGAGCACCTGATCTTTATCAGTGTCGGCGTCAGTGCAAATTTTAGGATTAGGGAAATCTGCTATTATTTCTTTTGTAGATAGAAGATGGTTTGGGACGAGGTCTTCTTAAAATGGCACGAACAGTATAGAACATTTTGAATGTCTTCATTATATTGTGGATCTGAATAGGTTAACGTTTTATACCTTAATTCTGAACTTAGGCAAATTGGAAAACGCCTTTTCCTTCAATGTTTTACGAGGTTTAGGATGTCTGTCTCTCTAGTTTAAAAAATGAACGCGATGGAATGGTTTTAGAGCTGTACTTTCACTAGAAATTTTAAAGTACAAAATGAAAATCGCTCTCACACATTGGTGGAAAGTTCCATAAAAGTTGATGGGGTGGTCAGCGATATGAGGAAATCCGTTCAGAATGTGCTCAATGATGGTTTGTTGACACAAGATAAGGAAACTCAAGAAGACAGATCAAATATTTATTTTCTTCCTGTTGCTGGTAGACTGGAATAGTCACCCAGAAAACACAGTTTAATGCTGATACTCTCATGCTTTTAAGGGGAAATGTTATCTAGTTTCATTGTGTATCTTATATTCTTTCAATTTTCCATTGAAAGCTGGGTAGGCCTAAGCGTACCACAGTTTCAGAACGTCTGTTCTATACATCTACAGTATGTCATTCCACTAGGCCCAGAAATACGAATTCACCTCACGTTTGAATAAGTTAAGTAAGTACCAATTAGACGGAAGCTTTCATACTGTAGGTCCTGAAGACGAAAGACATCGAATTGAAAAGTGAAAACTCGACAGTATTCCAGTTCACGTATGATGAAGGATTATGCATATAATAATAAAAATGCATCACTAATGTGAGTTACATATTTTCATCCTTATTTCCACTTTCACATCATATTATATTACATGGCGCGACATCCCATGCCGTGACGAAGCCTTCCATCCTACCGATCTGCATGATTGGCAGACAAGTTTGGAAGCACGTGATCATTATGCCGACACCCGTGGCCATTACTGATGGTCCTTTTTACCTGAACATTTACTTATTTATCAAGTACCTCCTCAGTAGGTCTCACTAGATTAAGCACAGCCCGTTCCAGACCTCCCAACCCCAGAAAAACACGAAGAACTGTACAAAGTTCGAACACGAGCCGACGAAGTCAGTAAAGATTAGTATTGTAATGGAGATACTTGGAAGATTATTGATGACAAATTTGTCATAATTATTGAGGAAACTTTGTGTTATATTACAGTATATTGCGATACTAGTTCCTTAAGCGGTGCATACGGATCGAGGAGAGAGTTTTTTTTATAATTCCGAGATCCGTTATGCGCTTATGGAACGAGTATTGCATGCTATTTTTTCCACGATGAATATTTATATCAATTTAATTATATTAATTGAGATATTAGCTGAAAATATTATGTATATACATTACTGGAAATAGATGTTATATTTTAGAAAGCGATTCGCATGTGTTGGTTGTTATGGGGACTGAATATTTGTCAGACTGTTAAAACCGCCACAGCAGGGGGGCCTTGGTTCCGGCTTTCGATAAAGGCTTGTATTATAATGGTTTTACTTATAGTCCAATCGAATTGTCAAAAGTAGATGCAAAATTTAGGGTAGAGCTAATTTTTTTATATGATGTCTGGGATGGTTATGTGAGTAATTTCTGACATTTTGCCAACAACATTTTTTGCCGCCGGAGCTGCCATCTTGAAGAAACTTCAAAATTTTCTATTTTATTTCAGTGTTTTCCCATTATCTGCCAAAATACGCACCTGACAAAAATGTTTTATTACCCATCCTAAAAGTAGACTAAATTTTCTACAGTTTGAGATCAAAGTGAGTTTTCTACCATGAATAGTTTCGGAAATACAGCTCTCCGAATGTCAGCAACATTTTGCAAAAAATAAAAAAATCTGAATTTTCAACTAGTTTTTGCTCGCTATCTTCTAAACGTCCAAACCTATAGTAAAACTCCATATGGAAACTTGAACTAGAGGTAATTTGAAACTTGTCGAGTATTCTAATCTTATCCTACCTCTTTCAGGTCACAAAATTCTGAGGTTTAAAAATATATATACAGCAACGATTGAATAAATGCATGTGCGTACAAGTTAGGAGCAATAACGGCACAGAACATTCATTTACATACAAAAAGATTTTATTTAGCTGGAGTTCTGGTGAAACATTGCATTGAGTACTTTAAACTTATCCTACCTCTTTCAGGTCACAAAATACAGAGGTTTATAAATATATATACAGCAACGATTGAATAAATGCATGTGCTTACAAGTTAGGAGCAATAACGGCACAGAACATTCATTTATAAACAAAAAGATTTTATTTAGCTGGAGTTCTGGTGAAACATTGCATTGAATAACTTGTTTGTTCATAGTCTTCGGCACTTAGAGGGACCTGGGCAGTTGACGTCTGCTATTTCGTCCATGATGTTCACAATCTAGCCAGTGTTGATAAAGTACTCTTCAGCGTCTTCATCCAAAAACGAATTAATTGGCTCATCAGGAGTGTCATCATCCTCACTGTCGGAGGACAGGAATATTAGTATGTTTTCACACGACTGCCCATTGCAATGTTTGCATATCGTTGTGCACTTTAATCCAGCTTTACGACACCCACAAGCGTTTAAACACCCCTTCTTGCAGGTACAGGAAATACTTTTCAGAATTGATTCTGGAGCTGGCTACTTCTTGGCTTTAAGGGGAAAGAGGCCTCTTGGTGTGTTCACCCAGCCCCACTTCAAAGGGTCTTTGTATTCACTGAGCCATGCCTGAATTTGGTGGTATGTTCGCATGGCATGAAGTTGAGCCGCATCACTGGTTGGGGGCAAGTTCGCTAAGTTAAATTTCATTCTTCCTGCAGCTTTTACAAATATTCCGTGCCGAAGTTCGTCAAGTGTTTGTGTAGCAGGGTCTCCTCCACATAAGTGACCCAAGAAATGTTGGCCCACTTCAGCCACTTCTCCTGATGTAGCTTGAGGGTTCAGAATTACATTAGCCTCCTCTTCTAGTTCAGGATGTTTCAAAATCGGCGAACAGAAGTGGGATTTCCCGTGGCCAAAAACTGCAGATGTTGTGTGACAACCACTGAAAGCATGGATGAACAGCAGCATGTTGGAGAAGCTGTGGCGAAATGACTGCCTTGATTAGAAGATGTCTACAGCTTTGCTTCTTCCGTACTTTTGGATATATGTATTCTTTATATGAGGGGATGGTAATGTAGTGAGGAAATAAGAAGGTCTATGTCCTCCCCAACTACAAAGACAGTGTCGTATTGAGATGCTTTTGAGAAGGCAGTGCTAACAATCAAGACATCTGCATCTTTAACAGCCTATTCCAGCTTTTGCCAATTCTACGAAGCGCCTCTTGTTGTTTTCATTGGTGAGAAAAGTTTCTTGTGAACTTTTCAAAACAGTAGTTCTATCAAAGACGACATCAGGAGATGGACTCGTAGCCCGTCGGAGTCTCACAATTCTTTGTGCTTGTTTGATTAGCGTCAGAAGGATAACCATCGAAGATAACTGAAACCTTTGAGTCATAATTTGTCTGCAAATATTTCAAAATGCCTAAGGTTGCCTGGTACAAACACATAAAAACAGATGTATCCGGAGAGAACGGTATGCGGAGCAGTGACAAAGAGCCTCTTAGCGCCATTCCTCCGATAACATGTTTCCATTTTGGCACAACTGGAAATGCTATAGGAAGTAATTTTTTTCAGAGGACACTGCAAAAGTGTTCTTCTAAAATAAAACGCCGTTCTCTCCAAATCAAAATGCTGTACCTACACCAACTTTTCTTATTTTCTTTTTACATTGTTTTTTTTAGTCTTTTATCATTATAAATTGTTGGAAATACTGTTTTGGTTGTTAATTACAATGTAAAACTTAACTATAAGACAACACAGGTTTTTTACTGATAAACGCCATTTAGAATATCTTAGGCAAAACTAGACTTTCGTACCTTCGATAAGTTTTCTGAAATGTGAGGAGTTGTAGATACCTCTGTATCTGGTGACCTATAGTAGGTATGAAAACATTAAATACTCAACTTGTTGCAAATTTACTCTACTTTAAAAGTTATCCTTCGAAATTTTACTCAAGGTTTGGTCATTTAGAAGATAGCGAGCAAAAACTAGTTGAAAGTTCAGATTTTTTTATTTTTTGCAAAATGTTGCTGAAATTCGGAGAGCTGTATTTCCGAAACTATTCATGGTAGAAAACTCAATTTGATCTCAAACTGTGTCACATTTAGTCCACTTTTAGGATAAATAATAAAATGTTTTGTCAGGTGCGTATTTTGGCAGATAATGGGCAAAAACAGAAATAAAATAGAAAATTTTGAAGTTTTTTCAAGATGGCGGCTCCGGCGGCAAAACATTTTGTTGGCAAAATGTCAGAAATTACTCTCAAAACCATCCCAGACATCATATAAAAAAATTTGCTCTACCCTAAATTTTGCATCCACATGACTTTTTTTGTGATAATTTGACTGGATTATTATGGCACGTGTGCTTTTTGTAATTTTTACAGCACTGAGATTTCTTTAGTTTTCATAGCAACCAGATTGCGTGTGGGAATGTCAAGTTACGATCCACGGCAACAATATTCGTAAGTACCACTAACACAAGTCAACAGCCAAAATGTATTCGAGATAAAATTAACCATACATTACTAATTTGGGGTCGCTAAACACGAAAATGACATCCATTTTTGTCTGTTAGTTCTTATTTCTACAATACACAGGTCAGATTGTTTTACTAAAAACAGGATTTTAGCCAAGTAACATTGTTTGAAACAGACTGTACCGGAAATTTAAGGGTGAATTTATGACTCTAGCATATAAGTCAAACCCTCAAACTGATATTCCTTTATAAATTCAGTTCAGTTCTTGCTTTGTGAGTGAGAAAACTGTCTATCAGTGTGCTTTGAAATAGTTAAAATAGGGAGTGATTAAATCGTTATTGTGAGTGATTATAATTATAATTATAAAATAACATATATGCGTATTATTATCCTTTCTGTAATAGAATTGGCATGAAAGGCACAGAATGCCGCGTAAGTGTGTTAACAATCCAAATAACTTTTGTTTTATCTGTGGAGAAGTGACTTTTAAAGCGCAAAAGGTACGGTTAACTCCTATTGTTAAAAAGGCCTATCATCTTTATTTTGGTTGCAAGGTTGGTGATCAGGACAAATCGTTTGCACCCCATATTTGTTGTCGTACTTGTTCCACAAACCTATGCGAGTGGCTAAATGGAAATAGGCGATATATGAATTTTGCTATACCAATGGAAACAGGGTTATACGAAATATTGTTGCTTTTTATGTGAATGGGATAGTCGTGCGAAGGACAAACACTATGCAACAAAGCAAGAACCAGGTATTAAAAACATTGTTTACAGACCACTGGTTGACAAGACTGAAGTAATATTACCTGCGTTGCACATTAAGTTGGGACTAATGAAAAACTTTGTAAATGGTATGAATCAAAACGGAGAAGCATTTTAGTATCTCTTTCATAAATTTCCACGATTAAGTGAATCTAAAATCGGAGAGGGAATATTCATAGGTCCCCAAATAAGAAAACTAATGGCTGATGAACATTATCATGGACTTCTAGCAGGCAAGGAGAAAACTGCATGGGTAGCGTTCACTAGAGTTGTACTTAATTTCCTTGGCAACAAAAGGGCGTCTAATTACAGAACATTAGTGGATAATATGTTGATGGCTTATAACAGAATGGGGTACAACATGTCTCTCAAGATGCATTTCCTTCATTCTCATCTGGTCTTCTTCTCTGACAATCTTGGAGCAGTAAGCGACAAGCATGGTGAACGTTTCCACAAAGACATCACTACTCTAGAACGACGTTATCAGGGGAAATGGAACACGTCTATGATTGCTGACTACTGCTGGTCTGTAGTAAGAGATGCTCCTAAGATAAAGTACACTAGAGAAGGCAAAAGACCACGTTTATGAGGTATGTGATTAAAGACTACGTATATTTTCTTGCACGAACAACAATGAAGGCTATATAGCCGATATCTTCTAAACGAGAACTAATAAAACAATTCTACTGCCATTTTCGAATTTAGGAGGCCAAATTACATAAGATTTGATACATTTTATTTCGGATACAAAAAACTTTTTTAAATTTTGTTGACTTGTGTAATTAGTTACGTCGTGCAAAAAAAAAGTATAACGTGGTTACTTTTGTGGCTATTTAACGACGGCTGTGCACGACGGCTGTTACAGCCATCAATGTCATGGAATTTTGTCCCGCAGGAGTGTCATACATCTAGGATGATAAAAATCACATGCACACACCTAGAGACCAGCCTATACTGGGAACACGCTAAGTAGTGATATCTTACGTTTCAGTTCGCTGGCAGCCACAGCAATCTGCAAAGGAAACAAATATTGACATTAGTTCTTGTGATTATGGCAATTGAAACTCAACTGTGTTTCACTTAAAGAAAATAAAAGGTCGATTTTTTTTTATAATGGCAACACATGAGCAGAATCTGACTGAGGCAGAGGAAGTGTGTTGGCTGGATATCTCAGGACTGTCTCTATCACGAGACAATCCTCAACAATAATAAGAATTCAATAAGCAGTCTCTATTTACAGCTCTAAAAATATATCAAATGTTTAGACAATGTCCGCCTATGCTGTCGTTTTATATCTGTGCCTCTCGCCGACCGTTGGATTGTTGTTACAAGGAGCAGGTAGTCCGTGTATTCCAATACAAAAGACATCTAGTTCCTTTTCTAGCCATTGCTTGTCCGAGCTCAAATCTGTTCACATCTGCTGCCCATTGTAAATTTAAGAAATGTTTTTGTGCATGCTAGTAGAATCTCATCTCCTACCAGGAAATAGTCACTTGACAGACCGGCAGAGATATAATACAATTGTATTATCGCCTCACTCATAACGTTGACGGGCGGCTCGCTTTGTTCTCATATTACAATGCTTGTTGTTACTGTAAAAGGTTTTCTCAAAAGAAACCGCTGACTGAATTCGTGCTGCCAATTCTCTCATTGCTCAATGACATTGCCACGTAAGTGTTTTGCTGCATCTACATCTTCCCGCTCTGTTTACTAACACTGTGCGGTGTGGCAACTACTCCAAGCGGCGGCGACTTCTTTGATGTTAACTGTCAACGAATTGAGCGCGGCGATAATACCACTATTATATTTTTAAAAACAACAGCTGAAGCCTACAGGAGATATAAGAGACCAGTTAATTAAAAACACGTTTTAATATAAAATTTTATTATAATATTGTAAAAGTACCTTTTAGTGTATTAAATTGTCTAATCACTTAATAAAAGAATAGAGTAAAATAACCCAAATAACGCTTAGCGTTCAAGCATTCCACACTCTCGGCGTGACTGATGATGACGTCCATGAACGTCGAAATGCATCTCACCAAAATATAAAAAACGAAAGCTGAACCTACAAAGAGAAAAATCTTTACAAAAATCAAGAACTTCTACTCAATTCTCAGAATAAAGATCACCGAACTACATTCATTTTACAACCTTGACAAAACCTCTCAATCTACAATTACTTTTGTAGTAAATAACTGCATAGCACTTAAGAAGAGTGTAGTCTTTTTTGTATTATCTCCAAGTATACATGTATATACAGACACGCATAGAGATATTCTTCGTATTTTAACAAGAACTGACAAATATTTTTTTAATATTCTATTGTTCTAATTTTCATGTATGATTTTTAATGTTTAAGTAATATTTTAGCTACTGTGTCAATATCGACTTTGTAAGAATTAATTTTTATTCTTTTTTGCACTCCTTAGCTAGTAAGTGTTACTTACGAAAGTTGTTTACATGGATCGTAAGTTGACATTCCCACACAATCGTGTTGCTAAGGGCGTTGCGATGAGGTTAAATTACTTACGGTCCAAGCGCCACGTCATAATTCATTACGATACACTTCATAATACAAGCCTTTATGGACACGGCCCCCAGGACAAATATTCGGTTCCCATAACAACAAACACATGCGAATCACTTTCTGAAATAAACATCTATTTTCAAGAATGTATTTACATAATATTTTCAGGTAATATCACAATTAATATAATTAAATTGATATAAATAATCATCGTGCAAAAAATAGCATGCAACACACGGGCCGTAAAGGCATTTACGGGTCTCGAAAACTTAAATACCCTCAGCTGCGCCTCGGGTTTTCAATCTGTTTCCTCGACCCGTAAACGTGCCTTACGGCACTTGTATCGCAATATACTATTACGTATAATTGCAAACAATATTCAACTGACAATACATTAAGCTCAGTCTTATAGTCCAGAACCAACTTTGGGTTATTTTACTCTATTCTTTTATTAAGTGATTAGACAATTTAATACTCTAAAAGGTACTTTTACAATATTATAATAAAATTTAATTTTAAAACGTGTTTTTAATTAACTGGTCTCTTATATCACCTGTAGGCTTCAGCTGTTGTTTTTTTAAATATAATAGTGGTATAAAGGCGGACTTTGTCTAAACATTTGATCTATAATTATACCACTTGAAATATGAAGCTAATTAATTAAGTTATCTAAAAATATATTTTAATTTTTAAAAATACATATCTGGATAAGTGTTGGGCAATTTCGTAAGAGAATCTGAGTTTGTGTCCAGAGAATTCACCGGGATTATTATTACCTATATATTTTTGTGGTAATGCAGGTTCTTAGTACCATCTTCAGCAATTTCAATTTGTATCCCGCACACTTGTTAGGAAATTCAAATGAGCATTTTTAACCACACAGATACAGAGATTTTCTAGCGAAGAAATGGTTTAACACATGGTACACTTTTTTTTTAATAAAAATAATATTTTAAAATTGTTTCAAAGTTTGTGATACAAACAACTCGTAGTTTTCATTCATTATTCAATTATCGATTCCGAAATTCCATGTCTGAGTTTTCGATATGAGGTACCCTGAATCCAAAAATACTATTTTCACAAACTTGTTTTTGTGTATGATGAGGAGCATAGCAGCCCGACAAAAAGAAATAATTTATATCTGGGTCAGACATCTTCTGAGGAATTAACGGGAAGATTGACAATTTTCTCTTAATTTAATGTAAATCAATACGATTTCATTTCGGAAATTTTTCGACACAATCAAAAGCCTTGCTGAGGGCGCAAAAAAAGACTTGGGTTAGGTTCCTTGTTTCACACATAGCAAGTACCTCAATATTATCTGAAAATAAATATAGAGTTAGTACAGTGCGTTTCACGCAAGAGTTGGCCAATCATGCCGGTTTCTGCATCGCGGCGGACACAGCTCTAACTCCCGAGTGATCGGGTGAAATATCCACGCAAATAAAGCCGCCCTCGGTGTAATTACTCAGGTTCTCACAGTTACAGTTAAAATTACAATGAAAATAGCCACGTACCTCATCACAAGAGATGTTGGAAATTGCCTCCTTTTGCATCCGCATAACATTGGCATCTTTCTAGGAAATTTTCTTTCAAGTGAATAAGTTCATCTTCCGAGATAGAGTACATTCCTCTTGTGATATTGTCTTTAAGTTCTTATAATGTATAGGGGTTTGACCTATAAGAACTTAAATAACCCCTATACATTAGAATAACACAAGAGAAATTAACTCTATCTCGGAAGCTGAACGGCTTAGATTGTTTGCAATGACTTCTGGGGTGACCAGCCGCATCGGTGTTATCAAGTTTGAGGTTGCGGCGATATTAACTCCGTAGCCTTCAATATTCCTGAAAACAAAAGCCAGTTCATGACATTGACCACGTTTGCATTATAAACGTATAATTTCTGTCCAATTTTGTATCAAGTTAAAACAATGCTAACAGTATGATGGTAGCGTGTTGGTTACAGGGCATGGGCATGAGATGTAAAGAGGGCATGTCAAGTGCAGGACGGGTGAGGAGAATTACAAAAGAAATTATTAACGAGATGAATTTAAACAAGGCAAATTTGAAACCTTGATTTATTAATATTAATATCTTCATAATGAGCATTGTTGACTATCGATCGCAGGCCGGGGTTCGATCCGCGGTGACTCCTCGCTAAACAGCAATTATTATCAGCTCTTTGGAAGGAGTTCTCTATGTTATACAGCAATTATTATCAGCTCTTCGGAAGGAGTTCTGTATATGTTATACAAAGCTTTGATTTAATGAGCGAACTGATTTCTGTTCATTGCAATTTCAAGTCTAATATTCTTATTGAAATTCTCAAGCCATAAGAAATGAATGGCTCACTTGTTCATTCAGTACTGAGAAGTTTGAAGAGAAAAAGGGAAACTCGTAAGAATTCTCCAAACTTTATTCAAACCCAAGCATTCTTTTGTTGGGAATTCTTCCTTTTACAGGAAACCCTACATTCCGGGCATTCATTCAAAACCCAAAGCACGTTAAGAGACTGAGCTCGTTATAAAGGAGAGAATTCTCTTTCATTTCTGTGACAAGGCAGGAGCTATGCGAGAACACAAAGACAATTTTATTAAGAACGCTGACCTTCAAGTAGGAATGCATGTGCAAGCGCTCGAATTAAAATCGTTAAGTCAATATCAGTCAATAAAAATGAAGTAAAGACATACGTAAGATTGAAATTGTAAAATTAAACTATGAATATGACTGTATTATGTCTTCAATAATAACAATTCCAAAACTTAAGAGAATTTAATACAAATGACGCACATATCTGATGCGAAGAAAGCAAAGATGCAGGCACTGGCTGGAAGAAATGTGACTTTCCACAGTTCGAACAGGAAATATAACATAAACCCTGTCGCTTAAAATGTATAGTGTGATTCTCGTGTGGAAAGTATGTTTAAACAGAATCGAGACGAACACAATGTCCTCTTCATTGGAAACTAACGTGATCTAGTTGGCTTGGTTACGTCAACCTTATAAACAAAATCTGGGTGGCAATGAAAAATCACAAATACACAAGTAATTGCCGCTACTAACCTCTCATACCGTACCTGCCAGATGATTTACTAAAAAATAAAGGATAAGAATAAAGTATCATTACATCCCATTCCTGCAATACTATAGGCCTATATACATACGTAGAAGGTAACAGGCTTTGAATATAATGATGCATTGCATCGGTGCGTTAGGGTACGAACAAAACGCAGCTTGGTTGGTCCCCTTCCTGGTCACTACGCTGTTGAGCCAGGCGCCGGGCATGAAGTGTGTGTGCGCAAGACGCAGCGTGGTCGCTAAGTAGCTGGCAGGCCGCATGTTATGGATTAAGTTTCTGAATTATCTCCATTTTATTTTTATTTCTTTGTTATTATATTCTCATTCATAAGGTTTTGAAGACACAGAAGACAATGGGAATGAGTTTATGAATTCAAAATCATTACAGGAAGCTAAATCACATGTCACATTAGTTAAATATATCACAAGAGTATTTCACTGTCTCACAGAGTTTCTAAATTGAATATGTATTTTATAGTAAATTTAATGCTCCACAGCTTTTGTTCTAACAGTTTTTGTTGTAAACCCAATACTTTAGGTGCTAGGACAGAAAGTTCGCCAAAAAAATGGAGTAAAAACTTTTTTCGGAAAAAAATAGTTTATATGGCCGGGAATATTTTTTTAATCGGTTTGAGATGGAGAAGCAATGTATGGTTAGAAACATTATTATTATTATTATTATTGTTTTCTTGAGTTGGTGCGACCGTTGTATTCAATCTTCAGAGCACAAGAAGACAATAAAACGAACACACTTAACCCCGCAACACGAAAATTAACATAATATAAAATTCTTAGGTTACTATAAATTATACAACAATACTGAATATAAACAAGTGAGTAACAGTACCCATGAATGATCTCTACAACCCCTTCATTGAGTAGTAACAGTATTTATTTTGGTGGTCTGAGCTCATTACAAAGGATGTATCTTATAAACAGTCCTTTGTTTGTGGAGTGATTGCAAAATGCACACGTGGAACGCGTGAATCTAAACTACACGTTAGCGGCCGGTCGCATGAAAAAAGAGGGCTAGCATTCTACCAGCAAACTGCGGCCTGACCAGATGGCTGGCAAGAGACCATCCAAGCGGCGTCTTGTTCACCCTCGTAAGAAGACATGACTTCATTCTTCATGCGGCCTGCGGCATGCGACCATCCCGGTTCCGTCTTGCGCGTACCCTTAGGCAGTGCAGTAAGCTGTGTTACCGGCACTGAGTACACGAAATTAGTTTCCATCATGATAGCGTGAGCGGGAAGTATATGAAAAAATACATAAAATCTTTTATCAGATGTTAATTATGATCAAAAGTAAAATATTTTCAAAATTCATTATATCAAATATTTTATCAAACATTTTTCAAAGTTTTAATTAAACGCATCCACAACAGTTCTACATATCTGTAAAAGCAGAATGGTTAATGTAATAATATTAAAGAATAAATATAACGGGTTGATGATGTGGAGTAAAATGCATGACCTCATATAGGTCTAGTGCACTTTAGTACTAACTTATGGCTTCTGCTATGTTTTTTTTTGTTTATTTCCATTTTTATAGGCCTAATCGTTGTATTTTTAATTGTTTTCATGTGAATCACAATGCGAAAGTTTTAAATTTACCCAAGGCCATGTGTTCTTACTGTCCGCACATTTCCTTCTTCTTAGTAATAACAATATGGCTATGATATGTTCTTTTATCACATAACTATGTCATAGCTACAGTACACTGCAATTCTCGTGCGGGAAGTGTGTTCCAATAGAATCGAAGACGCACACAGTGTGCCGGATAGAATTTTTGGCAAGGCAAGGAGCTACTTTCCGACTCACCCTGCTCCCCTTTCCACCGGCGCGGTCGCTTTCTCCGCCAGCCTGCCTGCACGCTCGCTTCCCCTCACCGCCTACTGCGCATCTTCCCACGCGCATCTTCTCCCCGCTGCATGCCAACCACTACTAAGCGCCGGTATAATGCAGCTTGCTGTGTTAAGTCAGCAGCTTGCTCTAATAATTGCAATGTAATAACCCACGAATATAAAAAACAAAATAAAATTTAACGAATTATAGAAAATGTCGAACAAAAAAAAATACCCTTGTACCAAACATCATATTTCACGATCTTTAAACACCGATTTGAAAGAAAAAAAAACATTCACAATAACAAAAGACCCTTGCACCATACATAACATTTCACAATTTTTAAAAACGAATATAAAAAACAAAATAAAATTTCACAAATTATGCAAAATATCGAACAGTGAAAAAATACCCTTGTACCAAACATATTTCACGATCTTTAAACAGGTAAAATAATATTTCACAATAACAAAATACCCTTGCAACACCAACAAACATAATAATTCACGATAAAAAAAAAACAAAATGCCAAAAACCCTTGCAACAAACATAATATTTCATGCCAACAGGATATTTCACAATTATATATATAAAAAAAATCGAAATTTACATAATATTTCCAAATTTTAAAAAACGCCGTGTTATGACAAAAAACATGGCTTAATTGATGCAGAATAATTCCCTTGCACCAACACTACTCTTTTCATAACAAACAAACCATCTCAAAATGAGAAAACCCGATTCTTGCGTTAACACTCGCTAACGCAATAGATAACTAAAATATATCGGAACTTCCTTCACTGCTCAACTCGCCTTCGTGGCGTAATGGCTAAGTCTCTTGGCTACGATGCTAAGGGTCATGCGTTCGATCCCCGTTCGATCCAAAATTTAATGTTAGGAATAGGTCTCGAATAGATAGGTAGGTAGGGTGAAGAGGAGGTGAGAGGAAGAGAGGAAAGAGACGGGAAAGGAAGAGAAGAAGAGAATAAAGGAGAAATAAATTATTTTTCTCTTTCACCATTTCCATACTAGATGTCGCCACCGTCGCTATTCTGCTAGTAGTTCTAATGCCGCCGCTAGGTTTCTCCCCACCCTAAACCCCTACTTTCCTCGCTGTCCCGTTAAGAGAGTAGTGGTGGGGGAGTCGGGTGAGTCGCAATATAATTTTTTCCCGAATTTTTTAAATAGTAAGGAAAACCCTGGAATACCTGTGTAAAATAATAACTAAATATAAACATCTGTTCTAGAAGCTAGGCTTCAACTTGGGAAACATTTGAACAAAACTGTTTTATCTTCATCTCAAGCATGAGACACGGTGGCAGTGGAGGGGGGTCTCACAAGTTGTTAATATTTATTAACCGTGATCTTACATTCATTTGTTACTACAAATTTAATTTTACTAGTCACATGGTAGGCCTGCGTATTTCCTGGACATTAACAGCTTTCATATAATAAAGTACCTGTGCTGTAAGTAGTGCGGTAACTAGTGCGGTAAGTTAAGTTGCCGCACTGGGTATTGGAAATACAATTTCCAGCATAATAGCATGAACGGGAAATGGATGAAAAAGGAGTATCGAAGAAAAAATACATAACAATATATATTTTGTTAACTCTGTGCTATATACAAATGTGTTAGTATAATACAGGCTTTAAAAAACACGGACATTTGCAGTTCTTATTGCAGACTTAAAATTGCAAAGTGTAGTGTAATGAAATACAAATTTTAATTAATCTAAAAATTAATTAATTAATTAATTAAAAATTAATTTCATTACAGCGTACTGGAATAAGAGAATAACGGAAGATTTATATATTTTTTGTCAGCTAACTAGCATAGGTTTCTCCCGAACACTGTGAAAATAGATTTATATTTCGTATTTGTTGTCGACCTACCTTAGGGTTACTCTGATGCTGCAGCATAACACCTCAAACCCGATAAAACTATTTTATCTACGACGATAATGTCCGTTCATGATATCATGATGGGAACTCGAAGTTCTTCCAGCCAGTGTCGGTAACCTAACATATCTGCGACTTCTTGCTTACTTACAGCATAACTTTCTGTAATTCTAAAAGTATGTATATATTTCAACCTTGTGCACTAGTAATAATATAAGGAATAATTAAACGTTGATAAGGAATCAATAAAAAGCGTTAAGTATATTGTCTAAAATTATAATGTATTGAGAAAAATATAAAAATATAAAAAGAGCTAGTAAAAAGGCCTACTAATGTACAATATATACACAAAATCTAGAATAAAAACTGCAAGACAGTCAGTAAGTAATCTTAAACTAGGTATCTATTGAAGTATTATCATATTTATATTTTTAAGAAGGAAGAAATATGTTCATAAATACGCTTAAATAGAGAATGTTCTTATACAAGCATAAGAAACCTAAAAACAATCATAGAAGATACGTCAAGAATTTTTAAAAACATATGTACAAATTGTAGAGCAAAATTTGCTGATTAATCTTCTATATTGTAGTCACTTTCAAGAACAGTTGAGTACATCAGAGTTAGGTTAAAACTTAGCTCACACAAATTTGTTATCTTAGTTTGTAAAACACATGTAGATTTTAAAACACTGGTGCAGTATGGTGGTATGCATTCTCTATTTAAGCGTATTTATGAACATATTTCTTCCTTCTTAAAAATATAAATATGATAATACTTCAATAGATACCTAGTTTAAGATTACTTACTGACTGTCTTGCAGTTTTTATTCTAGATTTTGTGTATATATTGTACATTAGTAGGCCTTTTTACTAGCTCTTTTTATATTTTTATATTTTTCTCAATACATTATAATTTTAGACAATATACTTAACGCTTTTTATTGATTCCTTATCAACGTGTAATTATTCCTTATATTATTACTAGTGCACAAGGTTGAAATATATACATAATTTAAATTAGAATTACAATTAGCACTAGTGGCAAAATGAAATTTATTATTACTTTCTGTAACTTTATTAATACCTCTTACTGCAGAAATAGAATATAATCCTGCTTGAAGTTTACAATAACTTCAATCTTACCTTTGACCTGACCTCCATTTTATTTCCTAATAATAAGTTAAAATTTAATTCATAACATCTCAGCACGTTGCGGCTAATAGCCCATGCGCGAAATAATTAAAATGGTCACTAGATCTTTTAAGTGCATGCGTATATTGTTGGTGCAATTTGAAGAAGGCCTGGTCCCAAACCATCGTCTATCTACAAAATAATATAATTGATTGTTCCCTGCATCGACTTCGACACCGACAGAGAACAGGTGCTCTTGTAGTCGCGTGGATTTTTCTAGTGTTGCCGCTGTCATTCACTACTTCTTAAGTAAAATAAGTGCTGTGGTACGTATTTGGCAACATTGTACTGGACTGCAGACAAGTGTGAATACGCCTAATTACCTTTCTATTCAATGCTTGACAGGTCGCGGAGGATTAGGGTGGCAGCAGATAGTTCTTGAAAAAGGAGTCTTTAAAAAGTGGCACCCCACTCTAACTTCACTCACCATCTCTAAAGTCGATGTCCCACGATCCAATTTGTTGGTTAAAAATTTTGTATCAAGTAGCATTTCTATACAATTATTTCTGGCTGTGCACACGAGAGTGCGTTTTGGTCCAATATCCAGCGCCAGCTGTTCTCCCCAAAGACGTTCGGTTCTCCCGAAATGAAAATTGATGGCTACTATAAGTAAAATCGACATGGCGGTCAATATATACGCACTTGACACAAGTAAAATTTTTTACGGAATCTTGATCATAATTTCCAGAGCCCCTCAGCTTTTATGCCGGTTGTAACAATAATTATTATTAATATTGTTAAATTCAAAGTCTTAGAATCCGTTAATCTTCTTGACTTTAATGTTATAACATTTTATCTTTTTGGTAATGTTCACTGGTCGAGCGAGCGCTGGCAGCGGCGAGAATCAGCTGTACGGAGGAAGAAGCCATGTTTCTACGTCATGCAGGTCACGCGGGGATAGAATGACGCTCATTGGTTGATTTCGTATTTTTGGATGGAAAAATAGAAATGTTTCTATTCCGTTGCATGCAAAATAATTGTATGGAAAATATAGGATGAAATTGTGTGCAATGGTAGTCGGCCATGTCACATGATCCAAACTGACGGTTTGTAGACATTTGGACCAAAAATTGGATCGTGGGACATCGGCTTAACAGTCTTTTGAGACGGTGGAATGGGTAGGTCCTGTCCGCTCTAGAGTAGGCAAGTATGTCGTCTGACTTTTACGTAGATACGAGTAATGCGCTAGAGAGAGGCAGACTTACAAGACATCGTATTATATCTCTGCCGGTCTGTCAAATGACTATTTCCTGGTGGGAGAAGAGATTCTACTAGCGTGCACAAAAACATGTCTTAAATTTACAACGGGCAGCAGATTTGAGCTCGGACAAGCAATGACTAGAAAGGGAACTGGATGTCTTTTGTATTGGAATACACGGACTACCTGCTCCTTGTAACAAAATTCCAACGGTCGGCGAGAGGCACAGATATAAAACGACAGCTGTACGTGTTTACTCCAAGGTCGGTTCTAGAGTGGACAGTGTCTACCAATCCAACTGTCTCAAAAGACCGCAACCAAAGTATAGTTTCACGTATTTTTTTGACACCTTGAATTAAAAGTAGAACTTCTAGCACAAGGCACACGAAGTAATAGTTGCACATTATTGCACTAGCATTACGAAATCTTTATGCCACTCCATTGGTACCAAATTTGGTATCCGCCACAAGGAATACTCTCATTTGGTTAAAAATATTTGCATATAATTATAAAATAGACTCAGTTTGATAAAAATTAACAATTTTAAAATTCACTACGACTTTCTAAATGTGATATTTCTCACGGTGAATGCAAAAGTCGTTACGTTTGGTGGTGTGAAAACCGTTTTCATGTTGGCAGCGCTGCAGGATGGCTGGCTCTACGGCGCGTAATTCATTACAATATAGTTCAGTGTTATTTTACAATTAATGTTAACGGCTCTCTTGAAAATAGTGCGTGTTCAAGCAAGTTATTCTGCTCCCAGAATAAAATCTCACTTTTAACCCTTATAAAATAAATATTTCCCTATGATATAAAAAAATTTGTAGGCATTACACATGCACTGGAGAATGTCGGAAACTTACTCTATCTAGATTTCCTTATAGATATATTTTTTTATTGCAGAGACACTTGAGTACATTAAGCGTATTACAATCGTCAAAATCAAATATAAACACAGATAATATCCTGTTACGTGTACAATACATACTTAATTAATTAGCTCACTGATCTTAATAATTCAAAAAATTCATTAAAACTAAATATACAATTACTAGTAAGCAAATTCTTGATTCTGAGTTTAAATCGATTAAAAGGTAATGATTATATAGATTCAGGAAGTGCATTAAAAAACTTAACAGAAACATAGTAAAAAGTCTTCTGTGTTTTGTTAAAATTGCATTTAAATATTGCTAGGTTGTTTCTGTACCTAGTACCATAATTGTGTGACATCCCAAGCTGTTCATAGTTAAAAACATTTTCTTTCATGTATAAAACACACTGATAAATAAAAACAGCATATACAGTCATAATACCAAGATTAATAAACCTCTGCCTGCAATGACTTTGTGCAGAAAGGCCATACATTAATCTTATAGCTTTTTTCTGTAATTTGAATAGCCTTATTACAGAGGGCTGATGACCCCAGAGCAAAGTTCCATATGACAAGTGACTATGGAACTGACTGAAATAAACAGTATTTAAAACACCTAAGCTAACACATGTTCTCAGTCTTCTTAATAAATAAATTCCTTTGCACATCTTGGATGCCAAGCGATCTATATTATGTTTGTTCCAGTCTAATCTAGCATCAATTGAAAACCCAAGAAAATTTACAGTTTCTGTATTTAATTGTCCTCCATTACCGTACTCGATATCTAAATTCTGAATTTTTTCGGTATTAATGCAGAGCAAATTAGCTGTACACCAGTCTTGCACAACGCCTGATACATGTTCAATTAAAGAGTTAATTTCATGGAACGCTTTTGAATTAAAACAAATGTTAAGGTAATCAGCAAAAAGATAACTTTTAACAGATGGAGAAGATATGTTGTAGGGCAAGTCATTAATATAAATTATGAATAAAATAGGACCAAGAATCGATCCTTGAGGCACTCCATGTTTAATGGGCAGAAAATTTGACTCATTGTCATAGACCACTTTTTGAAATCTATTGCTTAAATATGATTGTATTAATAAAACAGCCTCTTCTTCAAAACCATAAAATCTAAGCTTTTCAATAAGCAAATTGTATGACACTGTGTCAAACGCTTTAGATAAATCATAGAGTTTGAGATTCATTAAATCTCTGTTATCAAACAAGCTAATGCAGTTTCTTATAAGTGCAGTTGCAGCTTTTGCTGTATCTAATCCAGCCCGATAACAAAACTGGGAGCTATTAAATAAATTATTTTTCTCGAAGTAGGTCACAATCTGATTATTAATAACTGTTTCAAAAACTTTTGCAATAGCAGGTATTATAGAAATGAGTCTATAGTTTTCATACTTAGAATTGTCACCTTTCTTGGCAAGTAAACACTTTGCGACCCGAGCGGCTCCCCTTTCCATCGGCCCGGTCGCCTTCTCCGCCAGGCAGGCTTCCCCTCCGCCTGCCGCACATCTACCCCGCTGCCGGCCGCTACTAAGCGCCGGTAATGCAGCTTCCTGTGTTAAGCCGCAGCTTACTCTAATGATTGCCTTGCACCATACATAATATTTCACAATGTTTAAAAACGATTATAAAAACAAAATAAAATTTCACGAATTATATTAAAACAATACCCTTGTACCAAACATCATATTTCACGATCTTTAAACACCGATTTGAAAGAAAAAAAATTCACAATATATAAAAAATCGAAATTTACATAATATTTCCCAATTTAAAAAAAAACGCCGTGTTAATTGATGCAGAAAAATTCCCTTGCACCAACACTACTCTTTTCATAACAAACAAACCATCTCAAAATTAGAAAACCCGATTCTTGCGTCAACACTCGCTAGCGCCAACTAAATTAGATAACTAAAATATACCGGAACTTCCTTCACTGCTCAACTGCCTTCGTAGCGTAACGGATAAGTCTCTTGGCTATGATGCTAAGGGTCATGCGTTCGATCCCCGTTCGATCCAAAATTTACTGTTAGGATTAGGTCTCGAATAGGTAGGTAGGGTGAAGAGGAAAGAGACGGGAAAGGAAGAGAAGAAGAGAATACAGGAATAATAAATTATTTTTCTCTTTCACCATTTCCTTACTAGATGTCACCACCGTCGCTACTTTCCTAGTAGTTCTAATGCCGCCGCTAGGTTTCTCTTAGTGGTGGGGGGCTCGGTCGGGTCGTAAAGTGTTATTTTCCCCCTTTCTTAAATATAGGCCTTACTTTAACAAATTTTAGATCTTTGAGAAAAACAGACTGTAAAATGCACGTATTAATAAGATTTGTAAGAGGTCCTTAAATAAAATCTATACCATATTTTAAGATTCTTGGACTTAAGCTAAAAACATCCTCACAGTTGCTATTTTTCATATTTAAAAGCACTTTTCTAACATCATCAACATAAACTAACTGAAAATTGAACCTACAAGAATGTAGGTTCATATAAAACTTTACGTCATGCTGATGCGCAAAAGATCCCACTTTGTTTAGGATTTCCTCCACCGTATTTACAAAAAAATTATTAAAACCCGTAGAAGATAAATTAGAGGAATTTTTGTACATCTTCTTTCCAAACTGACCACTTTCATTTTTAATTATGTTCCACATGACTCTGGATTTATTAGGAGAATAGCTTATAACATTATCATTTATTTTTTTCCTAGTATCATTGACTAATTTTAGAAATTGTTTCTTTAATTGATTATACTTACAGCGGTTCGGTGGAAAATGATGGTTACCTGGGCGCCACAGTATAATGCATATACTGAATATTTCTGATTTGTTGAACCCGCCTCCGGTCAGTCAGTCGATCGTCGAGCACTTCCCTCTAGCTTCAGGGTAGGAAGCGAAGAACACCTTAATATTATTGCTTGAATAATAATGCAGTTTCTTTGAACACTGAAGGAATATTCTGTTTATTTAAAACGTTGGAAATACAAGTCCAGTCATTGACAATAATTACAAAATTTGTTTGTGAATAATTAATATTGTTACAAGTTCTCGGTAGATCGTTACTAGTGATACAATTGCTGCCGTATATGATTTTGACTAATCGCGATTGAAAGTAAGAATCCTTCTAAGTCGATTAATTCCACAGCGAAAATTTTATAAGTCCAATTAATTCTGTGGGCACGAGGCCACAAAGATAAGTAGAGTGATTGATGTAGGCACGCGGCCTCGACGTAGAGTGATTTTGACTGTTCTAGGCACGGGGCCTTGAAGTAGAGTCCTGTTGACTGCTCTAGGCACGGGGCCTTGAAGTAGAGTGATTTTACATCGCCACGTTAGGCCTAAAGAAAACTCTCTTGAATAAACATTTACCCCACTCCTTCTTAATTATTATTCGTGAATCCCGGCACGTGGTACTATAGACCAGTTCTTATTGGCAAATCTCCCGACCAATAATAATATGTTAGTTTGCCACGGAAATCAATTGGATTTCCCTTATTCTCAAAACCCACAACTTAGCGTCTCGGATTTCTAAGAAGGTTCGGACAGCGTGTTGTATCGGTAGCAATATCAGAAGCTAGGCTTGAACTCAATAGCCGACTTCTTAGAATTACTTAAGTGGATCAGTACCCTTTGATTATATCTTGGGAGATTCCCGATACATTGTACCTGAGTACTGCATTGCATTATCTCGCACCCGCTAGGTCTGCTAGGGAAATTCCCAGCTATCTCTGTCTATCCACTGCAATCTCATTTTAATAGTTATTTAAAATGATGTTGTTAAACTTTTTTACCTTTGCCTTCTTTCTAGTTAATAATATTTATAATGAATGTTCCGTCTTTTCACGGTCATTTTAAGACCAAACACGGGCTATGAGATTTTATGATTTTAGTTTGGATAAATTTGGGCAATTAATCTGTCATTTATTATACTTAATTTGGTTATCTTGTTTATTTCTTTTTGCCGAAGTATCTGAACTGCAATATATGCCCCAGTCTATTAAGACAGGAATCATCATAGCCTATGATTGACTTACTGGCTGAATATACTGCATCTCTCCACAAAATATTATACCTTATTTTCCTCCAGTGTTGCAACCATCTTAACCAAATACATAACTAATTTAATTCCTATCTTGACACGAGACTTCACCTTAAATCCTGTCCCACATGTACAAGTTTTGTGACCCTATCACATTCATGCCTTCATACATCTTGCGGTTTTCTGTAGTGTTACGTTGTTTGTACGTATTACTTGATTTATTGCACGACCAAGACATTACAACAAAATTTTACGTAAACACCATAAATTTACCGATATACCCTCGTGAGACCATGAAAATTAAGCTCAAGCAGTTCTCACTGAAATTTTATAAAATATATTGAATGCATAAAAAAAACAAAAACACTTTTTTTATATATATATTGAGACTTTGACAAGGTCGATCAAGCAGTTCTCACTACACCTACACTATATTATAAAGAATGCAAAGAAACACTCTTTTACCATGAGACTTTGACAAGGTCGATCAAGCAGTTCTCACTACACTTGCACTATATTATAAAGAATGCAATACACACACGTATATTTTACTCTCATTCACACACATTCCTATAATCCTAAACCTATGTGGGACTGATAACCTATCATGCCAATAGCTATTTCGCCGCGTAAAATATACATTACAGGTTATAGGCCTACATTATTCCAACTCAGTACAATGCCTTTCGGTTATTCTGCCCTTATGTATGGTTTAATGAAGGACAGGTTGTATCTTCCTACAATTCTGTCTTTTTCCGGGTCGTATGCCTCTACTGTAATTCCGTTAAAAACTTGGGTGACTTGGTACGGTCCGTCGTACAATAAATTCATCTTTGCATACTCCTTTCTTAGTGCGCTGGATAAGTTCTTCCTTTTTACCATTATTTCTTCCCCTATCTGAGGTAGCCACACAGTTTTGTGTCTCTTTGCTTTGCTTCTCCTCTTCTCGTTCTTTTTGCGGATTCTCTCTACGACCCGCTTACAAATTTCCTCCATAGTCTCGCCATTTTGGTCGTAATCCAGCGCCTCAGGCATCCCTTTTACCAGTTCTTTAGGCTCACCCCCAGTCATCAATCGAAATGGCTCTATCCCTGTTATTGGGTTGACTGTGTGGTTCAGAATATCTTCGATTTTCTGGCAATATGGTACCCAGGCTGAATGCTTCCTGTGACACAGCGCCCTAAGATACAGTGACACATTTCTGAGTTCCCGCTCACTCCGGTTCCCCTCGGGATGATATTTTGATACCTTATATACCTTCACTCCATGTTTATTTAACACGTTCTTAAACCTCTCACCTGTGAAAGGCCGAAATTAGATTTTGGATGGGGCCATAGGTCGGAATAAAATCCCCTGTAAGTTTCCTGAGGCATTGGATACGGTCTGCTCTTGTCACTGGGTAGAGTTTTACGAAATGAGTAAAAATGTCTACCACTATAAAGATATACTTCATCCCGAATCTCCCAGTGGGAATCGGTCCATGGTAGTCTATAGCTATTAAGCTCCCTTTTTCTTCCCTTGTGATCGTCAAAGGAGGCCGATCAAACTTCTTATTTAGCGGTTTTACCCTCTGGCATAGATCACAGCTGCTTATGAATTTTCTTACTTTCTTTCCCAAGTTCTTAATGTACACCCTCGCAGATATATGAAGCATCACCCTCTCCGTTCCACTGTGGCCTAAAACTGTATGGACTGTACTGATGATGTTTGTTTCTATTTCTCGGGGCACATAAATTAGCCATTTCTTGACGTCCTGCCCACATAATTTATATATTACATCATCGATGCACCTGTATTTTAGCTTTGTCTTCTTTGCGTCATCTTCAATAGGCCTACTCAGTTCATTAATTACTCGTGCTATTTCTGTGTCTTGTCTCTGTAACTCTACAATATTCGCAAAGTTCGCTTTTAAGGATGGTTCCCTTATTAGGCGTACCGGCATCACTTCGATAGGCCTATTTGACGATTGCTGGTTCTCCGGTATTTCCTCCTTCATTCTAGAGAGATAGTCACACAGAATATTTTCCTTCCCAGGCACGTGCCTTATCTCAATGTCATATTGGCTAATTTCGTGAATGATTCTGCTTATTTTACTATTACTCAATCTGCATTTATTTATGAAAGTGAGGCTAACGTGGTCTGTATACACGATAACATGCCTGTTGAAGATGTACCTATTGAATCTTGTGAGCCCAAAGTACACCCCTAAAATCTCTAATAGAGTAACTGATCCATGTGATTCCAACTCGCTAAGGGCCCTGGAGGCCACAGCTATAATATGCTTAGTTCCATCGTTATGCTCCTGCATAAGCGCACAGCCAATTGCATTACTCGAAGAGTCCGTGTATAGAATGTATTGTAGGTCCTGTTTAGGCCGTTCTAATAGGATAGATTCCTGGAAAGCCCTTTTTATACTTATAAAAGCTCTGTCTTCCACATCTCCCCATTTGAACCTTTTAGATTTGCTACTCAAGAGCTTTCTGATGGGTGTAATAAGCTCCGCATAACCAGGAATAAAGCGTGATTGGTAGTTGAAAATGCCTAATAGCTTTCTAACTTGCTTTACGCTAGTAGGCCTAGGAATGTTCCTTATTGCTTCAATCCTCTCCGGATCAGCCCTTACGCCATTCTCCGATATAATGTACCCGAGAAACTTAACCTCTTTTCTCATAAGAAAGACTTTCTTCGGGTTTACAGACATTCCGAACCTCAGAAATGTTCCTAATACATTATCCAGTTGTCTCACGTGTTCTTCAAAGTCTATTGTATGAATCAGGTAGTCGTCAACAAATGACGTCACACAGGAGCCTTGCCCATCCGGAAACATTATTTTCAACGCTCTCAGTAGCGCACTGCCCGAGGTTTTGACTCCAAACGCGCAGCGGCAATATTCGTACGTAACACCACAATGGTTGAATGCGCAATATTGTCTGTCTTCTTCTCTTAACTCTATCTGCCAAAAACTTGACGTCAAATCAATACTGCTAAAAAATTTTGAGTCTCCCATTTTGGCAAGTAAATCTTCTACTGGCTCCGCCCGGAATTGATCTGGTTCTATATATAGGTTAGTATGCCTAGAGTCCAGGGTTAAACGTAGCTTTCCATTCGCTTTCACGACCCAACAAATCGGATTTAAATACTTTGAGTCCGATACTCTAATAATATTTGCATCTAGCATGGATTTTATTAGCTTATCGGCTTCATCCCTCATTGAAATTGGTACAGGCCTACTCTTATAGCGACGCTCAGGAATTTCTTGTTTTAATTTAAATTTGTGTTGGTAACCCCGAAATAGGCCTGGAGTTGAACTGAACACTGCTTTGTTCTTATAAAGCATGTTATATAAAGTCGACTTTTGACCATCTGATAGCACATCAATTTCTTCTACTTTCTCTCTGAGAATTAATTCGATATCAACATTTTCCTCTTCATTTCCTCCATTCTGACTAATGTTAGTAAAATTCGCGTGTACCGTTTCACATTCATTTTCATCTACATAATTATTAGACCCCTTAATGCACAAATGACCATATTCTTCGTCCTCTCCAACAATATCAGATTCCATTCCCCGTAACTCTGCGACACTTTCGTCACAATCAGCCTCATTATCACCTTCATATATGAATACGGCAGGTTTATTTCCCATAGGCCTACATTCCTCACTACTATTTCCCTCTAGCACTCCAACTGATTCCACCACGAAAGGTTCACGTAATAATACATCTTCATTTTGGCACTCCAATTCCTTAGTAATTATATTTTCATTAGATAAAAACGGTACACGTAACTTTTCCTTCTCATCTATTTCCATTTCTACCCAATTTTCTTCAAAATTTATTCTCATTAGTTGATCTGTCATAGAATCACAACCCAGAATTAATTTATGTGCTAAATGTTTTATTGTCAAAAAGTAGACTTCTAACTTCTTTCCCTCAATATCCACTGGCAACATACACTGATGCTCAATTTTATGGGATTTGGCACCAATTGCAGTTTGTGCGTATAGGCCACGTACTTTCAATTCCTGAACGCGCACTCTTGCTGCTTTCAGCGTTTCATAGAATTTTTCGTTTATTAGAGAAAAACTACAGCCAGTATCCACCAACATATCGACTTCAAATTGGTCTATTTTTACCCTTATTAATGGCGGATATGTGGGTGTTATACCCTCTCTATTTGCACATCCTACTACGCACCCCTTCCCTCGTGTTTTATTTTCATTATCAGGTCTTTTTAATCCTTTTAATCCCTCGGTCTGTGTGACGTCATTTCGACCTCCAAATGCGTCTCCTAGTAGTTTAAAGGCCTGTCTTGCGCTACATGCCTTTCGTCATTTCTGTGACGAATGTCTCCCTGAATATCATTGTGGTTTCCCGTGCTATGCGCCTGATTCCTTTCACCTTCTATGTTAATGTCCCCCTGGTTTTCTGGAATTCGTTCTCCTACTTCGTTCTGCATCCTGCCATGAAATCGAACATTATTTACTTGTCTGTCTTGAGGCCTATTCTCTTGATTATTTCCCCTCCAGTTTTGGTTCCCATTATTTCTATATGAGTTATTATTAGGGGGTCCTCTGTTCGATTCCGCATTTCTGTTGGCATGTCCTTGGTTCCATCTACCTCTGTCATTATTTGGACCTCCTCTCGTATCTTGATTCATTTGCATATTATCCGGTCCATTTTGTCTCCTATTATCGCTACGCTCTTCTCTGTTAGTTCCTACTTCGAAACTAGATAATAACTCCAAAGCCTTGCTATAAGTTTGGGGACATGATACTATAAGCAGGTTACATATTTCCGGCTGAAAATGTCTCGTCACAAGCTGAATGGCCTCTCGTTCTGGCATTCCGGGGTCTAGTAACTTGATTAGGCCTATAACTCTTAAGAAATGGTCCGATAGAGAGACGTTGCCCCTAGGTGAATATCTCCCATTATAGACCTCATTTCTAGCTAAAGCTCTCTTCGCCTCACCCCAATATCTTGCTAAGAATAACTGCTTAAAATCCTCATAGTTGCACTCCGGGTGTACTGTAAGTTCAAACCACTCTTTTGTTTTTCCTTTTAAGGCTCTACCGAGGATCAACATTTTGTACTGAGATGGAATAGACCGCAAAGTAAAATACTCTTCAACAGATTTCAAGAAACTCTGAGGGCTCGTGTTGCTCTCATTGAAGCTGGGAAGTGATACCTCACTTCCTATTAGGTTACATATATTAATCCTATTATCGCTAACTACCGGCATGCTGGTGGCTACCGTCTCGTGTACTGTATTACAGGACTCATTTGCAACACTAGGAGGCCTATATGTATTTCCTATTCCATTACATATACCCTCACTACAATTTACAGCATAGTTATTTGCTACAGGCCTATGATTTTCAACCTCCTTAGCTACCGTGCTTACTTCTTTAGAGATTTCTCCTATTTTCTCAGCTAATATATTTTCTAAATGCACTACCTTGTCATTTACTTCTGAGATTTTATCTCCTAACCCTACTTTTACTTTTCCCACCTGAGTCTCCATATTCTTTTTCAAGCTAGACTCCGATTTCTGTATTTCTTTCTCCAAAATTTTCCTTTCATTTGATAATTTTTCTTCATATTTCTTGCCCTGAATTTCTATTTTCCTATCTACCGATGCCATATTATTCTCTAATTCAGACCTAATTTCCCCTTGACTTTCACTAATCTCTTGCCTCATTGCTTTTTCACTTTGTTTAAGTTCCCTACAGAGTTCTCCCCTGATTTCGTTGCATAAATTAGATTGGACCTCTTTTATATCATTAAGCTCCTTCTCAAGCCTCTCTGTATTTTGCCTATTTTCTTGGTTCGATTGGTCTATCCTATCTCCCAGTTTCTCTATCTTTTCCCCGGTATTTTTCTCTAGTTCCTTCATACTTTCCCTAGAATTTTTCTCTAGTTCCTTTATACTTTCCCTAGTTTCATTAATACTTTCCCTAGTTTCATTGATACTTTCCCTAGTTTCATTGATACTTTCCCTAGTTTCATTGATACTTTCCCTAGTTTCCTTACTCGATTTTTCTAACCCCTTAATACTTTCCCTAGTATCGTTACTTGATTTTTCTAGTTCCTTCATCATAGCTTCATTAGATTCCCTCATACTTTCCTTTGATTCCCTCATCATAGCTATCAAATATGCAATAGAATTCGGGTCTATGGTTTGATTCATTTCCCTAGGCCTATGTTCAGTTACACTCTCACTCTCAGTTAGCTGAATATTTGTTGCATTATTTTCCTGCCTATTATCAGCTCCCTGCTCCAAAACCCCGTCACCTGTCGCGACACTGTTCTCATTGTTTATCTCCATTCTACAATTATTTATTTCCTCACCATTAAGCAAGTCGTGCCCCTCTCCACCTTCCATATTAATTTTCTTCCTAGTAATTTTTTTTCCGTTTCTAAGCCACATACATAAATTATAAGGGTACTGATACACTCTTACGATCTACCTTACCTTTGGTTAAGACGTTCAACATATAATGCATAACATGTGTAATTATACCCTTGCACAATAAATATTCGATATGCCTGAGTTCTTTTAATTTGAAAAAGATTTTATTTTACTTGAATTTATTCTTTAATTTACTTAGTGAGTTTCAGTTTAATTTTACTTTGATCTTAAATTGCAAACTTTTAAAAAAATATTATTTGATGTCAGGCTTACTAATTTATTTAATTAATATTTACTGTTTCATAAATTATTGATAATAAAATTGTTTACTTTACTGAAACTCTATGTATATTTAAGTTCTTATCTGTTGGTGATTTTTGATGTTTTCTGCGACGGTCTCCGGAACTGATGTACCACGATCTTGAATTCCAGCGGTGCCTTTACGGGTGACGTTCTAGAAATTCTGCGGTGTCTTCCTTCCGTTTTGGGATGATTTTTGAAGTTGGTGATCCTTGATGTCCAGCTTCACTCGTGCCCCACGTTGGGCGCCATGTACAGCGGTTCGGTGGAAAATGATGGTTACCTGGGCGCCACAGTATAATGCATATACTGAATATTTCTGATTTGTTGAACCCGCCTCCGGTCAGTCAGTCGATCGTCGAGCACTTCCCTCTAGCTTCAGGGTAGGAAGCGAAGAACACCTTAATATTATTGCTTGAATAATAATGCAGTTTCTTTGAACACTGAAGGAATATTCTGTTTATTCAAAACGTTGGAAATACAAGTCCAGTCATTGACAATAATTACAAAATTTGTTTGTGAATAATTAATATTGTTACAAGTTCTCGGTAGATCGTTACTAGTGATACAATTGCTGCCGTATATGATTTTGACTAATCGCGATTGAAAGTAAGAATCCTTCTAAGTCGATTAATTCCACAGCGAAAATTTTATAAGTCCAATTAATTCTGTGGGCACGAGGCCACAAAGATAAGTAGAGTGATTGATGTAGGCACGCGGCCTCGACGTAGAGTGATTTTGACTGTTCTAGGCACGGGGCCTTGAAGTAGAGTCCTGTTGACTGCTCTAGGCACGGGGCCTTGAAGTAGAGTGATTTTACATCGCCACGTTAGGCCTAAAGAAAACTCTCTTGAATAAACATTTACCCCACTCCTTCTTAATTATTATTCGTGAATCCCGGCACGTGGTACTATAGACCAGTTCTTATTGGCAAATCTCCCGACCAATAATAATATGTTAGTTTGCCACGGAAATCAATTGGATTTCCCTTATTCTCAAAACCCACAACTTAGCGTCTCGGATTTCTAAGAAGGTTCGGACAGCGTGTTGTATCGGTAGCAACATCAGAAGCTAGGCTTGAACTCAATAGCCGACTTCTTAGAATTACTTAAGTGGATCAGTACCCTTTGATTATATCTTGGGAGATTCCCGATACATTGTACCTGAGTACTGCATTGCATTATCTCGCACCCGCTAGGTCTGCTAGGGAAATTCCCAGCTATCTCTGTCTATCCACTGCAATCTCATTTTAATAGTTATTTAAAATGATGTTGTTAAACTTTTTTACCTTTGCCTTCTTTCTAGTTAATAATATTTATAATGAATGTTCCGTCTTTTCACGGTCATTTTAAGACCAAACACGGGCTATGAGATTTTATGATTTTAGTTTGGATAAATTTGGGCAATTAATCTGTCATTTATTATACTTAATTTGGTTATCTTGTTTATTTCTTTTTGCCGAAGTATCTGAACTGCAATATACTTTGCTTTTATTTCAGTTTATCGTGTACTATTAAAGTAATCATATAACATTACACACTTTTCTTTCAGGTTATCAAGTTCTTTGCACTTTATTCTTGCTGCTTTGGGTAGCGAAGATTTCTTGTTTAAAACTTTTAATGGAAAAGCTACACTACTTAACTGCACTAGTTTAGTGATTAAGTATTGTGTCTTGTAATCAATGTCATTATTGTTGCAATAAAAATTATGCCAATCAAGCATTGACAATTCTTCAACGAAATATAATGCATTCTCCTCATTTATTGTTCTTGCTTTATTTATTATATCCTCATCTTTGATATGTTTTCCCCAGACATATACAACAGATTTCAATAATATAGCCCAGAGGTCTGACACAACAGTTTTAACAATTTGGCAGTCTATAACCATATCTTTACAAGTTACAATGTTATCTATACAACTACCACCTCCTACCCTAGGCCTAGTTATATCTGTAGTTGAAGTAGTAAGGTTAAAAGATGTAAACAAATTTTCCAACTCAGTGCGTTCTGAGCAATTTTCGTTTCGAAAATCAACATTAAAATCAGCACATAAGATTGCACCAGCATTAAAACTATGTACATATTCAAGAACAGTATTTAACCTTTTTATAAAAAATTAAAATCTTTGTCGACTCCATTTGGTCTATACGCAGCCACTATGACAGTGTTAAAGTCGATTAGATATGAAGCAGTGACTTCAAACACCATTTCTACTGACATTTCGTTTACAATATTTAAAGGGCTATGAGAACATCCTTCCATTACATATATAACACAGCCTCCAAGTTTTGTTGCACTCCTTATAACATAACCAGCAAAGCTATAAAATTCTATTTCCTTGGGCTGAAGCCAATGTTCAGTAAGACATACAACATCAACCTCTAATTGTAACAAATAATTTTCAACAATACAAAATTTATTCAACAAACCTTGGACATTCCAAGCAAGAGTAGAGATTCCTTTTTGGCGACTGAAACATTTAATACTGGGAACTAAGTTTCCTTTGTGTCGTTTGCTGTCCTCTTTAAAAAATACCTTGTCACAAGTGTTCCTGCTGGCCAAAGTTTTGTATCCAAAGCAATATCTAAGTTGTCGATATCAATAGTAACTTTAAAAGATGCGTATGAGTCGGGATATTTAGATTTAAGAGGTTCACATACAGCTTCATAAAAAAATATCCTTTACGTACTTTTCTAACATATCCACTGTTGTCGCTGGATCTAACCTTGATACAAATAGATGAGTTTTCTTTGGAACTGCCTTTATGCCACTGTCCTTGTTGGTACTTTTATTACCAACTATTATCTGTTTGTGTCCTGTTAGTTTCCTGGGTTTCTTTACTACATTAGTCCAAGACTCTGTTATCCCCCTACACTCAGATTCCTGCTCGCTAGAGGCAGAATGATCATGTTCCCCCTCTACTGGCCCACCAACAGTTTTAGTAGCTTTGACACAGCTAATCATTTTATCAGTTTTGGTCACATTTATATTTCTTTCATTATCACCACTGTCACCAGTATGGACGGTATTACTGTTGTCATTACCCACGTGGTTTGAATTATGCTACAGTGCTGTAGCCTACTATAATAAGCCCATGAGATATTTTATGAGGTGTGTATATTTGGGTCGTACCCTTTTGCGTCCCAAAGCGAGTGGTAGCTTCATCAAAACAACCCTCGTGCGTCCGGTGCAATTTGACGTAACAACCCTCGTGCGTCCCGTCTTGAACAAGATCGATAAATCAACAACAGCTGTAAATCATTCTATTCGAAATTGAATAGAATGCTTTATCACTCGCACTCACACCTATTCCAGTTAATAGAAAGCCTTGAAGAATATACAAGCAGAAACATATATTCAAACATGCTGAACAACCGTTTTCAATGCCAAGAAAAATGAAAAAGAGGCTTTCTTGGTAGAAAAAATGGTTGAATATAGAACTGAAGCACTCAGCAGACTGGAATATGTGCGAACAGTATCATTTAAGTTCCTACCAACCACAAGAAAGTAAACTTCATTCTCCGCTTCAATTTTATTTAATATTAACAGTAATGCAAGGATTAACATTTTTGGCGTGTGTAGTAGTTCGCCTCCCCGCGGTGCACCCTGGGTAATGCTAAATGAACTGCATGGTACCAATTTTTAATTTTACCTGTATTCCATGGGATGCATTTTGGTCATTGCACTAGAGAGACCCGGGACGCAAACGGGTCATTGGATCTGAGGGACTATGGACGCAAAAGTCCTAGTTTAATGGTTTTGGGACGCAAAAGTCCAGACCCCGTATATTTCACTACAGCCTGCATATTGTGCAATGTGTACCACACCCGTAGTTAGTATTTTATTTCTTTAAGTAATAACGAAATACAGGGTCATTTATTACTTTCTCTACCCGTACCGTAAGTATTATAAGTAGAGGAAGTATTTTTTGCATGTCCAGTTTTCAATATTAACACAAAATTTGAGGTTCCCTTAATTTAAAAAGCCCCATTTTCAGAAACATGTTTGTGTGTGTGTCTGTGATTGAAAATTTGTGCAAAATAAAATTTGAAGTTTAGTAAAATATGTTCTGGAAATGTGTAAATGATCAGAATACGAACCTAAAGCGACCATCAATGTTGAATAGGAAGACAACAGTAGGCCTATATTTTTATTGAAGAATAGAGAGTGGAACACAAGAATATTCTACACGTGATGTTAATTAGGATTTTAGTATCCTATGTTTGTGTTCTGATAACGAGAGTTACGATTTCAATTAGATTCCTGCTTGAACATGTGTTCTTAAAATCACACTGCGATGGCTACTTCTCCGAATAACGTGCTCTAATATGGGTAAGTTCTTATGTTACTATTCCTAGAAATCTGCATACCTACACATTTCCTAGAAGTATCGAGGAGAACAGATTCTGTATCCCACTCATTTACACAATTTGCTGTTTCAACACTTCGATTCTTCGCTTTTAAAATCGTTTTCCAGTGAAAAACTAATGAGATCATTATCTCTGGAGGGGACGAGACTAGCTCCGAGTCAGCAATTTTCAGTGCTGACGCTCTTGATGGGCATAATTGTTGCAATTTTAACACCACTTTTAATAAGTCAATGAAGTGAACTCTCCTGTGCAATGAAATGAATTGAAAATACACTCATTGCTCCGATTGGATCAGTCTTCATAAACTATTACTTGATATTGCTTGCGAATATCAACAGATTCGTTCAACACAAAGATCTATTCGTGCAATGCACAGTTCCTATTCTCCTAACGCTTTGTAAACACACCGATCACATAATTACGTATGTTCCAGCACTTTCTCGTAATGTACAAATTATCAACAAATTCATGAACAAAATAAACCTGCCACTAGAGTAACTTAATTCTTATCTGAGTAACGCCACTTTTATAAAACTGAAGAACGAAATCTAATTTCTAACATAATTTTTACGTGAAAACGTGTGCAAGTTTGGTTTGGCTGCCAGGTTAACATTTCTAAGCAACGAAATTTAGTACAATTACATGAGGAAATAAAATCAGGTAAACTGATGTAAAAATGTGCCAGTATGTTTTTGTTTAATCAGTTATGACTGCAATTATGATATGCAGAATATGTTGTTTTTTTTAAATTGATTTCCAAGTTAAGCTCCAGATTCATTCATTAAGCAGGGCTTACGGAAGAAGAAAGGTCTACCATCTCGGCCACCTGGGTCATTTTAACGGTCTAGTTGGATAAGCGCATGTAAAACAATGGTGTTTTTTTGTCATAGCTACCTGTATTTTAATTTCCAAGGCCTTATAACATCACAGTAAAACAATAGGCTATGTTGTCAAGATAACTGATTTTCATTTTTTTATAAATTATTTCGAATACGTATATTGCCATAAAATAGGGACTAAATTGAGCATTACTCCGAAACAGATCAACCGATTTTATCCATTATGAATAGAGGTCTTCCCATGGACATTGTAAATGTGTATACCAAGTTTCATAAAAATCCGGTAAAGCGTATTTGAGTTACCGCGTCTTTAAAATATACACTAAATTGGGTTTTACTCCGGTACCGGTCAACAGATTAGGTTCAAATTCAATAGGGCACTTCTCATGGACGTCATAAATGGGTATACCAAGTTTCATGGAAATCCGTTACAGCGTATTTGAGTGATGGCGCCTTTCTATGAGAAAGGCGCCATAATCTATTAAAATAGGCACTAAATTGGGCATTACTCCGGTACCGGTGAACCGATTTGGTTCAATATCAATAGGGTTCTTCCCATCGACATTATGAATGTTTATACCAAGTTTCATGAAAATCCGAAAAAGCTTACTTGAGTTATGGTGCGTACAGACGCACGGACGGACGGACGGACGGACAGACAGACAGACAGACAGACGGACAGACATTTTTTCGTCCCCCACACAATCTCATAAAGTACCATACTGGCATTTAATAACTCTGTGAGTAAAGAACACAGAGCAAGTAACCGGCTAAAACAGAAACAACTTGTTACTTAACGAGGTCATTGAGGCAACTGACGCAATCTCTGGACGTGGCGAACCATTGCGGAAGAGTCGGAAGTACAGATTTCCAATAGTTCTATTTGGAACTCAACCGATAACGGTTCAAAAACAATAACCATATTTTAATATACAGTCAACCCTGGATATAGTGCCACCATCCGTTCTCTAACATTTAGTGGCACAAAGCGAGGGTGGCACTAAAACGAAATGGCACAATATAGTGCTGTATTATGAAAAAAAATAATGAAATGAAAGGCAAACACAGAATTTTAGCACAAAATAAATTACTGTAACTTACAGTAACTCACTTTATTACAGTATATGTCCAGTGCTAGAGTACACAAAAGGGTTGAAAATCATGTGGGTCCATGTAAATGATTAACTACAACTGAGTAACTGTACTGTAGTGTCCAACAGCTGAATGGGCACTGGACTAAAAGAATTAGAAGTTTGAAATGTTTCATTTTATGAAGGGCTCTTTCTACCTGCTTCGCCCTCACACAGGGTGTCTGTCTGACTTCTTAACATAGATTCTTCATTTCACCACACTACATTTACAATTAGTGGCATGGGAACACATACTTCTTGAAAATACGGTACAGTATGTTTCTTAAATAATCTTCCTAACATTTACGCTAGTTATAAAAACAATCTGCAACTGAAAAAAATTAATGGAAGTTATATTTTGTAAAACTCTTGTCTTATATTCACTGGCATTAAATGAATTGACACAGTAACGAGGTTTCTTATGTATTTTATATGGGAGAAGATCCGTTCACTTGCATTTATTTGCGCAGTGCGAGGGTGGCACTGTAAAGAGGGGCATTATATCGAGGGTTGACGGTATAGTCAGAATTAAACAATAAGAATTTTACATATGTGATTAGAATCGCAGGAAATGGCAATCAGAAGCTATGGAGACCAAAGAGAACTCAAAAAGCCCTCAAGCATCGTGGGAACGAAAAGAAGATTACCGACAGAGGCAAATTCAAATGAGCGGGGCAACTTCGATTTGTGCATCTAGAGCCCGTGAGAGACTCCCATGTGCAGCCATGATGGAGAGACATGCTCCAATGCCTCCTATGTCGTGTCATTATAGGCATTTTTTAATTGCTTCCCTTCGAAGAATTTTATTTCTTTTCTGTAACAATCCGAACTGTTATGGGAGAAATCTGTTGGATGAATTAAGGTTTAACTGAAACAGCAAACGAAAAGTTTTCAAAGGATGAAAGAAATAGCAGCATGTCACGTTTCAACGTAAACTCCTTCGGCTGTCCCACTTATTTTACCTTGTATCGACCATAACCATTTTCATATTGCACTCTAACTCTAAAAAAAATATTCAATTTCCATTCCACTGTTAATGATTCAGCTGGAGTATGTACATAGAATGTCGTATTTAAGTTTGTATGATTTGAACTGTAATAATTGTAGTTGAACATATATATTTTATTATTTTATTTAATTATATTGTCTTTTTATTATATTATATCTACATGTCGTACATATATTTTTAGTACACGCTCTTTAAACAGTTGTTTGACGGACTGGTAACACGCCGAAAAATTGCATTTTATCAACCAAGGCCGCTAAAAGTCCATAAAACTGCATTCAAACTGCATTCAAAATGCAGTTTTATCAGCCTAGTCCTTTAAAGTCGTCATGACAATCTATAAACAAAATCCAGGTGGCATTGACCAGTCACACCAACAATAACATGGATTTAAGCATATAATTGGTAATAAAACAACAAATTGAAGCCAACATGTTTCTTTATGATAATCAGAAACTTTACCAGGGTTTTTCGTAAAACAGAGTAGCGTACTTCATCATATTACAACATATATAAGCCAACAACTTTTCACATCTTCGTTCACATAGCTTATCATGGATGCACCAGCATTTAATTGCAATATATTCCCTATTCCGTCTGCCGTGATGTTGCTAGCACCAGCTCCAATTCAATGTTTTTGGCTTGGAGGTGAAATTTCCTCGGGAATATCATTCATATTTTCACAAGCTTTTCATAAATACTAGTTCGTATTTATTATTGTTTACAAATCAGCGACTCATATAACGCATCTATAGCCTACCGCATTTCGTATTGGTACGTACGGTTCATTGTTGTCTTGCGTTTCAGAGGGCCGTGAGTATATGGCTGACTACCTTTCAATATAATTAATTATATATACGGTATTTTTGTTTCATTTCATATAATTTAGAGAGCTTTTACTAAAAAATATTGCATGCACCACGTACGCAAAAGTTTATCGAACTCATCCAGTATTTCAGCCTCGGCTTACGCCTCGGCCACTATACTAAATTCGTCCGCCAAAGCGTTATTTTGCGTACTTGATACATAAATAGCTATAAAGTGCTCAAGGCCGTCCATAATAAATTATTTAAAAAGAAAGAATATAGAACTATTGCGATAATATTTCATTACGTCAGCCTGTTAACCACACGTAAACTGAAACAAATAATACACATTAACGAAATAATGGATAGCAACAGATTCCTTTGCTAACTACATTCCGTTATTACTACATATTATTATAAATATTAATTCATATAATCAATAATAGTAATTATAACAAATTGTAGTTCATAAAACTGTTATCGCAAGATTTTATTTCAATTTCATCAATATATAATTTGATATGATATGATATAACATCTGACAGTGGATTTGAACAAAATATTGTACCGCAACAACCGCGAAGGCGTGTATGGAGCGCTGTGACAGAATCCAGAATGCTGTTCCTTCTGCCTTTGAAGGCAGCATTATTCGTTTGAGTGAATACCAGGAGAAACATTATCCAGTTCAGTGAATATTAACGTCATTACGCTCCCTGTCTTTCTTTCACTGCACATTTAAATAAATTATGGCTCCCAGCGTGGAAAAATATATATTAGGGCGGTTTTCAACATCATCCAACATTGGCACGTATTCACGAAAGAACATAACGTTGTTTGTGAATAACATTATATGAAAATACTTTAGAAGAAAAACTCTCTTTCCACATCGTGATTCGAACCCGTCACCTTTTCATTGCGTGTCGTGGTTAGAACTAACCAGAGGTAGATTTAACGCTCCAGACGAAATATTTCTCGTAGGATTGCCTTTATTGTTCGACCTGATTTAAAGATATTTACGTCATATACAGTAAAATATTCTCATGCAATGTTGTACCGACACAGCATTCTGTGGATTCCTGCATACATTTCTACATCTTACTGATAATGTAGATAAGTGAACAGTGAAAACCCCGCCTCAAAACCACTGACTATTTAGATTCCTCTCAGCGATATCTGGCTATCTCAGTAGGTAAAGGGAATTTTTAAATTAGCTCTGAGTTCAACTACGCACTTCCGGCAAGCGAGCATGGAATTATTATTATTATTATTATTATTATTATTATTATTATTATTATTATTATTATTATTATTATTATTATTATTATTATTACATCTCAGGGATGGAAAGCCTGTTTCGCCTCAGAGGCATGTTGAATGGTGCACAACACACTATACAAACCAATGGGATATGATGGGAGACAAAGTATTTATACAGCTATTAAGTAATCAACCTTTTTGTTCAGCTCTCTATTTCTCTCTATTTCGACAATATTCACTTCTTACTGTAATTTCATACTTTTCCTGTTTATCAATATAGGCTATCTTCTGAACATAATTCATTTTAAACTCAATTCATAAATAAGACTTGTACATTTACTGTTTGTCATACATCATGGAGAAACTGGAAAAAATTAAATAGTTGTAGTACGTAGTACAGCTAAGATAAGCAATGCTAAAGGCGCAATTCCACTGAGGCTACACTGAACGACATGAGGCATGCTACTTGTATCCTAGTGTTGCCTGATTGTAGGTGTGCGACTATGTGCCACAAAATTCAATAATGTTGCATGCAGAATTTGTTTCCCCACGTCGCATACGCTTTGTCATCTATGCATGTAGCATGCGTCTAAAACGATTCCATTCAGGCAACTTCAATTCGGTACTTCAGCGATTCTCAACCTGTGGGGCGCGACCCCTAGGGGGGGGGGCGAGCAGACCTGTGGGGCGCGAGAATATCCAAGAGAAAATATTATTTAAAAAAATTATTAACTGACAGAAAAACACACACATAGAAAACAAAATACATTTCAACATATTAAAAAAAAGTAAAACAACTTACTAAATAAAAACTCACTTTATCAAAACATACTAAATTAAAAACAAATTAAATAATTATTAGTGACTTCCTTGGGCCTGTCTTGCAGAGCAAAGTTTTTCGAAGGAAGGCTCAATATTAAAAATAGCCACTCTCAGTTCTGTTTCTATATTTAGCCGAGATCTATATTTTGTCTTTAACGAAGCCAAAGCAGAAAATCCAGTTTCACAAAGGAAGGATGTTGAAAATGGCAATAGAATGCGAAATGCTCTGGTTTTTAGTGCAGAAAAATCTTCATCTACTGCTGCCCAAAATTCAAATAGTTATTTATCACTAAATTGTTTTTTTGGTTTCGCCACTTTTCGTGAAGTCTATGAATTTTTCTTCTTCATCAATTGAAAGTCCTTCGGGAGTCTTATGAAATGGATCCCTCACTCACTCGCAACTTTCTATCAAGTTATCGTCTGCAAGAAAATACTTTTTAAAATTCTTTTCTAGCGTGGCTAAATGATTTTCAATGGTTACAAAAACAACTTTTGCATGTTCTTCTTCAGCCTTGTAAGTTTTGATACAATCATCCACATTAGCAAACATTGTTAGGTTTTTTTGCTTTAAATTTCTGCTCCACAAATCCAATTTTCTGCAAAAAGCATGAACTTTATCACTCGTATCCAACATATGTGTATTTGCTCCTTGGAGTTGAAGGTTCAAGGTATTTAATTTCTCGAATATGTCGACCAAGTAGCTTAATTTCATCACAAATAAACCATCGCGAAAATTCTCGGCTTCCGGTCTGTTTTCTTCTTCTAGAAAAATGGTGATTTCTTCTCTTAATTCATAAACACGTTGTAAAAAATTCCCACGTGATAACCATCTTGCCTCGCAATAAAATAATAACTGTGAATGCACCGAACTCATGTCTTTACAAAGTGCGGAAAAGATTCTCGATTTCAGGGGCCTCCAAAATACTCAGAATGCATTATTGTTGTAAACATTTTATTGTAAGTGGAGGGGGGGCGATGAAAATTATGATTGAAAACTGGGCCCCGAATACTGAAAGGTTGAGAAACACTGCGGTACATCATGTCTTTACAAACAGTCGCGGCAGCTGCTTATTTGGTAATAGCTTTGAATTGTAGAAAAGAAAGAGGAGAGAGAGAGAACTAGGCCTATATGTTGATGGTAAAGAAACTCAGTACAATTTATACAAGTTGGTTGCTGACGATGGAGCTTTATTTCGAAATTTTACACGAATGAATCAAGAAGAATTTGAGGGCTTGCTTGAAAAAGTCTCATCTACTATAAAAAAAATGATACCAACTTTCGGGAAGCAATACCACATCCTGTGAGGTTACCTCAGCCGCCGGATAATTGTATTTACTCGCTAACTGCTTAACTTATAATTTTTAATTCCAATGCCTTTATAATCACTAATTTTGTTGTTCCATAATTCGGGTAAATCATGGTAATCTTCTATAAATGACGTGTTTTTTTTTTTCACTATTCCAGTCCATGTCGCATACTACAAGCCGCACCGATCCACTGGCTGTTGGATAACGACGACACTGTTCGAACACTGAATCATGTCGATAGGTGACGCATGCGTCGCGGCAACAACAATCAACTTGTAGCATGTGGCAAGGAGACTTGTCTTTTGTCGCTTCGTGTTCCTGCAATGAAAAGACTGTGTCTACATGTTGCCTAAAAGTTGCCTCAGTGGAATTGCCCCATAACACGTTAGTATTCAACTCAGTGGATGGGATCAGGATTGCCAAATATTCCGTACTTCTCGGGAAATCCCGTATTTTCAATTAATTTGAACCGAAATTCCGGGTCCCTTATTTTTCAAGAATTCATTCCATTAACTTTATTTTCACGTTTGTACAAACTGACAAAGTTATAAAGAAATGGCTCGATGTATTGTCAAATACCAGCAAGCCAGCAAGAATTAAAAATAAAACATTTTTTTTTTAACTATAAGACGCACCTTGGTTTTAGGATAGAAATTTAAGGGAAAAATGAATGTGATTCCAAACAAAATTTTTTAAAGGGAATAATACACTTATTTGCGTAGACAAATCATGACTTCTTACAATAGATTCAATACAAATCGCTTTCAGTGCTCAATGTCAGGCTGTTTATAAGTAATTGTTTTCAACTTCTTTTGTATGAAAAAGCCAACATTCCTTCCTTTTCACTTTGTATAACTGGCTTTATCCAATACACTTATTTCACCTATTGTGGTAAGTGCATTGATGTACACTCTGTGCCGAAATTTGCAACTGACTTATCCTTACAACACCTTCTTTATGATTATGATATTACACGCAATATTTACCGTAATTTTATTTTATTTTTAGTTTACTTCGGACCATTAGACCCAACTTTCAAAACTGTTTTCAAGGTAAGAATATGCGTCTTATGGTCCGAAAAATACGGTATATATATATATATATATATATATATATATATATATTTAAAAAGAGAGAGATCTGACAGGGAGTTCATTTCATAATGTATTCAGACACTATATATAGTACATTATTTATTAATTTCTCATATTATGTTCCTTGGAATCCCATCTGGTAACTACCGAATTCACTTTTTTGATGGAAATTTATTTTCCCTTCTTCGGGCAACTCGTAGTTCCTTGCACCTCGATCTGCCTTGCAGTTATCTTATAGTCTCGTTGAGTAGTCGTGCGATCCATATCCGTTGTCTTGTAGCTGGTTTATTTTCACAGTAGGGACACAACACGATCCCACCGTGATTCGGATTCTTGTAAAATAGTCGTTCCCGAATTCCTTAACAAATTATCGAATAGTCGTTACAACGTCAGCTTCTTTCCTTACTAAGAACTGGCTAGCTACAACCGCTACAAAATAATAATTTAAATGGCATAATATTTTTGTAATTAATTCCTCGGAATTCTGCACACCTTGAGTAATGCACTCCATAACTAGTTAAGAAACAAGAGGGAGCAAGTAGTTATTTGTTCTTTGAACTGTGTGCATTGAAAAGCACAGGATCCGTGTAGAGGTAAGCTACTCACATGACTTTAATAAAATTCCATTGTATTTTCTTTTCCCCTCCACTCCAAGTCTCTCTGCTCTCTGAAACAAAGACCCTCACTAATTGAGTTGAGTTTTTGCAAGAGTTTAACTTTGAAGCAAGTAAACGAAGTTAGACTAGCAACTCTGAGATTCTTTCGGGCAAGTCCTCGAAATAATTGACATTTGATGTTTTTGTATTCAATTTGAGAAGAGGAATTTTCGTCTTTGTGAATTTTCATTCGTCGGAGAACACGTTTAAGGTATGGAACCAGATTGGTTTATTGTGTCAGCTTTCCCACAGAGTTTAACACAATCTAGGTGTGTATATTTTAACTTCTTTATATTCCACACAAGAAAAAAATGTTGTTACTTTATGTGAATTGAAGCCACTTGTACAAACATTTCATGTTTCTCTTAGTAAAGCTATGTTTAGTAAAAAGTTACTGTATGTATTTATACACAGAAGGTTTTAGTTATTAATAATACCAGGTAAACTATTGTAACAAAGTGCCAGAATGCTTTTGTTTATTCATTGATAATTGCAATTATAATATGCATAAAATAAGGTATATTTTTCAATCGATTTCCGTGTTAAGCTCCAGATCGATTCATTAAGCAGGGCTTACGGAAGAACAAAGGTCTAGTTTTTTTAAAAATCAGATTAACACCGTCCAGGATCAGCTGAATTATATAGATTTGTGATATCGTGACAATCGCACACTCACATAAAAATAAAACAAAACATGTCAAATTGGCCGGCTACGGGATTTGAACCAGGGACCTCCAGAAGGCGAGTCCAAGACTTTAGCATCTCGGCCACCTCATTCGGTTTAACGGTCTTGCCTTGAAAAGTATATGTGATTGAATATATGAGTAGTGTTATTTGTCAAAGCTAACTGTATTGCAACTTTCAAAGCCGTATATGAACAGTGTACAACAATATGTTGTCATGAGAACTGATTTGAATTTGATAATTTTTTTCTAATATATTACCATAAAATAGGAACTAAATTGGGCATTACTTAACTGGGGTACCGGTCAACCGATTTGGTCCAATATCAATAGGGCTACTTCCCATGGACGTTATAAATGCGTATACCAAGTTCTAAGGAAATTCGTTAAAGCGTATTTGAGTTATTGCGCGTACAGGCACATGGACAGACAGACATTTTCCCGTCCCCTACACAATCTCATAGTCTGACACTTAACATATAATTAAATAAATGGATAGTTCTAAGAGGTGTAACGGTTCTTGCATAAAAGGCGTTGCACAGATTCTTTAAATAACACACGTGCTGATATTTGTATTATTGAGTACTTTAAGGGCCGAAATTATTATGCAAACTTCGGCCTATGGGTATTCGAACAGGCGACCTGCTAAGTACTTTTACGGAAAACCCATGACATAATGGTTAATATTTTACAACAAAAAGAACTTACAAAGTATAACAATGACAACAGTTCTAATGTATATACATATTATTGCTATTATTATTATTATTTTTATTATTATTATGCTGGTAACTACCGTAATAATTATATGAATGCTGAAGAATGTTTTAACCAGTTTTTTAATAAGTTCATGTACTTATTTGAATTATCTTTCCCTCTCGTGAAGGTAACAGTAAACCATAAGAAACATAGATCTAATAATTTCATTACTCCTGAGCTGTTGAAAATGAAAAAAAGAGTAATGGCATTGAATACCATTCACAAAGTAACAAAATCTAAAGCTAGTGAAGTTTTGTATAAGATGGCAAGGAATGACTACAAAAGTGCAATAACGCAATCTAAACTGGAGTGCAACAAGTTGTTTATTGAACATTCTGTAAATAAATGTAAGGCGGCTTGGACGCTTATAAATTCCTCAATTAAACCTAGCAATGAAGCCATAGATGTACAGCCAGAGAATTTCATCAACTACTATTCTACTTCAGTTGAAGAAATTTGTGAGAAAGCGAGGTCTAATGCAACTAATTATAATGTTTGTGCTAATACACTTTTAGATAATAGATCTATGCCGCAAGACGTTCTCTTTAAATGGGAAGAGGTAACTATAAATGACGTCTTAACTGTGGTAAAAAACATGAAGAACTCTGACAGCAAGGATATTTATGGACTTAGCAATAATATTATTAAATCAGTAATACAGTTCATATGTATTCCTCTGACCTTATGTATCAACATATGTCTCAAAGCTGGAATATTTCCTAGTATATTTAAGATCGCTAAAACTGTACCTGTTTTTAAGAAGGGAAACAGAAATGACCCAGCAAGCTACAGACCCATTGCTTTACTGCCTGTGATCAGCAAAATACTTGAAAGCGTAGTACTGATGCAACTAAGATCTTATTTTATTAATAATAATTTTATTGCTTCTTCACAATTTGGTTTTTGTCCAGGCAAATCGACAATAGATGCTATTGACTGCCTTTTATCTTCTATCTATGAATCTTTTGAGGCTAACGTATTCGCTCATGCTCTTTTATATGACTTAAGTAAAGCATTCGATACGATTTCTCATAACCTATTACTGATGAAACTCAAACATTATGGCATTCTTAATCTAGAATATAACTTTTTTGTATCTTATTTATCTGGACGTAGCCATGTGGTTGAAATAAATGAAAACAGATCGAGCCAGGCTGAAATAAAGTTTGGTGTACCTCAGGGTTCCATTTTAGGGCCTTTTTTATTTTTAATCATGGTCAATGATCTGCCTGACAATGTCTCTGCTGAATCAATACTTTATGCTGATGATTCTACTTTTTTAATTACTCACAATGTACTGACAGAGTTGCAAGTTCTTTCAAGAAATGTATCTGAGGAAATTTACACGTGGTTTTCTGTCAATGGATTTTCAATAAATCATGATAAGACACAAACTGTAACATTAGCCTGAAACCTGTATCAGCAAGTCAAGAAGACGTGTCTGTAAAACTGCTGGGAATTTATCTTGATCCGAAATTGACATGGCATACTCACATCAAATATGTATGTAAAAGACTGTCTAGAGTGCTCTATCTATTAAGAAGTCTTACTTTTAAGGTACCTAAACCATACATTAGACAAGCATATTTTGCTTTTTTTGAAAGTGTTTTTAGATATGGCTTATTGTTGTATGGAAATGGATCAGGCTTGAAAGATATACTGTTACTACAGAAAAAAGCTGTCAGATTAATAACTTAATCAGCCCCAGATTTACCATGCAGACCACTTTTTATACAAGAAGGAATCATGACTGTGTATAATTTGTTTATACTTGAAGCTTTGTTGTTTTTAAAAAAGAATCTTAATAGTTTATATCCAAGGAATGACATTCATACATATGGCACAAGACATAGCAGCCACATTCATATACTTTTTACTAGATTGTCTAAAACCAAATCCACACATGTCTTTATAGCAATATCCGTTTTTAATAAACTTCCTGATAATGCAAAATTGCTTAATTTTACACAGTTCAAGTTCAAAATCCAGACCTGGCTGAAAAATAATCCATTTTATAATCTTGACGAATGTATTGATTTTAATTATGCTTATATTAATGTGTAGCCATTGAATTGTGTGTAGTATGTAAGTATTTTAGTATTGTATAATGAATTATATACACTTCTAATGACATAGCCTATTGTATTTTATACTCAAAGGCGATAATAAATTGAATTGAATTGAATTGAATTGAATTGAATTGAATTGCATCGCTGAAGACTTGTGTATACATTTTTATAGCTTCTCTCCTCTAGAGTGTGTTCTTGATGGTCAACATGTCTTACAGCATCTAGTTCTAATAAATCCGGGCTTGATTCCACTAATTTTCTCGCAGAATTGAGATTATGAAAAAAGAACGATAAATTTGACAACGAATTCGCTATGGTAACGCTAAATATCGGTAAAGCACATACAGAGTCACAGTGATAGATGAGTGATCAGCAGGGCATGGCATCTTTTTATTAGAGCTGCATAGACATTGCCAACTTGTAGATAAATCCTAATCATGGCCTCTAGATTAAAGAAATACATTTTTTATTAGGTCATTTTTTGTCATTTTATGCTATTTTATATTTTTAGGGCATTTTTTTCAATTTTAGGTCATTATTTTGTCATTTTCGTGTCATTTGCTTCCTTATTTAGTCATTTTCATGTATTTACATTGAGTGTATTAACTTTTTTTCGTCGCTAGCGGTGCTGTGTTTAAAGTGTTGTTTGTTTAATGCATGAAGGAAAAATTCGGCGTTAAAGTGTTGACTTGTCTCAGTCGGAAATGAGAATCAAGAAACGCCAAAATTTTGTATTATATTACTATTGTTGTTAGATTGACTTGGCACCTGCTTGGATTTGAGAGTGCAAACTACTGTTTACCCTGAATTAAACAACAATATAATCCGGCAGACCACAAAAGGAAATTCCGAATTTTGACTCAGTGCCAGTATAAATTTCCGTGATAAAAGAACATTCACAACATTACAGTTATTTACAGTTTTTGCAATTATGTACAAACTAGTCTGTAACTTAGTGTGTACAATAATCATTTTTTATAAATAAAATATCAGTTTATAGGTTATTTTTTATAATTATTAAGTCATTTTCTTAAAAATGTAGGGTCATTTTATAGGTCATTTTTCAAACATTTTTAGGTCACCAGAATCCGGGCCCTGGTGATCAAATAAGAAACAGCACGTAGCGGAGGTGAAACAAAGAACATCAAAGTGAGTGAGAAAATGAAATCAGACCAGTAATCATTTAGAACAGATGTTAGGGTATAAACTTCCACGGAACGCCTCTCCGAGCCAGTAAACCTGAGTCAACGTGTGAACCGGTAAGTGTAGGAGGATTGTCATATTGTTTGGAAGCAGGAGGTTCGGCGATTCAAACGTTTCGGTGGAGAATGGAAGTCTCGTCAGTGTCACACTGTCTTGTGTGAAGTGAAATTCCGGCTTCCTGGACACTCGGTGGGATTACCTGCCTGGTCTCGTGGTTAGCGTCGCTGAATATGGATCCATAGACCCAGGTTCTATCCCTCGTACCTTCTCGCACTTTTCTGAGGCAGGGAGGTCTGGAACGGGATACATTTAGCCTCGTGATACAAAACTGAGGAGCTACTTGATAGAGAAGTAGCGGCTCCAGCCACTGAAACCATAATTAATGGCCTTGGGTGTCGGCGTGCTGACTACATGTCCCTCAATCATGCCATCTGCCTATTGTAGATGACGCAGCGTTCGGACGGTAGGCCTAGTTTCTTCAGGGATGTAGAGCCTTAGAATTTATTTTAATTTTACGTTGTCAGTCCCCACATACACCAAATCCCAAGTCACTGCACAGATTTTACTATCTCCGAGCCTGATAAACCCTCATCTTTGGAAATACATCAAGTTATAATATTCTGATTGGTAGACAATAAAATCAAAGCTAAATTGTTGTGTTTCTCATGTTTTGTTATCATGTCATCGGGAAGAAATACAATGGTCAGAATTATTGTAGACTACTCGGTTCCATACGAGTTATCAGAAACGTCTCACAGGTCATGGTCACATGGGACTTAAGAAGTCAGACAGGAATGTCTCATTCAATACATAACTTCTTTTGGGTTAGTGTTTTTGAATCCATAGAAGTGTGAGGGGCGGCAGGGGGTGGAACTTCTCTCCATAGAGGCGTAGCCTATAATATGAATTTCAAATGTCAAGGTAAGTGCAGACAATTACACATAGCTGTTCGAGATGACTACTGTCCATTCCAGATGTGCTGAAATAAAAAGATGCGGATGGATAACGTACGTTTTCCGAACTTGGTTAGAATCCTTACATCCTATTGAACAACCTCGTTCAGACACGCCCCCTGAAGCCCTAAGCCCAATCACATTCTTTCGCTTCAAATGGCGACGGGTCCCTTGTGATTTGTGAATATCTTATGATCGAAGTCAGATGAACGTAATTTTGGAAGGAATGTGCGCATTTGCTGGACAGTGTTTATAATCTTTTTTAATAATTTTGTAAATCAGTTATTTTCTATTTTTCTTAATGCTCGTCTAATTCATGTACTGAATCATATTACTTTGTTAAGTGTTTTCAAAATGGATAGTGACACACAACCAGGGTAAAGAGACATAAACAAGGCAAAGGTTTCCATACAGAAGAGTAACCCAAATTTTAACTACTTACAAAACATTAGCTACAACAGATATAGTAGCAAAGGTTTCATCATCATAACGTGTGTCAATATTCACAGGATATAAAAAAACACAGAAAGGCATGCGAATTCAAATGACCACAAAAATGGAGGACACCAGAAAGTAAAACCATAATAAAACTACTTATGATTTTACCAAGATGGCCATCAGAAGTAAGATGTTTATGTTTTATTCTTGTATATATGTTCGAACATTGGACAGAATTCTTCCTGAATTCAATAACGACCACGGCTTCCTAAACTTTAGTAGAACTTCATACATGCTTATTCAAGATATTGGCTTCAGATATGAGAAAAGAAAAAACAAGGAAAAGTTACCTATTAGAGACGATCTGGTTATTTGGCGACGCAGGTATCTTCGTAATATTAGAAGGAGAAACCAGGATCAACGAAAGAAATAAAAGGTCCAAAGTGTGCCAAAATCAAATCATTACAATCGCAAAAGGCGGGTTTTGTAATGCCTAACAACATATTTAAAAAACCTTGAGGAAGGGGAAAGCTACTTATTTTGATTCAAATAGGAAATGAACATGGCTTCTTGAACAATGGTTTCTGGGTTTTTAATTCTATTTTACAGATAAATTCCACGAAGAAATGACAGGAGAGGACTTTCATGAATGGTTTTGGGAAATACCATAGTACAAGATCTTGAACCAGGTAGCATTATTGTACTATACACTCAGTAGAGATTGAAAAATTGCCCATGAGCTCCAGGAAGAAAAAAAATCTTTAACTGACTTAAAACCGAAACTGAACAACTATTGAAGAAATAGATGTTTCAAATTGTGTATAAATACATAAGTGCATATGATAAGTACGTCGTACTTGAAATGGCAAAAGTCAAAACTTGAGTGTACGTCTTTCACCTTACCATTGCGAGCTCAATTCTATTGAGTGCGCATGCGCTCAAGTAGAAGGTAACGTAAATGCCTAATGTCATTAGGTTTAATCAGAAACATTCTGCTGTCTTCATGGCATATTTCTAAATAGCCACTGAGATTGATATACTTAATGAGACTACATAAGTAATAGCAACACAAATGCCTCTAATATTGATTTAGGCCTACTGTATCACTGACAATATAACTTGTAGTACTATTGCCAATTAGTTACAGAACATTTACTCTTGAATTGGAGCTGGTGCCAGCAACATCACGGCAGACGGAATAGGGAATATATTGCGGATGAGTGATCAGCCCAATGCCAGGGCCACCTCCGAGACAACACGAACACATAGGACGAGACACACCATTCTCAATAATGTCTGTGATAGAGTTTTAGTTTCAAGTCTCTATCCGAACCCACTCCTAACAAGAACATTTCTTGGGCATGCACAATGACAAAACTTTACTTGAAAAATCACACTATTTTAAATTAAGTTCTAGCCTACACAGAGACAGTAATCTGTGGCTCATGAATGCTTATATATCTATCTAGCCTACACCTCATCAGAAATGTAAGAGATCATACTCCTCTTATATAATTATTATATTCAAGAAGTTTGTAGCCTATTTTGTCTTATTTGAGGCAGTTATGAGATTTGACGTCACTTTGTTTCATGGTAGTTATCGCACCAATATAATCGTAGAAAGTCGTGCGGGTCAATATTTAAAGACAGACATTTCAACTGTTTTCAGTTTATATATTAATAAATTTATTTATTTTATATAAATGATTGATTTCAAGCTGATTTTATTCTTATGTTAAATGAAAAAGTTTAGCAACAGTATGGGTTTCTTGTATAGCAAGTAAGCAATGCAAGGAACGTGTCTATTGCCTGTATTTGTGCTAAATCAGCGTTTCTCAACCTATGGTTCGCGGACCAAAGATGCTGCAGATGGTTCGCAGACATAATTTAAAAATATCATAAAGCAAGTGGAAACTAAAGAAGTAAAAATTTTTCACATAAAATGGCCACTAGATGTCAAAGTTTTTAAAATCTTCGAAAATACAGGTCCTATTGCAAGTTTCCTTAATTTGCAGTTACGAACCATAGTTTGAAACCCCTGATGCACTGACGTCTATGGTTTCCTCTTTCATTCAAAACCCTGAAAAATAAGAATTTGTCGGAATTTGTTATCAGAGGTGCTCTCCTAGCAAGGGTTTTATTGTTGGAGGTGCCCGAGTTTCTGATACCGGTAAATCTGTATTAAGCACGTATAGTTGATATGGCTCGGTAGTACTGGTTGAGAGTATGCTAATGTTTATGATCTTTCATGTAAAAAACTTATGAGATTTTATGGTCGTTATCATAAAAATTGTCACAATTGAATTTACAGATTCTCACATTTAGGTCAACCAATCAAATTAAATATTTATAAATTGTGCGATAATGTGGCGTCTTCAATCTTAAATTTAACGACAATGCCTGCTTCTGGACTGGCAATCCTGGTTCCTCAGTAGGTCTTCAGACGTGCTAAGTTATATTTGTGGAAAGTGTGCAGTCGGATAACCCCCTCATTAAAAGTGAGAACTAACATAATTCCTGATTGTAATATCAAATTAGTAATAAATAGTAAAGTCTGTTCAAAGTATTTTACTTCCAATTCAATAATTGTGTTTCCGTCGAATTAAAAAAGTATTTATTTTTATTTCGTTATAATGACCTATACTTAATACCCCAAACATTAAGAATATAGGCCTACGTATAGCCTACTTTTAAAAATGTGATGTAAACTTAGGGGTCCGTAAAAAAATTAGACATTTTAGAGGTCCTCGTGTTAAAAAAGGTTGAGAAAAGCTGTGCTAAATAATTTTAAATATCTGTCTACGACTGTACTATTTCATTTGTACTGTAAGTTATGCGTTATTTTGTTCCTTGTCTCTCATTAGGGGAAGTAACACTATAAAAATACTCTGCTGGAAGTGGCGAACGAACTATTAACAAGTAAGCAATCTCAATAATTTCTCATGTAAATCGGAATGCGGTCATGGCGGCTTGTGGTTGGCCAGCATCATTAGCGTCACTTGCCCAGAGGAATGGACTAACTACCAACACCTTGGGAACAATAATTAAGCTACGTTGATAACCGTGTAGTTGCTTACGTTATAAACTGTTTAAGTAGAGATATAACATGTTGACCAACATTTGTTGTAGCTAAAGGCCTCATGCTGCACATATAAATTATAATATTAATGACGTAACGAGAAAAATAATCATTGAGATTATAGCTGCCTGAAGAAAGAGAAACAAAAATATACATCCCATCAAAGTCTGTGCATAAAATACTCTATTTTGTCATATAAACAATTTTACAACATTGGAAATATCATTTCACAAATTCATAGACAAAATTAACTTATTATGAAAGTAAAGAAGAATGAAAGAAACTTGTTTTAAAATTAAACAAGATATGAAAAATCAGTTTACCAGTTCGGAGAGACAGGCATATTAATTGCTAAAAACCGTTGTAGAAATTTAATTTGTGAGTAAACAAATTGTTGCATATTGTTAAGGAATCATGAATTTGTAAAAAAATGTGCTAAAGATGTTCTGTCTGACTCTAGTGTTATGTGCACAAATATGACCAAGTTAACCCAATTGGCCCTTAGATACTGTATACCAAACAGACCTAAAAGTTAGTTTCTTGCTAGGATTTCGTGATTTCAGTGTGATGTGAAACACGAGTTAGTATTGTTACAGTATTATTGTGTTTAGAGTGGTTTTGGTGGTGTGAGCCACCTCCCGGGGAAAAGACTTACCCCAATATAATTAACATAATAAGCTGTTCAAAGGATACAGTAGCTGGAAATCCCTCAGCTCAAGACGGCCTGAAGAATACAGCAGGCCGCACGAAGACGGGTAGACTGGCTGCGAAGCTCTCTTCTTACTTCTCAGGCAGCCAGCAGGAAGCGAACTGAAGTACCCGCCCACAGGGTACTTATAACTAACGTGCCCACCCCAGGGGTTTATTAAGGACAGCCCACTAGGAGGTTACCCAATTAGAAACATGCATTTTCATCTGATATGAAATTGCATGGAAAATAAAATATGAAGCACAGAGTGGAAGAATAAAGGAATATTCCCTTTTTATTTAAACAAAAGGGGGGGGGAACATGAAAATTCATTAGATGAACAAAGGGAACATTAAATAGTTGAAATTAACACTTAGTAAAAAACCCTTAACATTCAATGTTTGAAAACACTAAATTACTAAAATAAATTACCCTATTACAATAAAACATTTATGCCAATACTATGTTACATCAACATAGTAAACAAACAAACTTCGTTAAAATTAAGCAGCCCCCAAAATAAAATCCTAGTAGTTCATAAGAAATAAATAAAACCCTTAAAATCTCAATATCCTATAACTACATTCACACTGGATGGCGCACCAATTTTGTTACAAAAAAACAAAATACAATCTTGGGATCCCATCCTAAATCCCAAGAAGGTCGCTGGAAAAGCGCGGCAATGACGTGAAAAGCTTGTGGGACAAAATGAAATTTACAACATTGGAAATAAACAGAAGCAGGCAAAACTCAAATAAATAAATATATTAACTACTCTATAGAGGAAGTAACAAAGGGCCGAGAATACAAGAGAAAAGGGGAGAAAGCTTAAATTTCACAAACCGTTAATCGGAATGGCGTACCCACGCCAAAATGTATTACATCTTAAAATTATGAAAAGGAGGAAAATAATCAAGGGAAAATAGTAATTTATATATCAAAACCTAAAGAAGGACTCAGAGCGCAAGCTTAACTACTTTTCAGACATGAAAACCAGAGTTTTACCTTAAAAACCAAAAGTTTTGGGAAGAGGTCCCACAGCCCTGTATGCACGCCATGGCCGCCCAGCAAGCAAGATAAAGATAGCGTCGGGAAGCCAACGTTTACCGCCTATCAAACCAAGCATCACCTGACGTGTATCAACCAATCCCAGGCGCGAACATATCCACTTGACACAATTACTATCGCCACGGCCGTAACAGTCACTTTCAATGGAACACAGTTTATTATAAGGACCAATCCGAAAGTTTATAACGAACCGCGGGACCAATGAGCGTAAATATCACACTGCTTGTTAGAAAATCATGTCAACTCATAGTCCGCCATATTGTCTTCCATCAAAACACAGCCGAGTACCGCCGAGATCAACCGAAGAATAGACATGCGAGACTGGCGAGCACCTGCCCTCTGTTGGCCAAGTTCAGAAGTTCACAGTTCTAGAGAGCACTCGATAGATGGCGCGGGTGTTCCCTTTTGCGAGATAAACTGTCTATTAGCGATGGAAAGCGGGATTTAAAGAGTTTATGAGGGAAATACGAAAATATACTGTCACTGTTAAAATAATTTCGGGAGAACAATGTTTATACCAGAACAGAGTTTCATTACTGACACTGGCAAAGAGAAACTCGGTTCACACTCCCACAGCCGGAATTGAAATATGGTTCTTGAACTTTATTTCAATAGTTCAGAATAATTTTAGACTTGACCAAGTATATATATGAAGTTCATGTGGAAACGGGCGCACAGCACAGAATTTACTAATATAATAATGAGTTCTAGGTTATGTAATTCACTGTTGTGTAATAGACTGTTGGTAAGAAAAGTTGTTGTCCAAAATATGCTTAATAAACAACACCAAACACAGTAGTACCAGCAGAGATGGGTAGACATCATAGGAAGCTCGAAGATAACCAGGGAGACAGCCATCAAGCATAGGAAGTGGCCAGGTTCCATGAAGAAGGACACAAGTCTCCAGACATCAGCTGGGAAGAAGGTCATTGGCTGGCATCAGCTGATCAGGACCAGAATACATCAGCTGTACTAGAATAGACAGGCATCAGCTGATCAAGGTACCGCTCGGCTCCAAATACAGCTCACAACCAGGATTCAGCAGGTCAGCTGCTACTCAGGAATCGGTTGAGCAAGATACTGCTTGGCAGTTGACCATAGGCAGCTAGGAGACATCAGCTGAGCAAGGTACTGCTAGGTTCCAAGTAATGGCAGCATGACAGGCATCAGCTGTGCAAGATCAAGTCCCGTCCACAGGTCAGAGGTCATCTTAACAGCTCAAAACATCTCTGAAACATTGGATACAGCGGCAGAAATATTTTTCTCTTAATACAGTGTCTCTCACGGTCTTCTTCTTTTATGCAGTGAAGGGAAGAACGGCGAGTGTCAAGTGAATTTACAAAATATTAATCATACTTCATACACAAACTACATTCTTTTGTTTTCACTCTTGTTCCATACTTAAAGACATATTTTACTTTATCCTTCTTAACAAATTTTAAATAATTTTCACACATACTAATTGCATACTACCCTACAATGAACAACCTTTTATATTATCTTAGTATTCTTAACAATTTCTGACATCAATTTCAAACACATAATTAAACTTTCAGCATAAACTAAATACATATTTCTAATATTATACATATATTTGTTTCAATTTTAACAGATAATAAAATCAACTTACTCTCTTTTTCAACACTTGTAATAAACTCTTCTGTTAAGTTATATATTTTAAACAACTAATTATTATCACACATCTCAATATTAATTTACATAGCAATTAAAATCTTATCTAATTAAAATTCTCTTTATGCTATTCTCTCACAGACTAAGTCCTTTCTGTTACTTTGACTAAATTCATACGGCCTATAGAATGTCTCCACTGTAATTCATTACATTCTCTTTTGTTATTCTGTCTCTATATATGTCTATTTTGGGATTAGCTTTACTAGTTCCTTAGATTCCATATTTTCCTTTACAATAGTCACATTATTAGTTTAAGGGGAGTATTTAAGTATTTATAACATCCTACCGTTCCTGACATTCCCTCAGCCCGGAGAGAAAACTAGGGAATCCTGCGTCCTAGCAACTGTCGGGGAATTCACTTAGGACTTGGCCGTGCCAAGTGTGTAAAATGGGAGAAAGGGGAGGAAAATATAAAACTCTAACATCTTCGCTTCAAGAAAATACTACCTATAACTATAAGGTTGACTCGACACTAGGAATATTGTACGTTAGGACTTTTTTACATTGGAAACATGTGCCTTAACGGTCTTATTTGTTCCAATTTCTCTTGCTTGAATAGTTACTGGAGTTAGAAACTTCTCGAGGAGATACGGGCCCACATATCTCTCGGCAAGTTTAGCACAGAATCTTTCCGCAGCATTGCTCTTGGGAAAGTTCTTTATAAACACCTCGTCGCCTACCTTAAAATCGACTGGTCTACGATCTGCATTGTAACGCCTAGCCGTTCTGTTATGTGCCAATCTCAAGTTTGCGGAGGCTCTGCGCCACATTTCTTGGACTTGGGCAGCATCTTTGGCTTCCGGCAGCAGATCATTAATTGACCACAGATTTGATAGGGGATTATTTGGTGTGAAAGCGAACATCAGTTTTAGAGGAGTCTCTTTGTGTGCCTCATGCCGGGCGGAATTAAAGGCAAACTGTAGCCAATATAAATCAGAATCCCACGACGCATGATCACTAGAGTGGTAAGCAATGAGCGCTGCCCTTAGGTTCCTATTAAATCGTTCACTGTGATTGGGTTTCGGGTAGAACGGAGAAGTCTTGATATGTCGTACTCCAAGATGGAAACAGAAATGCTTAAACGCTCTTGATACGAAGTATGAGGCGTTGTCCGAAACAATCGCCCGCGGAAACCCTACTACAGCAAATATCTTCTTTAAGCATTCAATGGTAATTTTGGTGGTGGCTTCCCTGACGGGGAACAGCCAGACAAACTTAGTGAAAGAGTCCACCGCAACTAGAATATATGAGTTTCCTGCTCTTGATCTAGGTAGTTTACCGACATAATCTATATGAAGCTTGTCCATAGGAGCACTTGGTACTTCAGAAGTTAAATATCCTAACTTCGTGCAGCGAGCTGGTTTTGAACAGGCGCACTTCTGGCAAGCCTTAACCATTGCTCGAATAGTGTCATCTATACCCTCCCAAGTGAAGATTTGTTTAATTTTGCTCTTGGTTTTCTCGAATCCCAGATGCCCTCCTACTGCAGACTCATGATAATATTTAAAAACCATATCAATGAGTGCAGCAGGCAATACTATGCGGGATGGGGATCGACGAGAAGGAGCACTATATAAGAGGTTATTTTTGAAAACATACTTAGGTACATTTTCACCACCTTGTACACGATTAATGAGAGGAGCTAACGTGTCGTCGCTCAACTGGTGATCTTGTAAGGACTTGAATGCTAACGGGAAATCCTCCAGAATATTCCCTACCATACCAGATAATTCTACCGGGTCTTCCAAGTTCGGGACACCACTACCAAGGATTTCCTGAGGACTGAACATACGCGTTAAGCAGTCCGCCACTACATTTTCCGTTCCTCTAATGTGTCTTGCTTTGAACTTAAAAGCGGACAGACGTACGGCCCACCTAGCTATCCTACCAGTGGTTCTAGGCTTAGCTAGGACCCAGCTTAAGGCTTGGCAATCCGTCTCCAGCAGGAATTCAACATGCTCCACATACAAACGGAATTTCTCGACTGCGAACAACACAGCCAGAGCCTCCAGTTCGTACATGGAATACACGCGTTCAGGAGGAGTCAAAGTACGAGAAGCATACGCAATCGGCCTTCGACCCTCCTCGAATTCATGCAGTAGAACAGCTGCTACTGCTACAGGCGAAGCATCGGTCTGTATGAGGAAATTTTTACTGAAATCTGGCATGGCTAAAACAGGGGGATTCATGATAAAAGATTTTAGTTTCAGAAAAGCTTCTTGGCAAACAGGAGTCCAAACAAATTTAGAATTCTTTTTTCTAAGATCATTGAGGGGAGCTGAAATTTGGGCCATGTTGGGGATAAACTTCCTAAAAAAATTTATCATCCCAACAAACCTTGCCACACCCTTGGCATCTTTAGGAGGGGGGAAATTTTGAATAGCTTGAGTTCTTTCTGGGTCGATGGAAACGCCATCGGCAGAGATCAAGTGACCCAGAAAGGACAGTCTCCGAGCAGCTATATTAACTTTATTCGGATTGACTGTGAGCTTCGCGCTTCTGAGGCGTGAAAGCACTTCCCTGAGGTGTTCTAAATGTTCCTCGAAAGATTCAGAATAGACTACTAAATCATCAAGGTAGTGAAAGACAAATTTGAACTTTACATCAGAAAAAATGTGATCTAACAGGCGAGAGAGGACTTGGGCTCCTGTCGCAAGGCCAAACGGTAAAGAATTAAATTCATACAAATTCCATGGAGTTGCGAATGCTGTATATCTTTTAGACTGCTCAGAAAGGGGAAGTTGATAGTACGCCTGATTCAAATCTAACGACGAGAAAATTTTGGCGCCGTGAAAGAAACTAAAAGACGAATTTATATCAGGAATAGGCACAGAATCAATTTTGATCTTCTCATTGAGATGACGATAATCGATCACCGGCCGGAACCGACCCTCAGACTTAGGCACCAGAAAAATGGGGCTTGAGTAATTTGATTTTGAAGTCCTAATGACTCCAGAATCAAGCATCTCTTCAATATGTTCTTTCAATATTGCCATTTTCGGGGGGCTGAGCCTGAAAGGGGGCCTGCGGACTGGTTGCGTATCCATCAGCTCAATATCATACTCCAGAATATCAGTGAGACCTAACTCTTTGGTTAAAACATCGGGGAATAGGTCAAGCAGAGAATCTACCTGGATTCTATCTGAATTACTCAAATGTGATAAATCAATGTCAACAGTATTGATACAAAAATCTGAATTAAGGGGTTCAAAGTTCAAATCCACAAGTTCTGGGAGAACTTTAACTTCGCTAGGTTTGACAAAGCTAGGACCAGAAAATAAATCAATTTTAACAGACTCGGCAAATTTAAAATGAATTTGTTTAGTAGAAAAATCCATAAATAAACCAGAATTAGTCATAAATGGGGATCCTAATATCATAGGCATGACTAGTTCATCCGTAACAACAAACGGCAAAGACCAGGTAAAGTTTCCTATTTTAACCTTTAACTTTACCTTCCCAACTGTTTTAAGAAGATTATCACCAGCTGATTTATATTTCGCTTCACTCTCTATAAGTTTGGGAGTGCGTTTATCTAACAAACACATGCTCCGGTATGCATCACTTGATATCAGATTTACCACTGCTCCACTGTCTAGCAGGGCTGACAATGTGTGCTTGCATACTTCGACGAGAACCATAGGCAACTTGGAGTCGCTCACTCCACTTACGTTCTGCGGCGGGAAATGGTTTTCTCTTTTCACATTTTTCCTGCGCCTCTTTCGCTTTACCATACGATGCTTACCACTCATGTCAATATTAGGTTTGTCACATTCAGGGTTATGTAACTCATCCTGCTTGAGGTTAGGTTTCTCTTTAATAGGTTTAGGCTTTACTTTCTTCTGGTTATGTTGCTTGTTCCTAAGGTTTGGTATTTCTCTAGTAAGCTCCGGAGCTTTTAAATGTCTTTTCGGTAACAAATCTGCAGGAGTATGTTGGTGAATGTAGCCGTGCCTCCGGAAAAGTTTGTTTACAAAAATTTTGGTGGGAAAAGTCTTGTCAGGCTTTAGCCTCTGGTCCGTAACGTCTGTCTTCTTCGCCGGTACAGTCGGGATCCTACGACCAGCGTGATCACCCAAGTCAAAATTGTCCGTAACGTCAGTCCTCCCCACCAAACTTACTAGTCTAGGCCTTTTGTCCAAGTCACCTCCCTCGGCACCACTACACACACGAACAGCACCACCCCGACGTCTAAGGTGGGCCACTCCTCAATCAGCAGCACGATACTGCCCCCTACCTCTACTGGAGCCTCTCTGCGCTCCACCACGTTCAATAGTACGAGAGTTGCGCACTCGGCAATCTCTTTTAAAGTGACCAGGCAGTCCACAATTATAGCACGACGGCCTAGAGTCACCACGATTAGCAACATAACCTCTATTACTCGAAGCGCCTCGTGGCGTCTCAAAACGTACAACTCGGGTATCGTATTCATTGCCACGAAGAGAATCAGAGTAAGAAATGGCATTAATATGGGCACACAGCCTTTCTAATTGTATGAAAGTCATAGGCCTAGCCTCAAAAGCTACCTGACTCCTTGTTTCAGGTGCCATACCTTCCAAAATGCATTGAATAACTTCGCACTCAGACAATTCCATTCGGAAAACATTAGCAAATGTTCTAATTGACTTTACATAAGAGGAAAAGAATTCGCCAAAATTTTGTGTTCTATAAACGTACTTGTTTACAAGAGAAGCTTTAGCACGGATGGGAACATAAATGCTTAGAATTTTACAATGAAATTGGTCTAAGCCAGCACCGGAATTTACAAGCTCTAATGCTAAGTCCTTAAGGGAACCGGAAAGTTTAGATGAAAAATATGCCAATAAATTATTCTCATTGAAACGGAACACACTGATTTGGTTTTTTAATTCACACAGAAATTCAAGAAACTTAATAATATTGTCTAGGGAATCATCAGAAAATTTGTGTAACATTTCAAGACTCGAAGCAAGGGGATGGGGAAGACTACTAAAATTAACTAAATCACTTTCAAAAACTTGCGAAGCATTATTCATATCACTGCGAGGCCGACCAACACAGCTAGGCTGCGGAACCTCTATTAGATGCCTACTAACCTCTTGAGACTCAACTGTTTGAGTTACATCATTACTATTTGAAACCAACTGAGTGAAGCACTCCTCTTTGTTGGGTTCACTGACCGTGACTGTCTCCAACAAAGAAGTAGCTAACTCCACTGCTTCATCATCTGTCGCATGATCTACCATGGGCGAGACACGTCTGGTGCTCGTTTCTCCCATACCATGCTTATTTGAAACTTCCTTGTTCACCTCGTTCACTTTCACACTCAAACGCCTAACGCTTTCCTGCAACTCGTGCCATTTAGTTTGTAAAGGGGAATCAATGACAAAAGTTTTCAAATCTAACAACCTAACTGCCACATGTAGTAAGCGATTATTAGTTCGCTCTACTTGATTAGCTGATAAGCTTGTGGAATCTAAAATGGTGCTTAAGTTCTCAAGTTTTTCCTCAACTTCAAGTAACAAATCAGAAGGAATTAACTCACCGATAATCTCCGTTTTTACCGGTTCATCCTGATTTTCCTTGAGACTCGCCCTAAGACTTGTCACTGAGTCTTTTTGGTTAACTATTATTCCTCTCACTTGGAGTTCATAAAGCACATCATCCATGAGAAGGAAATCCGCACTCACTTTAAGACGCTCCATAATCTCAGTTTTACATGAAACATACAAAATAAGAAACTTTAGAGAGAGAATAGCATAATAGACCTAACACACATAAATACACTTCTATACAGAGTTAATTTCCTAAAATCATTTGTTATTACAACTGGCACAAATTCATTAGTCAAGAATATATGTTTTATCATTAACTTCCACTCTATCAATATTGCAATTAAAACACAGGTGAAAACAGATTAGAAAACAGACGGTTTTCACAAAAAATCTGTCACCGGATCAATGTTTAAAATCTTATTTTACACTATATATTTACAACAAAGAACCATGGAACTTGAAGAGAACCATGCGATCCATATTTATTAGTTAGTTTGGTAGCAAAACAAAGAACGTGTTTCTAGAAGAGAACCACGGTCTGACTAGCATTAATTACTTTCTAAGAAGAACAACAGAACATGGATCTTGAAGAGAACCACGCTCTGCTCAACATTAATTGAGCCACCTCCCGGGGAAAAGACTTACCCCAATATAATTAACATAATAAGCTGTTCAAAGGATACAGTAGCTGGAAATCCCTCAGCTCAAGACGGCCTGAAGAATACAGCAGGCCGCACGAAGACGGGTAGACTGGCTGCGAAGCTCTCTTCTTACTTCTCAGGCAGCCAGCAGGAAGCGAACTGAAGTACCCGCCCACAGGGTACTTATAACTAACGTGCCCACCCCAGGGGTTTATTAAGGACAGCCCACTAGGAGGTTACCCAATTAGAAACATGCATTTTCATCTGATATGAAATTGCATGGAAAATAAAATATGAAGCACAGAGTGGAAGAATAAAGGAATATTCCCTTTTTATTTAAACAAAAGGGGGGGGGGAACATGAAAATTCATTAGATGAACAAAGGGAACATTAAATAGTTGAAATTAACACTTAGTAAAAAACCCTTAACATTCAATGTTTGAAAACACTAAATTACTAAAATAAATTACCCTATTACAATAAAACATTTATGCCAATACTATGTTACATCAACATAGTAAACAAACAAACTTCGTTAAAATTAAGCAGCCCCCAAAATAAAATCCTAGTAGTTCATAAGAAATAAATAAAACCCTTAAAATCTCAATATCCTATAACTACATTCACACTGGATGGCGCACCAATTTTGTTACAAAAAAACAAAATACAATCTTGGGATCCCATCCTAAATCCCAAGAAGGTCGCTGGAAAAGCGCGGCAATGACGTGAAAAGCTTGTGGGACAAAATGAAATTTACAACATTGGAAATAAACAGAAGCAGGCAAAACTCAAATAAATAAATATATTAACTACTCTATAGAGGAAGTAACAAAGGGCCGAGAATACAAGAGAAAAGGGGAGAAAGCTTAAATTTCACAAACCGTTAATCGGAATGGCGTACCCACGCCAAAATGTATTACATCTTAAAATTATGAAAAGGAGGAAAATAATCAAGGGAAAATAGTAATTTATATATCAAAACCTAAAGAAGGACTCAGAGCGCAAGCTTAACTACTTTTCAGACATGAAAACCAGAGTTTTACCTTAAAAACCAAAAGTTTTGGGAAGAGGTCCCACAGCCCTGTATGCACGCCATGGCCGCCCAGCAAGCAAGATAAAGATAGCGTCGGGAAGCCAACGTTTACCGCCTATCAAACCAAGCATCACCTGACGTGTATCAACCAATCCCAGGCGCGAACATATCCACTTGACACAATTACTATCGCCACGGCCGTAACAGTCACTTTCAATGGAACACAGTTTATTATAAGGACCAATCCGAAAGTTTATAACGAACCGCGGGACCAATGAGCGTAAATATCACACTGCTTGTTAGAAAATCATGTCAACTCATAGTCCGCCATATTGTCTTCCATCAAAACACAGCCGAGTACCGCCGAGATCAACCGAAGAATAGACATGCGAGACTGGCGAGCACCTGCCCTCTGTTGGCCAAGTTCAGAAGTTCACAGTTCTAGAGAGCACTCGATAGATGGCGCGGGTGTTCCCTTTTGCGAGATAAACTGTCTATTAGCGATGGAAAGCGGGATTTAAAGAGTTTATGAGGGAAATACGAAAATATACTGTCACTGTTAAAATAATTTCGGGAGAACAATGTTTATACCAGAACAGAGTTTCATTACTGACACTGGCAAAGAGAAACTCGGTTCAGGTGGGGTTTCATTATGTTACTCTCCATAACTAATTTCACTTTCAAGAAGCAGCAAACTGACATTTCATTATTATTACATCAACATTAGTTCTTCTCTTTAAGACTGTATGTATGTTATTAATATCCAGATTGCATGAGTATGTGAACAGCACAATTGGCAGGGGTGGTTATGGTAAACACAAGTAGCATTTGGAACTCCAGAACTTTAATACCAGGAGGCAAGCATACAAGGCTTCCAAATTAGTTGCTCATAACGGTAATACTTGTGAAAGAATCTCGAATACTTTTAAAAATAAGGAAATAGAAGGAAAAAAGCAAAAGTATACAGTGAGTCCCACGCAAGTATTGGCGAATGACGCGGGTTTCTGCATCGCAGGGGGCACAGCTCCAACTCCCGAGCGATCGGGTGAAATATCTACGCAAATAAAGCCGCGATCAGTGTAATGATTCAGGTTCTCACATTTATAGTTAAAATTACAATGAAAATAACCACGTAACTCATCACAAGAGATGTTGGAAATGTTCTCGTATTGCATCCACACAATACTCGCACCTTTTTAGGAAATTTTCTTTCACGTGCATAAGTTCAGCTTCCGAGATAGAGTTAATTTCTCTTGTGATATTGTCTTTAAGTTCTGTTTGGGAAATTGACCTATACACTTTATTTTTAAAGTTTCCCCATAAATAATAGTCACATACTGTTAGAAGAACTTAAAGACAATTTTACAAGAGAAATGAACTCTGTCTCGGAAGCTGAACTTACACGCGTTAAAGAAAATTTCCTAAAAAGGTGCCAGTATTGTGTGGATGCAAGAGGAGAACTTTTCCAACATCTCTTGTGATGAGGTAAGTGGTTATTTTCATTATAATTTTAACTGTAAACATGAGAACCTGAATCATTACATCGATGGCGGGTTTATTTGCGTAGATATTTCACCCGATCGCTCGGGAGTTGGAAGCTGTGTCCGCCGCGACGCAGAAACCCCAGTTATTGGTCAACTCTTGCGTGAGACTCACTGTACATATAAAAATCAAAGATATGGCATAGTTAAAGTTATTAATATTGATTTATTGATAATGTAATTTTTCTAAATGATGATTGAAATTCTCTGCTTGTAGTTTTTTCTTTCCCTCTTATCCTTTCTTCCACGCCTATTATAATGTTAACACCATATTACATTGTGAATGGTTTCTCTTTTATTATTACCCACAATTGTTATTGTTATTAGGCCTATTATTATTATATAGTATTGTGAGAATATTTTAATATGAAAGAGCGTTGTAATTCGATAATATGTCTCAAAATGATAAATAAATAATTAAATAATAATAGAATGTTGACATAGAGGCTGTGAACAGAAATTATCAAAGAGGAGGATTATTTATAAACTTAAATTACTTACTTACTTTCTTACTCAATGACAAAAAACAATTCCTAAGAGACCTAAAGGAATATTATAAATTTTATGGAACCCGGTGGTTCATTGACGCGCTTACCTAAGCCTGCCAATCAAACCTATTTAGTGCTCTCTCCACCCAACCATAACTCGCAAATTCTACTTCTCTTAAATCTATCCTAATATTGTCCTCCCACCTACGTCTAGGTTTTCGAAGTGGTCTTTTCCATTCGGGTCTCCCAGTCAATATGTTTGAGATATGTCTTTCCTTCCCCATGCCCGCAACATGTCCAGCCCATTTCATCCTTCGTGATTTAATTACCCTTACTATGAAGCTCATCGTTATGCAGTTTTCTCCAGTCCCCGTTTTCATCTCTCTTAGGCTGAAGTCTAGTAACGTTAATTATGAGCCAGGGAGGTCGATGGTTCTTGGATTACCAAACATTACATTCTTGGACTCCTAGGAAAGAGAGGGTTTTGACATTAGTCTGCAGGGGAGAGCGAGAAAAGAAAGTATAGTTAGCCTTTCAAACATATCTTAAAGATAATAATATGAAATACTCAGAACAGCAGAATAGGAGAGAAGATTCTTGAAGCAATCAGTGGTCCTCGCTTGGAGTATACTGCCAACTGAAGAGGAAAGCTGAGAACCACCATGGTTCCTAATGGCTAGGAAGAGGCTGTGAAGACTTGTTCTGTTGTTAATCTTAAGTCTTCACAACCTCTTCCTAGCCATTAAAGCAGGCCTAACAGGCTATGAATATCAGTCTGCGACTCAGCGAAGAGAGACATTAGAATTTCAAATCAGATTGATTTCTTGTTTCGGAAGAATTCTCTCTTTGTCTCGTGGAGGGCTCCCAAAGTTGTATCGTCCAATATACTCCAGGGAATTTATCCAACTCAATATGTCATGACAAAACAACGACAAGGATACGCTTAGAAAGGAAATCGATATGGACGAGAAAGATTTTCTGCTAACTTTCGTTCCACAGCTTGTAACACAATTGTAAACTTCTGAAGGAAGTAGGCGTAGAAACTGCAGCAAAAAGCAAACCTACTCAAATTCTGCTATAACTTGCGGAAAGGAATTTAAGAACGAGAGAGAAACCCGGTGTGGATAAGACATCTGCACAAAGGAGGTAAAGAAGGTACGGAGCTTGTTTGGAATGTGTTCTGTGAACATTTTAAACAATAATGTATAGTAATTAAGTTTTGAAAGGAATTATTTGCCCAGTCGTGTGCGATATATTCCACAGCTCCTTCTAACATGTGTTATATAATGATTATGTTGGAATAATTTTTAAAATATTGTAGCACCATTTTTATAAGTAATTACTTTAAAGGTGGTTTAAAATGACTACGTTCCCATTTCATGTCACACAAATCGCTACATGTTACCTTATGAGCGTAACAAATATTTATTAAAACTGACAGTGAATTTAGTACTATTAGTAGCAGTACTTTAATATTTACATTGTAGGCCTAAATCACAAAGTATTCATGAAATAGAAGCCACGGAATAATAAATGAGCGATATTTTTTGTGAACAGATTAACTTCCTCGTTACATCAACATTAAGTATGTTACATTGAATGACTTGGGATACGGTGTGAGTTGCTAGCAAGGTGTGTTCTATTAGGCTTCTATTCAGATCAATGGCGCTGAGAATGGAGTTAATTACTTAACAAGAGACGAAGAAACAACATCATTATACAGTTTATAAAAGTGCAAAGTATAAGGAGGAAGACAATACTATACCAATTACAAATTCCTTCAGAATTCAAAAAGAAATGAAACAATAATGTTTGATAGATATATAAGCATTCATGAGCCACAGATTATTGTCTCTGTTGGACACTACATGAGAATATTATAGGAGAAAAATTCCTCCGGCACTGGGACTTGAACCCAGGACCTTTGGCTATTCGCGCCAATGTTCTACCAATGTTCTATCAATGTTTTTCTCCTATAATATTCTCATGTAGTGTCCAACAGAGACAATAATCTGTGGCTCATGAATGCTTATATATCTATCTTGAATGTTAGCTGTACAATAACAGTGGGAGCCCGGTCACAAAAATCACTGCTTAGTGTGCCTCACAGTACTGCATATGACATAACTTGTCTGTCTGTGAGGTAGACCATTAGGGCAATCAGTCATAGGAGAGAAGTTCCATCTGGCGCTGTGAATTGAGCTCCGGCTTAGCTCAGTTGGTAGAGCATTGGCGCGAATAGCCAAAGGTCCTGGGTTCAAGTCCCAGTGCCGGAGGAATTTTTCTCCTATAATATTCTCAATAATGTTTGACCTTCACTTCTATTATTTATAAGTAAATAATGGCATTCATAATATTTTTTAGAAGAAATGACAACGTTGATGATGGTAATGATGACGATACCCACGAACAGTACCAGAAGTTGTGGAACTGAAAATTATTCGACAATACATCACGTTTAAACCGCTTAACCGATCCCTACAAAATTTGGAACAATGATTGACGTAGAAGTCTAGAAAAATAAATAAATAAAAATAATGAAATGCTAAAATCATCATTTATTACTGACTATTCCATTCATACGCCGTGTGACGTCAATAACGTCTAGCATTTCATAGGATATAGACCAATCATGGTCGTTTATCTTACAATATTCTTGTAGGAATCGCGAGGTTACCATTTTATCGGGTAAAACGTGCTGCTCTTTACTGGACACTTAAGCATCAGTGTGCAGTGATTAATATGTCATACGGTGCCATTAAGCAGCACGAAAACAAATTATTTTATACAACATAACTTGTTTGCAACTGAAATAATAGAAATGTACATTGTTTAAAAACATAATTTCGATTCGGTGCAAGCCAGTTCATGTGCTCTTACTATTTTCTGCTGTTAGCTTACCTGAATGAAGTTAAATATGTCTTATATGCACCATTGTTAGTACTGGATACACCATGGTAACTCGAATCAATTCATGGATGGTTGATTCATAGTAAGCCGTGATCTCGCAGCTGCTAGTTTTCTTTTTATACAACAAAGCACAAAAGTAATTATTATTTGTATAATCCGTTACATTTTTATTCATGGAATAGTCTTAATAAATCCAACTCGAGTTAACGAGTTTCATCAGACAAATTCCCTCCTGCTGCGCAGACGCAAATCTATCGATAATCTCGTCAACTCTCGTGGGATTACCTAAGCTTATGATAAATTTAATGTATATCTCCCTGGAATGGTAAGTGGAAAATAGCTATTTAATTAAACAGACACGATATTGAAATATTTACTATTAATATCACCATCATCACTTGTCCTACTGATGGTGATAGGAGACAATTGGATTTCATTTGACAGAATTCCTGTTCACGTCTATCCATCTTGGAAAAAAACATACATTGTAATATTGTTTCTGGGGCTTCCAACCGGGTCAGTTGGAGGATTTTTTTCAAGCTTTCGGGAGCTATCTCTGCTGCCATCTTCTGAGAGAAGTGACCTGGATTGGGAAATATTTCCTTCATATATAGAAAAAGACTGGATATGCTAGAACGGGTGGGAGCCAATATGAAAATTAGAAATGGGATTAATTAAGTGGACAGTTTATTCTAACTGTTTGTATATTAGGCTATACGGTATGACCTCCATTCGCCCCTTAAAATATTTAGTGTTTTTCAATTAATACAAAGCCTTCAGAGATGAATAAAGCATCAATGGATAGAATTTTTTCCGATTTCTGACATAGAACACTCGCTTCTTATTCTATGTCAAAATTCGCTGTGAGAAAATGATATTGTCCTTGCCTGGAGAACACAAAGTTCGTCTGTAAGAGAGAATCAATGAATTTTTTATCTACGTGGATTTCTGTGACATCCGTTCATTTATGGGAAATAATTTTATCAGCTGCCTATATAGTTAAATTGATTATATCAAATCCCAGCATCATGTGATTTCCAAAGCCACCTGCCTTCGCAGCAAACAACACTGAAATTGGCTTCATTGTCATCCCGTGAGAATTCCATGTGCTGAGTTCAGTGTAGGCCTAACACTTGTTTAAGATTTTATGCAAACAATGGGACAATTTTGTTTTTACATAAACTGAGTATGCTATGTCAGAAGTCTGTAAAAGACATCTTATCCACTGATATAGGCGTAGTATTGTTCTTTGCTTTAGGCTTTTTATTGGTTGAGAAAATTGGATGGTGATGATCGTATTATGATGGAATTAATATTTCATTAAGTTGGCTTCGCAACGTAACACATGGAAGATGTGCAACTGATGTAAAGAATCATTAATCGTACTGGGATATCAAATCACGTGTCATTACTGACACCGGTTGCGAACCCTGTAATAAATGTCACACTAATGGAATCCCGTCACGCCCTTCGCATTTCCTAACCAAACTCTATTCATAACCCAACTTCCTTACAGCAAACATTTGATGGGGCAACTAATTAAAGCACAGTATGACATGAGCTCTACATTTCTTTGTATTTTCTACCGAATGTCGACAAACTCATGTTTCCGTGTTCTATGCTTGGCACTCTGCAAGGGATTTAGCCATTCTGAGCTAAATGAAGATGTTTTCTGTATTAGCTAGATACTCATCGCTGGTGGACTCCTTTATCATCTATGTACACTCATAGAAACTGTTAAATTAACCAGCAGCCTAATAATTTGGTTTCATTTCTCGAGGCACTGTTTTCTCAAAGAATTTACAGTAAGTTGCACGTTACTGGTATATGTTGCTGAGATCGTGAAAAAATAAAAATTGAACACTGGGAAAATATGTTTCATGACGTCTAGAAACGGAAAATAAAAAGTGATTTTGGAATGATTCTACTCTAGACCCTGCTTATTTTTTATTTTGTTTGTGGAATATCTTTCATGTCTGCCTGTACCCCCAAACTTTGGTTCCTATAAACGAAATATTAGGAAGACTTATCATAAAAAAGTTTCAATGTTGATTTTTTTAATTGCTCAAACAATTTTAATAAAGGTGTTAATCTCGAGACTCCATTCTATGGCAAATAGAATGGCTATGTTCGTTTTTCTGTAAAATTTACTTAGGGGTACTTGACTCGTATATATTTTAGATTATTCTAGGCTATCTTTATTACGGTAAAAGTTACATGAGAACCTAGAAAAGTAAAGTTGTACATACTGTAGGCTAGTGTGCCTAACAGGGTTGCAATAGGATTTTCGGAGGACCACTGGATTATAATCCAGAAAATATTTAAGTTTAGAATTGCAGGAACGTTTGAAGGAAGCAGGAAGAATGGAGAGAGAATTGCTTCTTTATTCTTCTTATTCTTTGCTGTAGTTGTCAATAACCAATGTTTTATTGTGATCTGTTATCTTTGCTAAGTAGATTTCAGGATAATTTCAAGGTTGATTTATTATTATAACACAATATAGTTTATTTCCACAACAACAATTCAAATAACTTTATTTTTTGTTTCAACAGTTACAATATAATAATTGAGCTGTATTGGCTCAGAATACTACTGCAGTATACTTTATCTGCAAGTAGGAAAAGAGAAGCTGCAAATATTTGCCAAAACTTCTTAACTTTATGAGAGCGGAATTACTTCTGTAAAAACCACTAATATGCTAGACCAATCCTTGGTCTTTGTGTAATATTAAAGTTTATTCAAACTACTACGGCAGCATACTGGGCTTGCACGTAGAGAAAAAGAGGAGCTGCAAAGATGCCAAAACTCCCTAGCATTATACAATCAGTTTTACATTATAATGACACAAAGATGCTAAGCCTACTTGGCTTTTGTGTAATATAACATGGTTAGGTTTGAGTTTTACTTAACTTGGTTTGCGACTATCTGATGAGAATGTGACTGCATTTAGCCGGACTGAAGTTAAGGGATGTACAGTTATTGTAGATGAAGTTCTGCGTTGCTGTGGATCATCCTGAACGGTGGCCAGTAGCGAGTACTTCCATGGCTGCAAGCTACGCTCCACGCGGTTCTAGTGATGTTTCAAATATCCACCTCCTGGTAGATTAAGTCGTGGCTATCATTGCTGGTTCCATGCTGAGTAGTGTAGAAACTGTACTATTATATATTCAGACTTGTGGTCTGTTGCTAAATTGGGGCTGTGCCCTTACGAAGCGACGATCGGTGAGAGAATGAAAGAAAGTCTAACGGCCAAAATGCGTTCACATAATCATCTTACAAAGAGTCGAGTTCTAGAATCCCATGGAAGGCTGTTCTAGAAGTGTCTAGTAGCTTCCATCCAGAACTAGGGTACATTTACAGAGAATGACATGCTGTAATTATTCTGTAACATAAAAAATTAATATGTGAGCATTTACATTATAATTGCAATGTATAATTACAGAGAAATTTAATAATTTCAATGCGGTGAATAATCGATTTATTCATAAAGCGGCATCTAATCGATGGCACTAATCGATAGGACGGCTTTAAGTAAGCTAATGTATTCTGTCTGTAGCGCCAAGTGAATGTTAATGAGCTGTCACTCGACTTATCGATATCAGTTCGATGTCGGCAATACAGCTTTCTATTGCTAATTGACATTAATTAGTAATTCTGCTGATAATAGCTAATATTAACAAGAATAGATGTGCAAAATTATTCTTTAGTTCATTATAGTACAGAATATAACATATGTTTTCTTTTTCTAAGCATATATAGATAGGTACAAGCGTGCCAAGAATTCTGGCTACTGATAATTGGCATCACTGCCATCTAGTGATTTGTATTCATACTTCATTACTAATAATTGCTATAAAAGTATAAAAAATATGCTCTAAGCTGTACGAGCTTACATACTGGGGGGGGGGCCCAAGAAAATAGAAAATTTTACTGAGCAGGCAGTGGACACAGCTTAGATATAGGCCTTTTTAGTATAGAATTGGCCGTTTTGACTGTTGCTACTCTAACTTTACCATCTGGACCAGGATGCACTTCTATAATCCTAGCCAGTGGCCAATTCATAGGAGGAACATTGTCCACCATTAATATAACTAATTGATTAGTTTTCAGATTTTGAGTTTCTGTGTTCCACTTCTGTCTCTGTTGCAAAGTATTTAAATACTCTTTGACCCATCTGGCCCAAATGCATTGTGACTGTTGCTCTAACAATTGATAGCGTGACAGCCTGGACAGGTTTATAGACTGTAAGTCTGGGTGAGGGATAGAATTTAGAGGAGCACCAATGAGGAAGTGTCCAGGGGTTAATGCCATGTAGTCTTGAGAGTCGCTGCTCATCGGTGTCAGTGGTCTACTGTTGATGATGGCTTCTATTCTGCATAGAAGTGTGCTGGCTTCTTCATAGCTGTAGATAGTGTCTTTCATCACCTTGTATAGAATAGTTTTCATGCTGCGGTTAGATCTTTCTACAAGTCCTGCCATGTGGCTTGCCCTTGGTGGCAGAAAATGGAATTGTATATTTAGATTTGCTGTAAAGTTCATGATATCTGTGTTAGCTTGTTCAGTCTGGAATTGTTCATAGAGTTCACTCAGCTCTCGTGAGGCTCCTATGAAGTTTCTGCCATTATCCAGGTATAGGTGGGAAGGTAGTCCCCTTCTAGAAACGAATCTTTGCAAGGATGCGATGAATGCTGCAGAAGTGGCTGCTGTTACCAATTCAATGTGCACTGCTTTGGTACATAGACATATGTGCATACAGATGTAAGCTTTATATACTGTTTTGCCTCTCCCATGATCCTTCAAAGAGATAGGACCTACAAAATCTATGGCTGTGGTGTCGAAAGCTCGGTTGGGAGTAACTCTGGCTTGGGGTAAAGTTCCCATGATTTGCTGTGCTTTGACAGGGCTATGTCTAAAGCATGTGAGACATCCTTTTAAGGCTGATTTTACAGTTTGAACTCCATGGATGGGCCAGTACTGTTGTCTTAATGTGTACAGTATGCCTTGAGGGCCTTCATGTAAGTTTTTCAGATGTGTGTCTCTGACAATGATGTCTGTAATATGGTGCTTGGCAGGTAATATAATTGGATGTTTAGCATTGTAGTCTAAATCAGTATGGTGCAGTCTTCCACCTACACGTAGTATGCTATCTTTATCCAAGTATGGATGCAGTGGCAATAGTGAACTGCTTCTAGAAACACAATTATTCTTTCTAATGTGAGCCATGTCTTCTGAGAAGGCTTCTTTCTGAGTAGCATGTATGATAGCATTGTGAGCTTTATGTAGTTCTTGCAAGCTGATAGGACCAACAAATCTATCAGACTTGTGTAGACAGTTGTGTTTGAATCTCAGAATATAAGCTGTATTCCTGAGTAGCTTTCTGAAAGAGGAATATCTATGCAAGTATTCATTGTGTGTACTTGTGATCATAAAGGCTTTTGCTGTCTTCTTGGTTTCTGGTATTTCTTGTGTCTGAAATACATTGTCAGTGGTAGGCCAAAAACATTCATCTTGTGTTAGGAATTTTGGACCATTCCACCATAGAGTTTGGTTATGAAGCTTGTTAGGTGAGACAGGTTTGGTGATGAGATCTGCAGGATTCTGCTGTGTTGGCACATGTCTCCATTGACAGTTTTCTGTAGCAGCTTGAATTTTGGTTACCCTGTGTGCTACAAAAGTGTTCCATTTGTGTGGAGGCTGTGTGATCCACTGTAAGGTTATGAGACTGTCAGTCCAGAAATATACTGCTGATATCATAATCTGCAAAGATAAGCTTACTTTTTGGTATAAGCATGCTGCCAACTGAGCTGCACAGAGCTCCAGTCTGGGCAAAGTAATCTGCTTAAGTGGGGCCACTCTAGATTTGCTTGTCAATAGTTGAACTTGTGTTTTGTGGCTTTCATCTTCAGATTTTATGTAGCATGCTGCTCCATATGCCTGAGGGCTGGCATCACTGAAAAAGTGCAGTTCTACATGACTGAAATTGAGTATTAGAGTGTTTCTTGGAATCTTGTATAATTCTACATAGTGAAGTTGTGAATATAGTTCATTCCAGGCCCTCTGTATATCAACAGGAGCTTGCTGGTCCCAACCTATGTCATTCAGCCAAATCTGTTGCATAATACATTTAGCTGCAGAGATGATGGGGGCAATTAGTCCCTGAGGGTCATATAGAGTGCAGATGGCAGATAGAATCTGTCTCTTAGTAGTAGCTTCTGGTAATGACTTCACTGTGTACTGTAGCAAATCTTGTAATGGATTCCAGTGTAATCCTAGTGTTTTTACTGTATTCTGCTCTTCTAAATGAGTAAGTGTAGCTTTAGAGAGCTTTTCTTGTGGCAGTGTTCTCAAAACTTCTTGTGAGTTGGAACAAAACTGTGTTAGGTTAAATCCACCTGTCTGTAATAGTTGTGACACTTCTGTGGCTGCTAGTATAGCTTCCTGCTCTGTAGAAAATGATGCAAGGAGATTATCAACATAAAAGCAAGTAGATAGCAATTTGGATGCTGTGGGAAATCTGTTTCTCTCATCCTCTGCCAACTGGTTGAGTACTCTGGTTGCTTCAAAAGCTGAACAGGCTTGTCCATATGTGATAGTGTTGAGCTGATATATCTTCACTGGAGTGGATTTAGAATGTCTCCAGAAGATTCTTTGGAAGTTTCTTTGCTGTGGCTGTACCATTACCATCCTGTACATTTTCTCTATGTCAGCACTCACAACATATGGGTGGCATCTGAACTTCAAGAGTATGGTGTAGAGATCAGGTTGTACACAGGGTCCTGTGTATAGGATATCATTGAGTGATGTACCTGTTGAGGTTTTGAATGAAGCGTTGAAGACTACTCTGAGTTTTGTGGTTTCTGAGTCTTCCTTTAAGACAAATTGGTGTGGAATATAATATGCTTCTGGGCCATCCTGGTAGAAACTTTCGTCCACTTGGGTCATATGACCTAGGGCTTCATATTGCTGCATGAAGTCTGAGTACTGTTGGAGTATAGTAGGCTGTTTATGGAGTCTGGTTTCATTAGAGAAAAAACGTTTCAGAGCTCCAGTTCTAGAGGCACCAAGATTATCTGTGGGCTTCTTGAATGGTAAGGTTATTGTGTAGCGTCCATCTTTATCTCTCTGTACTGTTTCTTGAAAATGTTGCTCGCATATGGAGTCTTCTTCAGATCTTACTGGTTGGATAATTTCTTCCATTTCCCAGAATTTCTGCATGTTCTTGTGGATTTGTTCTGTTATGCTTAAGTGGCAACGTGGTTCTTGTCTTCTACCCTGAGTGCAGTGTATTTGCCCTGAGAGAATCCAACCTAGTCTGGTCTCTCTGATGAATGCTTTGTGTTTGTTGGTTTTGTTGATGGGTATAGTGTGTCCCATTAACCCTGCAGTGCTCGCGTGCTGTTTTATGACGTAGAAGCTCGCGCGGCGTCTGAGAGACGCCGTTCATTTTTTACGTTCTTTTTATTGTTTTATGTTGTTTTGAGTGTTCATTTTGTTTATTGAGGGTTGTCATAGTTTATTTAATATTATTGAACATGTTTTGCATACATTGCTTAGTTAAAAATATGTGTATTAAGTCAATTTACTGAAAATGAGCATTTAACTAATCATATTGGACACAATTCACTATTAGCACATTATGATTTTAATTAATTAACAATAAAACAATGGTGTTAGGCATGTAACCATTTCTAAATAATTTTCAAATATTATTGTCCTAAGACTGTGTAGGTATAACAACTTTTACTACTAGTTACTGATTTCTTCTTATTCCATTTAGAAACTTTGTCCCGGCCTACGAAATATTTAGGCCTAACACATTCACTATAATCATTATCATCATCTGCTTCTTGTTCATGTCCATAAACTCACTTCTAGACTCCGCAATGTCTTCTTTAGGATCACTATCGCAATCAAGTTCAACATAATCATCTTCTTCTTCTAGCAACTTTGCACTATCTTCCAATCATTTGGATCAGAAAGATTACGATATTTCTTTTCCTTTCCACTCATTGCCAAGCCTAAAGATAAATAATTTCCATCAGAAAAGATTGGTATTGTGGGTTTATGATCACTAGTTTCTGCAAGAAATTTGTTTTAAACCAGTAACTTACCTTCTAACAGTAAAGCTCGCGCGGCGTCTCACAGACGCCATTCACATTTTCGCAACAATAACTTCACTCCACCATTGATAGGTGTAAACTAGAGGGTTGCCGGTTGGATATGTTATTTAAGAGTAGTTGACCGAAAGGTAGATGGCAGGTCAGCACAATGGCCTCATAGGTATTCTAGATATGGTGAAATAAATCTGGTCTGGCGTCTATCAGACGCCACGCGAGCACTGCAGGGTTAACAAGTTCCAAAATACATCTGCCCCTAGCAATATGTCAATGCTACCGGGTATGTGAAATCTGTTGTCTGCTAGCACAATGTCATTAGGAATTCTCAAGCTGGTGACATCTATAGGTGCACTGGGAATGTCTTTGGCAATCTGGTTAATGACGAGGCACTGTAGCTGTCTTTTATAGCCATTGCCATGGGCGTCACTTATCTGTATGTGTCCAATTTCCAAGATATTGGAGGTGTGTAGGTTTACACCGGTCACAGCTATGGTGGTAGGCTTGGTTTGTAACTGTAGCCTATCAGCCAAATCTTGAGTTATAAATGTGTGCGTGGCACCTGAATCCAATAATGCTCTGGCTTTTATGAGTCTGCCATTCTGAGCTTTCACTAGTATTTCTGCTGTGGCAAGAAATGTATGAGTTTTGGGCGTGATTTGAGCATTGTTAGCAAATGCTGTGCCTGTAGCATTGCTGCTGGTAGTAGCTGGAGTTTGTCTAGTACCACTGTGGCTTTGGTTTCCGTTTTGTCTGTTAGGCAATCTACTATTGTATTGTGTAGTTGTACGTTGCCTATATTCATTGCCGCGAACCTTGTCTTGGTGTAGCAGTGTGTGATGGCGTTGTTGGCATTTATAACAAGATGTAGATGTGCAGTTTCTGACGTGATGTCCTGCTCTGAGACAATTACTGCATAGTCTATTAGTGTTTACAAAGTTCCATCTCTGTGTGTTATTGAGGTTATGGAAGTCTTCGCATTTGTGTAGCTGGTGATCTTGCCTGCACAGTATGCAATTGTTGGCTGCATGGGCAACAAAGGTACGTGGGCTCACTTGTCTGTGACAAATAGGCTTGTTCTGTGTATTGTGTACAGTTTTAGGCCTGCTGGAGCTGTCTGGTGTCTCCAGAGCTTGTCCCCTTCTCTGTAGGAAGTTACAGAGTTCTTTGAATGTGTTTAGCTGATCTACTGTGCCCTCTAGGCTCCATGCTTTGAGCGTAGCAGGGTCAAGTTTAGACGTGAGAAGATGAGTGAGCATGTAGTCCCATCTAAGGTTCTCTGGTGTGATAGATTCTATTGACCTAACCTGTCTAGTGAAGTGGTCAAGTAAGTCCATTAATTGACTGGGTGATTCCTTAGGGATCTTGCTATAGTCAATCAAAGATTGTAATAATTGTTGCAGTATAATTTTGTTGTTCTGAAACCTTTCATTTAGCAAGTTCCAGGCGGTTTCATAACCATTAGCAGTTAAGGGTAGTGTGTCAATAAGTTTATTGGCTGGGCCTTGCAACGCTATTCTCAAATAGTGAAACTTTTGAACTGGATCAAGCGAATTGTTGCTGTGAACAAGCGAGATGAACAGTTCTCTAAATGGTAGCCAATCTGAGTGCCTGCCGTTGAAGTGTGGCAAATTTATCTTTGGTAGCTGAACTCTAGGAGTGCAGTTAGCTTGAGTGTTAGGTTGAGTTGTATCTTGAGGCTGAACTTGTGTCATGTTAGCCTGTGTGTATTGTGTTTCATAGTCTCTAATCTTTCTGCGAGCCATGCCTACAGTTGTGTAATATGTCTCTTCGAAAGCTTGTCTTTCTCCTTCCCAATCCGGGTCTGTGTCACATGTTTCTATTTTGCCCTGTATTTCCTCAAAGTTCCTTAGTAGTGATTCATCCTGTGATAGTCTGTGTGCCATTTCTTCAATATTGTCTTGGTCAACTTGAACTGACAAAACATATTGGTAGAATCTAGTTAACTTTCCTTTGATGACTGCCCTCTTCTGCTTGTAGTTCTTAAGTCTGGAGGCATCTGTGGCAAGTTCTTGTGAGTCTGGCATTGTGAGGGGTGGTGTATGACAGTGTGTTATAAGGAAGGCTGTCACTTACCTGATTATCCAGTAAGACTGTTGTCCCTTGCACTGCTCTACCAGAATTCTTGCACCTTTTCTTACCACTAGGTCTGCTATGACTGCTCTTAGTCTGTGATGCAGTTAACATAGGCTGAAAATACAATAGAGTATTAGAATTGTACAAATACAAGATGTGTTTTACAAACAATATACACTGTTGGTATGAGGAGTGGACAAAGTGATTATCCAAGGTGTGGATAGAATCCCGGCTCGTTGAGGACCAAAAAATGTAGGTTTTTGGTCTGAGGAGTGGATGAAATGTACTTCCACGGCGTGGGTAGAATCCAGGCCCGGCAAGGACCAAAAAATGTAGGGATCCAGGCCCGCTGAGGACCAAAAAATGTAGGCTAGTGTGCCTAACAGGGTTGCAATAGGATTTTCGGAGGACCACTGGATTATAATCCAGAAAATATTTAAGTTTAGAATTGCAGGAACGTTTGAAGGAAGCAGGAAGAATGGAGAGAGAATTGCTTCTTTATTCTTCTTATTCTTTGCTGTAGTTGTCAATAACCAATGTTTTATTGTGATCTGTTATCTTTGCTAAGTAGATTTCAGGATAATTTCAAGGTTGATTTATTATTATAACACAATATAGTTTATTTCCACAACAACAATTCAAATAACTTTATTTTTTGTTTCAACAGTTACAATATAATAATTGAGCTGTATTGGCTCAGAATACTACTGCAGTATACTTTATCTGCAAGTAGGAAAAGAGAAGCTGCAAATATTTGCCAAAACTTCTTAACTTTATGAGAGCGGAATTACTTCTGTAAAAACCACTAATATGCTAGACCAATCCTTGGTCTTTGTGTAATATTAAAGTTTATTCAAACTACTACGGCAGCATACTGGGCTTGCACGTAGAGAAAAAGAGGAGCTGCAAAGATGCCAAAACTCCCTAGCATTATACAATCAGTTTTACATTATAATGACACAAAGATGCTAAGCCTACTTGGCTTTTGTGTAATATAACATGGTTAGGTTTGAGTTTTACTTAACTTGGTTTGCGACTATCTGATGAGAATGTGACTGCATTTAGCCGGACTGAAGTTAAGGGATGTACAGTTATTGTAGATGAAGTTCTGCGTTGCTGTGGATCATCCTGAACGGTGGCCAGTAGCGAGTACTTCCATGGCTGCAAGCTACGCTCCACGCGGTTCTAGTGATGTTTCAAATATCCACCTCCTGGTAGATTAAGTCGTGGCTATCATTGCTGGTTCCATGCTGAGTAGTGTAGAAACTGTACTATTATATATTCAGACTTGTGGTCTGTTGCTAAATTGGGGCTGTGCCCTTACGAAGCGACGATCGGTGAGAGAATGAAAGAAAGTCTAACGGCCAAAATGCGTTCACATAATCATCTTACAAAGAGTCGAGTTCTAGAATCCCATGGAAGGCTGTTCTAGAAGTGTCTAGTAGCTTCCATCCAGAACTAGGGTACATTTACAGAGAATGACATGCTGTAATTATTCTGTAACATAAAAAATTAATATGTGAGCATTTACATTATAATTGCAATGTATAATTACAGAGAAATTTAATAATTTCAATGCGGTGAATAATCGATTTATTCATAAAGCGGCATCTAATCGATGGCACTAATCGATAGGACGGCTTTAAGTAAGCTAATGTATTCTGTCTGTAGCGCCAAGTGAATGTTAATGAGCTGTCACTCGACTTATCGATATCAGTTCGATGTCGGCAATACAGCTTTCTATTGCTAATTGACATTAATTAGTAATTCTGCTGATAATAGCTAATATTAACAAGAATAGATGTGCAAAATTATTCTTTAGTTCATTATAGTACAGAATATAACATATGTTTTCTTTTTCTAAGCATATATAGATAGGTACAAGCGTGCCAAGAATTCTGGCTACTGATAATTGGCATCACTGCCATCTAGTGATTTGTATTCATACTTCATTACTAATAATTGCTATAAAAGTATAAAAAATATGCTCTAAGCTGTACGAGCTTACACATACAATTAAAGTTAACATTTTTTGTCACAGACCTATTAATAGGAATCGAGATAGACACGAAGTAAGTATGGCTTGAACGCACAGCATCAGAATATGCCATAACAGTGCAATGCTTTACATTCCACAGTAACAACAATACTTGATTAATTTATTCAGTTTACCTGTGTCGTATTATGCACACATTAAAACCAATGCGAGCAGGTGGCAGCAGTCTCGGGTTCAAACCACAAATATGTCCGGCCAATTTGACTTGGGTTTCTTCATTCGCAAACGCCAGATCTGGAGGCTAAGCGGCCTGTCACACTGAGATTCGATCGATCAAGACCAACCGACTGCCACCGAGCGCTCTCGATTACATTTCAGTTCCTTGTCACACTGCATTGAGCGTCATCGATGAACGAAAATATTATAGGTTATGTACCTATATGATTTTACTAGGTATACTCATCACTGTATATTAGAAGTAAAGTATATTAACTTATTAGGCCTACGTCTGCTTATCTCCTGCACAATATCATTCTATATGTGTTGGGATGTAGGGTTAAATATTAGGCCTACTATCTCAGGCTACATCTGTTTACTTCAAGCTTCGGCCGAGCGAAGAGGTTTGTTATTTGTTGCAGTTCGATCCCCCACCGCTAGGTGCTACAACTTGATGTATATTTGTATTTGTACAATTAAATTACATAAGAAGATATCGTTTTAAGTGCCTTAATGGATTCGTGCAATTCTATTTCATTCAAATGTGAGTCTAAAACGACGTTATTGTGAAAGTTAAATCTTCCAGCATCAATTCTGAAATTCAGCTGGGTACCAAGCATCCGAGTGCTGCCACCGTTTGCCATCGACCGTCGATTGAAAAACGGACAGGTTTGATTTCACATACCAGTTGATCCCTCTCGCTAGTTGTTGATCGCTGGCGATCGATGCTATGTGACTGCAACCACTGCTGTCTATAGGTTCGTTATATCGGTCGGTCGATCGCTGTCGCTCGATCGATCCAGTGTGACAGCCCCCTACGAGTAAACTTTCCATAACTCATCGCTTAGTATCATAATCAGGAGAAAAGTAAAATGGCAAATCAGAAGCACACATTACTGGGTTTATGAAATACGGAATGCTAGTAACGTTCTCTACTTGTCCTTCACATAGCCTCCCTGTGTGTGTGTGTGTGTGGTTTGGATGCCACTTACTAGAAATGCTCAGTGAAACCTCCAAGTGCTTGGTTCCACCACAATTCCGATATTCGCAGGGTCGTTGGTTTGAATCCAGCTGGTGCATGCAGAAAATGTTCACAACGAAGAGGGAATAAGTACAGTAGACTATCATATTAATGCATGGGCTAACGGTATCTAATTATTCATCTATTAATGCTTTATAATAGTAGAAGTATGCCTACATTCTATAGACACACAAGTACAAGCAGTTGCAACACAGAACTAGTGTAAGCTTATGAACACCGCTGTGACTCAGGGGATACGTTCGCTCCTCTAACGCAGCGGGCCTGGGTTCGATTCCCGGTCGGGACAAGTTACCTGGGTGAGGTTTTCTTCTGAGGTTTTCCTTTTCCTATGAGACAAATGTCGGGTAACTTTATGCCCTTGTGGTCCCCGGATATCATCTGGCCATCATTATCATCTTCATCCCATCCTCGCCGTGTTTGGAGCGAGTGTGTGTGAATGGTGTGTCTCGTCCTATGAGTTAGTGTTGTCTCGGAGGTGGCCCTGGCATTGGGCTGATCACTCATCCGGGGAGGCCCTCCACGTCCTTGTCCGGTCAAAAAAGTATGTACGCGATCCAAAGAAAATCCCTCTTCTAACAGGTCGCGGCCCTGTAAGGCCCGGGCGGCTTAAATCCTGAAAGGGAGACGTAAAACTACGATAAAGAAAGAAAGAAAGAAAGAAAATATGTAGAGATGGAGCAGCTAAATGGATTAATCAGTCTGTCAAATTATCCGTGTAGACGTAATAGCTAACAGAGTCAATTCCAGTTCAGAGGCAATGTCTGGACTCTTGCTAATGAACTCACTTGCAATTACTTGAGCAACTGCCACCCCGCCTAATACAACCCCACATGCAACTTTACAATTCAGATCCAAGATAATTCCTTTTCTCTCACGTGTTGCTAGTGAAAAGGAAAGAACTTGGAATATGAAAGAAGTTTTCCGTTTTCTACTTCTCCTTTGTCCCACAAAGTAAGAAAGGAGGCGGGGCACTCAACTTGTCATTCCCTAAAAAAGAGATCAATTCTCACAATGATCGAGATGACGATAATAGTAATAATAATAGTAATAATAATAATAATAATAATAATAAAGAGTTTGCACTCAACACAGAACTCAGGTCATCGTAACTACTTTTCGGTCCTTCCATCCACTTGTAACTTATACCTCCAATTTCATATTTACCAACGTGGTGCAAAAATAAGTTATATAGGCCTAAGTTATGTTATACTCATTCACAAATGTGAATTTTTATAATATATTAACATTTCAACAAACTCTGTAACTTGTTACATCATTACAGGCCATGTAACTGTAATATCCAATGTATACAAATAACCCCTATTATCTGGAGTTAAGCATTGGATGAGGTGCAAGGTGGTTTGTTCACATGTATAACTTACGTTAAAATGGATCATATATGAAATGGCGAAAATAATGTAAAATAAAGATACAGTAACTATGATAATTGTAAGAACGATGTTAAATATTAATATGCCTTTATTGTTATTGATATTATTATTATTATTATTATTATTATTATTATTATTATTATTATTATTATAAGCATAAATCCCGTGAGAAAACTGTAAGTAAATTTTTGCTTACTAGAAACATAATTTCTCACTTTCATCGGAAGCAACAAATGGTAACAGGCGTTAGGAAACCAGGCTTCACTGTTTAAGAGAAAGCATTCTGTGTAGCTGTGAGACAGAGTATGACTCGATATTGTGACATAAAGTTGATCGCTAACAACAACATGTATTATTTAATATTCCAAAGCTTTCCTACACAGAGTGGAAAAAGGGCGATTTTAACATCACATATAAAAAAACTAGGTCTATAGGTTATAATCAGATAGACCATGGGCTACTAATAGCAAACCCTCCCCCCCCCCGTGGGATTTCCTGACACACATTTTTTCTTGTTGGTATTGTCGTCTAGTTTAAGATTTTACTTGTTTGCCCCTTATCAATTACAGCATTTACCCGGAAACCCCGGAAAACTACGGATATCCGGAGAAAATGAGTTTGTTTTAATTTTTTATTGTTCTTTGCCCCTAATATTCCCAGGGAATTTCTGACTCACACATTTTTGTTCGTATTGCCATCTAGTTTAAGGTTTCAAATTACAACATATCGCCGGAAAACCCGGAAAACCACGTATATACGGAGAAAATAACTATTTTTTTATTTTTTAAATCTTTGTTCTTTGCTCCTAATATTCAAAGGGAATTTCTGACTCATATGGTTTTTTGTTGGCATTACCATCTAGATTAAAATTTCAGTTGTTTGCCCCTTATCAATTACAGCATATCCCCGGAAAACACCAAAAACCACGGAAATCCGGAAAAATTAATTTCGTTTAAATTTTTGAAAATCTTTGTTCTTTGCTTCTGGTATTCAAAGGGAATTCGTGAATCATATATTTTTGTGTTTGTATTGCCATCTAGATTAATTTTTGAGTTGTTTTCCCCTTACCAATTACAGCATATCCCTGGAAAACCACCTATATAATGAGAAAATGACTATGTTTTCTTTTTAAAACTTTGTTCTTTGCTCCTAATATTCGAAGATAATTTCTGACTCATATGTTTTTTGTTGGCATTACCATCTAGATTAAGGTTTCAGTTGTATGCCCCTTATGAATTATAGTGTATATCAAGAAAACTCCGAAAACCACGGAAATCCGGAGAAATTGACTTTTTAAAAATTTCCTTACATCCTTGTTCTTTGCTCCTAATAATCAAAGGGAATTTGTGATTCATATGCTTTTGTGTTGGTAATGTCATCTAGATTAAGGTTTCAGTTGTTTTCCCCTTATCAATTACAGCATATCTCCGGAAATCTCCGAAAACCACGAAAATCGGGAGAAAATTAGTTTTTTTTAATTTTCTAAAAATATTTGTTCTTTGATACTAATAATCCCAGGGAATTTCTGAATCACATACCTTTTGTTCCTATTGCCATATAGTTTAAGGTTTCAGTTGTTTTCCCCTTACCAATTACAGCATGACAAATAATACTGGAAAAAATCCTGTTTCTGAAGGGATGAAAGCGATTGAAAACCTGGCAGCACACCTTTCATATTCTAATTTGACATCTGTGAATGATAATTTATCTTGCCAAACCTTCCACAGTCACTATCAAACTTTCTTGACTGAAGTTATAGAAGGGACATTGGGTAAAACAGCACAATTTTGGTAATATCGACAAAGTGTCTTTGATTTTGAGATTTCAGCGAGCAACTAAAGAAAACAACTTTGACTTACACTTGGCATGTTTAGAAGATGTGATTAACCTTTTCTTTGCATGTGACCAACACAATTATGGCAAATATCTCGTAGTCCAAATACTCACCCTTTTGAACCTGCAAAGGACACACCTGAAGCAGAATTACTTCGCAATAACGGCTTCAGTGACTGTAGATCACAAGTTCCGAGTTCTAGAAATTCCGTGGATTTCCGTGGTTTTCCGGGTTTTCCGGGGATATGTTGTAATTGTTAACGGGAAAACAACTGAAACCTTAATCTAGATGACAATGCCAACAAAAAATATGTAAGTAAGAAATTCCCTGGCTGTATTAGGATCAAAGAAGAAAGATTTTTAATAAATCAAAACGAACTCAATTTCTGCAGATTTTCGTGGTTTTCGGAGTTTCCGGGGATATGCTGTAATTGATAATGGGCAAACAACTGAGACCTTAATTTAGATGGAAATACCAATACAAAAACATATGAATCACCAGTTCCCTTGGAATACTTGGAGCAAAGAACTAAGATTTAAAAAATTAAAACAAAGTAATTTTCTCCGGATTTCCGTGGTTTTCGGAGTTTTCCGGGGATATGCTGTAATTGATAATGGGCAAACAACTGAGACCTTAATTTAGATGGAAATACCAATACAAAAACATATGAGTCACCAGTTCCCTTTGAATACTAGGAGCAAAGAACTAAGATTTAAAAAATTAAAACAAAGTAATTTTCTCCGGATTTCCGTGGTTCTCGGAGTTTTCCGGGGATATGCTGTAATTGATAATGGGCAAACAACTGATACCTTAATTTAAATGGAAATACCAATACAAAAACATATGAGTCACCAGTTCCCTTTGAATACTAGGAGCAAAGAACTAAGATTTAAAAAATTAAAACAAAGTAATTTTCTTCGGATTTTCGTGGTTTTCGGAGTTTTCCGGGGATATGCTGTAATTGATAATGGGCAAACAACTGAGACCTTAATTTAGATGGAAATACCAATACAAAAAAATATGAGTCACCAGTTCCCTTTGAATACTAGGAGCAAAGAACTACGATTTAAAAAATTAAAACAAAGTAATTTTCTCCGGATTTCCGTGGTTTTCGGAGTTTTCCGGGGATATGCTGTAATTGATAATGGGAAAACAACTGAGACCTTAATCTAGATGGAAATACGAATACAAAAACATATGAGTCACCAGTTCCCTTTGAATACTAGGAGCAAAGAACTACGATTTAAAAAATTAAAACAAAGTAATTTTCTCCGGATTTCCGTTGTTTTCGGAGTTTTCCGGGGATATGCTGTAATTGATAATGGGCAAACAACTGAGACCTTAATCTAGATGGCAATACCAACAAAAAAACATATGAGTCAGAAATTCCCTTTGAATATTAGAAGCAAATAACAAAGAATTAAAAAACAAAACATTGTCATTTTCTCCGTATATAAGTGGTATTCCGGGTTTTCCGGGGATGTGTTGTAATTGGTAAGAGGCAAACAACTGAAACCTTAAATTAGATGGCAATACCAACAAAAAATACGTGAGTCAAAAGTTCCCTGGGCATATTAGAAGCAAAGAACAATGACAAATTAAAACAAAGTCATTTCTCCGGATTTCCATTGTTTTCCGGGGATATGCTGTAATTGATAAGGGACAAACAACTAAAAACTTAATCTAGATGGCAATACCAACAAAAAAATATGATATTCAGAAATTCCCTGGGCATATTAGGAGCAAAGAACAAAGAAAAATTAAAACAGAGTAGTTTTCTCCGTATTTCCGAAGTTTTCCGGGGTTTCCGAGTAAATGCTGTAATTGATAAGTGGCAAACAACTAAAAACTGAAACTAGATGGAAATACCAAAAAAAATATGTGAGTCGGAAATTCCCACGGGGAGGGGATGGGGGGTATACAGTAGCCCACGCTCTAAGAGCTCAGCGTTACGAGACTGAAGTCTGTAATGCACGGAGTATAAATGACGTCATGGCTCGTGGCTTGAGAGCATGCAGTATGTTTCATAAGAAAGTTCATTACTTCGTCGTTGCTGCTTGGCTTTGGTCCTACTATACTTGCGTTCCTGTATCCATCGTATCCGAATTCTTTTATTTAATTATTTCAGGATCAATATTAGTGTTCATTCTACTATTTTGGAATTCTCTTTACTGAGAAAATGTTGAAATTTGAGGGCACGAAACGTTCTCTTCAGAAGGAAGTGAGGGAGATTCGAATGTGAAAGGAAACAACACTGCATTTTCAAAATTGCGCACTGAAAACATTCGGACAGGTAGAAATCGATTGTTTGAAAAACACTGTGAGAGCAAAAGCCAGATGGGAAATATTAAATTATACATTCAAGGCAGGTCTTCAATGTCAAATCCCGACACTGAAGATCAAACCGATTGTTATTACATAACGTATAACATTGGTTCATACCAAAATCTCTACAAAGAGCTTCTTGAAAAACATATGAGTAAAAGAATTTCTTGGGAATCAATACTAAGAATTTTTCCTTAAAACCTTGTCATAAAGATAATAAAAATGAAATACAATGGTATAATTTTACACGACGAACTGAATAAATGTGTTAGTCTCGTCTCAACTCAGGATACAAATTATTTTTTTCGTCTTGTGTAATAAAACAACTGTTATGACCTACTTTATACGATTCCATAAAACCTAGACGTCTCTAGGTTAATCAGAAAGTTTCTAGGTCTCATCTAGATGGGCCTAATTCACACATGTTGAACACAACTAGATTTGAAGCATAGGGAAGAACAAATGCTCACAAGCTCCTGCTCTGGATAACTCAATGAGAATCCGACACACCTCAAACACAAGAGACATCACTATATATTCCAACTTGGAGTGAGTGACTCATTGCGGGAGTCCGCATTCGGATATCTAAACATCATTCATAGTGGCATTGTTTGTTATTGAGAAACTTAACTACCCTTCAGAGAATTTATTTCAAAATGTTTCGAATCAACTGTATGAATCTAATAAAGAGTATATAGCCGCCAAATGATAATGGCAAGTATTATATAATTCGTAATCATATAGATACCTAAATGATGCAGAATAATAAACATATTAGATAAAACAATCCATGAGACATAGGAAGTGGCGCCACCTGTTACCATTTTCACAAATATGCACGCATTAGGAGTGTGACTACTATACTTTGCTAAAACAATCGCGAAATAATACAAATGTATCCGCCGATTACAAGGTGTCTACAGTCCCTGTACACGATTTGTTTGTAACATAACATTATAATATAGGCTCCTTGAGTCAGCGAGCCACCGGATTCGGTCGGTCGGTAACGCAGAGACCTGCATTACCTGATTAAAACATTTAAATTTGTTACAAATCTTAAACTGTAGTTATCCAAAATTAAAGCAAGAAAAGTACTTTTTGGATTTCTAGTCTTTTTCCAGTCCTTCCTCTTGGGAAACTTTATATAGGATGTAGTTCGTACCAGTATGGTACTATGAGATTGTGTGGGGGACAGAAAAATGTCTGTCCGTCCGTCCGTCTGTTTCTACACGCGACAACTCAAATACGCTTTATCGGATTTTAATGAAACTTGATATACACATTTATAATGCTCATGAAAAGACACCTATTGATATTGCACCAAATCGGTTGACTGGTATCGGAATAGCGCCCAATAAAGTTTAGTGCCTTCTTATGGTAATATATCAGAAAGGCACGATAACTCATATATGCTTTATCGAATTTTCAGGAAAATTGGAATACCCATTTATAATGTCGATGGCAAGAAGCCTGTTTACTTTCGACAAAATTGGTTGACCGGTACCAGAGTAACGCCTAATTAAAGTTCACGTGGTTTTAATATCGTGTCTATACTACAATGCCACATCTGTAATCACGAGGGCTTTGACTCCAATGAAGTCAGATATTTGTTTATATCGTTGATTAAGTTTAAATTGAGCACTAGATGAATACTGATTTATACAGAAGGTAGGCTATATTACTGAGAAATAATTAGCGGAGTTCTTTGCTACTGAATTTTGTGAAATGTTGACATATTTTAAGAATTTCAAGTTGCAATACGTTTAGTTTGACAAATAACACTATTCCTTCACGCATGGTTATCAAATCAGACCGTTAAACTGAGGGAGATTGCCGATATGGTAACGTCTTGTACTCGTATTCTGCAGGACCAGATGGATTGTTTTATTTTTATTTTATTTTTATGTGAGTGTGCGATTGTCAAGATATCAGAAATCTGTAGTTCTGCTGATGCTGGACTATTTTAATATGATAAAAAATATTTTCTGCATATCGTAATTGCAATTATAATTGATTATGGCACTTTATTACATCAGTTTACCTGATGTTTTATTTAATGTAAATATTCATATTCAGCCAATACACATCAATTTTATTTGACCACTTAACAATGCCAGGTTAGAGAACATGAAATTCCATGTTCAATCAATGGGATGATTGAGGTGGAAATTTAGAGTAGCACCGAAATTATTTCTAGCCTAGGGCGTCAAAATACATACAGTTGGCCCTGAGAGAATCGAAACTTCCGATATAGACAACTTCATTGTTGGGCACTCCGGGGGTAAGGGTGGGCACAAAAAAAATCATTTATTGTATAAATTCACGGGGAGCACTAGGGAAAATAAAAGGGCGAGTGATACCATCATGTGTTGTGAAGGAAATAAGAGGCTGATTTCCGGGAAGGGACGGTGCATATATTAATAGGAACAATTTTATAAAAACAATATTATAACATTTAAATAGGGTAATCTATTAATAATGAATATTTATGTTTTAGATAAGCCTATATAACAATGTTGTCGGCCGTGGTGGTCTAGAGGTAGCGTGCTCGCCTCTAGATCCGCAGGGCGTGGGATCAAACCCGGCCGCGGTCGATGGATTTTTCAGGACGTAAAAATCCTGGGCACGGAGTCCTCCGGGAGGGACTTTAAGCTGGGGGTCCCGTGTCGTAACCTATAACGTTTAGCAATTCCTCGGACTTACAATAATCACGATCTTATAAAATCTTATAAAATCTTAAGCTATTAATACGATGATGCAATTTTATCTTATTAAAACGTCAGCTCATTACTGGACATGTAAGGCATCAACGTGCGGTGATTAATACGTCATATCCTGCCATTAAGCTGCATGAAAACAGATTACTTTATACAACATAACTTGTCTGGAAATTAAAATAATATAATTTCCATTGATTAAAAACACACTAATTTCGATTAGGTGCAAGCCAGTTCAATTCATTTCAATTTATTTTCTGTCTATAAATACTTGGTACAAAAAACATTGTCAACAGAGAAAAAATACATTTTTTTAATTTTTTTTTTTTACATTGTAACCTCAGATATATAAAATTCATTTCCACTGTAAAATGGGTTATGTAACCAATCCCTGATCTTTCTTCTAAAATGGTTTGCGTTCAGATTCCTATAACAAACTGGCAGACGATTGAAGCACTAATAAGAGGACGATGCAGCATATGCCTACAGTATCTTCACGGATGGAAGCAAAATAGAAGGGAAAGTAGGGGCTGCAGCAGTACTGTATAAACACAACACATTAACCCGGCAGCTGAAATTCAAGCTGGATGGAAAGTGCTCCAACAACCAGGCGGAGCAACTGGCTATATTGAAAGCACTACAAGAGCTACAAATGATGACTGATACGCCGATTGGAGAGAAGACTGCAGCTATATATACAGATACCAAAGTAGCTTTAGCCATTGCACAACAACAGCAAACATAATTCTATAGCAGAGGAGACCCTTAACGTACTCAAACTTTTAGAACAGAACCAGTGGACAATACACTTCAGTTGGGTGAAAGCCCACGTGGGTATTAATGGTAATGAGTTGGCAGATAAAATGGCAAAAGAAGCTGCGGAAGATGATGAAATACAGAGCATATACCAAAAGGTTCAAAAATCTTTCATCAAAACAGAAATAGAAGAAGCAGGATATCAACAATGGCAGCAGAGATGGAACAGCACGAACAAAGGGGCCTTTAGTAAATCATTCTTCCCTTCAATAAAGGACCGGCTAAAGAAAAAACTTCCCATGACACCGACCTTCACAGCAATAGTTTCAGGACACGGAAAAACCAAAGCTTATTTACATAGGTTTCACCTCACAGATGATCCTCAATGCACATGTAATAAAATCAGGTAAACTGATGTAACAAAGTGCCAGTATGTTTTTGTTTAATCAGTTATGACTGCAATTATGATATGCAGAATATGTTTTTTTTAATTGATTTCAAAGTTAAGCTCCAGATTTATTCATTAAGCAGGGCTTACGGAAGAAGAAAGGTTTACCATCTCGGCCACCTGGGTCATTTTAACGGTCTAGTTGGATAAGCGCATGTAAATCAATATGTTTTTTGTCATAGCTACCTGTATTTTAATTTCCAAGGCCTTATAGACTAAGATCACAGTAAAACAATAGGCTATGTTGTCAAGATAACTGATTTTCATTTTTTTTTATAAATTCTTTCGAATACGTATATTGCCATAAAATAGGCACTAAATTGAGCATTACTCCGAAACAGATCAACCGATTTTATCCATTATGAATAGACGTCTTCCCATGGACATTGTAAATGTGTATACCAAGTTTCATAAAAATCCGGTAAAGCGTATTTGAGTTACCGCGTCTTTAAAATATACACTAAATTGGGTTTTACTCCGGTACCGGTCAACAGATTAGGTTCAAATTCAATAGGGCACTTCTTATGGACGTCATAAATGGGTATACCAAGTTTCATGGAAATCCGATACAGCGTATTTGAGTGATGGCGCCTTTCTATTATAATCTATTAAAATAGGCACTAAATTGGGCATTACTCCGGTACCGGTGAACCGATTTGGTTCAATATCAATAGGGTTCTTCCCATGGACATTATAAATGTGTTTTCCAAGTTTCATGAAAATCCGAAAAAGCGTATTTGAGTTATGGTGCGTACAGACACACGGACAGACGGACAGACGGACAGACGGACAGACGGACAGACAGACGGACAGACATTTTTTCGTCCACCACACAATCTCATAAAGTACCATACTGGCACTTAATAACGGACAACAAACAGTGAATCATCTTATATATGAATGCAGGGACATACGGCAACAAAGGCGTACATTAATAGAAGAAATACAGAAAAATGGTGGAAAGTGGCCAGTGACAAATCAGAATCTTGTACATAATCACTTAAAAGCATTTTGTAAATATATTCACTCAATTAATTTATAAACAAATGAGTTAAGTAGTCTTGCACAATGAGAATATACATACGTAACTTACATAGTGTATTATAGGCTACTGATATATTGTAAAAATGAGCTAGGTAATGTAAAATAGGATGTTTAAATATTTAAAGCCATCAGGAATGATTCGTATCTAACTCAAATGTAAATATGAATTCAAATGTAAGACTGTAAGTTAATGCATGTAATATTACATTGTAATGGGGCATACAGTTGATAAATTAAAAAAAAAAACACTAATAACCCTGATATCGTGTCTCTCCAGTCACACAGATGTTGTCGACATTTCTGGTTTCCTAAGTGTGGATATCTTCCGTTAGCGTTATTTCCCAATATTCTTATGGAGATACAAGTATGTTACAAGATCTAAAGAGTAAAGGTTATAAGCTGTCATAATCTTCTCTTTTAACAAGAGCGGTTTGGCAGAGATCCAAACAAAATTCTCACAGCTTTCTTTTGCAGTAAAAGTATATTTTTAAGATTTACACCGTTACAATATAAAAGTAAACCATATGTAGTAATAACACTTTCAAACTTTGCATGATATACTTGCTTTAAATAAATTTGGGTAATTTAAAGGGAAAATTACTCTTGACAACCTTTTACATACATAATTAATATGTTCCTTCCAATTCAATTTGAGATAAGAATACATGCCCAAAAGTTTCACTGGTTCAGACGTCACATTGTTGGCAACTGTCCGTAAACTAAAAATCACTTTGTGTCTTGCCTTCATTTAATAAAAATCCATTGCAAAAAAAAAAAAAACATTCCTTGATGTTATCTAAAATATTATCAGTTAAAGCATCGAACTCAGCTACAGAATTACTGACACTGACAAAAGTTGAATCGTCAGCATATACTATAGATTTAGCTGGAACATTTGTGGGCAGCTCATTAATCACAATCACAAACAAAAGGGGTCCCAAAATGGACCCCTGAGGAACACCATACTTAATATCCGCTTCATTACTTTTTTGCCATTTATTCCCACGAAGTGTTTTCGTCTCACGAGATATGTTTCAAGAAATATGTAGGCCTGCTCTTTTTCTCTTATACCATAATAATTCAGTTTCGTTAATAGAATTTCATGTGGGATACAGTCGAATGCTTTACTCAAATCAGTAAGAATAACATAGATATAATCATTTTCTCCAAACGCTTTATAAATTGAATTTACGAGTTCATCTAATGCATCAATTGTGGTTTTACCGGGAGAGAATCCAAACTGAGAGGGAGTAGTAAGATTATACAATTTAAAATATTCAGTCAACTGTTTAATATCCACACCTTCAATTATTTTTCTAAAAATGGGCACAATTGCTATTGGCCTACAATTTTCAGGTTTATCCCTATTGCCTTTCTTGTAAATAGGAAGTGTTTTTGCTACTTTCAATATATTAGGTAATGTACCATATCTCAAACACACATTGATAGACCAGGTTAATGGGACAATTATATAAAATATAACTGTTTTGATTATGTCATTGTTTAATCCGAACATGTCCTTACTATTAGAATTCTTCATTTTGTGAACCACGTTAAAGACTTCATTCTCGCTAACCTCACGTAGGCCTAAACGAAATCTTATACCTGGAGGGATAACATTAGTATTTAAAAGATTTTCAGCTGATATGGCATAATTATTATTAGCAATGTTCTTAGTTTTACAATGCGTTTTCATTAATCGCACTAGATAAATAATTGCTGAACATCTCATGAGATATTGGTATGTTAGGCCTATGAGTAGTGCAACTAGTTTCGGCCATTACCGGGCAGCTCTGAACCTATTATCAAACATTTCAATATAGGAGAGTTTAATAGAAAATTTAGCACTTCTTAAAGCCCTGTTTATTCTTTCCTGTATTGCTTCAACAGCTCAAGAAATTCATTCGCTTGAGTAACTCTGTATAATGTGTTTAAGGCCATTACTCTCTTTCTCATCTGTGTCAATTCGCTATTATGCCAATTTCTTTTACTTATAGTGTTCTTACTGAAACTTTTCTCTGTTACTTTAACATTTTTTATTGTTAAAAACATCTGAAAAACAGCAATAAAGTTTGACAAAAACATTTCAAATATCTCATCAGCATTTACGGTGTTCGTGTTTCAAAGATTTTCCCAGTTCATGGTAATAAGGTATAAGATAAAATTTGACATACCAAAGAGTTTTGATGTAAACAACTACCACGACGCCCTCCATCTTGTAACGCGCACTATTGGTAGCATTGGGAACTCGAATCGAATCATCGAATCGATTCATCGAATCGATTCATCGAATCGATTCGTGGACTGTTCATTCATCTAGTATGACGCGATCTTACGGCTGATAGAATATTGACAACAAAATAAGAAAATAATTAATATTTACAAAATCCGTTACATCCGTTACCTGAATCCGTTACTCGAGATTATGAATTTCATCGATAAACTCGTACTCTCTCGTGGGATGACGTGTGATGATTTTCTAAATTACATACTGAGGTAACATTAGGAACTGGGTTATGGAACAGAAACACACAATCCACAGTATATTGCCCTTCATTATTTTATTGATTAGTGTATTAAATTCTCCCAGTGTCTGACAGCTTTTGACATTTCGTGGGATGAAATTCCAGATGCGAGTAACTGATACGGTGAAGCACTCTGAATAGATCGAGATAGAGAGTACTATACAGTATTATTCTGAGCGAGTGATAGGTTTGAAAGAGAAGAAGCATGAAGAATTTTAAAAAGAACCTGAAGACAATGCATTTTTCTGCCATCGTTCAAACATCTGCATGTAATTCAGATGACAACATTTCGAAGGACGGCGACACATGTTCGAACATATCTACATTACACATACGTTATTAAATCATTGCAACTTTTGGGCCAAGTTAAACTCAACAGTAATGAAAGTGGGGCATGACGAGCGATACGCCAAAGGGTAGGGGCATATTTACTCTTTTAATCATATGAAATATTGAGTTCACTCTTCTCCACGTTTAAGTAATGTGATATTCCCACGTTACATTTTTATCTACGAGAACGCCTAGATTTTCTTACGGAATCGCTGAATGGGATGACTGAATTATGGATTTTGACTTATGGAAAGTTGTATTCATCGAGTTTGCTTAACAGCCAGAGTCGTAAATTACTGTTTTTTTTAGGGGGGCAAGTTTTGTTATAGTCAGTCATTTTTCTGGAAGACTCATTGCAATGCTTTGGGAACAATACAGAAACTGAGTTATATTGTGAGAAGCTCCCTGCATGATAAATGTTGTTCTGAAACGCCGTAAAAGATGCTATAAAACCCTTCGAACCCTGCACAGGAGAGGAAAGGGCGCCTATACAAATTACCTCTTGACATGTTAAATATAGAGGACTTAGCTATCGCCTATAATAATACATTTCAGAGAATCCGTCCGAGTATATCTCATGACATTTTATACAACCCTGTTTTTCCCCAATACTATTTCAATAAAAATAAAAAGTTGGATTAAAGAACCACGAAGCTCCATTTTGGTATAAAAACTAGTTATTAATCACCTAGAGTACAGAAGAAAGAAACGTGTACATTTTGGTGCAACAACTATTTAAGTCCAAACAATATCGGATTTTGGTTTGACGCAATAACAATATAGCTGTAGGGACTGCGAGATGTGTTGCGTCAGTAGGAAATATACTTAATTGAAAATATGAGTCAGCGTATTAGCTATGTCGTCAACAATTTTCTGTAGAGTTTTGTTTGTAATAGGCCTACCACCTATGCCAGAAACAACAGTCTATGTTTAAATATCTTAACATGATTAACTATCTATTTTTTGCTCATAGGATACAGAAACATGTATGCAGGTATACGCAAGGTATACGCAAGGCTACAACACACGGATGAGGATACATTATTTGGTATAAAATTATTAAAGTACGACGTCTTCTTCATTTTGGGAGGCAACATGTTTTAAATATTAAATATATGTAATGTCAACTTAGAAAATAATTATTAAAACAAGATTATATCAAGGTTGTGCCTAAGAAATACATAAAAATATTACAAGAGCATTAATTAAATACGTTTGTCTAAACACACTTGACATACATATTATTATTACTAGCTTTTATATGATCCAGTCTCCCGGATATTTTCTTGTTTGTTTGTGTTTCATAGATAGTTCATGTACTGCTGCTACTTTTTAATGATCATACAAAAGTGTCGTTGCTGGTGTTTCTGTGCAAGGGAACCACTCTTCACTGTGATTTAGTAGAGAGAGAGAGAGCGCGCGCCTACTGCATATGACACACAACTCCCTGGAGTGTCCGTCCACCTGTCGCATGGATATTATTCTACCCTTTCATGTTACATTACATTGTCGCCTTGGCTACGGGAGTGCAGAATAAATGAACATCAAACTCAAAACTCTTTCATGCCAGATAATGTTTGTTTTAGTGAAAAATGTTCCCTGCAGTGTACGAAGGGAAGTCAGCCGTTCATTAGATGTCTGCATTCTTACTGATAGTATATATACAGTAACATTCATGTTTTACTTCCTCTACCTGTTACATCGACTATTCTATTCGTAGAGGAATTAGTAAGTGTTCTGAGATCCCCTGAATCCAAATATAAATTCCTGGAAATATAATAATGATAATAAAATCATAACTTATTTTGGGCAAAGTTAAGACCTTGGGGCGACTCTTCTACTCAAAAGGTTTGAGTCATTATACAAGCGGTAAACAAAATGCAATGGGGAAAGATAAACTTAATAAACATTAATTTTAGAACATTAGTATCTTCGTGTAAAACTTGACCTGGCTGTTATTTTTACAGTATTGTCACTGAACATTAAATATGGAAGGAAAGACGGATATTAAAAATGCAAGTATCTAAACCGTAAAAATGATTATTATATAAGTAAGAAGATATGCTAGATAAAATTTTAAAGAACAATGGTAATGATTTAAACAGATTGATAGCATAAATGGAATTTTAACACTAGTAAGATAAAGTGAAACTTTTACAGCGTGTGTCTTGTGTAAGGAGTTATATTTTTAATTCAAGCTATCTGATACTTCTGTCATTCCGTATAATATACTCCTATGAAATTAAACTTGGAAATGACATCAATAATGAAAGCAAAGTGCTTTATCTTATAACTGAACATTCTGGAAACACAAATGTACACTTAACTTTATTAACCAATTCAATGCTGAACAGTTGGATGTCTGGTGTTGTTCTAGCACAAACTGAACATCTGATAAATAAGATATCGTGATACTTTTCAAAGCGCAAGAGAATAGAATAAAATTATGGACATTTACATTCATAAATTGTCATAAGAATGGGAGAAGTTCCGTGCTTGGTACCATTACGCCAAGACAGTTTTATAGTCTGTTCCGCCAGTAATTTTTACAAAATAACCCATAAAAACGAAGTCATTGCTTACACCTGCAGGATTTGAAACCTAAATGGATCAATACGGACAGTTCCAATCCGTAACATATGTTCCCTTGTAATGTTAATAGTATAAATGCTATTTTTCTATGTTACGGCTATTTAACGATGGATGTGTATTGCTGCTTAGGTCTAACTAAACTAAAACTAAACTAAGCTCCGTTGCGCTACATCGCTGGAGTGACTTGGCCTACCACCCGACCGCTGAGTCATCTACCACAGGCAGATGGCAGGATTGGGGGAATATGGTCAGCATTTCTATAACCACGGCCGTTAATGGTGGTTTTCATGACCGGAGCCGCTACTTATCAATCAAGTAGCTCCTCAATTAGAATCACGAGGCAGAATGCACCCCTGCTAGGCCACCCTACCTCAGAAAAATCCGAGGAGATACCGGGGATCGAACCCGGGCCGACGGATCTGTACTCAGAGACGTTAACCACAAGACTTCGCCAGCGAAGATTTAAGGTATGAAGTAGCATGTAGCAAATTCTAATTTTAAACTAAATTACTGTTCTCTTAATTTGTCTGAGATGTTTCATTTGCCTTACACGTCTGCTTCTGAAACCAGATCCTGGCTAATTGTTTCCCCAGGTTCAGACTTCAAGATTCATACTGTAATGCCAATACATTCTGTAACTCAATTATAAGGCTTAAAATTAATTTTTTAGTAAACGCTCCGCAAAATGGCTGTTTCTCGGACTGCTAACACGGTAAAGTAGGCCTAATTCAGTACTAGGCCGGTAAAGATGTCATGGTAACCCCTATTGGACGTAATTCCAACTGTGGCTCCTAGATGCCTCTACAGCGTCTCCCACTGTAAGTTCAATTTTATATGTTAGCGGTTTTATTGTTCATTGTCTATTAACAAGCATAGTAAACCTTGTCATTTAGAAATGTTGAATTTAAGAAATAAATTCGGTAACAATAATTTTGTATAAATGATATTACTTGGAGTAGATTTAAAAGCACGAAGTTTGCATTACTGCGTCATCGTTTTAGTCCACGACACCATCACTGCTACCTGAAAGGAACGACTTCAGATGAGCCTCTTGTACGATTGCTTCGTTTAACAAGGCATAATAATATCAGTGCAGAAAATATGATCAAAATGACGTGTAACTTTTAATTGAGGTAAACGTACAGTTGGGAGCTGACGAGATGATCCCTGCAATGACTAGGGGGCTCTTATCTGCAGCCAATAGCAGCGCTCCCCTACACGTGCAGTTATAGCACAACACCGTCTTCCCCCTGCATGCCACCACCAAATCACGGATCATCTCGTCAGCTCCCAACAATATTTAGTTTAAATAATCAACATTAATATCTTAAAGATGTCTTTAAGAGTTTCTTTAAGGAAAAGAAACCTTCCACAGCAAGCGAAGTTTGTAAACATGCACTAGTGATACAATCGCCATTATCTTTACTTTCTTCAGGAAAAGTCATTGAAAATGAGTGAAAACTGAGCTCATTAGTAATAAAATTACAGAGCATTTACTAAAAAATATTGTATGCCCCACGTACGCAAAAACATTAGCAGTCTCACCCGGTATTTCAGCCTCAGGTTACACATCGGCTGCAATATTAGATTCGTCCGCTAAAGCCTTATTTTGCGGGCTTGATACATAAATAGCTATTCTCGGAAATAATGAAGCTGTAACAAGTAAGTGCCACAGAATATTTTTATGATAATTGTCATAAGTGACATAACCAGAAGTCCGGAATTTAACTTGAGAGAATCCGGACCTCGAGTAATATTTATTGTGAATACTTATATAATTAAGCTTGTAATGAATAATTACAACAACAAACATTAATAAAACCAGATAAACTGATGTAACACAGTGCCAGAATGCTTTTGTATAATCAGCTATAATTGCAATTATGATATGCAGAAAATAAGTTATTTTTGTAATCTATTTCCGAGTTTAGGTCCAGATTGATTCATTAAGCAGGGCTTGCGGAAGACCAGAAGTCTAGTGTGATAAGCGTATGTGAAGGAACATTTGGGTAGTGTTATTTGTCATAGCTAACTGTATTGCAACTTCCAAAGCTGTATATGAACACCGTGAAACAATATGTTGCCATGAGAACTGATTTGCATTTGATAAAATTTGTTCTAATATATTACCATAGAATTAGCACTAAATTGGGAAAATACAAAACAATTTATAGAATTCATTGGGAATTAGGTACGTATACATCAGAAACAGATGGCTCTATATTAGGACCATTATTATTTATATCAGATATGCTGAGAGTTATAGACTTATTAATACAGGTTTAACTCTTTATGCAGATGACGTCACTCTTCGTTTTAATTACGATATTCTGAATACATTAGAAACCGACTAGATAATAAGAATAAGAATGCACAATTGTTGTTGAATATTTTGTATGTTGCCTGTACCGCTTTGTTCTTGCGCAGAGCGACATACTTATTTTGTCTTAGCTTGAGGAATATTTGACCATCAATAACCACTGTGTGTTGCCCTGTTGCATATTAAGAATGGCTGCACCGCTCAGCGTTTGAACCGAAGAAGAACATCGTGCATTTTTACATCCATCGAAGACTTTCAACACAATATGGGGCAATGTTTAACCACAGCCAAGCGAGTACGAATGGATTGAAAAGTTGAAAAAGCTCGGACATGTGTGAAGGACAAAGAAAAAACAGGGCACCCATCCACATCCACTACTCAGCGAGTGTGTCATGATTCAGACAAACAGAAGAGTGACATTATTTATAACAGGCTTGGCATTCATGAAGTCTGTGCAAGGTGGGCCCAAAACGGTTCACTGAACAGCACAAGCACAATTGTGTGTCCATCTGCCAAAGCTTACTGGACCTCCATGCTAACTGGAGACGAAATGTGGATCCATCACTTTGACCCTGAAAGCGAACGCTATTGTCATGTGAACTGTACATGGAATGTGATTTGGATTTGATAATTCTGTGGAAGAAGGTATTATATCTCCTCTAAAACACTTTATTTTTGGCATTTAAAATCAAAATTTTACAAAATCCTTTCTTAGTGAGCACTTACATTATGAAACGAGTATATTGTCGGGGTTCCAAGTCTCTACCTATTATACTTTAGACTCTACGTTGATTCTCTGTCAGTCAGTCATTAAGTTAGTGAGGACAAAGCCTTATATATATATATATATATATATATGTGTGTGTGTGTGTGTGTGTGTGTACACTAGCTTAAAAGGCACGGCGTCGTCCGGGTTTTGTATTTTGTAATTGGAAATTAACTTATGATGGACTTTCGATTGTCAAAATATAGTGCTTATATTTGTATTTGGAATTTGAAATGAAGAAAAACGACTTACCACAGTCAAACTATTCCCTCAGAAAACGCTTTATACAGCTTTTATGGCTCTAGAGGATGTAGAAATTTGCATCCCATCGCTTCTACACAACAAGCCTGGTAGGAGTGTAAATGGGAAGAAACAGAAATTCCGGAACATAATATTGTATTGTCTTTGCGGAATATTTTATTTCTCACGCTCATGTTACCATACAAACGTTTCGGTTCATACTTCCCTCCACAAAAACCTGCGATATAATAATATACATATCACCATGCCTCATATTGTTTTCTCTATGTCCAGGGTAGAGAAAGTTATGTAACTGCAGCACAGTGTGCATTACGTTCGTGGATATCATTCTTCAATATTTATTTATAACATGAATTATATTGATATCTTCTGTAATTTGTCAAAGTCTCGTTTCATTTATTTCCAAACCTATCTGAGACCACTGGCAATAATACGCTGTTGTCATGTGAACTGTGATTTGGATTTCATAATTCCGTGTAAATTGGGATTAATTATTCTGAAGAACATTTGATTTTTGGCATTTAAAATAAAAGAATTTCAAAATCCTTTTATATTGAGCCCCTACATTATGAAACGAAGGTACCGTCAAAATTCCAAATTCCTATTATAATTTAGGCTCTACGTTGATTCTCTGTCAGTCCGTCAGTCAGTCAAGACAAAGCCTCTTATATAATATATAGATAGATAGAGATTGGTGTGCCATTAAGAAAGGCTTGAAGTGAAAAGATGCACTACCCCTTTACTTTTTATTTTCGCTTTGGAATATGCCATTATTAATGTTCAGGAAAACAAGGTAGGCCTAGAATCGAATGACAGTCACCCGATTTTAGCTTATGCAGATAACGTTTGCTTGTTGGGCGATGAAGTAAACATAATCGAGAGAAATGCAGAAAGTCTTTTCGATGCCTGCAGGAATGTTGGATTAGAAATAGGTACAGAAAAACCTAAGTCTATGGTCATGAAACGTCAAATTAATGCTCTGCAAAATATTAGAACAGCAGAAAAAGCATAGGAAAAGTGGAGAAGTTCAAAAATCCCGGAGCAGTAAGTTCGGATACAAAAATGAATGATGTTTTAAGCAAAAGTCTATAAAGAAATCTAGAAATGCGTGTTTTTAAGCAGTTCAGAAACTTTTATGTCCAGAAAAGTAAAAATAAAATATCTATTAGACAATTATTCTGCAGTTTACATTATATGGATGTGAGACATGGTCGCCTACTTTTCGGGAAGATCATAATCTGAGAGTGTTCGAAAACAGTGTGCTTAGAAAAATATTACGACCTAAGAGAGGTGAAGATGCAGATTGGAGAAAGCTGCATGACAACGAGCTTCATAACCTGTACTCGCACTGGATACAGTAAGAATAATTAAATCACGGAGCATGAAATGGGCTGGACATGTTGCGTGCATGGGAAAGGAAAAGACTTATCTAAAAATATTGACTGGAAGATCCGAAGGAAGAGATGATTCGGAAAACCTAGCTGGAGGTGGGAGAACAATATTAGAATGGATTTAACGGAAGTAGGATTTGTGCGCGATATATGTTGTTAGCCCAGAATTGGGTGAAAAGCCGACTCAGGTAAGGACGGCAATAAACCTTCGGGTTACATAAAATAGATGCTATTCCTTCAGCTTGCTTAGGAATTGTCTACTGCCATTGAAAAAGTAAGAATGAATGAATAAATGAGTGAAGTGCTTTTATTGTTAACAAGAAAACTATCTTTTTACATTATTCGTTGCATGAGCCCTTTGGCTGTCCATGCTCTAACTGATGCAAGATAAAATGTAACCTAAAATTAAAAGTAAAAGCATACAGACGAACAGTTAAAACTAGTAAATATACAAACAAAACTCCACACACACACACCCACACACACATGCTCCCCACAAAAGCCTCTTATATAATATATAGATAGATAGAGATTGGTGTGCCATTAAGAAAGGCTTGAAGTGAAAAGATGCACTACCCCTTTACTTTTTATTTTCGCTTTGGAATATGCCATTATTAATGTTCAGGAAAACAAGGTAGGCCTAGAATCGAATGACAGTCACCCGATTTTAGCTTATGCAGATAACGTTTGCTTGTTGGGCGATGAAGTAAACATAATCGAGAGAAATGCAGAAAGTCTTTTCGATGCCTGCAGGAATGTTGGATTAGAAATAGGTACAGAAAAACCTAAGTCTATGGTCATGAAACGTCAAATTAATGCTCTGCAAAATATTAGAACAGCAGAAAAAGCATAGGAAAAGTGGAGAAGTTCAAAAATCCCGGAGCAGTAAGTTCGGATACAAAAATGAATGATGTTTTAAGCAAAAGTCTATAAAGAAATCTAGAAATGCGTGTTTTTAAGCAGTTCAGAAACTTTTATGTCCAGAAAAGTAAAAATAAAATATCTATTAGACAATTATTCTGCAGTTTACATTATATGGATGTGAGACATGGTCGCCTACTTTTCGGGAAGATCATAATCTGAGAGTGTTCGAAAACAGTGTGCTTAGAAAAATATTACGACCTAAGAGAGGTGAAGATGCAGATTGGAGAAAGCTGCATGACAACGAGCTTCATAACCTGTACTCGCACTGGATACAGTAAGAATAATTAAATCACGGAGCATGAAATGGGCTGGACATGTTGCGTGCATGGGAAAGGAAAAGACTTATCTAAAAATATTGACTGGAAGATCCGAAGGAAGAGATGATTCGGAAAACCTAGCTGGAGGTGGGAGAACAATATTAGAATGGATTTAACGGAAGTAGGATTTGTGCGCGATATATGTTGTTAGCCCAGAATTGGGTGAAAAGCCGACTCAGGTAAGGACGGCAATAAACCTTCGGGTTACATAAAATAGATGCTATTCCTTCAGCTTGCTTAGGAATTGTCTACTGCCATTGAAAAAGTAAGAATGAATGAATAAATGAGTGAAGTGCTTTTATTGTTAACAAGAAAACTATCTTTACATTATTCGTTGCATGAGCCCTTTGGCTGTCCATGCTCTAACTGATGCAAGATAAAATGTAACCTAAAATTAAAAGTAAAAGCATACAGACGAACAGTTAAAACTAGTAAATATACAAACAAAACTCCACACACACACACCCACACACACATGCTCCCCACAAAAATAGCACATAAACCAGCAATACCCTTAAACATACCAACAGAATTTTCAAGCAAATATATTTTACATATTATCCTATATATATCCGTCGACCCTCGCGGAATATTCCCCTTACTCCCTCGGCCAATTCCATCCTAAGCTGCCTCACTTTGGACATAAATTTCCCCACCCCCAAAAATCTTGTGCTAAGCAGCAGATCGTATGTGAACAGCTGACCCATACAAGAAGCAGTGAAAGACTCTGGTAGATGCCGTTGCCTCAGTGTTTCCGTGAATGTACACTCTGCCAGAATATGGTGTGAAGTTACTCCTGCCCCACAATGCGGGCATATTCTCTCTCCCTCATCATTTTTTAATTTTAATTGCCTGCCAAGCTCCTCTTCAGGGCCATGGTGTCGGGGGGATGTACCTTAGCCTTATCCCCGGTTTCGGGGTAACGGGCGGGACCCCCTCGCAGACTGAAGTGCCAGTGAGGGTGGTTGCGTACTGGGGCACCTAGGATTCGGATGGGCGTGCTAAGCGATGTTATGGCGGGCAGGTTGCTTCGCCACTTAGCCTCTGGCCGTCAAAGGGTCATCTCCACCGACAAGTGGTGTTTCCCCGTTTTTGCAGACGGAGCTCTGGCCTAGTCCACTGATGCTGAATGCAGTAGTCGGGACGGTATTGAGCCGGTCTGGGTTCCCTTAGGGGTCGTTCTCTTCGGAGGCGCCCGACCGGGACCCGGATTTTACCGTGCTTGGTGTTGGATTCGACGTGGCAGTGGTTCCCGTACTCGGGGAACGAGGAGGGGGGTCGTCGTGTGCGCATGACCGGTACCATAGCAGGGGGAGGCATAGTCCAACGATCCCTGCCCTGATTGGACGTCGGTGGTGTTACTACGGCGATGCTCCCGACCTAGAGGGCGGGGAGGCCTAGGTGGTGCTGGGTCCACCGAAAGGTTCCATCCCTCCCCACAATGCCCTTTCCTCATTCTCCGTGTCACATGGGCTATGCGAAATCGCGAGGCGGCCTCGACAGATGGATATCCCTACCAGGGAACTCATCCTGAATCTCTCTCTCTCTCTCTCTCTCTCTCTCTCTCTCTCTCTCTCTCAATTCGAGGGCGCGCGGGCAAAGAGAGTTAGGTCCATCACTCTGAAAAATTGAGATATATAGGGTTATAAATACTCGGTCTCCTCGCTAATTGTTCTCGGCAACACAGCGTCCTAATTAGGGATTGATCTCCATGGAGAATCCGCAAGTAATACTTAACAGCCTTTATATTACACTCAATTGAGTCTCTATGGCGTCCAAATTCTCTTAGAACTCAGCAGTTGGTCGCCCCTCTTTCCACCCCTTCTACATTTGTGTTAAGTCCAGTAAGTCATATTCACAAACGTATGGTAGTTATGGACGTATGCCTCATGTGTTTATACATCTCTAAAGCGATGTTGGGCGGGTAAAGTGTGTTAAGTCACTCTAATTCTCAGTAACAAGAAAGTGGACTTAACTCTCTTTGCCCGCGCAGCCGCGAATTATGAATCCCATTCCTATTTCCTCTAATCCATACGTAATCAACCCACCCACGCTAATTGTTCTCTGCAACACAGCGCCGTAATAGGGGATTGATCTCCATGGAGAATCCGCAAGTAATAATTTACAGCCTTTATTTTGCACTCAATTGAATCTCAATAGCGTCCAAATTCTCTTAGAACTCAGCAGTTGGCCGTCCCTCTTCCCACCCCCGCTATCCCTTTCAGAAAGTTGCTTTGTACCTGACTAAGTTTTTCCGTTCGCCCCCACCCCCAAATTTCCATCCCATACGTAGTTGTCGATCTAACTACTGCATTGTACACTGTATCTAATAATTTCAGCGAGACCTCGGGAATGTTGTTACGTATCTTTAGTGTTTCCATCACTTTCATAATCGCTCTGTGTTTAGTTATGTCTATATGTTTGTTCCATTTGCCATTCACAGTCATTGTTACCCATATGTAAACAAAATGTTTTACGTTATTTAATTCTTTCCCATCATATGTCCATTTTCGTTTTTGCCGCGAACACACACCCGTTCTTAAATGTCATAGTTTTAGTTTTTTCGGCATTTAACACCATTCCCCATTTCCTGGCATACACTTGTCTAGACTTGTCTGAATAAGTAAGTAAGTTATGCTATGGTCATTAAGTTGCTTAAACCTGAGATAGTTTTAGTTCATAGGCCTTAGTAAATAATCAAAGTGAATAATCACACTGTTCAAATAACAAGTCGGTATTGCAGATAGTCACCCTTCAGACTTAAATTCACCCCTATAATAAAAATCTTTAGATTAGAGATATATCCACTCTGCCGCCTGATATAAATCTAGGAACATGTCATAACAAATTCACAATAGCTTTAGAAATAATCCCAAGAAATATTTGGCAGATATAATGAAACTTTATTGCAAGGTTAATGTAAGTGATATTTGTGAAACTGAGAAAAACAGAATCTCGAATGGTAGAGTTGGTAACATTCTGAAGGTTATGGGACGGTGAATTGATGTCAGAGGGAGAGTGATATCTGCACGCCAGCTAATTAAAAACTAACCAATCATATTTGACAAAATTTGTCAATAAAATAACCAATAAGAATAAATAATTATATTTCTGTAGGGAGATGAAACGAGAGAGTACTGAGCATACATGACGTTTCAAGGTCATTACACTGCGTTACTATGCGATCGAGTAGACAACATTACAGGGAGAAACACAATACATCACACTACGTTATTGTAGACATATACACAAAGAAATAAACAGTGGGTATTTAGATATCCATACTCACAGTGACCATATTAGTAAAAGCTGCTCAGTGAGTCATACAGTCTAAGTTATTTACGTTTGATTCCATTGGATTAGCTACAACCGTTAAGTGTGACAGTAAGAATATATCCTTTTAGTAATATACATTTAACTAACTGTGTGTAATAGTGTTGTGAAGAATAAAATGATGAATTAAATTTAAAACTAGAATTATTTAGTAGTTCGTCATGCAACATCAACATGAGCAAAGCAGAGACCATAGAGCTCTGGGCTTTTTTAGTTTTTCCTCCTGCCACTTGAGCGCGCTGCTCTCCACATTCAGGTATTGTCAACTTCCGGTTTCCTCATTCTTGTGTGTTTTCAATATGAGTTCGGGACGGTTCGCCAATTTTACAGTGATGGAGTTAAAAAGAATGTTATCCGAAGATGGTGCAACAAATATTTCATAGTTAACAAAGCAAGAGTTGATTGCAAGGTGAGAAATCAAAGCTACCTGTCTTCTGAAACGTTCGCTAACTGTTCTAATATGGTGCAATATGCCTGCGGTCTCGAATATTTTTGTATACTGTTGCACGATTTATTTTCATGTTTTTTTACAAATATGCATGAACTTTTTCGTATCATAACTTATTGAACACATAGTCTAATATACGACGCTGTTTGTTTTGGTTGCAGGTTGCTCAGGCGAGAGAAAAATCCGGATAGGAACTTTGTCTTATTCGAAGTTGAGGTTATAGAATCAGAAAGTACCCACGACTTTCCTTCGACAAATTTCTTCAACATAAATTCATTCAAGAAAGAACGGTTTAAACTTTTTGACGAAACTCCATAACCACTTGGTTCGAAAAGCGTAGGGCAGGCAGCAGTATGAAAGCTGGCCGGACTCTAGCAATTAGAAAATTCATCAAGTTCAAGTTAGTGAATAGGAAACATTATGCACAAGTACAGGCACAGATGTTACTTACTGATATTCACAGGTGTGACTTTGTTATTTGGACTAAGAAGGGCATCATTATTCAACACATAAAATTTAACAAAGCATTTTCTGAGGGGCTACTTCATAAAGTAAATGTTTATTATCAAACAGTATTTTTGCCTCTTCTGCAAAATACCAATAAAAATTATTAGTTGTACAGTTGTTATTGTCTTTTGATTTGTATTAAATAAAAATAGCTGAACCACCATGCTTTTTATGACTACGACAAAAATAAGAGGCTACTTTAAAATTTTGAGTATTTGACAAATTTATATATTCTGGGCTCAGCCAGTGTTCCGCCATCCCAATTACCTCCAAATTATTGTCTGATGAGATAATACATAACATATCTGATTTACCTAGAAAACCTTGAATGAAAAGAAACATGACATTTACAATATTAGTGTTATAAATAACTATAGGCCTATTATGATTACATTTTTCTTTATCGGGTTTTGATCTACTTGTTACAAGAGTTTCTATTACATGCATACAACAAATCTGGACATTTCCAGATACATTTAAGCTATCCTTAGGCCTAGGCCCACATTCTACTAAAAAAAATCATCACGCCCGGACCCATGTGTTCCTAAATATTTGTATGTAGTCCGTTTTTTACTCAATTACAATACAGAATGACCATTTTATCGGTTACGGGAGAAATTTCGATTGACATTGACATTCTTAAATGTCAAAATAAATGACCAAATAAATTGGCAACAAAAATTACACTGAAAATATGAAATACTAATTTAACATGGAAATGAAACTTGATTATGAGCATAAACGAGGTTAAGTTGGTCAGATATACTTATTATTTCATAGGCTTATATATTTTTCTCAACATCTACTATATCAAAAATATCTTAATTACTCTAAAAAAACATGAAATACTCGCCAAAACTGCTCAAAGGAACATTAAAATCATCTTCTGTGAAGTGACAGCTGCAAACACGAGAGTACTGGGAAGGTGTTTTTCCCTGGCGTAATTTTACCATCCACTCTTGAAAAACAGCCATTTCTTTTGGAAAACGAAGTCCTAAATTTTTGTTTGCAACGGCTGAACAGCCGAAACATAGCAGTTAATCGGTATCATTACTTCCAAAACAAGACACAAGCACAGAACTGTATTGTAAACACAGGCCTCTGAGATAACCGGAAGTGGATAATACCTCATTCTCGGCGGCCATCTTAAAAGCGCAGAGCTCTATACCCAAAAGAAGAAAAATCACAGGGACGTGAATAATTACATACAACCCAAAAAGAACGGATTCAAATCTTTAAGCTACAAGTTCCGATAAAAATCTGATTACCATACTTTATCTTCTCTTTAAAAAGAATGTCACAGATGTAACAGAGGACAAGACTAAATAATTGCCTTCGCGGCATTACCTATTACCCATGCATCGGATATCAAATGATGTCGTTTATCTAGTAATGCGATTCCAAGGATTGGATTTTATCGGATACGTCAGCTCGTTACTGCACTGCCATGCAGAGAATAATAGGCTATGTCATTTATTTTGATTCGTGTAACTTTCCATTGTGTTAACGAAGTGTGTGGCATTGTGAAGTTTTCCAGGGAATGAATACTAATAATAATAATAATAATAATAATAATAATAATAATAATAATAATAATAATAATAATAATAATAATAGTAATAATAATAATAATAATAATAATAATAGTAATAATAATAATATGAAACCTCTGTAGAATACACGAGACGGCACAATCAGGTCGCAGGAATCATACACCAGGCACTAGCCCATAAAAACCAATTAATTCAGGAACGTATCCCTTACTACAAGTACCATCCTGTACGCCTATTGGAGAACGAGTCATGTAGGCCTAAGCTTTACTGGGATACTGGTGTGGTGGCAGACAAAACAATCAACCATTACAGACCAGATATTATACTGGTCAACAAGAAAACAGGGACAACGTTTATTGTAGACATTGCAGTACCTAACGACATCAACATCGACAGGAAGCACCATGAAAAGATCTGCAAGTATAAAGAGCTCGCAGAGGAGGTCAAGAGGATCTGGAAGGCTGGCAGAATAAGAAGTTATTTCCAAAGATTCAAAATTATGGAAAGTGCCGAGTGCGTGTTTGGGATAGGTGACCAAACAGTGGACCACTTGATATTTGAGTGTACAAAACTAAAATCTCAGCGAGAATCTTTTAAAACAAGTGTAACAAGAAGTGGGCTGGCATGGCCAATAAGCAAAGATGGAATTTTCAGAACACACAAAAGAAGCTTTTTAGGATTTGTGAATAAATTAAATATGCAAGAACTAAGCGAAACCGTTTAGGGAAGTGTAAATATAAATATAAGAGTAAATGGTAGTAGTAACATAAAATATGTAACAATTAAGGCATTATAAAAGTAGTATATTACGAAGTGCAAACCGAAGAGAATGATAAAATAGTAAGATAATATTAATTAACGTAAAATCACAACAATAAATAAAATGAACAGTTTAGAGTAGTAATAAATAATGTAATAGGATATTAGCTGAATTGTAAATAGTAAATTCTAAGTGATTTAAAAAAAAATTAGAGTAGTAATAATTAAAATGAACAGTTTAGAGTAGTAATAAGTGGTATAATAGGGTATAAGTTGAAATGTAAATAGTAAATTGTAATCTATTGATAGGAAAACAAGTGTAAATAATGTAAACAGTGCATGTAGTATTACGATTGTAATGAGACATGCTGCCAATAAATCTGTTAAAAAAAAGCTAGTACGAATAGTCCCTGTGATCCTGTCGGTCAATGGTCTCGTCCCCTACACACTTCACAAGAGTCTGCAAGAACTGGGTCTTCCACCGAACACCTACAAAAGCATGCAGCATTCTATCATCCTATCTACATGCAACATTGTGCGATCGTTCCTGTCGCAAGAATGAAGACATTAATTGAACTCTTGTATTACAATTATATGTAAATGTTTTATATTAATGTGAGGCACTTGGTGCATCCCGTGCCCTGTTACTACCCACATGTGATGTGGAGAAATGTAATAAATAATAATAGTAATAATAATAATATGAAACACATATATCACCTGTTGTGATATTGATTGACTTCTGTTCTTTACAAATGTGGATTAGGCTATGCTTTGAAAATGTTGTAGAATACGATAATCTCAAAACTGGTTAAAGTAACACCTTCTAAATGATGGGATACTGACCTTGGAATTGGGTTGAAATGATCACAATGAATGTTTAAGACATACAGAATTCCGTTATATCAGTACAGGAGAGTTATTGCGTTTCCTGACTTTGTATTAGGCTACCCATTATTCCTTTTTCAGAAGCAGAAAACATAGGATTAATATTATCACTAGGAACATTGCGAAGGAAGCACAGTACAGAGTAAATACAATGGACGCTGTACAAATAAGAAGTTACAACCAATGAAATAAATTAAAAAGCATTCGCAGTGAAAGCAGTTGCTGGGACCACAATGCAGAATCTCAATGTAAAGAGGAAATGGAAAAGCAATGAAATGGCCACCAGGGACCAGTGGCGGATCCAGGGGATTGGCCGTAGGATAGCGGCCCCCTTGGTTCTTCTTCCACGTAGATTTACATTTGTATTCGTCGAAAATAATTACTTAATAAAATTACATTAAAATTTAGTTAAATACAAAACAGAAATGAACGCATTTAGGAATTAGCCCTATTTCAATCTGAGCAATGTAAAATGCAAGTTGAACAGTATTTATATTCTACACGCCATATGACAAATTCGCCTTAGACTAGCTGTGACAACTAACAAGACAACAGCCGTTCCAGTTTTTTATCTTTAATTACACTACCCAAAAAGAATAACTTATGTACTGATTACGAATATGGCATTGCAAAGGCTCTTACATGTCACATTCGTTAGTTAGGATCTATAGTTTAAAACTAACAGAAGCAATGCAATGTCATCAGATTTGTAATACATATCATTCATTCATATACAGTATAAAAAATAGTTTTCTCAATGTATTCATTAAACGGCAACGGTATAGGGCAGACATATACAAACCGTCACGTTTAATTGAACAAGTAACATATACGCATTATTTACAAAACTTCGTTTCTCACATCAACAGTTAAGTATCAACATAATTTTTTTCAACCGTTGTGATTGTGGTACAAAACATTATAACTATCCTGGAATTGAAATGCGTATAAAAAGTGCAAAGATTGGAAAGTACCTGAAAACGCATAAAATTACTGTCCTGAGCAAAACTAAATTCAGCTACTTGAGTATATCATAGCTACTCACTCCTCAAGTGTAGGCCTACTCCTTCTTTCCCCGAGTTTTATCTCCCTCTTGTAGTTACAGTGAAGCAACAACCGCCACCCGGGTCTTATAGGACCGCGACCCATCGGGGAGGGAATTTGTATAAGTTAGACTACATACGTACTTTTTAACATAAAATTACGTGGAGGAGTTTCCCGGATGAATGATCAGCCCAATTTTGGGCCACCTTCGAAACAACACGAACTCATAGGACAAACACATCATTCGGGCACACATTCATTCCGAACGAGGCGAGGATGGATAAAGGTGATAATGACGGCCAGATGATATCCGGGGAACAGGAGGGCCTAGACATTTCCGATATTCGTCCCACAGGTGAGGAAAACCCCCGAAAAAGCCCCACCTACGAATTGAACCCGGGACCGTTGCGTGACAGAGTGAACGCATTCCCTACGCTACAGCGGGGGACAGAAAACTATTATATACAAAGACTCATAGCTCTTAAATTAAACAGTGTTTAACTAATTAAGGACACAACATGAATTATGAAATTGTCACTGTCGTCTTAATATAGAATATCTAAGTGTTAAGTATATTGTAAACATATATTCTTTTTAAAATCATAAATAATTAAGTGCCAGTATGGTACTTTATGAGATTGTGTGTGGGGGACGGAAAAATGTCTGTCCGTCTGTCTGTCTGTCTGTCCGTCCGTGTGTCTTTACGCGCCATAACTCAAATACGCTTTATCGGATTTTCATGAAACTTGGTATACGCATGTATACTGTCCATATGAGAAACCCTATTGTTATTGAACCAAATCGGTCCAGCGGTACCGGCGTCAAACCCAATTTAGTGTTTTTATTTTAAAACGCCATAACTCAAATACGCTTTATTGGATTTTCATGAAACTTGGTATACACATTTATAATGTCCATGGAAAGACGTCTGTTGAAACTGGACCAAATCAGTTGGCTGGTACCGGAATAATGCCCAATTTAGTGCATTTTTATGGTATTATATAACAAAAGGCCCTTAACTCAAATATGCTTTATCGGATTTTCATGAAACTTGGTATAAGCATTTATAACGTCCATGGAAAGAAGCCTATTAATTTTGGAGCTAATAGGTTGACCGGTAGCAGAGTAACAACTAATTAAAGGACACATGTTTTTTTAATTTCTGTCTACCGGTATAATTTGACAGTTAACACTATTCCTTCACATAAGCTTATCAAACAACACCATCAAACTGACTGAGTTGGCCAAATGGTAACGTATTGATCTCGTATTCTGGAGGTCCCCGGATCAAATCCCGGAGCCGGCCGATTTGACATGGATTTTTTAATTTTATTTTTATGTGAGTGCGCGATTGTCAAAGTATCACAAATCTGTAGTTCTGCTGACACTGGTCGATTTTAATCTGTTTAGAAAAAACTTATTTTCTGCATATGATAATTGCAATTATAATTGATTCAACAAAAACATACTGGCACTTTGTTATATCAGTTTACCTGATTTTATTAATCTATTAGATTTATGTAAACAACTAAAAATAACTGCAGTAAAGAATACATTCAATAACATTACTGAGCTTCAGACGAATTAAAATAATTTAATATTGTCTAATCAGTTAAAATATAATTGAATAAATAATAACCCAGCAACTAGAATAACAATAATAATCTTTTACATCTCATTCTTTAAATACCGGTACTAATATGAATTTCATTAAATTCAAATACAGTTTACACATTATTCTTTGTTCCATTAAGACGCCACCCGAATGTGCAATTTTTCGTGTCGGGAATGAAATTAAAAAAAAAAATCATAAACATTTTTATCAGGTAAACATATTATAATAAAAACTATTATAATTTAATACAAAATTTTAAAAATGTATCTGTATGAACAGCAACAATAAATAAATCATTGTATGGCAAACCACAGCACTTAACATATAAGTGATGGCTTACTGTGTATTACGTATATTTTGTATACTATTGCAATTCAACAAAAATCGAGTGCGTGGAACACCACGCGACAGAAGTGAAACTTTTTTGGCAATGTTGAGAGCGAAATAGAGGAATACATATAATTATATCGAACGGAAGAAGGAAATCATATGAATAAAACATAAAATAAGAAATTCACTTTTTCGGCATTTTAAATCGAGTACGTATAAACAATAACATAGTTGTGATATACTAATGCCCAAACTGTCACTGGTCGTAGCCACTGTGTTTGTTTACATGAACGGGACGCTTTGGTTAAGTTTCCGAGAACGTTAGTGACGTGTAAACGATGCTCACGCAACGAGTAGAGCCATCTATAATGGTGAAGGGCTCACCACGCCACTAGCTCGAAGCAGTAATAGCCCCACTCAATGCCTGACACCTTTCCCCGCGCGCTCCCGTGGCCCCACTTTTTCGATAACAACTCTATGCTTGCTACTTACCCCACTACTTTCATGACGATTTTGTTCGTAACGCTACAGCGTAACGCAACTTTGGGTTAGCTCTCAATTTACTCCTAGCGCGCCTAAAGAAGTTTCATTTCAAAACTGTAAATACAATTAGAAATAACTTCTAGTTAATATATCATAGGACTACAAAGTATCAAACTTCTGGAACTATAATTAATGTTCAGTGATATATACGGTAGGCAGTACATTTAACACTTCACATAAATGACTAGCCTAAATTATATTTTCCTTTAAACTTGTAACGAATGTTTCATGGTTCTTATTTTACCTTTTTCTTTATACCTCAATGCATTAGAACAGTGTTTCTGAACCTTTTTGAAACCGAGGACCTCTAAAATGTCTAAAAAAAAATACGGACCCCTAATTTTACATCCCATTTTTAAAAGAAGGCCTATACTCTTAATATTAGGGGTAGGCCTATTAAGTATAGGTCATTATAACGAAATATGTGAAAAAAATTTACTTCTTTACTTTCCACTTGCTTTATGATATTTTTTAAATATGTCTGAGGACCATCTGCACCATCTTCGCGGACCATAGGTTGAGAAACGCTGCATTAGAACATATCCGGTGAATTCCATGCACTCGTATAAAGGATTTGCATTGGACGTCAGGCTCTACTTTGCAGTTATACAGTATTACATCATCACTATGAGTGCACAAGAGCTATACGTCATGTGAGTGCCACTCGGCTCGGCAAGGTTATGAAAACTTTAATAAGTATAATCGGTTTTATGTCACTCTTAATCGTAAATATTAGGTTTGTTCGCAAAGCAAATCCGTGACCGCTTGAGAATTTGTTGTACTGCGCATGTCCAGTCTGTAACTTGCCCGTTATTTGCACTTTGCGAACGGTTACAAGAATTTGGAATCGATAGTTTCTGCGTTTAATCGATATGATATGCAAATAAAATATATATTTCCCTTTGACATGTTATAAATGCAATATACATCGACAATATAATCTATATTTTGGGAAACTTTTAATTATCTTCCATTATTCATACATATAAGTAGCCTATGTTTATAAATCTGGCTCAATGTTATAGGAGGGAGGAGTCAGGCGCGTGAAAATAGGTTACTGCGCATGTCTCTGATAACAATTCATGCTAGAGCCTGCAAACTTTTCTTATAGTACAGAAACTGTCCGTGAGAGCTTTGCGAACAGAAGATTGAAATCAGAATCACGGATTCTCGCTTTGCGAACGCGTGTGGAGAAAGAGCGCATGCGCGAACGATATGTTCCTGGTTTCTGACTGCTTTGCGAACAAACCTATTGTTTAACCAACTCTCTCAGTCTACGTAAAGTTACATAATTGTGACGTGCTAGGTTGTAAAAATGCTGCTAGCTCGTTAAGGGTAAGAAATGGTACAAGCCTATATGAAACTTATTGAGGACATCATTGTCAGTATCGTTCTCTTCACTTTCCTAAAAATTAATAATTATTCATTTCCTTCATTTTAACCACTACAAATACTATTATTCCTACTACTCCTATTATCGTGTACCTATTAATCATTTACAATTCAAAGTAACATAAATTACTATTTCAGCTTTGACAATTCACTCCATCAAGTGAACCGTGAATAAGGTTCATAAGCCTAGTGTGCAGAGATTTGCATATTGTTCCGCGCGGGCAAGTTTCTCTATCAGTAAAGATGTCGCGCAGAGTTATTTTCCGGCAAGACTAGCGTCACTGATCTTGTCTCACTGATCTTGTCTAGCTTAGGGGGTGTTTCCCGTAAGCTGGGAGCATTCTGTTCCTGCCTTCAGCTCAGAGATGAGATCCTGATCGTCTGCCGTTATTGCGAAGGTTGAACGACCGACCTGGTCATCTGGTTGTTGAGCACTCAGCATGTTGAGTTACTAAGTAATTTTGTTCTGTGGGCAGTTGCCGAAGAGATTTGGTTTTCAGGCGAGCTATATGTATATATTGTTCTATTTCTTGTTTTTGGTCAGTAAATTTAAATTCAGTGCTCACCTGTTTTCGGATATCAAAATTCTGTTCTGGTTTCGTGTTTTGTTTTTTAATATTCTTTCGGGGGATTTGGAATTCTGGTTTTGGCTTTTGGTAATTCTGTCCGCTGTTTGGGGTTTATCAGTATATTTTCTTGGGAGGGTTAAAATTCAGTCAAATGCAGTTCAGGGTTGGTTGCAACTATTCTGCTCGCGGATAATCTTGGGAATTTCCGTCTTTTTTTTCGCAATGTAAAGATCTGTACATTAGGCCTACGATTTTTGGAGCCCTAGTTAATAATATAATGTTGAAACTTACAGTTTATTCTGGTAATTTCTTTTAATGAAAGTTTTGTATATATGGTACACATTCTATTTATACAATAAATATTTTGAAAACGGAAATTACATTTATCGTGCAGACCTTTCTCTCCTCCGTCATGTGTGATACCAGGCTTATAAAGACATTTTTCTATTTTTACGCCTTATAATAATTACAAACTCAGTCGTACTTAACTAAATTTTGAAAACTTGGAGAATCCTAACGATCGATGGACCTGGGGTGCTGTGCGTCTTGCGAAGGGGCGGCGCACAAGTAGATGGTTTAAATGATGTTCACACACAAAATAATTTTAAGCCAAAACAACAGTTTCATTTAAAACTACTTAAGGCCCTATTTGTTCCCATTCCGTAACTCCTTACCAAAGCGAAAGATATTAGTGCGTTATCTCCTCTTCTATAACTTCAAGAGAGAAATAAATTTATTTATAAGTAGAACACGATTCATTATTTCCCACAAATGTTTCTGGTAGTTCTATTTTCATGCAATGATTTGCTTCCAGACAAATTGAGGCAGAATTCCGCCACAATACGAAGTTACCAAACAGTTTTTTTCTACTACTATTCTATGCACAAGGGATATGAGATAATTTTATTTTTAAAATTTACGATTCAAAATAACATAAAACGTCGCATGACGTCTGACCGCTATAAAAACTTCTTAGGCTCACAGGAATAAAAAAACTAGCTTTCGCTCTTTTGTTAAATTTGTGATCGCCTTTAAGTTCTATATAACGAGCTTACATCGTAAATAACTATTGTATAACTTACTGGGTGATCACATTTCCAAAAACTGATATTTTAAGATCATGTAATGGTATACAAATGTGTGAAAGCCCATCTCCATGGAACCAGTGTGTTATTTCTTTCCTCTTCTGTGCATAGGGTTATAATTATCAAGTGGTTAGCTTATGGAGATGTAATTCATATTGCTTAATCACTGGAGCTTCGCATGCAGCTTAACTTTTCCTCTTTAATAATTTATCAGCTCATTTAGTCTCTAATAAATGAAAACTCGACATGTAATTTCAGAGTGGAAGACTATACTGCAGTGGTACGAGTAGAAAAAGTAAAAAGTAAAGTAATAATAATAATACTACTGCAATCCGCCTTATACTTTAATCAATACATACTATGTACTTATAACACTCACGGAGACATTGGATCGGTGTTGCAGGTAGCACACATATGCCATTACTGTTCATGGGTTCATTAATAAGAGAGCGTTTCTGTTTTGTAATTGGTACATGTTCTGTGCCAATTTACATTGCATTCAGACTGTTTTGCATGCATGTGCAATACATGTTAACACCACCACATCACAAGTGCTCCCCTAACCCTAGCGACACTAAGGTAGGGGGGCAGAAATCCCCAGTCATACCAATTCTAACATACCAGTACGGGAAGAAGTAGCACAGAAAGTCAAGAACACAGTAAAATTGCAAAGAGTCCAAAGGCTGATAAACATAAAGATATGAAAAGTATCGAACCATTTCATATGACGCTTCCTGAGTCATAGCAGGGGTATAAGCCATAGCAATCATCATAAATGGAAAAGCAGCCCTCTACAAGAGGATAAAAGAAAAAGACTATGACGCACCACTGGAATTGAGCAAATGGAATCATCCAGCTAATAAAGTTAAGTTTATGGAAGCTGAAAATATAGCAACCTACTTTGAAGTCTACACTGACGGAAGTAAAATAGAAAGCAAAGTTGGAGCAGGAGCTGCAATTTTCAAGGTTCGAAATTTAACAAAATCCCTAAAATTTAAGTTGCAACAGAATTGTTCAAACAATCATGCCGAACAGATCGCAATCCTACAGGCTCTGAAAGAAATCCTAAACCTGAATGTGGTGGAGGAAGAGAAATTAGTGACAGTCTATACTGACAGTCAAGTATCCCTGGCACTCCTCAATAACAACAGGAAACACCATTCCATAGTCACAGAAATACATGAAATTATATCAGAACTAAATAAGCAAAACTGGAAAATTTTCTTCAATTGGGTGAAAGCACATATCGGAGTTCCAGGAAATGAGCTAGCAGACAAACTGGCAAAACAAGCAGCAGAGGAAATGGAAATAGAAACAGTTTATAACAGGACACCAAAATGAAATCTCGAAGGAGAAATAAAAGTAAGGGGGCTATAGGGCTGGCAAAGCAGATGCGACACCACAACAAAAGGAATGACTTCCAAGAACTCGGAATAATTATTAATTTTTACACGAAATGGGACACGTGACAATTTGCGCAATGCGATGTTAGATTGTTTCATTTACAGTCAAACAGTCGCGAAGCTCGATAGTAACAATTGCTACCGAGCGATTGAATGAAATCTCGAAGGAGAAATAAAAGTAAGGGGGCTATAGGACTGGCAAAGCAGATGCGACACCACAACAAAAAGAATGACTTCCAAGAACTCGGAATAATTATTAATTTTTACACGAAATGGGACACGTGACAATTTGCGCAATGCGATGTTAGATTGTGTCATTTACAGTCAAACAGTCGCAAAGCTCGATAGTAACAATTGCTACCGAGCGATTGCAGCGCCGTTAGCTAGTAACACGAAACTAGAATGCAAATGTATTGTATAACGCCATATACATAATTTCTTCATCAATACTTTTTATTAACTAGGTCGACATAAAGAATATAGAGTCTACGACGAAGGGGTTATGTGAACTGCAATCGCAGAATGTCTTCCATCATTCAATTCTGTAGATTTTCAAAGAATCCTGAGAATTTTGTTTACTGTAGACCTACATTAATTATTATTTACGTGCCAATGCCACAGGATTCCGTAGTGACTGTTGTGAAGCAATATACAATTTTTCTGTTAAGGTAGAAACGAATACCGCTATATCTGAAAAAATATACTAACTCTTATTTGAACTTCAGACATAGACAATATTTATACTTTCAGATAAGCTATACTTGTGTTAGGCTATATGCATGCGGGTATCTTGTTTGCATTTTAATGTAAACGTAAAAATATTAGTCTATGTGTCATACATATTTATTTATTTATGGTTACATTACATATTGATATTTATTACACACTTAAAACTTGTTGAAATTTTAAGAAAATTGACTTTTCCGAAAGTCTGAAAATTAACAAATCGACGCATAGGGGCTGCAATATACGAGGGAGAATCAAATGAACACCGCAATTAATTTTTTTACACTATTTTGCTGCAGGAAGAATGATTGCTTGTATATTATTTTTCCACATACTCCCCTCCCAGTTCAATGCACTTACGCCATCTGATAGGAAGTGCTTCCATACCGCGTGAGAAAACTTATTTTAGTTGACACTGTAGCTACTCGTGCACTGCCGATTGGACGGTCTTCATCAGCCCTGATCTAATGCCACCAAAGTTCTCCTTTAATGGACCAAAGATGTGGAAGTCTGATGGTGCCAAAGCGAAGGGGATTGCTGAGAGCAGGTATTTTGCTTCAACATGATAACGCCAGTTTTCATTCTGCTCTTGCAACGATGAAAACCATCGACGAAATTCGCTTCAATGTTACAATAAATAAATAAATAAATAAATAAATAGAAAATAAAAAAATAAAAAACACAACTCTGTTTAAAAATATGTTTACATTTAAGTTAGTTAATTGTAAATATATATCAAATTAAAGACAAAATTGTAAAATTGGAATAAATGCTTGACACTTGTCATTTTATTTACAATATCTGGATTCTCTAGAATAAGAATAAGTTACATTTAAACCAGGTATTTGCACTGTAATTGTCCTGCAAAACGAACATGTGATTCTCGTATTTTGTCAACGCTTGAAGGAGATACATTTTGATCGGTTTTTAGGTTATTAATTAGATAGCAATGCAAGCTTCTAAAGCTGTTCGATTTTCAAAATTTTGAAATCAGAGTGTAATTTTTAAAAATATAAAATCAGTGTATTTTGCATTCATTTGTGTTATGTTATGTAATACCGCAGTCTTATATCTACACACGGAAATAAGTTTATTATTATTATTATTATTATTATTAATTCAGATCCTGAATCATACATAGACAATTGGACATTTACTTACCGTGACTCATCCTCTCTATTAAATAGTATTAGTGTTAGCCCATAATGTCCCCGAGGGGCACGGGCCTCTCTCCTGGGAGAGGTGGCAATCCCGGTTAGCCATTCCGGGAAGGATCTTCCTATTAATACTTATGCCTATAGTCTATCATTTATGGTCCGATATGTAGTCTATACACTGTGGCTCTAGGTCTTCGCTTTTCGGTCGTGCACTGCTTTCCTGCTCCTTGTTATTTACTGTCCTCATCCTGTGTTGTTGTTTTGGATTGCTGTCTTGACTAGAAGTTGCCATCTTCCTCTGTCTTTAGCTGTGGTGGTCCATCTGTTGCCGAAAGTTGCCCTTAGTTCATCTGACCATCGTGTCCTCTGTCTTCCTACTTTCCGTCTTCCCGTCCTTGGTTCCCATGAAGTTATTCTGTGAGTCCAGCGAGCAGGGTCTTGTCTCATTATGTGTTCGGCCCATCTCCATTTTAGGTACCTGCTTTCGTTACCTGCATCTGTTATTTGTGTTCTTCGTCGTATTACATCGTTCCTTAGGGCTGCCGCACATTGAGCGTTTTGTGGTCGCCACCGGTGGCGACCACAAGCAGCGGGAAGGCTTTTACATGGAGTTTAAATGGAGTAGCCGCACACACGACCACTGCTAACGCCAACGTCAGCCACAAGCTGGGGGAAAAACTCGTCTCGCTGCTTGTGGCCGCTGCAAAACGTCGAGTCTAGGCGCACATTGGGCGTTAGTGGTCGCGTCTAATCCCCCTCTGGCGTTCTACACTGGCATAGAGCTCCCTCCTGAAGAACTAATCTATTGCGTGCCCTAATGACTAGGGCAAGGCATAAAAAATAGAAAATATATATATAAAAAATACATTCATGACCTAAAATATTTAAAAATTAATAAGTTATCCCTCATTACTGATAACTAGCTTTCTGGAAGTAATGTGTTGAGAGCAATTTAATAAAAGAGAAGGCATTATATTTAATTTACAATAAAATCACTCTTTTTTTTCTAATAAAGTAACTAATTGATACTGGGATGCAGGGATCTGTGAAATTTAAAATTAATACAGAAAATCTGAATGGACGGAGATTTTCAAGTGAAAATGATTTTCTTTTGCCTGAAAGTAATGATTTGTATTTTTCTACTGGTTCGTCTGAAATAATTGAAGAAACAGAAACAGCACGAAAGGAAACTAAGTAACAAGAAAATACAAAATGAAAGAAGCATTAATAAAATAAGGAAAGTATAAATGAAGGAAAGAACTAAGTAACAGGTCCTATGTTACTTCGTATGGTATCCTACTTTAAACATGTTTTTTTTATATTTATTATAGGTCTATTGTCTTTATAGTTTGTTACGCTGCTGTGAACATTGTTAACGATTATATTTTTTATTTTGTTTTTGTTATGGACTTATTTATTTATTTACCTATTCAATGTTACCTCCAGAGATTAGCACATTTAGACAATGCGAAATACACTAATATATTCATTATTTCTTTATACAATGCATATAGGCCTAATATATTGCATCAATTGTTACTAACATGGAGTAAAAATAATTCATTTCTATATTATTTACAATAAATTCATTAACTAAATAAAACATCATAGAAATAAAAATTTACAAAGTCTTGCTTAACACATTTCAAAATTATAATTACATAAATATTTAAATAATAGCCTATATATGTTGGTCCTGAAACACCGAAAGTGCAGGAGCTCGTGCTCGGGGGCGGTTCCATTGTTACAATTATACAGGCCTATGTCTTACAGTAGAAGTGTGATGTTGAACTAAACTTATGTTAAAGCTAAGAAGTAGACAAAATATAATAAAAAGGTAATAGAAGAGAATGGAAAAGGCTGAGAACCATGGGATGATTCAAGTAATATAGTCTAAGTAATAATAATTATAATTAATATGGTGGTAATACCAGAAAGAGAATATTTAAAATATAAGAAAATTAAAGTTTGTATTTTTTTAATTTTAGATTTAAAGACTCCATAACTACATTAGATTAAACCTGGATGTAATGTGATTTTAGAATTATGCACACGAGGACCGAAAATAGAGCTATGTGACAGACCAGCAGAAGTGAAACATTTTGGTTCTACTAAATTACTAGTTTTATTCCGTCCCGTGCAATGTTCATGTGGAACAGCTAGAATTTTGTCTTATTTTTATGGTAGAATAACAAAAAAGTAGGTCTATCTATAAATTTGGTTAATGTTAAATACATTAAACTCTGAATAGATTAGTTCAGCTGGTTAGTCCTGCCGCTTTTTAAAGTAAATTTTGATTATATGTTCTAGTAACCAAGTTAATGGAGTAGGAAAAGTTTTAGAAATGCTACCCCATGCAACAATGTCATACTGAGTAATGGATTCGACTAAGGCTAAATAAAATATGGCCATACAGTTACGGAGATTTACAAATTGAGATATTGCTTTTTGTATTTTATTACATACATGAAATGTGTTTATCCCATTTCAAATGTTGATCAGTAATAATCCACAAAAATTTTAATTCTGCAGACAATTTAAGAGAAGGGCATTCACAAACCGTAAGGTCTTCATAATCAGAGTTATGAAGCATTCATTTAAATATTGGAGTGGATTTAATTGTTTTAATCCAGAACTGTTACAGAGAAAGCCGTTCTGGGTAGAAGTGGCGACCACTCGTGGTCGTGTAAGCTTCTAGTGGCGACCACCGGCGGCGGCGTTTGTGGCGGCGTTTGTGGTTGACACGACCACAAGTGGTCGCCACCGGTGGCGACCACAAAACGCCCAATGTGCGGCAGCCCTCTGTCTCTCCATGTGATGCCCAGGATTTTCCTTTCCATTCTATTTTGGCACGTTTGGATTGCTTTTCAATCTTTTTTAGTTGTGCTCCAGGTTTGTGAGCCATATATCAGCGTGGGTAGTCTCTATTAAATAGCGAATAGTTGGCATTTGCCTTTTCGTCTGGGAAAACTATGAAAGAACCCATGTAAAATTGGTGAATTACGGGATTGTGTGTTGGAACCTCACAAATGCGAGTCCAAGCATTATTATTATTATTATTATTATTATTATTATTATTATTATTATTATTATAGAATAAAGACTTGACATAGTCTCTGTTCTACACAGATTTACATTCAGAACACTAGGTTCGTGTTATTCAGAATGAAGCTGCACTGTACTCTTCACTTTAATGCAGACGTAAATGTAACGTCGTTCAGAGTTCTCAAGCTTTTATCGTCAGCCTCCCCCTAACCTGCCATCACCTCACACGTGTATGCAGATTCATGCATCGTGGAGATTGAATAGTCTCTAGGCACAGTTCATTATACAAGGCACATTCATGAATAACTCAACCTCAACTGCCTATACCTTTGTTATCTCATATTGAATGGGAAATAGAAACATGAAGGCCTGATATATACGAATTAATTAAAATAACGTGTATTGTAATTACAACATTCATAACAATTCATGTAGCTAGTACTGATATAACTTAAATAATATTAAAGCTAAACACAAGAATTCTTTCACCACCGTGTCAGCCGGGCCGCACCCATTCGTACCGAGTGTACAATGTTACCAACATGACAAACATGACTTCCTGGAGACTGAGCTTAGCAGGTGGCACTTTGGTCTATGAAATTCCGATGTGTTATTTCGTATGGGAAAATACCATGGTAAATGCAGTATGAGGAACAAAATGGATGTTAGGAGTTCACTTAGGAAACTATTAGAAACAAAGGCATTAGACTTCTTAATATTACGAAATTTTTACGAAAGATGTGAAAAGAAACAAGGAAAATAGTGGCAGCGAGATTCTAGGTGAGTGGCATGAAGTGTCAGGTTAGGTTAGTAACAGTTATATTATATTAGCTTAGCGGTAGCACCTAGAATCTAGTTGAGTGGCAAGTAGTGTCAGTGATAAGTTAGGTTAGGTTAATCTACACCAGGGGAAGACAGAAGCTTGCTCTGTGACGTCACTGCCTACTGCTCTACTGCTCGCGTTATATCTCTGCGAGGAGCATGTGAAATGTAGGCATCAGTGAACAGGGGGGAAGAGAGGGGCATTGGTATTGCGGGCAGCGGGAATTTAGGGGGTTAGAACTTACGTAATACGTGTTTCCGAGTTAATGAAACATCAACCGATTTTTTTGATAGTTTATCGGTTAATTACAGCGCAGCAGTTTAACATATTATAAATAATTCTATTTTTCTAATCTGTGAGAACAATTGCCTTTCCACAAAATCTATGCTCTTTGACAAAAATAGACAATAGGCTACTATCATTTGAATTAACATAATTCACTACAGTAAAAATGATAAAAAAAATGAACTGAATTAATTACCATACAAGCTCGTCTGCACCTTAGATGATACAAGATTACAGTAACAATTTTCTGACTTTCCTGCCTATTTTTCTTTAACAAGTGTATCAATGTTGGGACGTAATGTTTGAGCAATATTTAATCGAAGACTACATTTAGGTTGTGATTTAACAATGTACTTCTTGATTTGAGCTTTGCACATTTCATTAGTGAAAAAAATTGTTCGGCCACATATGTCGATCCAAAATTACATAATATTCGTGCGGCAAGTCTCGGGAATCTGGTTTCAGAGAAATTTCTGTAAAAGTTACCCAAGACCACTTTACGTTCGTATTTGTTCTTTAACAGATCGTCGCATTGTAAGTTTAGCAGTTCCAATTGATACCGACAAGGAACGTCTTTGACATTAACTGAATATGGGGTAGCAAAAAGTTTAAACATTGGAGAAAGGTTTTCCACATCCTGAAACCTCGATTCGAACTGAAGAAGAATGTTTTGCAGAACTAACACATGTTCTGCAGAGGGAACACTATCAGGATCGCGTACTTGCAATAACTTTGAAAAATGCTCCGTATTTCCAACCAGAAGTTGTTCTACCCACAGAGCTAAAGTGAATAGGTCCTCTAGTACCTAGCTCTAGCGTACTCTAAACACCCCTACTACCGTGCGCTCTTGCTGACGTCACACACAAGGGATCCGCATGCTCTTGCTCCACAAACGTCATCACAAGACGTAGTTGACTTCCCCTGATCTACACCCTTACAATGTTGACGGGGTAATAATCGAGGATCTCTGATGCTTTAAAGAGGCTCATATATTGCAAAATTGTTATTTAAATGTTTTTCTTTTGATTTTTAAATGATGGCATATGTCTATAGCTAAACATTAATATAATTAATGGTTAATTGATATATGTTCGCCTTATTACCTCAATCTTTATACTGATGATGAAATACTGTATTGACTACTCAACGGCCTGGGATTACTATGAGCATTTGTGAGTTTCACAAACAAGAAACTTCTAAGTTCCGTCAGACACTGAAGAGGCTTTATATGAATGAAGTAAACCAGTAAACTAGTGCATTTTATATTTTATTATATAATTGCAATTTCTCAATTATTTACTACTTGTTACTAGAATGAAATCATTTACATATGCGATCTTTCTTGCAAATAGCCATTCTTTAAAAAAGTGAAGTGCCCTAAATACATCATTGTATAGTGATTTCTTACATAACCTGTGCAATTGCTGATTGGTGACTTATATACATAACGAGTGGTTACGCAGCATGGTTGAATAGTTTGTCAACAAATTTATATTTTTAATGGCCTTCAATAGATATTGAGTGATCACTACTGTATTGACAGTTGTATCATTGGTATTTAATCTTACATGTGAACACTTCACACATAGGCCTATTTTATATATTAAACTCGAGAAATTCTTACATGTATATTTCAAATTAATCCCAAGTGGTTGAGTCTTTCATCCTAAGTATAAAACCTGAGGGAATAAGGAGAATATTTATCAATTAATCATAATTGACCCTGAAAGGTAAACACGACGTTTATCAATATATTATTAGTGGTGTATTTAGAGGCAGATTTGAACTGCAAATGCATGCTGAAACTTCAGACACGTTTTTCCAAAGTTTCATTTTTCAATACGAAAACTAAATCTCAAGAACCATTTGTCTCATTGTAATACAATTTTGCACTGTTGTGGACCACAATGGTTCATATTTAACGTAAAATTACCAACTTCAAGACAAAAATATATCTAAAAATCAAATGAAAATCGCAGTGCATATTAAAAAATATATTAATTTAATATCGAAGCAAGATATTATACTCACTAAGATCGATGTGGTTTCAGATTTAAGCCAAGAAAATTAGAATTGACAATTAAATGAATTGCTAGATGTTTTTAAATAATGTATTCAGCAGGAAATAATTAAAACACTGTACTTATTAAGGCCCATGTTACACGGACCGAAAATCGCGGCCGATTGTCAGCGTCCAAACGTGTATCCATTAGGTCAATGGGTAGGTAATGTTATAAATTATACGGACCGAATGAACCGCGCCTTCAGACGCGTAAAACCTAGAGTACGAGCCGAATTTCGGTCGCTGAATTTCAGCGACTGAAACGCGTGATGCATGTTACACGGGCAGAACGTTGACCGAAATAACGCAAGCTGGAATTCTTACGAGGGCATTACAAAATGGATGAGATAGAAGTAGGTTGTGCTCTTGCAAGGCAATTATTTAATTGCCTTGAAGTGATTTATCCTGAATGGGAGAAAAATTTTTGGGTGATCCACCAATTGTTATCAAATCGTTTGATAACTGGACAGTTCCACATCATGTTCTGAGACCACAGGAAACAGGCCTACCCTGACAATTTTTTCCAGTATTACCGAATGTCAGTTGGTTCTTTTGACGAACTCTTGACTTTAGTTGCTTGCAAATTAACTAAGATGGATACGAATTTGGGAAGAAACATAGAAGGTGCTGAAAAACTTGACATCATCTTGAAGTCACTCATTAATCACTTACCACTATTACTGTTTTAATCATTAATTACAACAATACCTCTCTCTGCACCTCTATTATTGTTCTTTGTACTTCCCTAGTTACGGTAATTCCGGGTGAGACGGCCATGCGTGAGAGATGACCAATCGCTCTGATTTCAAGGCCGATAAACGTATTTGAATGTAACTTTGTAGACTGCAAGCCTTTGGTAGAGTCTATTGTTGAATACCTACGCTGTTTATACTTTACAAATCCGCGATTGATTTAATATTATGTTTTCTAACGGGTCATTTATTTGTGTATGCTGAATGAAATAAGCAGAAGTCCGATATTGTCACTCACCAGGTGAGCGAACCTTATTTTATATTTCACTTGTATTGCGTGTTCTGTTCTACTGACTACTGAGTATGGATATCTCATCTTTACAAATGGGAGATGTGGCCCTCTTTTTTCCGGGAGAGTTAGCCAGCACCTTAAGAGCCGTATTTTCAAAATCTTATGATTTTTTCTAACACGAATTGATTTTTCACTGGGACAAATTTCCATCAAACGGGAAGCCCAAGGCTTCGATTCTCAATCACTTCTTTATTTTTATTGCTCGGGAAATGAAATAAACGAACATATTAATATGTATAATTTAATGAAACAAACGTTAGTCACAGTAGAAGTCTGATGTCCTCATGTTTGATTTACACTCTATTGATTGATTCACAAATGTTCGTTTTTGGCATGTTGTTTGGCATGTTTTAACGATTTCTTAAACGCTTACGTAAATATAAATGTTCATAATGGTCAGTTAAGTCACTCTTCGGTTATAAAAAACACATATATTTAACAAAAATGTTACTTTCGTGTTCATTTACGTCATAATTATTTCAAGGAGGAAAATTAGCATAAAAACTTTGGATACTATAAAAATAGGTTAATATCGGTCTAATAGAATGTGATCATCATAATGTCGTCACCAATGTAATGTGTTTAATACAGCCTATTAAACAACCTATATTTCCTATTTCTCTTCTGATTTATTTTTCTTCTACTGAGTCTACTATTAGTAGACCTGGGATTTTAGGCTCTAAAAAACTTGGCTTTAGGCACCTAAAATAGGCTTTTAAAACAAGCAAATAGACTTTTAAACGAGAAAATAGGCTTCAAAAATGTGTAAACAGACAAAATAGACTTCACAATTTTACAACATACACTTAAACTGTAACGTGATCTTTTTATTACTGTTAGGAACGTGGTATATCTTCACAATTTTACAACATACACTTAAACTGTAACGTGATCTTTTTATTACTGTTAGGAACGTGGTATATCTATTCTTAACAGAAATAACTGAACAATTAAGACAGAATTAAAAAGACATTTATCAAAAGCAGTTATGGGTCATTAGAGAAATTAGATCATTGCAGAAATTGAAGAGCCTTGGATTTCAATAACGGCCAGGTCATGGCCTTCTTACTGTTGCTCCTTGTTCTTTGGAGCTAATCCTCCCCCTCCCCCGTCAATCAGTATTCCTTTGGCAACAATTATTGTTTGGGAAAATCAAGTTTCTGTGAAAAATCGACCCTTTGCTGTTCTGTTCTTCATTCAAGGATGTCCATGAATGTAAAATTACAGCAGTTTAATTTCATTTTAAATGTACAAAATAGGCATTTTAGGCACTAAAATAGTAAAATAGGCTCTAAAGGCGCAAATAGGCATTTAGGGCATTATAAAACTTTATAAATGTAAGTGATCTATCATGAAACATCAACATATTAAAAAAAATCATGTTATTTCATAAGGAACAAAATAGGCATTTGCCTTAAAATCCCAGGTCTAACTATTAGCTGCTCCCTGCAGCTTCGCTCGTAATTTTATAGAAATAGTCCTTCCTCAGTACTCCAATCCTCAATCGTTACTTGTTATGAGAAGGTGTAACAATATTATAATGTTTCTCCATATAAACTTTGAACCCCTTATGGCCCCCTAGGGGCTGAATTATGGAAAATCCCTTTTTATTGAGTCTGTAGGGTATTACGAAATAAAACTACTGATCAAACTTCATATTCGTAGCTTCAGTGAAGTCATGTTATTTAATATCTTACACTTTACAATACGTATTTACTCTACCAACTAAGCTAAGAGCTTAACACGTATTTATAGTAGTTCCTAATTTTGAAAGGTGAAGTCAGAATGAAAAATTCAATGACTTCTGACTTCACCTTTCCATCTTAGCCTACTCACGGCCGGTGTGATAGAATTATCAGTTCCTAATTTAGATGTCACCGATCTTATAATTACTGCTGAAATCGATTTACTGTTTTTGCCCCTCAACCCCATTATTTTAAGGGTCTCCAAATTTACCCTCATACCTGGATATTTAGTGATGTTGGACATAAAATAGACCGCCATATTCATTTATTCATGTAAAAGCTCGGGCCTAGATTAGGTATTCATTTATTAAATATTACTGCTATGCCAAAAATATATTAGTAGGCTATATTTAAAAATGGATATTTATTCATCTCCATGTATGTATTTTAAATTTCAACAATTAATTAATGATGATGTCGTGACGTCAATTTTCTTATGTCAAAATATGATTACATTCGGTGAATTTACTAAAACTCCTTACCAGCAATTACGCCTAAAATTCTTTCCGCACAATCTTCACACACAATCAAAATAACCCTGTTCCGCGGATCCCCATTTGAGAAGCACTGTTTGGGAACATGCCGGCAACATCACAGTAGGCTTGACTACATAACCTTATGCTGGTCTTCCAAAGAGAGCTGATGCTTCAACGATATAAACTCATTTACGGTGTACATAATATTAATACTATTAAATATTAAAACCTAATATTAAAACCTAATATAGCCTTCCTAGGAAATATTCAGATTATTCCACGGAGATTTGCCATGGTGAATGCATCGCCATTGCTGTAACACTTTGATTTGTGTAAACATTTTTTTATTCCACTAACCTGGATTCAATCCAAGGTCCGTTTCCCGATTCCGCAGTGTGTACACTTGATAAAGCATAGTCTTTTAACACTGTCACTAACACGGGCACTAATATAAGGTAAAACCCGCACACCGAAACTCATCGCGTCTTAACAACGCCATTTGCTTTATAAACTGCAAGGTTAGAAGCGCCATCTCGATTAAATATACCTATCGAATAGTGTATGTCAACTGTTTCACAAACTTCCCCCCGTAGCCGGCAGCGCCACCCATGCAGCCTACAGTCAAGGTCACACGTACGGCATGGCCTACTGATACAGCTAAAAACCGGTTTTCATAGCAACCAAAGCTTCTTCTACCTACAACCCTCATAAACTTCTCTGTCTTAAAAACATGGGTAATACGTGTTGATACAGAATTGAGGCCGTGTTACAAGGAGTGCGTATTCTCAGCCTGATGCAAAGGTGTATTGAGCGAGGTAGCGTCCCGGGTTCAAACCCCGTGGCAGGCCAATTTGAATTTTGTTTTACGGTTTCCAAAGTTGGAAAGGCAAATGCCGAATTGGATATTTGCTTACCATGACTCATCTGTCATCATGTAGATGTAGATGTAGTTATCTCGTTCTGTAGATCCTGTGTTGAGTGGGACTCAAGGATATAGAACACGTCAGATTACAATATACAAGCAAGTAATAAATAATGATATATAATATACTACACTATAAACTTATTCAAACTGGAAATACTCATCCATATTGTAGAAGGTGTGAGTCATTAAACATTTCTTGAGAGATCCTTTGAAGGATTTGCTTTTTCTTTGAATACATAATAATACACCGGTATTTCATCCTGTATCATAACCATTAAAATTGAATATTACTTGAAATAAACACACACCAAAACACAGCAACAATAGAAACAAGATACAAGTAAACAGTTACATGGCTAATTGGTAAACATACAAAACCTGACTCGTGATGTAACCTCGATGTCCAAACGAGTTTAAATATAGCTAATTTCTTTTATGTGAAATGTTCGCTTTGACGGTTTTAAAGTCTGAATATGCAAACGATGACTGGCTTATAACTACCCTCTCAAATAAAATATTTTCCCTTACTATAAACTGTGTTAAATCCTGGTGTCGATATTCTCTTGTAGTGTAAAATAAAGTTGAAGAATACACACATATATAACCACCTCGTGTACAAAACTTAAACAATGTCCTTTGAGTCGTTTTCTTCACGTAAAGTGGAAGTAAAAGTAAGAGAAAGTCGTGAGAGATCACCAGTACATTTATATCAAAATATAAAATTGGATTACTTGTGATTTTTTGTTTTCAGGCTAAGCTGATGGCCCGGATTCTAATGATATGTCATCTTCTTATTGATACTACATAGACATTGCCATCTTGTAGAGAAATCCTAGTCATGGCCTCTAGATTATAGAAATACATTTTTATTATGTCATTTGTTGTCATTTTATGCAATTATATATTTTTAGGGCATTTATTTCAATTTTAGGTCATTATTTTGTAATTTTCGTGGCATTTGCTTCCTTATTTAGTCACTATCATGTATTTACATTGAGTGTATTAACTTTTTTCGTCGCTAGCGGTGCTGTCTTATTGTATTGTTCGTTTAATGCAAGTATTGTTCGTTTAATGCAAGGAGGAAAAATTCGGTGTTAAGTGTTGTTATGTCTCAGTCGGAAATTGTAATCAAAGAAACGCAAAAACTTTGTATTATATTACAGTACTATTATTATTAGATTGCCTTGGCACCAGAGTCTGCCACCTGCTCGGATTTGAGAGTGTAAACTACTGTTTACCCTCAATAAACAACAATATAATCCGGCAGACCACAAAAGGATATGCCGAAGTTTGACTCGCCAGTGCCTCAGTGCCAGTATAAATTTTTGTGAGAAAAGAACAATCACAACATTACAGTTTTTACAATTATGTACAAACTAGTCTATACCTTTGTGTGTACAATAATATTTTTTTTTATAAATAGAATATCAGTTTTTAGGTCATTTTTTATAATTATTAAGTCATTTTCTTTAAAATTTAGGGTCATTTTATAGGTCTTTTTCAAAAAATTTTAGTTCATCAGAATCCGGGCCCTGCTGATCACACACACCTACAAGTTTCTGAATATGGTATTTCTGTATTCACGAATCTCAAAATGTATACTTATGTTGAAAACTCGACTTCAAATTGCGGGGTTGAATAAAATACTTCCTCTGAATATATTGCCCATGATATTATTATTAGCCTATAGTTATTAAGTGTCAATATGGTACTTTGTGAGATAGTATGCTGGACTGTAAATATCTGTCCGTCCGTCCTATGCCTGCGCGATAACTCAAATATGCTTCATCGGATTTTCGTGAAATTTGGTATACTCATTTATAAAGTCCAAGGAAAAAAGCTTATTGATGTTGGACCAAATCGGTTAACCGGTACCGGAGTAACGGCTAATTAACGGTCAAATGTTCTTAAAATGGAAAATCATCACAATACTATAACAAAGCCTCGTTGCTAGCCGTAATAACGGCCTTCCAATTCAGTTATGACGTCACATACACTTGAGTCATGGCAGGCCGAATGCATGAGTCAGCCATTACATTATGTATTTTAATACAGAAATGTAGGAAATGCCTAACTAGTGTTGTGTTCCTGGCTGTACCATAGCATTAATAATGCCAACAGAGAGTCTGTCCAAGGGTCTAAAATTTCCCAAAAATTAATCCAAACGGTTTAAATGGATATCTTCAATTCAGAGAGAAAATGTTATACCCATACTTTAAGATGTTATGTACCATCTTCTTTCTGAGGTACACAACAGGACATTCCGCATGTTTCGCTCAGTGTTTGCAGGTAGTTATGGCATTAATGCAATTAAAGACACACTTAAGCCCAATGAACAAGTTACCTCTTCACTCTTGTACCTCTTGTATATATTGCACCTCTTGTATATTTATAAGTTATTTGTAATTGAAAATTTATGTATCACAATGCATGTCATGTTGTATATAGCCCCTTAAGGTGAGCTTTGCTCGTTGGGGTTTTCTTACAATAAATAAATAAATAAATAAATAAATCTTCTAGAGTTAACTAGAGAGTTTAATGAATGCTGCCCTAGAATAATAAAAAAAAGGAAAAATAATTCAAAATGCAAGTCAAGAGCACTAAAAAACTGGTATACTCCATATCTTAATATAATTAGAATTGTGCTTCAAACGTGTCATGATAAATGTAAACAAGACAGCAATTATAGAGACATATATAATAGACTAAACAGAATTTATAAAAATGAGATTAAATTGGCAAAGTGCAAGGCAAATGACAAATTTATTCTAAATTCTAATAATAGTTGTAAGGCTGCTTGGACTGTAATAAAACATGAAATTAATAGTTCAAAATCGAACTATGAAGACATACCAATAGCTCCTAATACGCTCAATGCTCACTTTACTGATCTAAACCCAACAGAGGAAGAAAATCATATAACACATCAAAACAACGTAGATCCCATAACTCTATTGTCAAGTTCATTACAAAAAACAAATCTCAATTTTACATGGGACTTAATTAGCGATGAAAACGTTATAAAAAAGGCAATAAATAAGTTATCCAACTCAAAAGCAGAAGACTTTTACGGCCTCTCAAATTTTGTCATTAAGTCTATTTCAAAAGAACTGCAGTTTCCCTTATACATTCTTACTAACAGAATATTAAATCAAGGAATCTTTCCTGAATGTTTAAAAATAACAGTGACCAGGCCAATTCATAAAAAAGGCGATAGACGAGATCCAAATAATTATCGTCCAATTTCCCTCATTCCGATACTGTCAAAGATAGTTGAAATTTGTTTACATACTCAACTATATTCCTTCTTTGAAAATAATAATTTGATCAGTGATGCACAATATGGATTTAGGTCCAAATTGTCAACAGTAAAAGCAGTCGAAGTCATTGTATCTGAAATCCATAATGGTTTTGAAAGTAAGATGTATTCTAGTGCAACCCTATTGGATCTGAGTAAAGCTTTTGATTCCATCTCACATGAAATATTAATTAAAAAGTTGGAGTTCTATGGAGTTGAAAGGAAGACACTTAATTTAATAATATCTTATCTAAATAATAGAGTGCAAATGGTAAAAGTTAATAATGATGCCTCAGATTTCCAACCAATTAAAAAAGGTGTGCCCCAAGGTTCCATACTAGGGCCTTTCCTATTCACGGTTTATATTAACGATCTACCAGCATATCTGCCTTGTAGGACAATATTATATGCAGATGATACTACTATTCTTAACACTCACAGATCCTTGGATGTTATAAAACAAAAAGATGCTTCTATGCTAGAAAAATCTGCTCTCTGGTTAGAGGCAAATCTGTTAAAACTGAATTCAAATAAAACCGAAAATATTATTTTTAACTTTAATGTTATAAAAGAAGAAAATAAATATGTTAAACTACTTGGAATACACATGGACCAAAAACTGATCTGGACAAAGCATATAGAAACTCTATGCAAAAAGCTGGCTCGAGTTACTTTTTTGCTCAATAGACTCAGAGACAATGTCAGTGAAAACTTAATGCTATTTTCGTACTTTGCCTTCTTTCATTCCCATTTGATATATGGCATACTGCTGTGGGGAAATGCAACTAATACCACACTAGTATTTAGGTGGCAGAAAAGAGCACTTAGATGCATTTTGGGATTAAACCCAACAGAGTCATGTAGAGAGCATTTTGCTAACCTGAATATAATGACTGTGCCAGGACTATATATTTTTAATTGTATAGTTTATGTAAAGGAAAACCTCTCAGCATTCTCCAATAGGACATCTGTTCATTCACATGACACTAGAAACAGTTACATGATTGATCTTCCCTATTCCAGACTATCCAAAACACATAATAGTCATCTTTATTTAAGCTTTCAGTTATTTAATAAACTCCCTAAGAGTTCACACTTAGTGACATTGATCAAATTTAAAACTGTTCTAGAATCCTGGATTAAGGGTAAAGCATTTTATTCACTTGAAGAGTTTAACAACTGTGATATGTCCAATTTATTATTCTGACTGGTATTATAACCTATAGAATAGCTCAATTTGTATCTGCATACCGTCTTAAATTCTCTTTTAAGATCTTTCACTATTGTATTACTCTGATGCAAATGTGTAGTGTTCCAATTAATGTATGTTATTTTTAAGTAGTGTGTGGACAGGTAATCAAAAGAATTTTCTGTGTTAAAGCAATCTATAGCAGGTGGCATGATGCTGTCCATTACAATTCCCTATGACTGTTACAGACATAATTGTAAATAATTTTAAATATAGCCTATTGTAAATACTGTGTTAAACAATGACGAAGCCAATTGTACCATGTATTAAACGGCAAATAAAGATTATCTTATCTTATCTTATCTTAAAGAGATCATTTATTAATGAGTGTATGGTAACAACAATTATACTGCGATCATCTTGCAGTATTAAGACAGAATTATGTCGATCTAGCCGGGATCGAATGCAGGAACGTGGAAATAGAAAACCAGTAGGATTACCTTTGCGAGTTCTCCTACATTACTGTAATAACTGTAATTTAATTAACACTTGAGAGATAGACAAGTTGGTTCTCATACAACGAAATATAATAAAATATGATAAAATAGCACAAGTGGAGGGAAAGAAAAGCTCAAAGTAATGTACTGTCTGACTGCAAGCTGAAGGCCGAGCTAGCGTTCCCCCACTACCTTACCATGCGCTTGCATTTACTGTCTATGTCTTTCCCCCACTATGCCACCAGCTCGGCCTTCAGCTCACAGTCAGACAGTAGTTAGTCAAGTAACAAGAGCAATAATAGCCTAATACTAATAGGGGGACCATGGGGTAGAACCGGGACCCTAAGGGATTATTTTTTAAATAAATAATCCGTTTAAACTATTCAAACCAAATTTTTTTTATGGCTAAATGGAACCATTCTTTACACTAGGATTTTTTTTAAATAGTCACTGTTGCACTGTAGCACTTAAATAAAATAAAAACAAAAGAATAGTAACATACGGTTTTACCCCGTACATTGGGGTAGAACCGGGTTCTGACGGGGGTTCTAGAAATAATAACTCCGTGGCGCTAACATCCCAAAAGGGACCCGACCGCTGCGTCATCTACCATAGGTAGACGGCAGGATTGGGGGGCATCTGGTCAGCATGCCGACACCCATGGCCGTTAATGGTGGTTTCCATGACTGGAGCCGCTACTTCCCTATCAAGTAGCTCCTCAATTTGAATCAGGAGGTTGAGTGCACCCCTACCAGACCTCCCTACCTCAGAAAAATCCGAGGAGGTACCGGGGATCGAACCCGGGCCAACGGATCTGTAGTCAGCGACGCTAACCACAAGAAATAATAATAATAATAATAATAATAATAATAATAATAATAATAGCAATAATTGCTTAAAATCGTAATTTTTTGCAACATTAATATTGTATAACTTTATTTTGCATTTTTATCCCGTAATTTTTCAATAAGAAATGAAAGCTAATTAATAATAATTATACTCTTTTATTAAATTCGAAAGATCAGTGCAGTGAGCTTTTCCATTTGGTTCTAGGCCTACGTAATTAGTCGAATAAATTGTAACAATCTACTGTAGTTATCTGCTTACAATCAGTGGCTAGGGGTATAACCGGGTACCCGATAGCACCCCGCCCGGTTTTACCCCAGTCACGCTATTTCACATTTAAAAGAAAAATACCTGACCTGGACTTCCCTCTTCCTAGATGAAACAGTAGGCTATCCTTCAAAAACAACTTCAAACATAACAAAAACACAATATGCGTTGGAACTCGAGAAAAAGTTTACCTGCTCGCACGAGGGTGGCACTGCCAATGGTTCATTGTGTCCTCGAAACGCTTCTTCACTAAACTGTAAATTTCAGGGGTATACAGCTAAGATTAGCATGTACCGGTTTCACCCCGGCACACGGTTCTACCCCATGATCCCCATAACAATAATAATAAAGAATGGTAACTGGAAGGCGGATGAGGCCTACTGGCAATAGAAACTAATTAAATGGGATTAACAATTTATAGCCTATATGATTACTTTAAACACTAGATTTGAGGATTCTACATAGGCTGAACCTGGATGTTATTTCATTTCAATTTTGAAAAGGCAAGGACCACAATAGACGAACAGAAGTGGAACATTTGGGTTCTACCGATTGAAGAGTTTTACTGCATCATGTGCTGTAATTCAGCTGGAATCGCTATTCCATTTGAATTTTTTTTTTTTTTAAATGTAGACGAATATTTATAATTTTGACTGATGTTAAATAAATTGAACTCGGAATAGATTAGGGTAATTCCGGGAGAGACGGCCATGCGGGGGAGACGACCAATCGCTCTGATTCCAAGGCCGATAAACATATTTGAACGTAACTTGGTAGGCGGGAAGCTTTTGGTACTAAGAGTCGATTGTTGATCACCTGCGCTGTTTATATTTAGAAATCCGCGATTGATTTAACATTATTGTTTTCTAACTGGCCATTTATTTTTTGTATGTTGAATGAAATAAGCAGAAGTCCGATATTATTACTAACAGTTAAACGATACTCACTGTGTGAGGTGAGTGAACCTTATATATTTATTGTACTCTTAGTGGAAACAGAACTGATAGCTTTTTGAATGATAATATGGAAAATTTAAGCCTGAAAGAGAACATAACCTCACTCAACAAGGTCATCCAACTTCTACATAATGACTTGAATGACGCCACAAATAGAATAAAACAACTTGAAGGTGAGAATTTGTATCTGAATGACCGACTAAATGAATACTTTGTACAACCCACAAAGATGACAGGTTTACGGAGAAGTGCAGAAGTAGTACAGACTAGAAGTATAGAAACAAGTAATAGGTATGCAGCTTTGCAAGACTCAAATGAGGACAGGGTGCATGACGCAGCTGAACCCTCTACAACTATAAGGACCCAGATACCTAGAATTCCTATAAAGGACACGGTCGCTGTGTATAAACAAAAAGTGAAAGTAAATATACATGGAGACAGTCATGGACGTGGTATCGCTGTAAAATTGAGTGAATATGAAAGTGATTTACAGACAACTGGATATATAAGGCCTAACTCCAAGTTTGTGAATGTAACATTAAACACACTGAATAATAGTGAAATTTCAGTTAATGACAGGCCTATTACAGTAATTATTGCCGGTGCCAATGATGTGTACTCTAATGAAGCTAAAAATGCAGTGGATGGACTGCGTTACATATTAGAAAGTGAAAGCCTAAAATATTCAAATGTTGTGGTTGTTAATATTCCTCGCAGGTATGATCTAAGCTATGTTTCTTGTGTAAATACTGAGGTAAGAAAAACAAACAAAAAAATTTAAGCTATTGTGTTCTAGCTACCCAAAAGTATCTTTAATTGACATTGGTAACCTAAAACGAGAGTATCATACTAAACATGGTTTGCACTTAAACATGTTGGGAAAGAAACTTCTTACTAACTTAATACTAGAACGGATAAAAGGGATAATTAATAAACCTACAAAGTGTGTGGTACTTACTGAAACTGGATCAGTGGAAAATGATATTAACTGACTGGATGATGGAGGTAACATAAACGTAGTTGAACCAATTAATATTAGTAAAAATAGCTCAATAGTAAACCCCTATCAAAGGTATGAAATATCAAAAAAGTATAACTTATCTAAATTTTCAATTTTACATCAAAATATACAATATCTAGGAAATAAACTAGAAACACTTAATAACTTCATAGATGATATTTACCCACATGCAATTGTATTAACAGAGCATGGACTTACAAATGAACAACTGAATCTATATAAAATTCGTAATCATAAATTAGTAAGTAGCCACTGCAGAATATAAAGGTGGTGGAGTATGCATCTATATTGATGATAGTATAGAAACTAAACCAATTAAAGATATTGAAAAATTAAATATAGATAAAGTAATAGAATGTAGTGCTGTTAAAATTAAACACAATTGTGAAAGTATGACAATTTTAGGCATATACCGTTCTCCCTCTGAATCAGTTAATGAATTTTTGGTACATTTAGACAATGTCTTGTCTAAACTTAATACAAACGATACATTTATCATGTTAGGAGACCTTAACATAAACCTTGACTGTAATAATCCTGATTATAAAAAACTCAGGGACATATTCAACATATACAATATCCAGGACAAGATTAATAAACCCACAAGAGTAACCAACAGCTCAGCTACTATCATTGACCACATAGTCACTAACTTAAATGATAAAGATATACATGTTAGTGTCATAAATGGATACTTATTGGATCATTATGCACAAATGATCGAAATCAACAGTACAAAGGTTAATAATATACCTAAAGGTGTATACACTAGGTATCGTAAACAAGATCACAATAGTATTAATCAGCTAAAAATGTCTCTTAACTTAGAAACCTGGAGTGAGGTGTACATAACTGATGGTGTTGATGAGAAATGGCATTGCTTTTATAGAATATTTAATAGACATTTTAATTTACTCTGCCCTGTTATAGTTAATTATAAAAACATAAAGAAATCTGATAAAATGAAATTAACAGCATCAGGATTAAAATTAAAAGAACAAATTAAAGACGCGTATGAACTACATAAATCAACTGGCTGGAAATATTATAAAGACAAATATAAGAACCTAAAACTAGAATTTCAGAAATACTTAGTCGAACTACATGCAACCCAATACAAACATAAAATGGCTGATCCCAAACAAGTTAATAAATATGCTTGGAATATCATTAATCAAGTAAAAAATAATGAACATGAAGTTGAAAACATAAAAATTAGTGTACAAGGTACTAATGAAAATAATCCTAATGCAATTTGTAACATTTTTAATAATTACTATTTAAAAGTAGCACAATCCACAACCAATTATAATTGTGACGAAATAAGACCTGATAGAACTACTTCTAATACAAGGTCTATTTATCTGAACCCAACTACGACAGACGAAATAAGTAGTATTATTAATACCTACAAAAATAAACAATCTTGCGGATGGGATGAAATCACACAAAAATGCTTAAAAGTGTGTAAAAATGAGCTTGTAAAACCATTAGAACATTTATTTAATTATTCTATTGTTAATGGAAAATTTCCTGCATGCCTAAAAACTAGCATTGTGAGACCTGTTTTTAAAAGGGGAGACAAAACAGAAATTGGCAACTATAGACCCCTCACACTAACTTCAACTATTGCTAAACTTTTTGAAAAAATTATTTTAAATAGAATCGACAAATTTTTGCAATCCTGTAGTATACTAAGTGAAAATCAACATGGGTTCCGTAAAAATCTATCAACTATAACAGCTATCTCACAGTTTATTGGTTTAGTCATAAGAGAACTAGAAAAAGGTATCAAAGTGGCAGGGATTTTCCTTGATCTAAGTAAAGCTTTTGACTGTGTCGAGCATGGTAAATTGATGGATAAACTGGAGCATTATGGAATTAGGGGTACAGCAAACCAGCTGATTTCATCATATCTAAGGGATCGGGTACAAAAAACGGAAATATTTTTCAACAGGATAAACATAGGGTAAAATATCAATCAGATGAAAAGACTGTTAAGTATGGTGTACCTCAGGGATCAGTCCTGGGACCACTACTGTTCTCTTTATATATAAATGACATACCTAATACCAATAATTTAAAAACTGTAAGATATGCTGATGATACATCTATAATCTGCTGGGATAATTCAGATGACATGTTACTCGAACAAATTACTATTGGTACTGATACCTTAATAGAGTATTTCAAGATGCATAATCTAAGCCGTAATGTAGATGAAACTAATATAATTAAATTTGACCCTACATACAGAACTAACAATAGGGAATTGTTGCTAAAATATGTAATGAAAATGTAACTGAAAATAGCAATTGTAAATTCTTGGGTATAGTCGTTGATAAACATCTTAACTGGATAGATCATATTGATCATGTTTGCAAAAAAGTTAGTAAGGGAATATATCTATTAAAGTACTTTTCTCGTTACAATGACCCCTGTATTATGAATAACATATATTTTGGCATCATATACCCACAGCTTAGCTATGGAATAGAAGTATGGGGTGCAGCATCTAATACTCATATAAATAGACTACTAGTACTGCAAAAGAAATGTCTAAGGATAATGTTAAATGTTGATAAGAAACGGTCTTGCAAAGTACTATTTAAAGAAAAAGGATTATTAACTGTTGTATCACTGTATGTGTATAGGGTAATACTATTATTAGTGCTACGATATTCTGAAAAGATTAAACGTAGTAATGAACTACATGATCACAACATCAGGAACAGATGTGACCTATACAGGCGTGTATATAAACAGAAATACATTGAAAAGGACCCTTATGGGAGTCAAATTATATAATAAATTACCATTAAATTTGAAAATGTTTACTGGCAACAAGCTAAAATTGGAACTAAAGAAGTATCTAATAGAAAGACCATTGTATAGGATAGAAGAATTTATTGATGAAAAATAGACGAACACAAAGGTACTGACTTTAGAAATAACTTATTGACGAAATCTGCTTTAATTAGTCTTTCTGAAATTATAATGTGTAACATAAAAATTGTATTTATATTTTTATTTTATACTGAAATAATTTATATTATAACACTGACTGACAATGATTTTAATGTATATTTGTTTTAAAATTGTTAAAATACAATCCATTCTTAAAATCTTGTATGATATGTAGCATAACTTGACAATGGTATTTATATTATACTGTATATAGACATATGAGATAGTTTAATAATATGTGAATATTTGTATCTTAATGTTACAGATATGTCTCAGTATATATATGTATTAATTTAGTTTAGTGTCATCAATTATAAAGCTAGCATATTGTTTGATATATAATTATACTAAAAATTGTCACTAAATGAAACACAAAAGGTATTTAATATACAAATTTACTATAGGCTTAATGAGTAAAAATTGATGTATTAAATCTTGACTATGCCTGAAACACCTATTGTATACTGGCAATAATTATTATTATTATTATTATTATTATTATTATTATTATTATTATTATTATTATTATTATTATTATTTCACCTGTATTACGTGTTCTGTTCTAAACTTTTCAATTTTTAACTACTGAGTATGGAAATCTCACCTTTACAAATATGAGAGATGGCCCACTTCTTTTCCGGGAGAGTTGGCCAACAACTTAAGAGTCATATTTTCAAGATCTTCTGATTTTTTCTAACGCGAAATGTAAACATTTTCACTTAAGACTAATTTCCATCGCTTCTCAATTACTTATTTATTTTTATTGCTAGGGAATTGACATAAACGAACATATTAATACGTATACCTTAATGAAACAATTTTGAAAATCCAATCCGGAAAGATGTATGTAAATAGAGACGACTTTGACAGTGTACCCCTAATTAAATACATAATTAAATTCATTTTCAAAATTATTTATGTGCTTAAAAAGTGGATTGGACTCATGTTTCTATGCCAAAGGTGGCTCCATAATATTGTATTATTTTTCATATTTACGTTTTCCTGTCATCAACTAACAAAGTCGAAAGATGGAGATAAATGATGTAGAGGTTAGATGGTATGCCCTTCCCCGCCATTCATGCAGTAGTGGCATGCAGTAGAGTTCAGTTATCTTTTCAGAAATGTATCAGAACTTTTCACTTACTCAGAATTGATTCTGTTTTCCAAAATATGTTTATTTTTACGTTGTGATAACTTATTTGGCACTTAAGTTTATTTTATTTGTATATATTTATTGGAGAAGAGCTAACTAGTTTTTATACTTTTTTATCTGTACTTTCCACCTTCGAAAACTATCCCTATGTCCTATGGCAATCTCCCCCTGACACCTCGGGTGAGATGGCCAACGCACCATTTTTTTAAATGTTGGGATTTCTCACCCTAAATTACTTTTTTCTCCATAAAAAATTATGCTATGAGAATGTGACATCCAAGGACCTAATTGAACATTTTGCACACGAATTATCTTGAAAATCCTTCAAGTTATTAAGCATTAAGAAAAGCATGGCCATCTCACCCGGATTTACCCTAGATGTGCTGTAATTTTTCTGGAACCGCTATTCCATTTGAAATCTTTTTAAAAAAATGTAGACGAATATTTATAATTTTGGCTGATGTTAAAGAAATTGAACTCGGATTAGATTAGTTGAGTTGGGTAATCAAGGCGCTATTTTAAGCGGATCTTGTAGGCACGCTTCCCCATCCAGCTGCACCAAATTACTCTTAATGTGATAAAAGACATATACAGTAGTTCCGAAAATTATTATTTATAAATTATCAGAGAACTTTAATGAGAAAAATTCCCCATACATTGTGATTTGAACCAGTGACCATCGGCTTTCCCTGTCAACGCCAGAGATAATCTGTTTCCTATGATTGTTGACCTAACTTACATCATGTCATTACTTTAGGGGCTTATGTCCGGGTTTCCTCTATCCAAATTATCTCCAAGACTGAAGAAAAATTATAAGTAAGTGTAGATGAGTTTCTAAGTCTCAGAATAAATGCGCTTGTCTGACAGTTCAGCAATATAATGCGTTTATTCCCTTGTTCAAAGATTTTTCTTCCAATTTCCCAGTTACTTTCGAAGTCAACGGAGAAGAAAAACTTGATTGATGACTTTAGTGGAAAGACATTTATCTAGACTCCGAACAAGGCAACGTGAAACAGCAGTCTGAGATCAATAAATCCGCAAGACGGTGCAGAAAACCAGCAGAATTATCCATGAAAAAGTCTCACATAATAGTCGAGTAATAATAATGAACCTTGACATTTATGAGATATTTCTTTAATCATTATCCTGCCAACTTTTCGAAAATTGTATTGACAATAAAATTTGCTCACATTACATCCTGATTTAGGCCTATTTATTTCTGTTGTTCACCACGTAACTTGTTTTTTTTACTAATGATGACTGGTTTTCAGCTATTTTTGTGAAAATAGTTTTAAATAAATGTTTTTGCACACGGTGTACAAATTTTTAACAAAATCATAAAGTATGATAATTATAGTGCAGATAGTACCCACGTACTGGGCAGAGAAAGGTTAATGAGAAATGAGAAAAATATACAATATAAAAAAAATATTGTTTTTCCAACAACAACAAAATAATTAATCCTGGCATATCATTATGAACGTGATGAAATGTATGAAAATGCTGTTTTCTCTTAATTACAGAGGTGTGAAGTTACATTAAAAACTCTGTACTTCGATCCGCTTGGCATTCATAACATCACATGCACATGCCAGGTGGAAAATTAGTCCAGTCAATGAATGCTCAAAAGGGGGATGTAGAGGGAAATGGAAGGAACACAATTTTTTACTTCGGGACTTTGTTTGGACTAGTTAGAAGGTAAACATACTAAAAGTCCCCACTCCTAGGAGGTGAGCGGGGAACAGGGGGGCCCGTGGAAATTATATTTGTTCGGTTTTCGCTTATATCTAGGAAACTATCGGTCCTAGAGATAAGACCTCTTGATACAAAATTAAAGCTGCATACCATATTGATGAGAAGCTGTGTGTTACCACGCGAGTGTCATAATAGCGTCAACACTTTTACGTTCTGACTTATCTCAGATCCCTGAGAAAAAAATAGGTTTCAAAGTTAATTGTATGTTTCGAAAACACGACAGGGAACCTCATTTTTATTACTACTAGCATTACTTGCATTATTTTCGCCTTGCCACTGCACTTCAGAATTCAATAAAACAAACAAAGTAACTGCAACATTAAAATTAATATTATAATGTACCATCTTAAATGGCCCGGCGTCGCCCGGGTATTTTATTTTGTAATTGGAAATTATCTTATGAAGGACTTCCGATTTTTAAATTATAGGTCATTACATAGGTACTTAGAATTTGAAATAGGAGGAACGATTTATCACACTCAAAACTATTCCCTCAGAAAACGCTTGGTATAGCTTTTTATGGGTCATAGAGGATGTAGAATTTTGCATCACATCGCTTGTACACAGCAAGCCTGGGAGGGTTCAAATCAGAAGAAACAGACATTCCGGTAACATAAAATTGTGTTGTCTTTGCGGAATATTTTATTTCTCACTCTCATGTTACCACAAAACCGTTTTGGGGATGAAATTAAACAGAAATGTAATATCACTTTCATACTTCCCTCTCCAAAAACCTGCCATATAATAATGTACACATTACCATACCTCGTATTGTTTTCTCTATGTCAAGGGTAGGGAAAGTTATGTGACTTCATTATTTTCGTGAATTTCATTCTTTAATATTTATTTATAACATGGATTAGGCCTATATTGATAGTTCTCTAATTTGTCAAGTCTCGTTTCATTTATTTCCAAAGCCTTATGTGAAGACTGCCAACAATACTGTTTTCAAGTGAACTGTGATTTGGATTTGAAAATTCTGTGTAAAAAAGGATTAAGTATTCCCAAAAACATTTAATTTTTGGCATTTAAAATCAATTTTTTTTCAAAATCCTTTCATAGTGAGCACCTACATTAAAATACTGTCAAAATTCCAAGTCTCTACCTGTTATAGTTTAGGCTCTACGTTGATTCTGTGTCAGTCAGTCAGTCATTAATACGTTCCTATATTAAACAAGAATACTGACAATAAAATATTCAAGTATGTAACCCCTCGACAGAAATCAATATTGTTAGTAAACATTTTGAAATTCATGTTGATAGTCGGTTAATATTAATAACACAGAGTATCAGAGATAACGAAGCATAGGAAATTTAGCGTTAAGAGGCGAGATAAACAGAAATTATCTTAGTGGTTTGAGAAAAATGACTGACAGAATAGAGTGCATTTCAAGAGTATAGGAAAAAAGTAAAGAGCACCAAATCAGGAACCATGAAAAGAGTAGCCTACATGTACTCTTTCAAGAGTTCGTCTGGTAACCCAACCTTCACAGGAACTGTATTTTCAGTCACAACAAAAATGGAGTACCTTATCTAAAGTCTATAAGAAACAACACTTGTTGTTATAATGATGTTAATAATAATAATAATAATAATAATAATAATAATAATATTCATGCAGTCAATACGAACGGGAATACTGAACTAATTTTTTTTATTTACTCATCCGCCCAACAGCTCCTTTTCTTTTCATTAACGTTATATAAACAGGCACGTAGCCTACAGAGTGTAGGGATATAACAATGGGAAGAAGAATTAGAGTCCACTTTTGCCTTATATTTTAGACCCCACCGTTGGGATTGAACCAGGCCAAAGATGTTAAAAATGTAGTTTTAATGTCTTCAGAACATTTGTATTAATTGTTCTCTTTTTAAATGTTTTACGAAATCGTTTGGTCACCAACATCACCTGAACACTATATATCAGTATCTCACAAGGCTAGTTACTAACCACTCCATATTTTCCCCCGGCTATCCTCCGAGTTATCTCTCCAGAAAAGAATCACTTGATTTAAACCGTAGGTCATTCATCGTCGTGCTGTGAATCCATTCTGTTCGGTCGTTCTAGTGAATTGTGGAGTATTCTTATGTTAGAGTGACATATTTGAGTGGAGTACGGTATTTCGGGATTGTATCCTGTATATTTCGAGATTGGTGCATTCTTATTAACTGGCTGTATACACATTCTTACTCCCGAATTTTCTCCAAATTAGAATCCATCTTATCCTTGCGTAACTTCTAGGTTCTTCTTCCATAGAGCACGGTTAGGTGCAGTAGTGACTTGCGTAGTCATTGTTTACCATTATTTTGGATAACGGTAGAGTACGATTACTCCCACAAAGTCTCTGGGTTTTTACGTATATACCTCAGGAGCGAGTGTCACCGTTCCTAGAGTTCTTGTCTAGGGGAGGTAGCTGCACCCTGATTGGCTCAGCTCTTTCATCCCACTCCACGTGTTGTCTGTCTCTGTCTCGCTCCAGCATTATCCCTCCACTCAGCTACTCGTATTATTGTATTTTCTATGACTGGCAACGTGCTGCATGATCTTCACTCTGTGCTCAACATTAGCAAAGTGATCTTATGCGCATGAGAGTCTGCTCAAGCTGGTAAGGAGACGTAACTAGAAGCTCGCTGGCTGGGTAAGTCTTCAAGGCCAGATACTTTGTGGAAGTAATCGTACTCTTAAGTCTGACGATGCGAAGGAAACGAAAAAAGAAACTCAGTCATTGGGTAATATCGAAGCTACTCTGACTACTGTTAATACCATGGATACGGTACGGATAGTCCTCCGTCGGAAAATTTTTCTGGTTCGGACGTTGGGCCGTATCAAGTGTACGTGAAGCTGAATCAGGGAATTTGGGGCATTATCATCCGTTAGCATTGGGTAAAATTATTTTTGATTCCAAGATAGACAATATATTACGAATCGCTCGTATGTGCCGCAATAGAATAAAGGTGATCTTTGCGACGGCTCAGTCGGCGAAAGCATTCCTAAAACATTCACTGCTTACCAATTGAAAGCATTTCTTTCTTTCAAGGCCCTATTTGTAAAAGGGATTATTCGGGGTATAGATACGACACTTAATGTAGTTGACATTGCTCCGCATATCGTTTCTCCATTCGGCCCTGTGGTGGAACTTCGTCGCCTCACGCGACGGATCCAAACAGGGGACAAAACTGAATATGTACCGACACAGTCGGTCCTAACTTCTTTTAGGGGTAAAAGTGTGCCTGCTTATGTTTATTTGTATAAATTAGAACTCAAGGTGGATCGATTTCAACATAGATTGACTCAATGCGCGAAGTGTTGGCGGTTTGGCCATAGGGATTCACAATGCCGTGGAAAACTTCGATGTGCTAATTACACGGAGGAACATCGGGAAGAGGTTTGTACTTCTCCGCTTCTAAAGTGTGGCAATTGTCGTGGAAAACATAAAGCTAACGATAGAGAATGCCCAGTGTGTTTGAAACAACAGCAAATGTTGGAAATCATGACTGAGTACAATTTGGCATATTTTGATGCCTTACATCAGTTTAAGGGAATGCACCACTGAAATTACTAAAATCGAAAGTTTTCAAGCAATATAGCTCAACATTTTACCATACACTTGTCTCGTGCATTTATTTTAAGTTTTAAAATGTCATCCTAATATATTGAAAAGTTTTTGAGTTATTAAAGTATAAAAGTAGAGCGATCTTCAAAATACTCCACACGATGAAAATTTTCAAAAATTAATTTTTTTACAAATGCACTTTATTTATCTAACTATGAAGAAAACATTTATCATATAATTTTTTCTAACGTTTATGGTTCTTGAGATAAAAAAATGTAAGTTATATATATTTATATTTCAAAATTTCAAAAATATATTTATTTTGAAAATTCATAACTAATAAAATATCCATAATTTAAAAAATTCATATGACAGATTTCTATAACTACACCTTAAGAACATGTGCTGAAAATTTGAGAGAAATTGCATAAAGACTTCATCGTGTGGAGTGTTTTAAATTATGAAAAATGCTGAAAAAAAGTTAGATAAACGATCTTTAAAGGGCAGGCAGGTACACTGAGGAACGTGCGCAAGGCTATTTAAAAAGTCACCTGACGTCCTTTAAAAACGCAGAATGTCATAAACGAAAATAGATTCTGAAACTAGAATATTTGTAGAATTTTATCAGTACAAAAATGAAAAATGACTTTTTTTCACAATTTTTAACAAATCTCAGTGGTGCATTCCCTTAATAACTCTCGAACGTATGTGCCTATGGAGGGATCTTTCCCGACTCTTACATATAGTAGGGCTAGTCAACAGCCTACGATGGTTCCTCGTACGAATTCGTGCGCAAGTTCTCACAGTCAGGACCAGAGGTCTCCTGTTGCGCAGTCACTTGCGGAAGAAGGCAAACGGGTTACCTCAGCTCCTGTTGAGACTACTAAAAGGGCAAGAAAACAAACGGTTTCCGTAGTGCCAGACACTTCGTCGTGCTTAATTTGGCCACATGGTAGGCCTGGGCACTCAGATACCTCCGACAGTCGTGCGGAAGCCCCCGCTGACAAGGAGTCCCTCTCGAAAAAGACGAACCAGTGCATGGGGGATCCACCCCAAGTTCAGGCCCTCTCGGAGGAGCTACAGAAGGAAGCGGAGCAATTTTAATCCAGACTTAATAGCCTCTTTTATTCGATGGGGCGTAACCTCAGAAAGACAGGTATGGTGGACATGTATCAAATTATGCGTCATGTATCTCAGTTGGTTCAAACTCATTTTTCATAGGGTATGATCATATTACAGTGGAATGCTAGAAGTATTTGAAGTACGTCACTTCTTCAAATACTTCACTCACCCACAGTGGACATACTTTATCTACTCTATCAACATATGAAGAAATGCAAAATCAAATTATCACGTTCACACACCTATTCATGGTATGGGTTCTTCTTTCCAGGGTGCATTTTCGGTTAACCAATACGTCCCGGTGCGCCTCGGAGACGACCTTTTTTCCTTTGTGTCCATTATTCCTGTGAACACACGCATTAACACATTCATTCCTGCCGCTGCAGGTAGCGTACACATACTTTATTATTAGGATCCATACCTACGTGTAAAAAACACTCCATAGATTCCTCGTCGCATCATAATTATCATTGTATATAAATAAACCTAACAGTCGAGTCACAGTAGCGATAACTTTTATTGCCGGTTACTCCCAATCCATATCCACTGGCTACATGGCACAATTTAGGCCGAGGCCAATACCCAGAAGAAGAACAAGAAGAAGAAGATTTAAACCGTTCTTCAGTCGGTAAGCATTATCCACACTGATCGTGTTTTTCTTACATCATCAGAGGAAAGAATAAGAAATGAAATTTCCCCTTCGGTTATCCAATAAAGTTAGCGACTTTCAACCAAATTAAATACAAAGACCATTACACGAATCACATAAGTCGCCAAATAAAGTAACGTCAAAATAAATTTGCATCACAATTGTATTACAGCGCAACAGAGGTCATTGCAACGCGAAAAAAGCTATCTGTCAGTGAGCTGTTGTAATAAACTGAGGAACGACCAGACTTAATTTTATCGTAAATCACGAAAAGCAAAATAGTTTAAACGGGAATGTGGAATAGCAAAGTTGACTCCATTGTAAGAAAAACTGAAAACCGGAAAACGCAATTATGAAAAAGCGCGCTCACATACACATGGACGCCATATTATTCGGACTATTCTGTTTTATGGCTTGGAAACATGGAAGCAGCGCTTAATGAATTCAGTGTTAAAATACTTTTTCATATAGGCTCCTTATTTCTTAGCTGATACGAAAACTTATATTATAATACCACAATTCTAATCTACTCCACCGCTGTGGCTCATGGGATGCGTTCGCTCCTTTCAAGCAGCGGGCCCGGGTTCGAATCCTAGTCAAGACATGTTACCTAGGTGGGGTTTCTTCTGGGGGTTTTCCTCCCCTGTGAGACAAATGAATGGGAACTTTAGGCCCTTGTGGTCTCCAGATTTCATCTGGCCGTCATTACCATCTTCATCCCATCCTAACCTTGTTTGGAGTGAGTATGTGTGTGTGAATGGTGTGTCTCGTCCTATGTGTTCGTGTTGTCTCGGAGATGGCCCCGGCCTTGGGCTGATCACTCATCCGGGAAGGCCCTCCATGTCTTTGTCTGGTCAAAAAGCATGTGATCCATAGGTAATCCCTCTCGCGACAGATCGCGGCCCTGGAGGCCCTGGAGGCCCGGGCGGCTTGGGTCGCTTAAATCCTAAAAGGGTAAAACTAAGACAAAGAAAGAAAGAATTCTAATCTAGCTTGTGATGACATAGTAATAGTGTAAAGTGAACTAGGATTAAATAACAGGAATCGCTTCCAGTTCCGCCGTTAATGTGATTTTTAAACCACGTATAGTGCGTTAATTAACTCTGAACGAGTGGTTGTGTACATGTAACTACACATTGAATAACTCGTTTTTTTAAAATCACTTCCTATTTAATAAGTTTAACAGTTGTTCCTGACATATTTCCAAGACAAGACCAGATCGTGTCTTCAGGTCAGTGCAGCGTTTAAAGTTTTCATTCGTTTTAAAGTTATATGAAATCGCTAAAACAATGAATTTGTTCACCTGTATGAATATGGCTGTTACGCTTACGTGCTCTAAATTCATGCTAAACACATTTATAGTAATTAAACTGCACAGGTAAGCTCTGTTGTTCTTAGCAACCAATGAGCCAATCGTCATACACACACAAATCAATATGAGTTAAGCATGTTATGTGAGTGAATTCAAGTCCTCAGCTGAGTATTAGAGCCAATGTGTTAATGTACATTTAGGTACATATCGCATTATGAATATATTGCGAATCCAATTTTCCACCTATAAATTCGAAAACAATAATGAAATGTAATTATGTTAGAAGTTAATCTTCTCAGCATCTGTAGCGTCTTCCATCCTTACCTCAATAGTCAGGTAACGAGATGATGTTCCATGGTTTGTATTGCAATGTCCCACACTGGACTGTGTAGAGGATGCTGGAGAACCTTCCAACCAAATTTGTTGATTTTATCACGAACAGCTGCATGAACTTGGGTCGAGCATTGTCGTGAAGAAGTTTGACATCATCAACATGAATGTTACAGTTCAAACCTGGCACCGTCTGACTTTCATTTGTTTGGTCCATGAAAAAATTCCTGGCCGTTAAACTCTTTGCGGCAGATGCAGAAGTAAAAACAGCAGTCCGGAGATCGCTATAATCCAACCGAACGGGCTTCTATGAACATGGTATTTTGTAGCTGGTATTACGATGGGAGAAATGTGTTGAGAAACTTGGCGACTATATACCAAAATAGATAAAGATGTCCCTACATGTGTACATTTGTTTGTAATTGTACCTATTAAACTTTCTGTAAACAAAAATTATTGTGCATTACTTTTCGATCCACCCTCGTATCACATTCTTTCGATATATTTAGAGGTAGGAAATTTGTTTAAAAATGTATGCACATGATAGTACCTAATCGGAGTTACAAATGTACACTACTATCAAGAATTCGTTCCGCAGCACCGGTGCAAGCGACAATCCTCTGAAACGGAATTCAGTTGGCAAAGCCAGCGTATGGTTATAATATTCTGCTACAATAACACAGGTCTGCAACTAAAAAACTGCATAGGATGTCTCTTAATTTTCGTACAGAATTTTACTTCCTAATACCCAAAAAAATACCAAAAAACTTCTATCACGTCCATTTTTTGTGCAAGTGAAGTGGTTATATTTATTTTTCATAAAATTTATGGTTTATTGAAAATCCGGTATTTTATCTTACAAATTCTCATAAACAATTGATTTTTACATTAATTTATTCAATTATAGCTTATCTATACAATATATAATGTTAACTGTTATGGGTGAGTGGTTGGAGGGGGGCGGCACAAGTCAAAGAAGTTCAGTATCGCACATGAAAGTAGAGCCGCCATCAGTAGACACATCGCTTTCAAACTGAACAGTGATGTTGTTTCTATTTCGTAATCATGGCTCCAAGAGGTTGTGTTATGTCTCCTGATAGCTTTTGTTTTATTTGTGGTGAATACACTGTGAAACGTCAACAGAGAAACATTAATGATATTGTGAATAAGGTTCATTTTGCTTACTTCAAATTAATGCTTGGGGATCAAGACAAACCATCAGGCCCTCACAAGGTGTGTAGAAGATGTGAGGAAGATCTTCGTTTGTGGTTTAAGGGTAAGAAAAACTCATTTCGTTTTGGAATTCCTATGATATGGCGTGAGCAGAAAAATCATACAACCAATTGCTATTTCTGTTCAGTATATGTCAAGGGATTTAATACAAAAAATAGAAAGAACATATCTTATCCTAACCTTGACTCAGCTATTCGTCCAGTGCCCCATAGCTCTGAAATACCAATCCCACAGCCACCTTCCAGTTTAGATGAATACTTGAGTGAGTCAGAGGACGAAGACACAGTACCTCCCCAGGACGAATCTAGCTCAGATTTTTCTTTTGACGAGGGGCCTGAACTATTTTCTCAGAGTGAACTCAATGACCTAGTAAGAGATTTACGTCTATCAAAAGATGAAGCCGAATTGCTAGGTTCGAGACTAAAACACAAAAACCTTCTTTCATCTGGTACCTCATTTTCGTGGTATAGGCACCGAGAGAAAGAATTTACTCAGTTTTTCTCCAAAGAGGGACATCTAGTTTTTTGTAATGATGTACAAGGGCTCATGAAGTGCTTTGATGTAGAATATGATTCATCCAAAGCTAGTCTTAAAGCAGTCTTGCTGCACAATGGAAATACTTTTGCATCCCTCCCTATGGGACACTCGGTGCATATGGAAGAAAACTATAACGATTTGGCCATTATTCTAGAAAAAATAAAATATCAAGACCATCAATGGATGGTTTGTGGGGACTTCAAAATACTAACCATGCTTTTGGGTCAGCAGTCAGGTTATACAAAGTACCCATGTTTTCTATGCTTGTGGGATAGTAGAGCCAGAGAGCAGCATTGGACCAAAAGTGACTGGTCACTGCGAGAAACCCTAAAACCCGGCGAGAAAAACGTCATCAATACGACTCTGGTTCCACCAGAAAAGGTTTTATTGCACCCTCTTCACATTAAATTGGGGCTTATGAAACAGTTTGTAAAATCACTGCAAAAGGATGGGAATTGTTTTAGATATCTGTGTTCTAAATTCCCGAAGCTGTCTGAAGCCAAGTTGAAAGAGGGAGTTTTTACTGGTCCCGACATAAGAAAACTTTTATCCGACTCCCTCTTTGTGGAAAGTATGAATGAGAAGGAAAAAGAAGCTTGGGAATCGTTCAAGGGTGTAGTGTTAAGATTTTGGGGAAATACTAAGGATCCTGACTACAAAACCATTGTGCATCGTATGATGGCAGCGTACAAAGCTCAAGGATGCAAGATGAGCTTAAAGGTTCATTTTTTACACTCCCATATAGACTATTTTCCTGAAAACTTGGGAGCTTACAGTGAAGAAATGGGTGAACGGTTTCACCAGGATGTCCGTGACATCGAGAGACGGTACCAAGGAAGATGGGATGTCAATATGCTTGCGGACTACTGTTGGATGCTGAAGCGGGAAACCAAAGATGGAAATCAGAAATGAGTCCGGCGAAGCATCAAAGAGAAGAAGAAAAGGTTTCACAAAAAATATGAATAAACATAAATAAAAGGAAGTGTCTGTCCTCCGTCTGTCTGTCTTCCGTCTGTCTTCCGTCTGTCTGTCCGCGATGCCCAGCGAAATCTACTCAACGCAGAGATCTGAAATTTTATAAGTAGGCGGACTAAAGGGTCGGAATGTGCACCTCGAAGCCGGAATTTTAATTTTCGCCTCCGTTCGTGAGTTATGAGTGAAAAACTGGCAGAAAACGTGCATTTTTTTGCGTTTTAGAAGTATCAGTTTCAGTAATAAATTTCAATATCAAATAACTTACAGATGGCTTTGGCTATTTTTGTAAACATACCTCATAGCCTACCTTGAAAATAAAAGCAACGCGATCGCTTGATTTTGTAAGTCCATCCTAGACGATTCATTTGTTTAGAGTGTCAAGGCCCACAGACATATGACATTTTCAACCTACACGGAAGAAGGATAATCAACCCTAAATATGGTCACACATTGTTCGATTGGAACGAAACTCACTATACAGGGGTTTTCTGGGCCAAGGAACTCGAATCTGAGGTCGCTTTTACCAGGGGACGCTACCTAATCGTGGAATGCACTCCACGTGATTTAGGTGTTAATAATTATAATTTGAAATAATTATCGCGGGGGAAGCCGCGGGCACATGCGGGCACATGCGGGCACATGCTGTTTGTCTGTCTGTCCACGATGCCCATCGAAATCTACTGAACGCAAAGATCTGAAAATTTAAAGATAGATGGACTGAAAGGTGGGCGAATGCACCTCGAAGCCGAATTTTTAATTTTAGCTTTCGTTCGCGAGTTATGAGTAAAAAACTGGCAGAAAACGTGATTTTAGCGCTGTCGAAGCATCAGATTTCAGTAATACATTTCAATGTCAAATCAATTGCAGTTGGCTTTGGCTATTTTTGTCATACCGTGGAAATAAAAGCATCGCGATCGCTTGAATGTTGTAAGCCCACGCTGGTCGATTCATTTGTTTAGAATGTCAAGGCCCGTAGACATATGAAATTTTCAACCTACACGGAAGAGGGATAATCAACATAGACCTAAATATGGTTAAACATCGTTCGATTTGGACGAAACTCACTATACAGGGATTTTCTGGGCCAAGGAACTCGAATCTGAGATAGCTTTTACCAGGCAACGATATCTAATCGTGGTATGTAATTCACGTGATTTAGGTGTTAATAAAATAATGATTTAACTATTATGCTCTTAATTTTTAATTCTTGAAATAATTATCGCGGGCGATCGCTTGATTTTGTAAGTCCATCCTGGACGATTCATTTGTTTAGAATATCAAGGCCCGAAGACATATGAAATTTTCAACCTACACGGAAGAGGGATAATCAATATAGGCCTAAATATGGTCAAACATTGTTCGATTTGGACGAAACTCACTGTACAGGGGTTTTCTGGGCCAAGGAACTCGAATCTGAGGTCGCTTTTACCAGGCGACGCTATCTAATCGAGGTATGTAGTCCACGTGATTTAGGTGTTAATAAATATAATGATTTAACTATTATGCTCTTAATTTTTAATTTTTGAAGTAATTATCGCGGGCGAAGGCGCGGGCACATGCTAGTTGTGATTAAATGTCACAAAATGATGTTTCATTTGTTGTAAAATTAATATGTTTGATTCATCTTAATACACGAGTGCTTTTCACCAATACTGTGTATCCTTTAGTTTTGCAAAAAAACCTTACGTGATAGGGGAAAATGGATGCCATTTTTGGAATCAGTGCATTTTAAAACATATAATTTAGTAAAAATATCTCATGCAGCTGAATTTTTTTTTTTTTTGCAGACCTGTGTAATTTATTAAGTAAGGAATAGAAGTAACATAAACTCCACTTATTTAAAGATGACACAAATTCATGCGCTTTAATTTAGTTTCGTAAACTTTAATTAAAGATGTACGGTCTTACTATTAATCCAGTTGTAATTTTTATACCAGGAATATACATATTTGAGGAGAAAAATTTACTAATAATCCTTGCATAAGGTTGAACGTGTGCAACGATTTACACATTCTGACCCCCTTGTATAAACTTGACGCAAATAATCAAGATGGCCGATATCCATAACAGCCGGTCGTTTCGTAGATGTCTGAGATTGAATTTTGAGACTATGCATATTCTGAGCTGCTTTTGCGGAATTATAAACATTGTTCCTTGTTTGCGGGACGTATTTCCATACTTGTACCCATGATTGCAGCTATCTGAAAACAATATAATGAAATACTGAAACTAGATTTTCTTTCGGCAGACGACACGCTATTGTTTGTTCATTGCTCCGACAGATGCAGTCCTTCATAGCAAGGGGCTAGTAACGTCATCACCAGCGTGACGTGCTTGATGACGTTTCACGTTCAAACCCGGTGTAACCCTTGCCAGTTATACTGCGTTTATTGGTAATACGGCTTATGTAGAACTTGCGCGGAGAACAACCAAACAACCGTTCAACGCAAATATAAGCAGCTTTTATTAGTAAGGCTGGTAGTGTATGTAGTTATTCAAATTTTCGACACATTAGCAATAACAAACAGATGCATTACATCAGTTAACATGGCCTATTCTGATATACCTGCTACGAGTGTGAAAGGAAGGTAGGGAGAAATACCAACCTTCGCAACATGATCAACATAATCAGAGCTGCGGAGAAACTTTTTGATGGAACTGTACATTGTCTCATGCGGAGTTGGTACATTCAAACGCTCAGCTGATAGCCGAGGAGAAGAGAAATCTTGGTTCATCGACTAACTGTGAGACTCTAGTTACATTTCCTATGTAGTGCTTGAAACACAGCAATACTCCTATGTAATTTTATTATTTCCAACTAGAGTGGCAAATGTACCTAATTCTTTCATATAACTATAGTACCTTGAAAAACGGAAATTACCACTGGCGTCTCCAATATGTGGGCTCAGAGTAGAAAGTTTAATGAGTCCAAGAATTACTGAAGTACTTTACACCGATTCGGTATGAGAAATGCCTATACTTGACTGGGCGCCAACACAATGTTTAAAACTTCATCTCAGGACAAAAAGAGAATCAATGCTACTGAATGCCTTGATTGGTCCATCAATTGCTGAATTCTCTGGACACGCGGGAATTCCCATCAATGAAAACAGACCAGAATTCTAAGCCTCCTAACATTGCGGCTACAGGGTAATCTGCTAGCCACTTGCCATCCTACAGGGTGTTTCGGATTAAGTAAATCAAGTCATGAGAGAAACTGAAATTTTATACGATAGACAATGCAATTCACATTCCCAAATAAAATAAGCTGTTACATTACGGGATACGAACGACTTGGCCTACCAAACACCTTAAGATAGGGTTAACTTAAGGTTGAGTAGAACATTTATTTTAAGGCATTTCTAAAACAAGAAGTTACATTCACAATAAAAGTTATTTCATGTGACTATGGTAAATATCACAGCACTTATGGGTATATAAATTAGTTACTTATGAAGTGGAAAATACCGTTGCAGGTAAATTGCATTTTCTCACAAATTACATTTTCATGAGGATTACCTTTTTCTAGAATTCTTTTTAATGGCTTTATATGAATTTATGTGAGTACTGATAACAAAAAATAAAACTCATCAATAATTTTTAAAACTCTCCTTACAAATAATAAAAAAAATATTACGTATTATTTTTTTATTTTAATTTCTTTCTGTCACTACAGATTGCAAACACAAAGAATACCATTTCAATTAAATAAACAGGGAAAAACAAACCACAGTAGAAAGATATGTAGTACAAGAAAATCAACGAACTGAAACAAAATAAAACAGTATGCAAACTGTGAAACATATGAAAATATTAATCTTAGAAATACACGCTATTAGAAAATGAAATAAAGTACTTGTATGTAGTTTCAGTATAACCTACATTATGTACGAGAGTGACCATATAGATGGTTACGCATGATCTGTACAGAGTCCCTCAATACGAGCAGACTTATTTCATAATACAGATGTTTGTTTAAGCAGAACGATCTGCAGAAGTCCATGAACATCTTTGTGATGGTTCCACGGCTACCAATCATCAAAGAAAATATTTATATCTCAATTCATTTTTATATAGGCCTAGCCTAAATTTCAAACTTCAGTTTTACTAATTTATTAACAATCACTGAAAAATGTTCTCAGAAAATAAAACCTTCTTAAGTGACATGCTTAGTAGTTTACTTTTGTTCATGACGTGATGGGGGGGTCCGCGGGGGGTCCGTGGGGGGTCCGTGGGGGGTCGGTGGGGGGTTGGGATGATGACGTCATGGAAGGCTTATGACCCTTTTTTTATTTTTATTTTTTTTATTTTATTATTATTTTTTTTTTTTGCGATTAGATAAGCCCTAATGCATTGGCCCTTCCGGTCAAGATAAATATTGTATTATACCGATAAGGAGGTCATGCATTGTGATCACCCCAGTAAAGATAATACCACCTGGTCCATTAATGCGCACCCGGTCAACCGTATCCGACATGGATGGGGTTAAGACCTTTTGGCTATTAAGTCGCGCATCCGGTTAAGATATGGTCCATTGCTTTCAGGCATTTGTATCCATGCAATGATAAGTCCGACATGGTTGGATGGCAGGGTTTAAGACCTTTTAACGCTGAGGTGGCCACACACTGTGGTCACCCCACTTCCGGTCGAGATAAGATCCGCTATGCATCATTATAAGGGGCTACTTGCCTCGCATGAGGAGGTCCTACACTGTGTGTTCATTCAAGTCGAGACATGTTTCGGCGGTAAGTTTAAAAAATAACGGTTATTACTACAACGCATGCGCACACAAGCATTTTTTACGGTTCGTACCCTAGCGCCATATGTTCCAGCGGGTACATCTCCAACTAACACTTTTTGGTTATCAATTAATTATTTTTTTTTTGAACATTGGGTATATTTTATAATGTATTTAGCTATTAAATATGATTCCGAATCGGGTATATTTACGAGAAATCGATACAATGATTAATTTCATCGATTGATTTGTATTTTATTCCATCCAAGTCAGATTGATCGAGTGGTCTAAGGCACCAGACTTAAGTTCTGGTCTCCATAGGAGACGGAGGTTCGAATCCTTCATCTGACATATTTTTAAAATTTAATAATAAATTAAGGAATCGCGCACAATGTGCAACATCTTAACCTAAGACTTGACCTTCCCAATCCTGAACCCGGAAAAGGGATTTTAATACAGTTTAATCCTAACCAAGACTCTAAGTTTCCCTATCTAACCGTAGACCATTATAAACAGCCAAGTTAATTTAAATAACACAAGATGACGATATTATACAGGGAACATTTAAACAGTAAAAACTAAGAGAAAATCGTATGTAATCTTTAGAAAAAACACCTTTAAATTTTACCATTTATTCATGTTTTTCATATAACACACAACATGTATGGATTTATTTTAGTTGTTGTTCCACAAATTTCTAAGACACGTCATATCAATATATTTATTTTTTTACAGAAAGGTGCTTAACGTTACATGTAAACATACAGATGTCAGACCCACATATCACGCTACAGGAAACTGTTCAACCTTGTGTAACATCATTCAGGTGTGGTTCAATAAAAACAATACAATGCTATTAACTGTATTTATTCCAACTCATGATATCAAAACTCTTCAATCAAATACCATGGCAACATAATGCCATTAAGATCTAGCAAACCATGGAAACTTCCTTTCTTATCGCGTCTTGCAGTGTTATCACACAATACGGATAAATATTTTTGAATCGTCACAAATTTATAGCATTAGATCCTATACTGTTATGAAAGTTGCCATTTACGGAAATAATTTAACCCGTGAAATAACGCGAATTTCGTAAATAAAGCTACAATGTCACATTTTGAAATTAATATCAGAGTACGGTGATCAACTAGCTAATTACTGCAAATTCTGAAGTTAATCAGTTGTCTCACACGGCAAATTCTACACTAGCGAACACCTGGGATTAATTGTTTCATACCCACATGTATTCACAAACATATATATAACATGAGTGTTTAAAGTGTTATGATTTTCTTTCACAAATATGCTCTGGTTAGTCATTTCAGAAATAAATAAAGTGATCTCTATACAAACCATGAACGCCCACAGGGTTCCAGGAGGTTGAGGCTCCAAGATTTTAAACATACGACATGTGATGGTAAAAAGGTTATCAGCCTTACGCACCGGCCGCCTTTTCCCCTAGTACTCATTTCTGTTCAAGGCTGAGTTGACCCCAGAGACATAATGCAACCAGAAGGATTAGGCTGGAGTCGAACCCATAATATTCAGGTTTAAAATGCAACTCATTCTATAAATATATTTTATTCTATCACAAATTATAACATTAAGTCCTTCATTATTATGCAAGTTGTCATTTGCAGACAAATTTAACCGTGAAATAACACAAATTTCGTAAATAACACCATTTTGAAAAATAATATCTAAGAACCTCGGTTCCAGTAAGGGTAACCAACAGTCTTTTTAACTAACTATACTTATTTTACCATAATTCATACTTCTTGCCGTATGCATTATAATAACGATGGTTGGCAACATTTTTTGTGATCAACCAGAAAACTGAAACGTAATCTCATAAATCGATAATATTTTGGGATTCGTCTTATAGAACAGATAGAACTCCGTGGCGCTACATCCCTGAAGGGACAAGGCCTACCACCCAACCGCTATATCATCTACCATAGCCAGATAGGAGGATTGGTGCCATGTGGTAAGCATGCCGACACCCACGGCTGTTAATGGTGGTTTCCATGACCATAGGATATATAGACTATACAGTAAAACTATAAATCTTTAACGAAAATTTATATCTCGTCTTAGCTGAAAGTCGACTTATAGAAATATACAGCATTCATCAAACTTCAATATTTTACAAAATAATTTTTATTGTTATAATGTTTAATCTATAACTGTAACCGTGACTTATATAGTTCAGATTAATAGATAATATTGCTTCTATATTATACTTAGTTTTTATTTATTTATTTTATTATTATTATTATTATTATTATTATTATTATTATTATTACATGGTAAAAACATTGAACATAAAGATCGGATCTGATGTTTTTTGCGGTCTATACACTTGTTAGTTTTTATGAAAATGTAATAAATAAAATTTAATTGTCTCTTTTTTCAGTGCTAACTTTTATCAAGTATACGCTAGAGTGTTTATATAAAATATTTTTACACCATTAATTAAATTTCGTAGACAGAGCTTATAAGGTGGATGGTATATTCTTTGCATTATTTAAAAAAAAACCCGAGACTAAACAAACAATACGTTACTATATTATTATATCAGTTACCGTTGTCTAGTGATCCACATCCGGATTCATAGTACAAAAAAAGTTCATATAGTACGATACTCACCCCACACACATAAACATACTGCATACTACCTATTCTTTCTTCATTATATACATTTTCCCTAAATAGCGATACATCGGGTATACTCGGAGATTCTCGTTTCCCATCGTTCTTGCAATGCAATGAACAAATATTTCAATTTGAACCACAAACTACCAATGTAAATTACTTAGAGTCAATTAAATTAGCGGGCGAAGCCGCGGGATGTATTACGAACAAACCACCTCTGAAGTTGACAAATAAAATTCATCTACCCACAAACAGTTGAGAATCGATACAGTATTACATATGAGTAATAGAATCAAGAAAGCAGTGGTATTTATCAATGTCCTACTACATAACCGAATCTGAGACCGTGGAATTTTAGCTTTTTCATTAATTATTATTGTTTTAAATATTATTATACTCTTAACTTTTCAATTAATGATCGAGGTGAAACCGCGGACACCTGCTACTTATTAACAATTTCATCATGTTCCACTTATACTTTCACAACACATACTTATTGTTGATGTGTTAGTAAATATTCATTTCATCACGCATTTAACGCTAGAAAAGACTCCAATACGATACTTGTAAAAATCAAACGCATTTTATTAAAAATACACCTTTGTAAAATTACGACTATGTTATAATTTCACTTCAAAACGCATTTATCACGCTTATGACAATTTCGGTGTAAAATTCCTACATAAAAATAAAGTTACACATCGTATTTTTCAATCCTATGACTAAAACGGTGTAATACTAACAAAAACACCTATGTATTTCTTGTAGAATGCATACTTATAACAAGAAGCAATACCAAGACACAAACCTAAAATATCAATATCTGTAACAAGACTAATCCTTTAGGACCAAGACCACACCAAGACCAAACCTAAAATAACTGGATGAGGAGGATCAATCAACTGAAATATACAAAAAGTAATATCCATATGTAATTTATACTTATATTTTTATTTCATGTATATACGGCTTTTAATATAATATTGTGTTACAATAAAAAATTAATGAAATATTTTTAATGTTAACGCAAGAATTCTTAAGTGTTTGCAAATCCGAGACACGTCACATATTCCTGTCTCCCACATTATTTGATATATTCTCGGTTCTTCAATTTGGATATGATTTCTTGTATCTCGTTGTTATGCGAATGATTCCCTGCTTCAGACAAAAGCAGCAGCAAACGTAATCTATCAATGTCTGCGTTGGGATCATAATCTAATTTGTGTTTCGTATATAAGTCCTCCCGCACGGCAATACTGTGCGATGAACCCTCATCGGATGAGTCTGAATATCGCTCTTCCGGAAATGAGTCTGAACATTGGTCCCCATCTTCTTCTTCTTCTTTACCCTCCTCTTCCGAAAATAATTTTTTAATGATGTGAGGATATTTTTGACCATTGACTCTACGTATGTTTTCGCTCTCTTCATAATTTTCTTTGTGAGCACTAGTCTTCTCCAAAATCTCCTTATACGTGGTTAAGTCATAACGGTTGTATAAATCTTTATTTGGTTTACTTTTCGTTAGTAGTTCAAGCAGTCCAGGACGGACGATATACCTCTCGTTACCAATATAAATGTTATCGTTTTTAATGGTGACGGGCGATTTACCAATGGTGAATACCTGCCTATCAGGATTCCATTTTATTCCGTAAACATCATCATTTCTCGGTTTAAGCTGAACGAGTTTCTGGATGTAAGGTGCAGATACTCGCCCGTAGAAATTTTCTAGCATATAGTTATAATGCTTCTGTGGAATTTGATCGGAGGGCTTATATGATCCATATTTCATTTCTGGATCCTGTGATTCATGCTGATTTTTGTCTTTATTCAAGTTCACGATTTCTTCCAAGGGGTAGGTTATCGGATTTACAATATCGCTAATCTCTTGTTTCGACTGAAGCTCGGGTTTTCTTAATGTTAAATATTTTTCTCGTATAGAATTGTCATATATCACATTGTCTGACAATATATGTTTATCTTGTACTCGTGGGAAAAGTTTCTGTGATTCATCCTTATGAATCATTATCAGATGCCTCTTCAGACCGGAAGTATTAAGATTTTTCATTTTTAATTCGACTTTCTTATGCTTCGATCTTTCGCATAGTTTGCATAGACCGTAAGGTTCCCCACTACCATGAACTATCTCGAAAAATTCATTATATTTACTGTTTGTCTTCCCCAACATCAGTTCCGATTGGAAGGATACTGCACTCTCACTACTTTGACCCATGTTCTCACCACTCATTTCGTAACTTTACCTCCACAGCTTCAATGTTGATCATCAACTAACTGTATTTACCACACATCAAGTCTTTATTAAGTAAAAATGTCGTAGTATCCAAAAAGGTCAAACCTCAGGTTTTAAACAAGATATCACATCATTTTGGAGTCTTGCAGGTTATTTCTCATATGAATGGTCTTTATCTCGATCTGAATATCGTTATCTCGATCTCAATCGCGCTATCTAGGTGTAGATGTTGACGTTGGTCTTGGTCTTGGTATCGGTATTGGTCTTATGTATTTACCATACATCATCTCTTTATTGCTGAAACTCGTAACGTCTAACAATGTAGGTGTAGTCTTGTAATAGGAGTGATTTTCCATAGTCCAGACTAGTTCTACCTAGAAAAAGTCAGTCCAGATCCTATTTCTTGTTCTTGATCTTGATCTTGTTCTTGTTCTTGTTCTATTTCTTGTTCTTGTTCATGTCCTTGTTCTATTTCTTGTTCTTGTTCTATTTCTTGATCTTGTTCTATTTCTTGTTCTTGTTCATGTCCTTGTTCTATTTCTTGTTCTTGTTCATGTCCTTGTTCTATTTCTTGTTCTTGTTCATGTCCTTGTCCTATTTCTTGTTCTTGTTCTTGATCTTGTTCTATTTCTTGATCTTGTTCTTGTTCTATTTCTTGTTCTTGTTCATGTCCTTGTCCTATTTCTTGTTCTTGATCTATTTCTTGTTCTTGTTCATGTCCTTGTTCTATTTCTTGTTCTTGTTCATGTCCTTGTCCTATTTCTTGTTCTTGTTCTTGATCTTGTTCTATTTCTTGATCTTGTTCTATTTCTTGTTCTTGTTCTTGTTCTATTTCTTGTTCTTGTTCTATTTCTTGTAGGATCTGGACTGACTTTTTCTAGGTAGAACTAGTCTGGACTATTCCTATTTCTTGTTCTTGATCTTGATCTTGTTCTTGTTCTTGTTCTATTTCTTGTTCTTGTTCATGTCCTTGATCTATTTCTTGTTCTTGTTCTATTTCTTGATCTTGTTCTATTTCTTGTTCTTGTTCATGTCCTTGTTCTATTTCTTGTTCTTGTTCATGTCCTTGTTCTATTTCTTGTTCTTGTTCATGTCCTTGTCCTATTTCTTGTTCTTGTTCTTGATCTTGTTCTATTTCTTGATCTTGTTCTTGTTCTATTTCTTGTTCTTGTTCATGTCCTTGTCCTATTTCTTGTTCTTGATCTATTTCTTGTTCTTGTTCATGTCCTTGTTCTATTTCTTGTTCTTGTTCATGTCCTTGTTCTATTTCTTGTTCTTGTTCTTGATCTTGTTCTATTTCTTGTTCTTGTTCATGTCCTTGTCCTATTTCTTGTTCTTGTTCTTGATCTTGTTCTATTTCTTGATCTTGTTCTTGTTCTATTTCTTGTTCTTGTTCATGTCCTTGTAGGATCTGGACTGACTTTTTCTAGGTAGAACTAGTCTGGACTATGGAAAATCACTCCTATTACAAGACTACACCTACATTGTTAGACGTTACGAGTTTCAGCAATAAAGAGATGATGTATGGTAAATACATAAGACCAATACCGATACCAAGACCAAGACCAACGTCAACATCTACACCTAGATAGCGCGATTGAGATCGAGATAACGATATTCAGATCGAGATAAAGACCATTCATATGAGAAATAACCTGCAAGACTCCAAAATGATGTGATATCTTGTTTAAAACCTGAGGTTTGACCTTTTTGGATACTACGACATTTTTACTTAATAAAGACTTGATGTGTGGTAAATACAGTTAGTTGATGATCAACATTGAAGCTGTGGAGGTAAAGTTACGAAATGAGTGGTGAGAACATGGGTCAAAGTAGTGAGAGTGCAGTATCCTTCCAATCGGAACTGATGTTGGGGAAGACAAACAGTAAATATAATGAATTTTTCGAGATAGTTCATGGTAGTGGGGAACCTTACGGTCTATGCAAACTATGCGAAAGATCGAAGCATAAGAAAGTCGAATTAAAAATGAAAAATCTTAATACTTCCGGTCTGAAGAGGCATCTGATAATGATTCATAAGGATGAATCACAGAAACTTTTCCCACGAGTACAAGATAAACATATATTGTCAGACAATGTGATATATGACAATTCTATACGAGAAAAATATTTAACATTAAGAAAACCCGAGCTTCAGTCGAAACAAGAGATTAGCGATATTGTAAATCCGATAACCTACCCCTTGGAAGAAATCGTGAACTTGAATAAAGACAAAAATCAGCATGAATCACAGGATCCAGAAATGAAATATGGATCATATAAGCCCTCCGATCAAATTCCACAGAAGCATTATAACTATATGCTAGAAAATTTCTACGGGCGAGTATCTGCACCTTACATCCAGAAACTCGTTCAGCTTAAACCGAGAAATGATGATGTTTACGGAATAAAATGGAATCCTGATAGGCAGGTATTCACCATTGGTAAATCGCCCGTCACCATTAAAAACGATAACATTTATATTGGTAACGAGAGGTATATCGTCCGTCCTGGACTGCTTGAACTACTAACGAAAAGTAAACCAAATAAAGATTTATACAACCGTTATGACTTAACCACGTATAAGGAGATTTTGGAGAAGACTAGTGCTCACAAAGAAAATTATGAAGAGAGCGAAAACATACGTAGAGTCAATGGTCAAAAATATCCTCACATCATTAAAAAATTATTTTCGGAAGAGGAGGGTAAAGAAGAAGAAGAAGATGGGGACCAATGTTCAGACTCATTTCCGGAAGAGCGATATTCAGACTCATCCGATGAGGGTTCATCGCACAGTATTGCCGTGCGGGAGGACTTATATACGAAACACAAATTAGATTATGATCCCAACGCAGACATTGATAGATTACGTTTGCTGCTGCTTTTGTCTGAAGCAGGGAATCATTCGCATAACAACGAGATACAAGAAATCATATCCAAATTGAAGAACCGAGAATATATCAAATAATGTGGGAGACAGGAATATGTGACGTGTCTCGGGTTTGCAAACACTTAAGAATTCTTGCGTTAACATTAAAAATATTTGATTAATTTTTTATTGTAACACAATATTATATTAAAAGCCGTATATACATGAAATAAAAATATAAGTATAAATTACATATGGATATTACTTTTTGTATATTTCAGTTGATTGATCCTCCTCATCCAGTTATTTTAGGTTTGGTCTTGGTGTGGTCTTGGTCCTAAAGGATTAGTCTTGTTACAGATATTGATATTTTAGGTTTGTGTCTTGGTATTGCTTCTTGTTATAAGTATGCATTCTACAAGAAATACATAGGTGTTTTTGTTAGTATTACACCGTTTTAGTCATAGGATTGAAAAATACGATGTGTAACTTTATTTTTATGTAGGAATTTTACACCGAAATTGTCATAAGCGTGATAAATGCGTTTTGAAGTGAAATTATAACATAGTCGTAATTTTACAAAGGTGTATTTTTAATAAAATGCGTTTGATTTTTACAAGTATCGTATTGGAGTCTTTTCTAGCGTTAAATGCGTGATGAAATGAATATTTACTAACACATCAACAATAAGTATGTGTTGTGAAAGTATAAGTGGAACATGATGAAATTGTTAATAAGTAGCAGGTGTCCGCGGTTTCACCTCGATCATTAATTGAAAAGTTAAGAGTATAATAATATTTAAAACAATAATAATTAATGAAAAAGCTAAAATTCCACGGTCTCAGATTCGGTTATGTAGTAGGACATTGATAAATACCACTGCTTTCTTGATTCTATTACTCATATGTAATACTGTATCGATTCTCAACTGTTTGTGGGTAGATGAATTTTATTTGTCAACTTCAGAGGTGGTTTGTTCGTAATACATCCCGCGGCTTCGCCCGCTAATTTAATTGACTCTAAGTAATTTACATTGGTAGTTTGTGGTTCAAATTGAAATATTTGTTCATTGCATTGCAAGAACGATGGGAAACGAGAATCTCCGAGTATACCCGATGTATCGCTATTTAGGGAAAATGTATATAATGAAGAAAGAATAGGTAGTATGCAGTATGTTTATGTGTGTGGGGTGAGTATCGTACTATATGAACTTTTTTTGTACTATGAATCCGGATGTGGATCACTAGACAACGGTAACTGATATAATAATATAGTAACGTATTGTTTGTTTAGTCTCGGGTTTTTTTTTAAATAATGCAAAGAATATACCATCCACCTTATAAGCTCTGTCTACGAAATTTAATTAATGGTGTAAAAATATTTTATATAAACACTCTAGCGTATACTTGATAAAAGTTAGCACTGAAAAAAGAGACAATTAAATTTTATTTATTACATTTTCATAAAAACTAACAAGTGTATAGACCGCAAAAAACATCAGATCCGATCTTTATGTTCAATGTTTTTACCATGTAATAATAATAATAATAATAATAATAATAATAAAATAAATAAATAAAAACTAAGTATAATATAGAAGCAATATTATCCATTAATCTGAACTATATAAGTCACGGTTACAGTTATAGATTAAACATTATAACAATAAAAATTATTTTGTAAAATATTGAAGTTTGATGAATGCTGTATATTTCTATAAGTCGACTTTCAGCTAAGACGAGATATAAATTTTCGTTAAAGATTTATAGTTTTACTGTATAGTCTATATATCCTATGGTCATGGAAACCACCATTAACAGCCGTGGGTGTCGGCATGCTTACCACATGGCACCAATCCTCCTATCTGGCTATGGTAGATGATATAGCGGTTGGGTGGTAGGCCTTGTCCCTTCAGGGATGTAGCGCCACGGAGTTCTATCTGTTCTATAAGACGAATCCCAAAATATTATCGATTTATGAGATTACGTTTCAGTTTTCTGGTTGATCACAAAAAATGTTGCCAACCATCGTTATTATAATGCATACGGCAAGAAGTATGAATTATGGTAAAATAAGTATAGTTAGTTAAAAAGACTGTTGGTTACCCTTACTGGAACCGAGGTTCTTAGATATTATTTTTCAAAATGGTGTTATTTACGAAATTTGTGTTATTTCACGGTTAAATTTGTCTGCAAATGACAACTTGCATAATAATGAAGGACTTAATGTTATAATTTGTGATAGAATAAAATATATTTATAGAATGAGTTGCATTTTAAACCTGAATATTATGGGTTCGACTCCAGCCTAATCCTTCTGGTTGCATTATGTCTCTGGGGTCAACTCAGCCTTGAACAGAAATGAGTACTAGGGGAAAAGGCGGCCGGTGCGTAAGGCTGATAACCTTTTTACCATCACATGTCGTATGTTTAAAATCTTGGAGCCTCAACCTCCTGGAACCCTGTGGGCGTTCATGGTTTGTATAGAGATCACTTTATTTATTTCTGAAATGACTAACCAGAGCATATTTGTGAAAGAAAATCATAACACTTTAAACACTCATGTTATATATATGTTTGTGAATACATGTGGGTATGAAACAATTAATCCCAGGTGTTCGCTAGTGTAGAATTTGCCGTGTGAGACAACTGATTAACTTCAGAATTTGCAGTAATTAGCTAGTTGATCACCGTACTCTGATATTAATTTCAAAATGTGACATTGTAGCTTTATTTACGAAATTCGCGTTATTTCACGGGTTAAATTATTTCCGTAAATGGCAACTTTCATAACAGTATAGGATCTAATGCTATAAATTTGTGACGATTCAAAAATATTTATCCGTATTGTGTGATAACACTGCAAGACGCGATAAGAAAGGAAGTTTCCATGGTTTGCTAGATCTTAATGGCATTATGTTGCCATGGTATTTGATTGAAGAGTTTTGATATCATGAGTTGGAATAAATACAGTTAATAGCATTGTATTGTTTTTATTGAACCACACCTGAATGATGTTACACAAGGTTGAACAGTTTCCTGTAGCGTGATATGTGGGTCTGACATCTGTATGTTTACATGTAACGTTAAGCACCTTTCTGTAAAAAAATAAATATATTGATATGACGTGTCTTAGAAATTTGTGGAACAACAACTAAAATAAATCCATACATGTTGTGTGTTATATGAAAAACATGAATAAATGGTAAAATTTAAAGGTGTTTTTTCTAAAGATTACATACGATTTTCTCTTAGTTTTTACTGTTTAAATGTTCCCTGTATAATATCGTCATCTTGTGTTATTTAAATTAACTTGGCTGTTTATAATGGTCTACGGTTAGATAGGGAAACTTAGAGTCTTGGTTAGGATTAAACTGTATTAAAATCCCTTTTCCGGGTTCAGGATTGGGAAGGTCAAGTCTTAGGTTAAGATGTTGCACATTGTGCGCGATTCCTTAATTTATTATTAAATTTTAAAAATATGTCAGATGAAGGATTCGAACCTCCGTCTCCTATGGAGACCAGAACTTAAGTCTGGTGCCTTAGACCACTCGATCAATCTGACTTGGATGGAATAAAATACAAATCAATCGATGAAATTAATCATTGTATCGATTTCTCGTAAATATACCCGATTCGGAATCATATTTAATAGCTAAATACATTATAAAATATACCCAATGTTCAAAAAAAAATAATTAATTGATAACCAAAAAGTGTTAGTTGGAGATGTACCCGCTGGAACATATGGCGCTAGGGTACGAACCGTAAAAAATGCTTGTGTGCGCATGCGTTGTAGTAATAACCGTTATTTTTTAAACTTACCGCCGAAACATGTCTCGACTTGAATGAACACACAGTGTAGGACCTCCTCATGCGAGGCAAGTAGCCCCTTATAATGATGCATAGCGGATCTTATCTCGACCGGAAGTGGGGTGACCACAGTGTGTGGCCACCTCAGCGTTAAAAGGTCTTAAACCCTGCCATCCAACCATGTCGGACTTATCATTGCATGGATACAAATGCCTGAAAGCAATGGACCATATCTTAACCGGATGCGCGACTTAATAGCCAAAAGGTCTTAACCCCATCCATGTCGGATACGGTTGACCGGGTGCGCATTAATGGACCAGGTGGTATTATCTTTACTGGGGTGATCACAATGCATGACCTCCTTATCGGTATAATACAATATTTATCTTGACCGGAAGGGCCAATGCATTAGGGCTTATCTAATCGCAAAAAAAAAAAATAATAATAAAATAAAAAAAATAAAAATAAAAAAAGGGTCATAAGCCTTCCATGACGTCATCATCCCAACCCCCCACCGACCCCCCACGGACCCCCCACGGACCCCCCGCGGACCCCCCCATCACGTCATGAACAAAAGTAAACTACTATTCTTTATCTTCAGTTAAAATCAAAATGGCTGTCATTTAAAGCATTCCATTACAAATGCTTACAGCTGCCTTAAATGAACGCTGCCAATTACAGAGAATAATACCATCAATTATATCAAAGGAATTTAAACTGATTTTATTTATCCGCCTATTTTTTTTATATAATACATAAATAGAGATATTATTACTTTCTTAATAAAGCAACCGATAAGCTCCAAGTGCTGATAATGTTTCTTTTGTTTTGCTCCATAGCTTATTTGTTGTTCAAAATACTCACATGTTGCAATTTCATTGCACTTGATGAAATGAGTTAATTTGCGAGATAACTATTTGTACAACCCCATATGAAATCTAACCTTAATACGTTTGAACCCAATGCTTTATGTAGAGGACGCCAAACAGTAATTAATAATCGCTTCTTAGGAGGTGTATATACATGGATTTGTTAAAAATTCTCGTTGAACATCTCTATATATATATAAAAGGCTTTGTCCTGACTGACTGAATGAATGACTGACTGACTGACAAGAATCAACGTACAGCCTAAACTATAACAGGTAGAGACTTGGAATTTTGACAGTACCTTCGTTTCATAATGTAGGTGCTCACTAAGAAAGGATTTTGAAAAATTCTGATTTTAACTGCCAAACATTACATGTTTTTGAAAATACTTAACCCCTTTTTACACAGAATTATCCAAACAAATTCGCAGAACATATTGTTGCCAGTTGTATCAGGTGGGTTTGGATTAAATGAAATGGATGTTTGACAAATTAGAGAAGGTATCATTATAATTCATATTATCTGTATTAATAAAAGGAATTGTCCTCGATGTCCAGCGAAATCTACTGAACGCATAGATCTGAAATTTTAAACATAGGTGGGCTGAAGGGTCGGAAAATGCACCTCCAAGCCGGAATTTTAATTTTACTTTTCGTACGTGAGTTATGAGTTAAAAACGGGCAAAAAACGTGCATTTTGTGCGTTTTCAAAACATAAGTTTTCAGTTATACATTTCAATGTCAAATCAATTAGACCTACAGTTGGCTTTGGCTATTTTTGTCATACCTTGAAAATAAAACTTTCGCGATCGCTTGAATGTTGTAAGCCCTAAATATGGTCAAACGTTGTTTTATTTGGACGAATCTCACTATACAGAGGTTTTCTGGGCCAAGAAACTAGAATCTGAGGTCGCTTTTACCAGACGATGCTATCTAATCGTGGTATGTAGTCCACGTGATTTAGGTGTTAATAAATATAATGATTTTACTATTATGCTCTTAATTTTTTATTTTTTAAATAATTATCGCGGGCGAAGCCCCGGGCACATGCTAGTTTAATGAATAACATAATAGCAACATCATTCTTCATTTATTACTTTCCCGCCAAATCTCCACTCATGCATACATATTACATATTACTCTGTAAGGGTTAATTATTCCATGTAGATTTACTCTGAAATTATAATGAACGCTATAGCCATAAGCATCGGGGTTACATTATGCTGAAATATTAATAGGACATTGGACTAAAAGGATATGAATTCTGCTTTTTCTTTTTATGCGTTATACATGGGTATCATTGACTCAAAACCTTGTTCTTGCTGCATTCTAGAGCTTAAACGGAATGTTTTGAGTCTATGGAAGCTTAAATGTAAACACTGACTGAAGCAGACATAAAATGCATTTCTTATAGTGAAGATTGTATTTCACTCAAAACAATCCTCCAGTTCCTGACGAGGCTAGTGACAACGAAAATATTGACGATATTGTAACGAAAATTCTTGAAATTACATTAACCGAACTGATGATATACAGGCATTATTTTATTTAATTTTGAATCTGATGATATACAGGCATTATTTAACTTAATTTTTAATATCTTGATTCAGAAAGCGGAATGCAGCGCCGAAACCAATACTTCAATCACTGCCTGCATAAAATCTTACAAGTTAAAAAATGGAGTGATCTATTTGATTTTACAAAATAAGATTATGAGAAAAAGATCCGTGCGGCAATGGTACTTCCATTGTTGGAACTTGCTGGAAACTGTAAAATTGATGAACTCCGGTAACATGATTCATTGATATTATTTTAAAAAATCTGACGTTTGTAATATCAGAAAAGTTATTTATATCTTTGTTCTTACTGCTTACTTGTTAATCCAATAACAATGGCTCTGGGTGACTAAAATAGAAATACTGAAGTTTTACACTTGCTCGCTTTTTGGTACTATCTATTTAGTATTATTTTCTGTTTTAGCAATATTTTTGTAACATAACTCATCTGAGTGAAGCCAGGGATGGTGTATGTATTAACTTAGATAACGTATGAGTTAACTTTGTAGTTGTGTTGGGAATTTTTTGTTGGATATTTACATGATCCCAATGTCCTGTCAATAGGACAGTGTGTTTCTCTCGGTTATGTTGTACCGTAACATATTTAATTAAATTTATCTACACACATAACTTTTTGAATGTTTTCTTCATATTGTGGGCCTGAATGGGCTATTTTCAGATCTCGAATAGGCCTAATCATAAATTGGTTTAGTATTGTTCCTGTCCGTTCAGCGTACTGAGGAGTTGGTAAATAAGACAGCCTGACGCAAGCAGTTTGTGGAAATGTCGACCAGTTTGTAACTATATTTCGGAAAATGTCAAATGAAAGCTTTAGGTAGTATGGAAGGTTAAACAAAATATTGAGCAGATTTCAAGAAATTCATTACTCTCATATCAAAAGTGAAATCTGACCGTTCTGAAACCTCCTCTCGCCCGAAAACTAGGCCAGGCACTGAACAGGAATAAATTACAATGCTGGTACATTAAGAAATATAAATAAATACTAATTGTTTGTAGTATTTTCAGCTGCTTACTTTGAATCTCGCTATGGGCGGTCCTTACCTGAAAATGGAAAAAAGAGCATGTCACTACTATTCAGAAGTCAACTTCATGCAATATTCCTACCTTCTTTATTATAAAATCCATCAGATGGAGCCACAAACACGAATCACTTTAATGTTATCTTCTTCCTATGTGTGAGAACAAACTTACTTACTTACTCAATGGGAATAGACAATTCCTAAGCAAGTTAAAGGAATATTATCTATTTTATGGCACTCGGAGGTTCATTGCCGCGGTCACCTGAGCCCGCCATTCAACCCTATTCTGGGCTAACTCCATCCAACCATCTCTCGAAAATCCTAATTCCCTTAAATCTATCGTAATATTGTCCTCCCACCAACGTCTAGGTCTTCCAAGTGGTCTTTTCCCTTCGGGTCTCCCAGTCAATATTTCTTAGATGTCTTTCCTCCCCCATGTCCAGCCCATTTCATCCCCCGCTATTTAATTACCCTTACCATATCCGGTGATGAGTACCGGTTATGAAGCTCGTCGTTATGCAGTTTTCTCCAATCCTCATTTTCATCTCTCATCTTTCATCTCGAAAATATTTCTGCCTCGGATTTTCTGATAGACATCATCATAACTGCAGTTCACAAATTTGGAGCTAAGTCTAACTGTAGATATGGGAGTTAATAAAATATAAATCTCACACCGGACGTAATTGCAGCTATCATCATCATCACCATCAGAAACAGCAACAAAATGTTGTTATAGTTATTTATTAAGATTATTTAGTTTGATTTTCATTTCTACGAGTATATTATAATAACATGTTATCCTTGCGAAAGGACAGATTCAGATGCCTCCCTCCAACCTTTCTCAAGTGCTTTCAGAAAAATAAAACATGAATGTTAATTAATGGTGAATTAAACGGTCCCAATACAGTGCATTTCTAGTCCTCAATACTTTACCTTGTGTAATGTATTTCTGGAGCAATTATTATTATTATTATAATTATATCCCCTTCAATATAGTCGAATACAAAAATCCGCATGTATTAACGACATCTGTTTCGAGTTATGAATGTGATTTGTCAGGTTTGTGGAGACAGAGAGACTTGAAGAACACAGAAACTAAGAAGGCGAGAGAACTGAGTGTGAAAAAAAAAAACTCAAGAAAATAACCACGGCTACAATTACAGACGTGATGTATTATTTCAAGAGGTGGAAAGAAAATCGAGAGACATGGACGGAGACCATAAAAGAAACGAAGGTAGAAAATGTGACTCATAAGTCACAAGTATTGCTGTGGAAGAAGAATATGACGTCGTTTTCTGTAGGACGGTGGCTTTTCTTGTGGAAGAGACAAGACGCGAGTACATAATGTGACTGGAGAATGTACAAAATAAGTTCAAGTTTCTTCTTGTTGGAAATAAACTGCTTATCACACACATCTCGGAGGATAATTCAAATACGAATAAAACGTTATTCTTTAGTTAGTTAATGTGTTTAGTTATTTATTTTATTTTCTAACTTTCATTTTTTCTTTCTTTTCTTTTGGTGTACGGAACTTTGTGCCTACACAGAAAAGATAAGGACGGAATCGTTCATACATCTGTCGTCATGACATCTGCACTCAAGTGAGGAATTTATTAAAGTTAACCACTTAAAAAACATTTCTTACAAGTTTATGTGAGGATGTGCGACATTACGCCAGTGCTCATTCTCAGGCAGGACTTACAAATAGCCGAGTTTGTTGACGATAAGTGAGTCGCACAGCTGAGGAAGTTCCATTAAAAAAGGTTAAAGTTAAATGGATATCATAATTAATTGATTAACTACTCATAAATGACAAACTATGGAAATGGGAAGCAACGAAATATGGCTTGAAATGATTTCATGGAGATGGCTCTGTATGGTTCTTAGTTTTTCAATTTAAACAAAATAGTTAGGTTATTATGAAAAGACTCTTCCACGTAACCACAAACCCTAATGGACCAAAAGTTCAATGGATGCAACGTCACTAAGCCCTATAATATTGTAATATTAACTGGATTTATGCACATATACATTCCTATTCACAAGCCGCCTCCAATCCAACTATTTTTACAATTAATATTTAACTACCAACTCCAGTGCACTCAAGTACAATTTTATTTTAACGACTTTTGCTGAGAAGATTTCGGAAAAATTTTTACTGTCTTCATCAGATAGACAGCAGACTGTCCTATATTTAATGTACATGTAGTCAAGCATAATTAAATTTTTTAACGACTATTGCTGAGAAATTCTTCGGCATAATTTTACATATTTCAACAGATGACAACAGTGTGTTTTTAAAATAAATTTACAGTGCACAGCATCAGTGTATATATTTTTAATGGTTAGGTTTTTAATTGGATACATATAGCATATTGCTATCTAAAATGTAAGTGTATATTATGTGATTACATAATTTTATATCCAAACATATATTTTATGACAATAGTGAAACATAAATATAGGAGTGTATATGTGCATAAATCCAGTTAATATTACAATATTATAGGGCTTAGTGACGTTGCATCCATTGAACTTTTGGTCCATTGGGGTTTGTGGTTAGGTGGATGAGTCTTTTCATAATAACAAACGGAAAGAAAAAATGAAATTTATAAACTCTAAAATAGTTAGGGTCATTTTCGCGATAAATATTTAAATTAAATTGTCTTCATATAAAATGCTAGGAAATTAAATAAATTTCTCCGCCACGCTTTTATCATTCCCGGGAGATACGTAATACAAATGAGATTCAACATACACAGACATATTTCCTTATTTTTATTCAGGAGATCTCAAAACGTAGGCTATAATAATTTCAATCCTCCATACGAGGAAATTCCTTGTATGTCTGTTATTTGGTAATGCAATAAATAATAGCAACGCTAATAAATCTGAATACTCAGAAGCAAAAACATAATTTCAAACATTTCATGAAGTATATGATTTTTGCTTTAACTTACAAGTCGTCTGAGTGTTGCGTACAGCTTGTGTTCATTTGACGATGGAAATGATTCTTCCATATGTATATATTAGGGCTGAAAATCGATTAAAATTTTTAATCGAGTTATCGCTTGACTTTAATCGATTAATTGACCGATTAATCGACTGATTAATCGACAAACAGGTCGGTATTTTAAACGAAACCAAAGGGTACATTTAATATTGTTTTACACGTTTAATAACTACTACACTACACATAATCAGAAGAAATCCTGAATTAATGAATACCATTATTAGTTAACTAGTGAAAAAATATATACAAAACTTACATTTCCGGTTACTTTTTCAGCCAAGACTTGAGACACACGAGTTTGTTGACATTTGAATGTTCAAGACACGATTGTAGCTTGTTTACAATAATACTGGCAGCACTAAAAACTCTCTCACTCGGCACTGAGTTTGGTCATTTGACCCATTTCTCGAAAAAAGTTTTTCAGAATTCGACTAAACCGATTAATCGCAAAATGTAATTGATCGACGATTAAATATTTATTCGATTAATCGAGCCGATTAATCGGTACAGCCCAAGTATATATATATATATATATATATATTTATTCATTATGATCTAGAAAGTCTTCCTATATATTTCCACACCATTTCTTGGCGATGTTATTCGTTAAAACACTGATGTTTATTTACAGGGTGTTCATGGATGCTTATCCAGGAGGTTGCGGATTCAATCCCCATTTCCAAACAATTTAACCAGGGTCTTTCATGGTTTCTACAGTCGTAAAGACAAATGCTGAGTTGCATAATATATACTTATCATTACTCCTATATCATACACATAAAAAATGTAATATAAGTTAAAATTTATAAAGGCTTCAACACGTCAACAATAAAAAAAGATGCACATCAATAGTTACTCGGGTTAGTTGTATATACAAAGCTGATATTTTTACAAAAATATGGCTGATGAAAGTGTGAATAGCTCGGTATTTAGTGGCGGTTGTAACAGCATCCACCGTGTAAATCTGGTAATCATGTCCCAAGGGCGCACTTTAAAAATCCATGCTATGTAATCTGTGTTGTGAGAGTTCAAATGATAAGTAATCAATAGCAATTCTATCGCAACCACATACAAAATAATGAGACGATAAATTATTCATAAAGTGAGAGATTAATAGCTTAGTATTTCCCTCTGTTCTGCAATCTATTATAAAGAACAGACAGTAGCTTTTAGTTTAGTATATGTCAATGATATAAATGCTCTAACTACTACGTCACACGTTGCTACTGCAGTAGAAAGCTCTTCAGTTATTTCTCAAGAAATTGACGAATCAACGGATTTATAGTCAGCTGTTATTATATTAATTAAATTTTTCAAATAATTGACCTCAACTGACTAATGATATTTATTATTATTATTATTAGGCCTATTATTATTATATTATTTATTTATACTGGCGAAGGCCATAAGGCATTTTCTTCCACTGCACCAGTAAAACAGTAAATATCGCAAATAATGCATACAATAAACAATATAAGAAGAGATAAATTATAAATTAAATCTAAAAATGCTACTGACAACAAAATTGCAAGAATTGAATTAAAAGTTTGATAAACTGAACTAAAACAAAATTAATGACTCATAAAATGGATATTTAATTCATATCTAAATTGTGGTACATTTCGACAGCCTCTGATATGACAAGGCAAAATTCCAAAGCGAAGGATTGATACACTAAAAGATGAAGAATAGAATGATGATGTATGTCGGGAAATAAGCAGTAAATTTTGGTTATGCATTCGTGGGGTCGGGAGGAGATTAAAACGAGATTGTAAGTAAGAAGGAGAGGAAGATAATAATATGTTATGAAGGAAGATAAGAGAATGGATCATCCTTCGTTGTTTGAGGCGCATCCATGACAAGGTGTGAAAAGATGGCGTCACGTGGTCAAATCGTCTGATATTACAGATACATCTAACACAAGCGTTATGAGCACACTGAAATCTGTCTGTAAGGCTGGTGTTTAAGCTGGTCAACAGAATATCGCAGTAATCGGAAAGAGGCATCACTAGCGCTTGGACTAGATGTTTCTTTAGTTCACTTTTATCGTTGATTTGGCTCAGTTTTATTTTATGTGGTAAAAAGAAGTGAAATTGACTGCTAGATCATTTCACTATTATCTCCTTTAGAGACCTGGACAAGATTCGAATTGAAATGAGAGTAAACACGTCCTAGATTAGGGCCTACTAGGGTTTAATTCCGCGAGGACAAATTTTTCTCTATAGAATACAAAACAAATTTATACCTGATAACAACGTCAAAGCCAGTATAAAATAAGGTAAACTGATGTAACAAAGTGCCAGTATGTTTTTGTTTAATCAGTTATGATTGCAATTATGATATGCAGAATACAAAAAAAAAGTCAAATAGGCCGGTTTCGGGATTTGAACCATGGAACTCCAGAATGTGAGGGCTAGACGTTACCATCTCAGCCACCTGGGTCAGTTTAACAGTCTACTTGGATAAGCGCATGTAAAGCAATAGTGTTATTTGTCATAGCTAACTGTATTTTAATTGCCAAAGCCTTATAAGATCACAGTAAAGCAATTGACTACGTTGTCATGATAACTGATTTGCATTTTTAAAATAAATTCTTTCGAATACGAATAATACCGTAAAATAGGCACTAAATTGAGCATTAATCCGAAACAGGTCAACCGATTTTATCCAATATCAGAAGACGTCTTCCCATGCACAATATAAATGTGTATACCAAGTTTCATAAAAATCCGGTAAAGCGTATTTGAGTAACCGCGTCTTTAAAATAGACACTAAATTGGGTTTTACTCCGGTACCTGTCTACCGATTTGGTCCAATATCAGTAGACGTCTTCCCATGTGAATTATAAATGGGTATACAAAGTTTCAGGAAAATCCAATAAAGGATATTTGAGTTATCGCGACTTCTTATATATTAACATAAAAGGCACTAAATTGTGCATTATTCCGGTACTGTCCAACCGATTTAGTCGAATATCAACAGTCATCTTCCCATGGATATTATAAATGCGTATACGGAGTTTCATAAAACTCCGATAAAGCGTATTTGAGTTATTGCGCCTTTAAAATAGACACTAAATTGGGTTTTACTCCGGTACCGGTCAACAGATTAGGGTCAAATTCAACAGGGTACTTTTCATGGGCGTCATAAATGCGTATACTAAGTTTCATGGCAATCCAATACAACGCATTTGAGCTTTGGCGCCTTTCTAATATAATCTATTAAAATAGGCACTAAATTGGGCATTACTCCGGTACCGGTGAACCGATTTGGTTCAACATCAATAGGGTTCTTCCCATGGACATTATAAATATGTTTTCCAAGTTTCATGAAAATCCGAAAAAGCGTATTTGAGTTATGGTGCGTACAGACACACGGACAGACAGACGGACAGACATTTTTTCGTCCCCTCACACAATCTCATAAAGTACCACACTGGCACTTAATAAAGTAGATAAAGTATTTCTTTTTTCAGTTATGAAATATTATTTAAGTAATGGTATGTAACTCACAGAATATCGCTGTTGGGTCTTCACAATTGAATGTTTTTACACGGTCTGTACAATATGAACTAGCAGAGAACACCATGTGCTATGAAGGTCAGGCAGCTCAGGTCTTACCGATCGAGTTACAACATATTCTCCATTACAGCTGCCTATAGATCGGACGGTCTTTCGTACCGGCTCCGTTATTAAGTTAACATAAGGCCTATCTTGCAACTTTATTTAGCCGCTCATATTTTCACTACATGCGTGACGGTCTCCTTGCCAACATAATGCATTCATCTTAGTTACAGTGTTATTCTGACTGACCAACTCGCCCTATACAAAGCACTCGCATTGCCTGTGTGTGTGTGTGTGCTCGAAAATATTCCTGAATGAGCTCAAGTAATATTCCAGCGATTGCAAGTGTTTCATTCATAGGCTTTGTTCTCATTGCATTTTCATATTCAAAAAATATAATTACACTACTACATGACGTGTAAAAGTGACAGTTCCAGCCCAGTTACCATCGTTACAAGTTTAATCTAGTTTTGTGCTTATACAGGGTCTTTATTATAAGTTGAGACGGGGCGACCGGTGATTTCACTCTCCGCTACGGTGTCCCCATTAGCCGCGGGAGGCACGCGCGCGGCTTCCCTGCTTAAAGTTAGGCTATATAGGCTTACCTTATAACATATGTTGGAAGTGTCGTCCTTCCTGTGTTATACAGGCATTGTATCTGGAAACCACATTCTGGCTGACGCGAGTGAGTTCTTCCACTGTAATGCCCCTAATTTCATTCGTAATGTTTTCTTTCAGCTCCAATGTGTGAGGATTTGTTCGATAAACTCACTCGCGTCAGCCAGAATGTGGTTTCCAGATACAATGCCTGTATAACACAGGAAGGACGACACTTCCAACATATATTATAAGGTAAGCCTATATAGCCTACACTTTAAGCAGGGAAGCCGCGCGCGTGCCTCCCGCGGCTAATGCGGACTCCGTAGCGGAGAGTGAAAACACCGGTCGCCCCGTCTCAACTTATAATAAAGACCCTGTGTATAAGGTTACGGATTTATATTCCATTGCCCTCCATTGCCATTCTATCCCTCATACATGTCACTTCATGTGCCTGTATGTTGGTTGGTTGGTTGCTTGCTTGCTTGCTTGGTATATGGTTATTTAACGACGGAGATGTACTGCAACTTAAGCCTGTGACCGTCGCCTGTGTGCCGGAATTTTGTCCCGCAGGAGTTCTTTTACAACCAAGTAGATATTGACATGGGCCTGTCACATTTATGCACACATAAATGCCATCGACCTGGGCCAGGATCGAACCAGCAACCTTGGGCACAGAAAGCCAGCACCTGTATGTATATACTTTCTCACTTCCTCTGCCTATACTATAGGTACTATAGGTGGAGGAAGTACTGTGTTTGACCTCAAAATTCGAAGTTGAGTTTTAACATAAATGCTCGTTTGAGGTCCCTGAATCCAAAAATACTATTTTCAGAAACATGTCTGTGTCTGTGAACAACCTAGCTCTAGAACGGAAAATTATATAAAAAAAAACTTTTGTATTTGGGTCAGATACCTTCTGAGGATGTCACACGAAGATTGGCGATCATTTTCTCTTATTTTTAAGGGAACTTTACGTTAAGAAAATTTTGTTTTTAATTTTCCCGAAAACGGCTGAAACGATTTTGTTTAAATTTTGTACGTGGAGTGTTTATACTAAGAAATAAAACTATTATTTGAATCTATTTTTCTGAACAATTCTCTGAAGGATAGTTATAAGCCGCCCACTGTTTGTAGAACCCAGTCTTACCTGGTGAACAATGAATCTTTCCATCATGATGAAACAACTGAATATTCGCTCTTTGCAATAATATGGCCTCTTGTTCTATATCAGAATGTGAATTGAGAAAAATGTATTGTCCATGCTTAAAGTAAAGAAAGTTACGTAAGTACATTAATCAGATTTTATTTGGGTTATGTGTCTTTCGGGGATGCGATACGATATGGTAACGACATGACCTTGATTTTTACAATCAATTTATATAAAAAAGTTATACATAATATATTATACTAAGAGGCAAACGTTTTAGGGCAGAGGAAGTTCTGTGAGTTCATCTTTATGATATCTACATTATTGTATTAGCCATTATTTCCTAATTTTCCATGAGGAGAGTGCATCTGGTTGGTTGGTATATGGTTATGTAACGACGGGGATGTACTGAAACTTAGGCCTGTGACCGTCGCCGGTGTGCCGGGATTTTGTCCCGCAGGAGGTCTTTTATATGCCAGTAAATCTATTGACATGGGCCTGCCAAATTTATGCACATGTTAAGCCTGAGCAAATGGATATTATACATTATAATAAATAAATGAATATTTATTATAATACTATATTGGTATATATTGTCAGGATTCAATAAGAGCAATTATTGGAGCTTCCAGTCTGACCATTATCTTGTCAACCAATATCTCTTTGACAAACGGTAATGTTTGAGGACATTTTACCCCTTAACCTTGTGACATCTTAAAGCCAGTGACAATCACTAGATCATGGGTGCGCAACTGGTGCACATCGTGTCACTGTGCGGTAGGGGAATTTCTCCCACTACCGTCGCCCTTGACGTCAGCATAAAGCAGTTTCGACGTGACACTGAACATGAAGAACAGGTTTCTTACGTCACAGAATAGATGGGGGACTAAAACGTTTCCCCTCAGTTGCTCATCTATGCACTAGATGATGAAACTTGGTATCGGTCTATTAAATTGGTATATTGTTTATACGCACAATATCTTGCAAGAACGTTATAAGTACGACCTCCCGCTACTTGAGGTCCAGAGATCACTTTAGGCGTTGTCCACATTTTGAGGAACTTCATAAATACAAAACATGAATTAAAATGACGAATTGGTGACTTCAAGAAGGAAGAGGCAATACCATTCTGCAAGATGGCAGCCTTGACATACACTTCATTTGTTCTATGTAAGTAAAAGAACTTACGTATATTTCTGTAGATATGGAACTTGTCGTTCCTGTTTTATTTCTATACTAGCTGAAAAGGCCCGGCGTCGCCCGGGCTTTGTATTTTGTAATTTGAAATTAACTTATGGAGGACTTTCGATGTTGAAACTCTAGGTCCTGATATAATAATGTATGTAGAATTCGAAATGAGGAAGAACAACATATGGCACTCAGACTATTCCCTCAGAAAACGCTAGATATAGCTTTTTATGGTTCATAGAGGATGTCGAATGCTGCATTCCGTTGCTTCTACTCATCATGCCTGGGAGGGGTTGAAATAAGAAGAAACATAAATTACATAAGATTGTATTGACTTGACGGAAAATTTTATTTCTCTTTCTCATGTTACCATACAACCGTTTCGGAGCTGAAATAAAATAGAAATGCAGTATCACTTGCATACTTTCCTCCCCTAAAACCCGGGACATAATACACTGCGAGCATAGGACTCAAAATGTTCCATCCCATGCTTAGGGCCTATGATAAATCTCAACTAATAAAAAGCCTAGAGCTATGGATAACTGACTATTTACCGATTTCTGATATAGCATACTCACACACTTAAGTTGCTCCTGCAATACGACCTCTTATTCTACATCTAAATGTGAAGTGAGAAAATATTTCTTATGTCGAGGGTAGAGAAAGTTATGTGACTGCATCACACTGTGCTTTATTTTCGTGTAATTCATTTTTCAATAATTATTTTCGCCAATATATTACATGGAATCATAATTCGTTAAAGTCCAGCATTAGGCTATATAGTTGCCAAGGCCCTATGTAATCATAGTAAACAATTCACTGTTGCCATGTGAACTGAACAACATTTCATTTTTTCAGTAGAATATTCACAGAAATTATATAATTTTCAAGGGAAGGACTGATTTGTTTCAATTTTAATGTCGACAGCTATACTTCCCGGGCTTAACTGGGTATGCGTGCAAAATGTCGTGTAAATTGGTAAAGAAATGTAGATTTGTATAAGGAACAAACATACATACATACATACATACATACATACATACATACATACATACATACATACATACATACATACATACATACATACATACATACATACATACATACATACACACTTTCGATTTTATATATTAGATAACATGAAATTAAATATCAACACATGCATGAGTGTTGCAGATAATTAAAGTTAACGTATGAAGAATTCTTATAAGAATATAGAAGTCAGTTATTGCTTTTATACAATAATACGTTAAAGATATCAAAATATATTTTATAAGAATATAAAAGTCAATATTACCAAGAATCTATATAATCAAGGAAGTTTAAACATTTTTATGTGTTAATGTTTTTCATTTTAATAAATTGTGTTAATACATTTATATACACTAATTGTGACATGACCAAATCCTTCGTGCATGATCACTAGAGTTGGCCTATAAGATTAGCAGTGCCTATCCTGTCCTAAGCTATCCTAGACATGTTTAAAGTGCGGGAATTCCAAGCTTAAATATTTTAGGTGAAACAGCAAGTGATGCAAAACTCATTAGGCGGCACGCGCCTAAGGGTACGCGCAAGACGGAACCGGGATGGTCGCATGCCGCAGGCCGCATGAAGAATGATGTCATGTCTTCTTACGAGAGTGAACAAGACGCCGCTTGGATGGTCTCTTGCCAGCTATCTGGTCAGGCCGCAGTTTGCTGGTAGAATGCTAGCCCTCTTTTTTCATGCGACCGGCCGCTAGCGTATAGTCTAGATTCAGGCGATCCACTTGTGCATTTTGCAATCGCTCCACAAACAAAGGACTGTTTATAAGATACATCCTCTGTAATCAGCTCAGACTACCAAAATAAATATTGTTACTACTCAATGAAGGGGTTTTAGAGATCAGTCATGGCTACAGTTACTGACTTGTATGGTTTATATTCAGTATTTTTGTATAATTTATAGTAACCTAATAATTTTATATTATGTTAATTTTCGTGTTGCGGGGTTAAGTGTGTTCGTTTCAACGTCTTCTTGTGCTCTGAAGATTGAATACAATGGTCGCACCAACTCAAGAAAACAATAATAATAATGTTTCTATCCATACATTGGTTCTCAATCTCAAACCGTTGAAAAAATATATATATCTAATCTATTTTTCTTGCCGAAAAAAGTTTTTACGCCACTTTTTTGGCGAACTTTGTATCCTAGCACCTAAAGTATTAGGTTTACAACGAATACTTTTAGACGAAAAGCTGTAGAGCATTAAATTTACTATAAAATACACATTCAATTTAGTAGCTCTGGGAAACAGTGAAATACTCTTGTGACATATTTTACATGTAACTAATTTTGATGAAGCTTCCTGTAATGAGTTTGAATTAATAAACTCATTGCCATTGTCTTCTGAGTCTTCAAAACCTTATGAATGAGAAGATAATAACAAAGAAATAAAAACAAAAAAGGAGATAATTCAAAAATTTAATCCATAACATGTCACTGGCTACACACTGAATATACAGATGGGCGACCTGCCGGTGAGCGACCAGGCTGCGTCTTGCGCGCACACACTTCATGCTCGGCGCCTGGCTCAACAGCGTAGCGACCAGGAAGGGGACCAACCAGGCTGCGTCTTGTTCGAACCCTAAGGGTACGCGCAAGACGGAACCGGGATGGTCGCATGCCGCTGGCAGCAGGAAGAATGAAGCCATGTCTTCTTACGAGGGTGAACAAGACGCAGCTTGGATGGTCTCTTGCCAGCCATCTGGACAGGCCGCAGTATGTTGGTAGATTGCTAGGTCTCTTTTTTCATGCGACCTGCCGCTAGCGTGTAGTCTACATTCAGGCGTTGCTCAGACAACAAAATTAATATTGTTACTACTCAATGAAGGGATTGTAGAGATCATTCATGGCTACCGTCACTGACTTGTATGGTTTATATTCAGTTCTTTGTATAATTTACAGTAACCTAATAATTTTATATTATGTTAATTTTCGTGTTGCGGGTAAGTGTGTTCGTTTTATTGTCTTCTTGTGCTCTGAAGCTGAATATAATGGTCACACCAACTCAAGAAAACAATAATATTAATAACAATAATAATAATAATAATAATAATAATAATAATAATAATAATAATAATAATAATAATAATAATAATAATAATGTTTCTATCCATACATTGGTTCTCCATCTCAAACCGTTTAAAAAATGTATATTCCCTGCCAAAAATTTACTTTTTTGCCGAAAAATGTTTTTACGCCACTTTTTCGGCGAACTTTGTATCTTAGCACTTAAAGTATTGGGTTTACAACGAAAACTTTTAGAAGAAAAGCTGTAGAGCATTAAATTTACTATAAAATACACCTTCACTTTAGTTACTCTGAAACAGTGAAATACTCTTGTGACATATTTTACATGTAACTAATTTTGATGAAGCTTCCTGTAATGAGTTTAAATTCATAAACTCATTCCCATTGTCTTCTGTGTCTTCAAAACCTTATGAATGAGAATATAATAACAAAGAAATGAAAATAAAAAAGGAAATAATTCAGAAACTTAATCCGTAACATGCGACCTGCCAAGTAGCGACCAGGCTGCGTCTTGCGCATACACACTTCATGCCCGGCGCCTGGCTCAACAGCGTAGCGACCAGGAAGGGGACCAACCAGGCTGCGTCTTGTTCGAACCCTAACACACACATAAATGCCATCGACCTGGGCCGGGATCGAACCCGCAACATTGGACTGTTACATTATGTGCATAGAAAGTTAAGCCATTACCAAACCATGTAACATTGATTCATGGACGCAGTTACGCCGTATCCTTCCCGTATGAAACGCAATAACAAGGCAGTGATCATTCTGATACCGGATCTAAACGAGATTCCGTAACATTTCAAATCCCTTTTGCGTCACCTGCAGCTTTTCCCTCAGCTTGCTGCATATCCTACACGAGGTTTATGATGCTTTTCCATTCACGCCTGTTTACAAATCTCACGTGCTATGGAGCAGGCTACTGGGTTTCGCATGCTCCAGTAAAGTAACCCTATGCCAGATTTTATGTCGTCAAAATAGTATAATAATGTTTATATCAATAGTTATTTTAAAGAGCGTTCCCGAAAAAGGAATTTCAACGTCATGTAAAGTAAATCTAAGTTCACAAGAAATCCTTAAAAATTAGAGTATACAGAAAAGCTAATTTTGTGGAAAATAACATTATATTCGGAGAGATTAATCTTCATTTTGGAACACAAATTTAATTTCTTTTATTCACACAATAAATTAATGGTTCTTAATATAAGCCTATTGTAGTAATAATGAATACAGGTAATACAATAAGGACATAGCTCACGAACTGATGAGATAACTGAATAAATAGGAAATGTGATCATGCACATGTGATCTAATTTATAAAGAAGATTGTTTAACACATTCAGAACTATGCGAGGAATAAGATGATAATAACATTATACAAACTTGAGGTAATCAACGTAAGCATGAGAATGAGCTTCAAAACTGATGAAGGAAAGCTTAAAGCAGGCTGCACTTATTAAATATGAAGTAGGTATTGTACATGCACGAGATATGCCAAGAGTGGGAAACCGTCTGAAAGGAGATAGAAATATTTTTAAAATATCACCGTGCATAAACTTATAAAACACAGGCTACAAACTGCATTCTAGAATTATTAATAAATAATAACAGGTCGAACAGAAACGAAGATCCTGACAAAGTAATTTAGGTTAATAGTCTTAAGGCAACCAATCGAAGAACACGTTAATTTTAGGTAGAGGTGTATAATGGATCAATTCCTCTGACTGCTTAACAAAATTATTTTATGGAACATAATGATTAAAATAGGCCATTGCCTGGACTTAAAAAAAAGTTTGTAAAGGAGCAAAATCAATGTAATTAACTGTACGTTAAAGCAATTAACTTTTAACTAATAATTGCTTTACAATTATTCCCTATTCTATTCATTAGTTATTAGTTCGTTTTATATTAAATACATTTCGACCACCCAAGGTACTGTAACATATTCCCTTCTTATACAAAATTTTAACTTTCAACCGGACATTGGAAATGACCTGGAAAACATTTATCTCGTGTACTTGTAAGATGGAACCCCTGTGGATCCCTTGTATGGCAAGAAATCTTAGCCAAGAGGGTGACGTTTTTCTTACTCCACAAATGTCACCAAGCTACGAAGATTCCTAATTTTCCTGAAAGCACGCTATCATTTTCAGCCAATCAGAACACATTATTTCTCTAACCGTGGGGAAAATCCACAAAATCTGGACTATTTTCTGGAGGTTTTCTGTCAGCGCATGGATATTTCAAAGAAGTATATATGGTATGTGTTTATCCAAAAATTTAAGCAATGCTTCATTTGCTGGAAGTGCGGTTCCATGTCACTTTGATATTTGAAATGTGTTACTAAATTTCATATGTGCGCAATTATGGCGAAGCTATGTATCTAGTGATTACCAAGCTGGGAATACTGGATATACATTAGAGACATGTCACAGAACTCTTTGTAATATCTAATAAAATTGCGTGTGTCACGAACAGAATAATCAACATAGAAGAGCGACGACAGTTACGGACATTCACTAATATTCAAAGTATATTATGCAGACATTGAACTTTATAACGTTAATACAATTATTATAGTGTAATACTGTCTCATCCATCCAACTTCGTATTTATAACTAGACCTAACATTATAAAGTGGAGAAAATTATTTTGGACAATTACATAGCCATTTTCCAGTCCGTTATCCAATATGGCATTCTCGTCTGGGGAGGATTAGCGAAAACCACCCTTAAGTCCTCTGCCTTTTACAAAAAAAAAGAATAATAAAAGTCTGTCTAAAAAAACACGTTTATTACCCAACTAGCCTAATATTTTCGGAATTTAATATTTTCAGTTTGTATCAAATCTACAAATTTTCTATTAAAATATTTTTACAAACATCGTATAAAATACTCTTCCAGTAATCATGTCTACAAAACTAGACGAAACACTAATTTACTCCTATCAGAAGCCAAATGTCTCACATCGGCAGGATTAAAACATAGCATTAATTTTGGTCCCCGCTTCTACAACTCAATTATCAGAAAATATCCTGATCTCTCAGCATACTCCACTGTTAAATTTAATAGATATGTAAAGAATTGTTTAAATATTTTAGGTGCTTAAGACATTTTTGTTTCACTCCTTTTATGTATTTATGTTTAACATTTTTTACTTTCTTTATTAGTTAATCACATTTTCTATACACTCTATTTCTTTGTCTCTCCTATTTCTTCACTTTGATATTTTATAAACTGCACCCGAGCACGAGCAGTCTTGCTCATTCGGGTGTATTACTACGTTAATATTTCTTGTGAAGATATAGCATATATTTTCCTCTTTTTAAATAGTAGTTTCAGTTACTTTTTAAATTTGAAATCTGTTTTATTTTGCTTGTATAAATAAATATTTTTATTTGTATTTGTACTTGTATAAATATGACCTTAATAATAACTAATAAAATAATAAATAATAAAATACAATCAAAATGAAATAAAAGTTCATGCAAATTATTTATTTTTATTTTTTCATGGTAACTTATGCATTTGTCTCACTAAACCTATTCATAGTAGCTACTTACGCTCAACACGAATCAACCTGGGAGAAAGAAGATCATATCGACTGAATAGCTTGGAGAAGTGGTAGTGGATAACTGACGCTCAACATAATCTTTTTTTTTTTGCTCGATATAATTTTTTTTTATTCCTTGAACGTTCACCTTCACCTTTATTTAATACTTTCTTTTTAATCATCCTATACCGGGACATAACGCAGGAAAATAAAGACCGGAGAAAATTATACAATTGTGAGATGAGGTTGTACTTCATTTAACATTTGCACAGATAATACTGTAAGACAATGGGAGAATTAAACTCCACCATTAGAGTAAATACTTTGATGCTTGCAGATGATCAAGCACTCATGAAAAAAGTTAAAATTATCTGCAATAAACGAAACAGAGGAATTATCCAGTGCTTTACAAATGAAAATGTTAAAGATCAAGTACCACATTTTAATTTTCGAGGCTGCGATATGGACGAGAAAATTACGTAGAAAATGAACTCTAAAATTTCCAAGTAATGTGTGGAGCAATGTTAAGGAAAGAAGGTAGGGTACAAGAATTGCATTTAATATTGTAACGGAAGCCAGGACAGCAAAGGATACGAACAGCACAAAAGGGATTCTTAATAAGAAATGACAGACAACTCATTCCTGAATGAAATACGAAATGTAGATATACTGTGTATTAATGACCGCCTACAGGTATATAAACAACAGTGGGTAAAAGATACGGAGACAACAAAGAGAGTTATGATGTTTTTGTCCTTCAGTCACTATTTTCCACCCCTTGAACTCATGGTGGTTGTTATTATAAAACATTTCAAACAAACGTTGGCAGTTCTCTTAGGAACTATATATTGGATACTAAAAATGAATGGTATATTCTTCACAGGGAATCACAGTGTTTCTTCAGTTCTTCGAAAGAACATTGCCATTTCTATACCCATTGTCCGATTTTGCCTATTAAAGAATTCTACCAAAATTTTGCAATAATTTGTGGAAATTGCGGCAGTTCCCATGTCCATGAAATTGACCTATTGCCACATATATATGTTTAAGTATTTATATCAACTTTGAATTGACGGTTGTTTTGGGGTATAAAGACCACGAAACTGAAAACGAGGGTAGAAATTTCGGGAAATCGTATCATGGCACAGACTGTAATAGGTAACCTGTCTTCCAAATCCGCTTGCAAAGTGACTTTTATCTACATGCCTGACGTCATAAGTAGCAATCTTTACTATAATCTTACTTTCTACATCACATTATGAAAATGAGAAACAATATGACGTAGTGATGGGTAGGTTTTACTCAGGTCTAGTTGGAGACTTCTTAACAACATAATTACTCTGTGTGTAATGTAGCATTCAAATCTGTAGTTGATGTTTATTAAATATAAATTGTTGACTAACACACCTTGATATCCTACTGGAATCTACTAATCAATCAATCAAAAGAATGGTTGTACATGTTACATTAGGAGAGTCCCATGCCGTAATAATAATAAACATTTGTAAAGTTGCTCGAGGAAATCTGGATCTCGAATTATATTATTTATTGTGACTAATTAGCGGAATCGTTAACATCCTACTTATGACACTCTTGTCTTCTTTATATTCCTCTCCATTGCCTGCCATGGAACCTAGTGAATTCGTTTGTTCTCGAAACAAAACTACAAAGCACAAAACTTTCCAAAGAAAATTAAGTGTTTAATTTTTTGTTTTAGATGCTTTGCTATTACAAAATTTAATGTTTAATATTGTAGAGCTACATATTATGTACGCGATTTTATAATGCGTACATAACGTTTTGTTTACAGGCAGCTTATACATATGTATGTATGTGTATATATATCAAATGAAAACTGCAATCAATTTTTTCCCACTATTTTACTGTAGGAACAATGCTTGCTTGTACTTTATTTTTCCACATAGTCCCTCCCAGTTCAATGCACTTGCGTCATCGGATAGGATGTGCTTTGATACCGCGTCAAAAAATTATTTTGATTGACGCTGTAGCCACTCGTGCACCGCCGATTGGACGTCTTCATCAGAATTGAACTTCTGAACTCCAAGGTGCTCCTTTAATGGAACAAAGATGTGGAAATCTGATGGTGGCAAATCTGGCGAGTATGATGGATGTGAAAGGAACTTGAGGCGAATGGCATCGTTGGTTTTCATGGTTACAAAAGGAGCGTGAGGACGGGCATTATCATGTTCAAGCAAAACTCCTGCACTCTGCAATCCCCTTCGCTTTGGTACCATCAGATTCCCACATCTTTGGTCCATTAAAGGAGCACCTTGGAGGGCAGAAGTTCAAGTCTGAGTAAGGCGTCCAATCGGCAGTGCACGAGTGGCTACAGCGTCAACCAAAATAATTTTTCTCACGCGGTATCGATGCATTTTCTACCAGGTGGCATAAGTGAATTGAACTGGGAGGGGACTATGTAGAAAAATAATGTACAAGCAAACATTCTTCCTGCAGTAAAATAGTGTGAAAAATTAATTGCGGTTTTCATTTGATTCTTCCTCGCATATATATAACTAGCTGAAAAGGCCCGGCGTCGCCCGGGCTTTGTATTTTGTAATTTGAAATTAACTTATGGAGGACTTTCGATGTTGAAACTCTAGGTCCTGATATAATAATGTATGTAGAATTCGAAATGAGGAAGAACAACATATGGCACTCAGACTAATCCCTCAGAAAACGCTAGATATAGCTTTTTATGGCTCATAGAGGATGTCGAATGCTGCATTCCGTTGCTTCTACACATCATGCCTGGGAGGGGTTGAAATAAGAAGAAACATAAATTACATAAGATTGTATTGACTTGACAGTAAATTTTATTTCTCATTCTCATGTTACCATACAACCGTTTCGGGCCTGAAATAAAATAGAAATGCAGTATCACTTTCATACTTTCCTCCCCTAAAACCCGGGACATAATATACTGCGAGTATAGGACTCAAAATGTTCCATCCCATGCTTAGGGCCTATGATAAATCTCAACTAATACAAAGCCTACAGCTATGGATAACTGACTATTTACCGACTTCTGATATAGCATACTCACACACTTAAGTTGCTCCTGCAATACGACCTCTTATTCTACATCAAAATGTGAAGTGAGAAAATATTTCTTATGTCGAGGGTAGAGAAAGTTATGTGACTGCATCACACTGTGCTTTATTTTCGTGTAATTCATTTTTCAGTAATTATTTTCGCCAATATATTACATGGAATCATAATTCGTTAAAGTCCAGCATTAGGCTATATAGTTGCCAAGGCCCTATGTAATCACAGTAAAGAATTCACTGTTGCCATGTGAACTGAACAACATTTCATTTTTTTCAGTAGAATATTCACAGAAATTATATAATTTTCAAGGGAAGGACTGATTTGTTTCAATTTTAATGTTGACAGCTATACTTCCCGGGCTTAACTGGGTATGTATGCAAAATGTCGTGTAAATTGGTAAAGAAATGTAGATTTGTATAAGGAACAAACATACATACATACATACACACTTTCGATTTTATATATTAGATGATGCAGGTTGAGGGTGCGGCCTAGTACCGCGTATGGCACCATTTGTAATGGGTACACATATGTACAGAGCGCATAGTTCCTGATATACCCTAGCCTAAATCCATGTCTTTGCCCTGTCCTGGGGACAAGCCACTAGCTAGATCTACTTCCTCTGACATTCTGGACGCGTTTTCATCTCTCTTAAGCTGCGTCTCCATTGATATACATTTAACACCAACATGTCAATATTAACAAGTTGATATTGACATGTATATTGCAATTTCGCGTTCCAATTTACTTGACATGCAAACCCAGCATGTTGCACTTAACATTTTCAGATGTTAATTTGTTTTCCGGAGAAAATGGACAACATGTCAAGTCAATTGACTATTCGGTCAATATCGGCTTTGTTTCGGGAATTTCCGGGAAACGAAAAGCGATCGCCAGCTTAATCGGCTTTGGTTCGGGAATTTCCGGGTAAACAACAAGCAGTCGACAGCTTCCTCAGTATTCCCGGCATCTATTTTGTATTATGTGAGTATTTGGTATATCAGTGTTCTCAATAGTATTGCATCTACTTTTAAAATTATTTTTTTGGCTTACTCCATTGTTGAAAAACATGTTAGTTATTTTGAAAAGATCAAGACATCTGTACAAAATTAGTATTTAAGAAAGTCATAGACAGTTAACAAGAAGATAATAACGAGTATATAAAATTACTCATTTTGTAATGTTGGTTGCTCTCTTCAGAGGCGTTTTCTTTTGAATGTTATTCATTTCTGTTCGTAACCGCGCCAACACATGTTAACCTATAACATTGTAGTGGAGATAGTTGTTAATTGGCAAACCACTTGACTTGTATACATCAACAAGTTATTGATAAACATTTAACATATGTTAACTGAAACATGTTGGTGTTAAATGTATATCAATGGAGACGCAGCTTAACTTACACGCTGCACAGGCCAGGGAAATATGTCCACGTCAGCGCTTAGGGCAACGACAGTGGACTTTGTACTCACACGGGGTTCACTGTCACACACACATATACCCAATCGCTGTGTTCAATGATTGTTTTTATCAAAGAACCTACAGGTATGAAAATTATTCATTGTTGTATTTTTTAATAATACGAATACCAAGGTGCGAGAAAATTAAAGTGATAAAAATAAAACGATAAAATTATGGAGGGTGAACACTCGCGGTTGGTTGGAATTCCACATTCTCTTCTGGTTGATTAGTCCCTGTTCCGACATGATAGCTATTCTTCACACGAGAACTTTCCGAACTACACACAGTCTCCTTAATTACAAGTTAATGCGTTTCCAAACGTCTTTTCCAAGTTCAGGACAATCGATTATGGCTTATACACGTCTTGAAACTGCATTCTAAATATTTAATCAGCGTAAAGAAAAGTTTATTTCCTCAGGTCTCAATAGAGGAGCAGCTCGAATCAAACTCAACTTGTGGTATAAACCCTAAGAGGATTTCGGATTGATTTCCTACTTTCTTTAAACTCTTTTCTGGCAAGATTCACCTTCCTTTTGATCGTGTAGAAGAAAAGCGATGTTGAGAGAGAAGGAAGCAAAGTGGAATAAAAGAGAAGGCATCAAGTGACAAGGTGTGTAACAAACTCTCATGAGGATGATTGCCATATCGGCAATTCATCTTGGAACTGTTTCATCGTTACTGACTCTTCCAATAACTGTCAATTTCATCTTTAAAACCATGCCAATTTAGATACGGCTCTAGATTATCAAGTGCCAGTATGGTACTTTATGAGATTGTGTGTGGGGAGGGAAAATGTCTGTCCGTCTGTCTGTCCGTCCGCGTGTCTGTACGCGCGATAACTCAAATACACTTAATCGGATTTTAATGAAACTTGGTATATACATTTATAATATTCATGGGAAGAACCCTATTGATAATGGACCAAATCGGTTGACCGGTACCGGAGTAAAACCCAATTTAGTGTCTAGTTTAAAGGCGCGATAACTCAAATACGTTTTATCGGATTTTTACGAAACTCTGTATACGAATTTATAATGTTCCTGGGAAAAAGTCTATTGATATTGGACCAAATCGGTTGGGCGGTACCGGAATAATGCCCAATTTAATGCCTTTTTATGGTAATATATCACAAAGGCGCGGATGACTCAAATACGCTTTTTCGGATTTTCATGAAACTTGGTATACGAATTTATGACGTTCTTGGGTACAAGCCTATTGAATTAGGGCCAAATCGGTTGACCGGTACCGAAATAACTAGTATATCAATATTAATTTTGTAATGAATATTCTTTTTTATGGCCCTCAATATATTCAAAAACGTAACAAAGCCAATCGTATATTGATATTGTTAGCAACCTTGATTGATTTGTTTCTTCATAACGATGTCACTGTGGGCTAAATAATAATTTAAATTATGTAAATACGATGTAAACGATTTATAACAACTAGCCGTTGAATATTGATATTATATTGTGTATTCTATGGTTATGTAGACTACCGATATTTACATTAGGCTATATTTTAATGTGAGTATTTTTTATATTCGTTTCTGTGCAGCAATATACCTAATGTAATTCCTGACAGATAGATTTCATATTGACTTTTTATTCATTCATAACCTTTAAGGCTGCTTTAAATTGAAACAGAGATATCAGCGAATCGTAGGTCTATTGCATCATTATTATTATTGCCAGCACATTTTGTTTTTGGAGTTTAACTCGGAGATCTATTAAAAAAATAACTTTTATGCATGGGCCTATCATAATTTTCGTTTATCACTGATTAAAAACACACTGGCACTTGGTTATATCAGTTTACCTGATTTTATTTTAGATACGAATCTATATTATCAATTTTATAAAAAATACAATAATTGTTTGTGAAGATGAACATAGGGAACAATGTATATATATTATTCAGATATGAACACCCCACTTCTCAGAAATGTGCTGGTCCGACCTCAGTATGTTTCTAAGCACAGTCAAAGCTCTTCTTTCGCAAATCTGATTTCATTACTTCGTGCCCTGGACGCTTGGGTAACAATCTTAGGGCTGTGAAAAGAGACCTTTACCAACATTATAGCTGCTGAAAAGGCTTCGTGCAACATTCTGTATAAATTCCGAGGAAGACATGAAAATTTATTCCTGCTTGAGGTGATAACTTCAAAAATCTCTATATGGGTGATTCTTCAAATACGGGAAAATTTGTGTTCCGGAGTGATATTTCCCTTCAAATTCAACTTAAAAAAAAATTAAAATAAAAGTTTGTTTCTACTACTTCCATACTACAACTATCACTTTGAAATGTCACTAACTTTAAATTCTGATATTCTAAAATCAAAATTAATTCAATGAAATGTCATCCACATGCCCTGTCCCATACCCCGGTTATGTATATTCTAATGCATTTTTCCACAAAACAAAATTATATTTCCTTTTCAACTTTTTTCCTGCCAATGAGTATGAATGTGTGAAGAATATTAACCCCTAAAAAAAATAAAATGAAATAAAATTGTAACCCCACCTAATGAACATAAAGAATGTCCCAAGGGTTTTTGGTCATCCACATGGCGGAAAAGAATAGAATTTTTTCTGCAGAAATGAGAAATTTTTATAACTGGCAACAGTGTTAGAAAGTCAACAGGGCAGATTGTGGTTGAATTGTAAGGTTGAATTTTGCTTGCTTACAAACAGTTTGGGATTAACAAAGGACTTTGCATCATTTTTAAGGAAAGAGTTTTTATTCCCCGTCATTAACATGACTTCTAGAAAGTAGGCAGAAAGTGAATATTAATTAATTTTGATTATGCACTATGATAAACCTTCCAATTCAAAGTACCTGACTGAAGTTGAGCCTACAGAGGTTTAGAAATGGCTTGCTGAGACCACTAAAACTCCTTTTTTGTCATCCACATTCCTGATTTTTGCGTCATCCACATGCCTCATGAAGGGGTATGTGGATGACTCTCAAGTCATGTAGATGATAAATGTAGGGTACTATTGTGTCCGTGGTGTCTGTGACCTGTACTTAAAATCTTAAAACTGATTAAGTGAATGTCTGCTTGATTCCCCCCCCAAACCATAAAAACGCAGTCTAGTTAAAATTACATTAATTCCGGAGTATGCCCACAAATTTGCAAATTTGGTGCAAAATCAACTGAAGCACACTGAGAAAAATAGGAAACCACATAAAGAAAAGCATATTGTTGCCAAAGTTAGTCATTAATGTGGCCTTCTGCCACACACATATACACGGATGTCATTCATATGGCTTTAAAAAAATTAAAAATAAATAAAAATATAAACATTTAAGCTCTGCTGGTGTCATATTATAATCAAGTAACCCCTGAAGTATTTTAGTATTTTTTTTTTTTAGATTTTTTAAACAAAATTAAAAAAATTGGATTTTACACACTCCGAATTTTCCCGTATTTGAAGAATCACCCATATAAGTTATAAAAGCCAAAACCCATTGACTCACTGATCACAGTTTCTAAAAAACCATAAGCCTACAGCCTAGGAACGTGAAACTAGGTACACATATTCCTCATAGGCTCTAGATGCGCACTAAGAGAGGATTTCAAAATCATTGGCCTCTAAGGGCCAAAATAGGGTTGTAAAGTTATGTAATTCATCAAAAGGAATCATATTGCATGTACACAATCCCCATGACAACATTCCAACAGGTGGCTTTGCATGACACTGTGATTTCATGTAGGCCTAATAGTTATTTAGTCCAGTCAAATTATCACAAAAAAAGTCATGTGGATGCAAAATTTAGGGTAGAGCTAATTTTTTTATATGATGTCTGGGATGGTTTTGAGAGTAATTTCTGACATTTTGCCAACAAAATTTTTTGCCGCCGGAGCCGCCATCTTGAAAAAACTTCAAAATTTTCTATTTTATTTCTGTTTTTGCCCATTATCTGCCAAAATACGCACCTGACAAAATATTTTATTATTTATCCTAAAAGTGGACTAAATTTGACACAGTTTGAGATCAAATTGAGATTTCTACCATGAATAGTTTCGGAAATACAGCTCTCCGAATTTCAGCAACATTTTGTAAAAAATAAATAAATCTGAACTTTCAACTAGTTTTTGCTCGCTATCTTCTAAATGACCAAACCTTGAGTAAAATTTCGAAGGATAACTTTTAAAGTAGAGTAAATTTGCAACAAGTTGAGTATTTAATGTTTTCATACCTATTATAGGTCACCAGATACAGAGGTATCTACAACTCCTCACATTTCAGAAAACTTATCGAAGGTACGAAAGTCTAGTTTTCCCTAGGATATTCTAAATGGCGTTTATCAGTAAAAAACCTGTGTTGTCTTATAGTTAAGTTTTACATTGTAATTAACAACCAAAACAGTATTTCCAACAATTTATAGGCCTAATGATAAAAGACTAAAAAAACAATGTAAAAAGAAAATAAGAAAAGTTGGTGTAGGTACAGCATTTTGATTTGGAGAGAACGGCGTTTTATTTTAGAAGAACACTTTTGCAGTGTCCTCTGAAAAAAATTACTTCCTATAGCATATACAGTTGTCCCAAAATGGAAACATGTTATCGGAGGAATGGCGCTAAGAGGCTCTTTGTTACTGCTCCGCATACCGTTCTCTCCGGATACATCTGTTTTTATGTGTTTGTACCAGGCAACCTTAGGCATTTTGAAATATTTGCAGACAAATTATGACTCAAAGGTTTCAGTTATCTTCGATGGTTATCCTTCTGACGCTAATCAAACAAGCACAAAGAATTGTGAGACTCCGACGGGCTACGAGTCCATCTCCTGATGTCGTCTTTGATAGAACTACTGTTTTGAAAAGTTCACAAGAAACGTTTCTCACCAATGAAAACAACAAGAGGCGCTTCGTAGAATTGGCAAAAGCTGGAATAGGCTGTTAAAGATGCAGATGTCTTGAGTGTTACCACTGCCTTCTCAAAAGCATCTCAATACGACACTGTCTTTGTAGTTGGGGAGGACATAGACCTTTTTATTTCCTCACTACATTACCATCCCCCCATATAAAGAATACATATATCCAAAAGTACGGAAGAAGCAAAGCTGCAGACATCTTCTAATCAAGGCAGTCATTTCGCCACACTTCTCCAACATGCTGCTGTTCATCCATGCTTTCAGTGGTGTGACACAACATCTGCAGTTTTTGGCCACGGGAAAACCCACTTCTGTTCGCCGATTTTGAAACATCCTGAACTAGAAGAGGAGGCTAATGTAATTCTGAACCCTCAAGCTACATCAGGAGAAGTGGCTGAAGTGGGCCAACATTTTTTGGGTCACTTATGTGGAGGAGACCCTGCTACACAAACACTTGACGAACTTCGGCACGGAATATTTGTAAAAGCTGCAGGAAGAATGAAATTTAACTTAGCGAACTTGCCCCCAACCAGTGATGCGGCTCAACTTCATGCCATGCGAACATACCACCAAGTTCAGGCATGGCTCAGTGAATACAAAGACCCTTTGAAGTGGGGCTGGGTGAACACACCAAGAGGCCTCTTTCCCCTTAAAGCCAAGAAGTAGCCAGCTCCAGAATCAATTCTGAAAAGTATTTCCTGTACCTGCAAGAAGGGGTGTTTAAACGCTTGTGGGTGTCGTAAAGCTGGATTAAAGTGCACAACGATATGCAAACATTGCAATGGGCAGTCGTGTGAAAACATACTAATAGTCCTGTCCTCCGACAGTGAGGATGATGACACTCCTGATGAGCCAATTAATTCGTTTTTGGATGAAGACGCTGAAGAGTACTTTATCAACACTGGCTAGATTGTGAACATCATGGACGAAATAGCAGACGTCAACTGCCCAAGTCCCTCTAAGTGCCGAAGACTATGAACAAACAAGTTATCCAATGTAATGTTTCACCAGAACTCCAGCTAAATAAAATCTTTTTGTAAATAAATGAATATTCTGTGCCGTTATTGCTCCTAACTTGTACGCACATGCATTTATTCAATCGTTGCTGTATATATATTTTTAAACCTCTGTATTTTGTGATCTGAAAGAGGTAGGATAAGTTTAAAGTACTCAATGCAATGTTTCACCAGAACTCCAGCTAAATAAAATCTTTTTGTATATAAATGAATGTTCTGTGCCGTTATTGCTCCTAACTTGTACGCACATGCATTTATTCAATCGTTGCTGTATATATATTTTTAAACCTCTGTATTTTGTGACCTGAAAGAGGTAGGATAAGTTTAAAGTACTCGACAAGTTTCAAATTACCTCTAGTTTAAGTTTCCATATGGAGTTTTACTATAGATTTGGACATTTAGAAGATAGCGAGCAAAAACTAGTTGAAAATTCCTATTTTTTTTATTTTTTGCAAAATGTTGCTGAAATTCGGAGAGCTGTATTTCCGAAACTATTCATGGTAGAAAACTCACTTTGATCTCAAACTGTAGAAAATTTAGTCTACTTTTAGGATGGGTAATAAAACATTTTTGTCAGGTGCGTATTTTGGCAGATAATGGGCAAACACAGAAATAAAATAGAAAATTTTGAAGTTTTTTCAAGATGGCGGCTCCGGCGGCAAAAAATTTTGTTGGCAAAATGTCAGAAATTACTCTCAAAACCATCCCAGACATCATATAAAAAAATTAGCTCTACCCTAAATTTTGCATCTACTTTTGACAATTCGATTGGACTAATTAAGTTATGAGAAATGTTTCTAAAATATTTTGTGACACGATGTAAATATAGGTGGTCCTGGGTTCTACTCTTAAGAATTGAACTGTATTCTTCCCTTATAGGAACATTTAAGCGAGTCACCCCGCCCGGGCCTTGCAGGGCCGCGAACTGTCGGGAGAGGGATTATCTATGGATCACATACATACTTTTTGACCAGACAAGGACATGGAGGGTCTCTCCGGATGAGTGATCAACCCAATGCCGGGCCCACCTCCGAGATAACACTAACACATAGGACGAGACATGCTATTCACACACACACTCACTCTGAACAAGGCGAGGATGGAATGAGGATAATGAAGGCCAGATGATACCCGGGGACACAAGGTCTAAAGTCACCAGACATTTGTCTCACAGGTAAGGAAAAACCCCACCTAGGTAACTTGTCCCGACCGGGATTCGAACCGGGGCCCGCTGCGTGAGAGGAGCGAACGCATCCTCTACGCCAAAGCTATTTACCATCCTATGACGTAGTCATATATATTATCAGAGTTATTCCAAACGAGTCCAAACTAAATAGGCCTAATGATAATAAAGTGTAGGCCTATGACATTGATGGCCAGTGCTCGTTTTTCATTAACAACATAAATACGACTGGACGGCGTATGATTTATAGAAGTACATGAAACCGATTTTAAATTGTGTTCATTAATATATGTAGAACTAACTGCGTGGCGCGAATATCCCAGAAGGGACAAGGCCTACCACCCGACCGCTGCGTCATCTACCATAGGCAGACGGCAAGATTGGGGGCATGTGGTCAGCATGCCGATACCCAAGGCCGTTAATGGTGATTAATGGTGGTTTCCATGATCGGAGCCGCTAATTCTCTATCAAGTAGCTCCTCAATTTGAATCACGAGGCTGAGTGCACCTCCCTACCTCAGAAAATCCGAGGAGGTACCGGGGATCGAACCCGGGCCGACGGATCTGTAGTCAGCGACGCTAACGGCGTTCTATATATATATATATATATATCAAAATCTAACAATGCGAAGCATTATGGGTCAGCTAGTATTATGTATGCATCATTTACACGAATGTCAATGCCATTGAAAAAGTATCAAAATTACTTAATTTTTCAATTCTTTCAATGTCATATGTCACTTTCTTCTGATCCATGGGATCAACTCCTCCTTTACACTAATTATGCTTCCTTACCATCCTTGGGCACAGATTACTGATTTTACTCTTCTTTACCGCTGGCTTCAGGGCAATAAAGGCATTTTGACCAAGACCCCTTTTTTATTGGTTTTATCTGGAGGTAATTATTTGAGACAATCATGTTTGGGATGGGCATGTACCATTCCACAAGCTCTGACATTTCATAATTATATTAGAAGGACAAGTGGACAGACATTTTCCCGTCCACATACAATCTCAGATGACACTTATTAATGTATTATGTCTAAGATTATTAAGTCACGTTAAAATCTTAGTTCTAAATGAGATATTGGCTGTAGTGTGTAGTATAGGGCACTATGTTCTATTTATTAAGTGCCAGAATGGTACTTTATGTGACTGTGTGCGGGACGTGTGTCTGTACGCGCGGTAACTCAAACATGCTTCATCGGATTTTCATGAAACTTGTTATACGCACTTATAATGTCCATGGCAAGACGCCTATATATCTTCAACCAAATGAGTTGACCGGTACTGGAGTAACGAATAACTGAAGTGCACATACTATACTACAATTCTGCGTTGGTAATCATTGAGGGCCTTGACTCCAATGCAGTCAGATGTTTGTTTATTTCGTTGATCAAGTTGAAATGAGTACTACATGAAAATTTTTATATACAGAAGATATATTACTGTAGCCGCTGTGAAGAAAGTTCCCTCGCGCACTGTAATTTACAAGACTGTCTAACTTCATTCATTGTTTAATATCCCGCTCACTCTGTAATATCAATCTTGGTCCGATCATTTTTGTTAAACGGAATTAAATAATTTATTTTATATAATGAGAAAGAAAATAATAATTATAGCCACCCTGTGCGGGGTCAGAAGAAGATACAACCTGCCAAGGTCAGTCCCAAACATTAAAAATTATTACAAGCAACTACGCAATATCCGTGGTTTTATTATATTTAGTTGTTTGAGGGTATAAGGTGGGGAAATAATATAACACAGAAGAAATCCCTCAAAGGACATCATGAAACTCTTTAATCATCTCCCATACATGTCTCTAGAGTGAGTATGCGCAGAAAACGGCATGGGGTGAATGTGTTGCTTTCTGAACTATCTTTTTTATTTATCCAGTAAATTGGAATTTGTTCTAATGTGTAATTAGCATGTAATTGTAATTATTTGATTACTTAACGTGCAATTTACTAACTGACAATGGGATCTACTTTTACCAGCCACAAAGAGCTGGTGCTGTGAAGATGAATTTGTGTAATACAAGCTAGAAAGGAGTAGGCCTATGTTTGGCTCAGCAAGGAAGATAAGCACTTGTTTATTTGTTCAAAGTGTATACATAAAGAAAAGTACACGTTATTCCAGTTCTATCATCAATACATTGAGTTGTTTGTTTAACATATTTTTGTGGTAGTTTTACATAAAAAATGTTTATTTTGTACTTACAACATTTATATTAAAACTGCCTGTCTCACTGAATAACGCATCGACATCATTCGGTTTAAATTGAACATGATATTACAAATGCATTTAATATGGCCCGAAGCTGGAGTTTTTGAAACTAAGTTATTTGTATTGATTCCAATGGAATGAAATGTCCAATTAATTTTCTCCTTCTTACTAATGAGCCAAAGTACATATTCCCGCGAAAACTGCAAGGACACTCGATAAAGTAGCACCAGACAAATTCTAAGAAACTTAGCATGGCCATACTCCTTTGAAGTACCTTACTGTGTTTTCATCAACATCTCTTTAATGCTGTCACCGTGGAAAATCTAACTTCAAACACCCAGTGCAGTCAATCTACTTTCAAACGATAAGTGTACTCAAATAATCATAAAGACATTTACTCATTATACTTCATTTTTAAACATATTAATTTTCACGGGTGCCTGAACTGCAACTTGATAATTTACATATTTCAGATATGGAATATAAATATATTCGCAAGCTGAGATTTACCTGTCATTACTTACTACCATGTATTAATATAATTCATGAGGCAGCTGCATGACTGTGATCTCATGTAACCGATGTATCGATCACCAACGAGATTAAAATACTAAAAACGATAAACTGGTCCTATACAGGCCATGAATGTTCTTAGGGTTTCAGGGAGTTGAGAATCCCATCCATTCGGCACATGAAGGAGCCTTACGTACCTCCACGATTGCTCCTGCTAGAGGCCGAGTTGACTCCAGGTCCATAGTACCCCCAAAAGGATTTAGACCATACTTAAATGCTACTGGTTGGTACTCTTGTAACTTGTTAACAGGTGTTCTACATGTCTAAATATATTCATGCATTATCGGCTTAATTGCTGTCAATTAAAAAAGGTACGCATTATACATACGTTAGGTGCATTGGAGAGTGTAGGAAATTTAAAAATACTCGCTTCCGGCTCTTCGACTCTTCTCCACTTATCGCAATATAACAGACACGGCGCATGACTATGATAAATAATTCACCTTAAACCCGCAGGACACAACTGCCGTGAAATCTCGCTGGAACCTAAGTTCGACAGATTAGCGTTACTGGAACACAATAATCATGTCACCATCCTATCCAAGGGAAAATGAAGTGGACAGTGACAGTTATAGCCATTCTTTGTAGTGTTGAAGCTGTATGTGCAATCTTGACAACTTTCCTGTCCTCGCCACCAACTTTTCAACTAAGATGGATGGATTCCGCACTTCTCACCCCTGATATCGCGTTAACATCTTTTATTAAAGTCACCAGGAACTTCTTATCTACCATTCTTCTTTCTCTTGTTATATAATCCATTTTCTTCTTTCTACAGGACTGCCAAATTTAAGATTTCTCTGAACTCTTGGATTCGCCTGTAGTCTCATATACTACAAGCTGCAGTATTAGTGATGATATGAGATGAACCAGGAATGGAGGGCTTTGTTGTTGCAAAGCATTTTTGTTGTAATTTTAACCGTTGGTATAAATTTGATTGTCACTAATATCAAATTAAAAATGTTAAGTATGGAAAACAACGTAGTTTTGCATAAAAAGACCAATATCACCCCCCCAGGCTTTTAAGGTAAATGACGTCATAGGTCACAAATGAATGCCAGGAATTTTTTTTTTTTTTTGATGAGTGTACTGAGAACATAAAAATAGTGAAAGTCACAAGAGTAAATTGTTTTGAATTAGTTATTAATACCAACAGCACAGATTGGTTCCTACATAATCGTCAAATTGACCCCTACCGGTGTTTGACTCTCTATAGGACTATCGGTAATAATAATAATAATAATAATAATAATAATAATAATAATGACGTGTTTATCGATAGATTCGCGACTGCGCAGCAGGAGCGAATTTATCTGATGAAACTCGTCAACTCGGGTTGGATTTATCAAGACGATTCCATGAATAAAAATGTAACGGAATATTCAAATAATAAAATCAGGTAAACTGATATAGGCTAACAAAATGCAAGAATGCTTTTTTAATCAGTGAAAATTGCAATTATGATAGCCCCATTTTTGGGAACAGGGAGACATCTTAGTAATAATGATCCCAACTCAGAAAATACGCTACGAGCATTGTATGGTAATAACGATGGATTGTTTAGAGTTACTACTTGTTTATGCAGTATTTATGAATGTTTCAAATATGGTGACGGAAGTGGGTATATTCTATGTTGCTTAGGTCATTCAGGATGAACGATCTTCCTTTGTTTGATAGTTGAAAGAGCATTTGTGTAAGACGCATGCGCGTCGCTCTTATTACATCACTCTTTAAGGTATCCATCTATCTCTAAAATCAGAATGTTTCACCAAAAAATAATATTTTTCTTTGTCGCATTAGAAAGCTTGATTTCTGTAGTTTTCAAATATATTTAACATGTTTGCGGTTTCTCTATTATTGATTGACCAGGCGCGTCCACCTGCGAGTTCAGAAACGTCCAAATATAGGATTACCCAAACTTTAACTTCATTTTTATCTTATTTAAAAATTTTCAGCATTTCTTACCTTTAGGCTTAAGAAAAATGCACTTAGATTTGAGCTTATTGACTTCATCCAAACGCCAAAATGAAGCTTAAACATATAGCTAGTCTATAGACTAGAATCAAATAAATGAGCCTATGGTAAGGATCCTGGCCCCTTATAAAAGGAAAAATAGACTAATTATGTATTAGACTTCAGGGAGAAAAAAATTATACTACCTTTGATAAGCACTACAAAGATGATGCTAGTATGTAGACATATGTATGAAATGGGGAACATTTTAGCGTAAGAATCACTGTTCTAGCTTAATGGAAGTGGAGATATGCTTCCCGAAAGAATCTTCCCCTGGTGCCCCCAAATTTTTAATGTTTAGTTTTATTATTGAAACCCTTCATTTTATGACAAATAACATGTGATCAAATTTTTAAAGTGATGAAGAGGAAATTGTAATTTGTTATAACTAGGGTTGATGGATACCTTAAATACGTTACATTGGAGTGGAGGCTATCGTTTTCCCATGGTGTGACCCGCTCGTATAAAATGAGATTGTATGTATGGTTCGTCTGCGAAAGATCTTCGACTTGTGTAAAACGTCATGTAGTTGTGATTCTTCTGCTTCTGCTTTAAGGCCAAGGTAAGCTTAAATATGTTCGCTTCGGTATGGTTCTGGGTTATGTGAAATACATTGTACGAATCATGTCCCGGAGTTTTTTTAAGCCTTTATTCTGCATGCTCTGACCTTATGGTTTACCTGGGTTTTAAAGTTTGCCTATGTTCACGTTTAATTTATATTCAGTCACTTTGCGTAGTATTACTTTGTTGAATTATAATAGTAGGCCTATTTTTTGAATTTAATTGGTTCAAGATATGGCATCGTGTTGTGCTTTATCATTGCTTAACAATATAGTAACTTGGTTTGTATTTTTCCGGTAATTGTAATTTTTCTCATGAAGTCTTTCCTTGCTCGAAAATCTTTCGTTAGATATCCCGGGATGAATGTAGCCTATGTGCGTGCGTGAATGTTTGTGTGAGTAATTTTTGGGACTGCTGTAGACATAGCTTGGCCTTTCAGTATCAAAGAAATTAATATAAAAATATTATGTCTTGTTTAATTAATAGGCCGATATAAAGTAGCCTACATTGCATCTATGGATAATTTGAAGTTGAATCTTATATATTAAAGTTAATTATTGAATTAAACCGTCCCAGGTGTAAATATTAAATTCGAAATCTTAAAATTGAGATATCTTTCTAATCTGAAGTAACTGCATACTTTGAAACTTATATTGCAACTCGATATAATTATTGGAAACTGTATATTATGAAATCAATAGCCATAACTTTCTATATGTCAATACACATAAATGAACGAAAACATAGTGGAACCTTATTTCGGAACATTTATTGGACCTTTAGGCCTATAAGTCAGCACATTCCCGGCATGGGCTAAATCAGGCCTTTCCAACTGAGGTGCTTCCACGGCGCAGGCCAGCACCGGTGTAGCACCAGAGCCAGCGCTCAGCTTACGAAAGCAATTATTAATAACAGTTTTGTAAACACATAAACACATCATTTTATTCTCTACTTATATTGTGTTTATGAACATTTAGAATTTAAGTAGATTATTAATATCGTTTTGCCGCAAGTAATTTACCAATATTGCGTACAATCGATTTGGCAATGGAAATTCAAAGTACAGCCTCTAAGGCAACATCAGACAGAGAAGTCCTGGTTTTACTTTTGTATAAATTCATAATTGAAAACATCTGTTAGCATTCACAAGTTAACTCGAACACTGGCGTAAATTTTAAAGCAAGTGCGTGAAGTTTGGGAAATTTTTGTGGATGAATACCTTTGTAAAATGAAAGCAAATCGCCGGTGTACCTGTACTTTTGTCACCTTCGTTTGGAAATATTATGGTTATTTTCAGGACAAAATATGGGGTCATAAATATTTCAAGCTGAGGTGCCATATCATTAATTTCTGTAACGACGTCTGATACTCTCCAAAGTTTTCGTAAATAGACAAATTTAACGACTTTGATGAAGGAGAATTGTCAAAATTTCCGGCTTATGTAAATCTTCAAATAATAAGTTCTCCATTTTGAAAGCCTTAATTCTGTCACACTTGGTGCTAATAAACTAATTTCTCCTTTGCAACTAAATATTTAAATCATTTAAATAAGACGTTACATCCACCAAGAAAGCAAGGTCAGCTACCCATTGTGATGTCTGACGCACACCGCTGCATGGGGAAGGAGAGCACTGGGCGCTCCGATGGTGCGCATCAGCGCAGGGTGCTCGAGTTGGAAAGGCCTGGGCTAAATAGTCCTATTAATATGCCTATTTTAGTGAGTTTGTTCTCTCTCTCAGGTGATTATTTAATTTGAAGTACATTACAGAGAAGCATTTATTATAATGGTTACTAATTATAATTATTGCTAATGGTTAAAAGTTTTATAAATTACATTTCTTGGAATTAATAAATAATTAAACTATTCTCGTCAATTTTAAATCTAAAGTTAATAATAATATATACGCAGCCAGACTTAACATGGTAACAGAGACTTAAGAATAATAATATATAAGAGAGAGATAGTCTTAACATCATGGAGAAAATGAGTTATTTTTCAAATAGATCTCCGAGTTAAACTCCAGATCGATTCATTAAGCCGGGATACGGAAGAACTGAGATATAAAGTTTGATTCTTAACCTCAATTCACATTGGTATACACTGATACAATAAATTCTTAAAATTTGTCAACATTTTTCAAAATGCAATGACAATAATATTAATGTAATAGGCCTACGATTCGCTGACATGTTTGTTTCAAATTTGAATCAGCCTTATAGGTAATGAATGAATTAAAGTCGATCTGAAACCAATCTGTCAGGAATTACGTTATGTATATTGCTCCATAGGAGCCAATAAGAAAAATACTCACAATAAACCGTAATGCAGATATCGGTAGCCATTCATATTAATAGAAACACAATAATATATCAATATCCAATGGCCAGTTGTGTCTTAAATGTTTTATTTACATTGACATCGTCATGAAGAAATGAATCAATGAAAGCGGGCTAACAATAATAATATCAATAAATATTGACAATTTGTTACGTTATGCTTATTGTGGGCCATGCAATAATATTTTAGCGTCTAATATCATTACAAAATTAATACTTATATTAAATTGGCAATGAAAGCATGCTCTTTAATAAGTAATTTCGCCTATTATTTCTATTTACAGAATTGATTACACTAGAACATTAGTTACGGGAACTCGGCCGCTGATTGGTTGGCCACGAGTCAATCAAAATGCTTCGAATTGTCGGAGAACGAAGATCATATTAAAATAGCTGTGACAGTTAATTACTCTTTATTTCGGTACCGGTTAACCGATTTGGTTGAATTTCAATAGACTTCTTTCCAATGACGTCCTAAATACGTATACCAAGTTTTATGATAATTCAATAAACCGTATTTGAGTTACAGCGCCTTTCTGATATATTACCACTATAATAGGCACTAAATTGGGCATTACTCCGGTACCGGTCAACCGATTTGGTCCAATATCAATAGGGCTCTTCCCATGGACGTTTCAAATGCATACACCAAGTTCCATGAAAATCCGATAAAGCGTATATGAGTTATTGTGCGTTCAGACAGACGGACAGACATTTCCCCGTCCCCCACACAATCTCATAAAGTACCATACAGGCACTTAGTAATTGCTTTCGTGCTTTGTTGTATAAAAACAAAACTAACAGCTGCGAGGTCACTGCTGACTATAAATCAACCATCCATGAATCGATTTGAGTTACCATGTTGTAACCAAGGATACCAATAGTGCATATAGAACATAGTCACTTCATCCAGGTAAGCTAACAGCAGAACAGAATAAAAGCACACGAACTGGCCTGCACCGAATCGAAATTGTGTCTTTAATCAATGTACATTTCTATTATTTCAAGTTCCAAACAAGTTATGTCGTACAAGATAATCTGTTTTCGTGCTTTTTAATGGCAAAATATGACGTATTAATCACTGCACACTGATGATTTCTTGTCCAGTAACGAGAAAATGGTTTTACCCGAAAAAATGTCATCCTCGCGATTCCTACAATAATATTGTAAAATAATCGGCCGTGATTGGTCTATATCCGAGGAATTGCTAAACGTTATTGGTCCATATCAAACACGGGGCGTATGAGTGGAATAGTCATTATAAAGTTTATTATTATTAATTGCGATTGTGGTGTACTTCATTAGGGTAGAATTTTTTAAAAGTTGTTGTTTACTAATGTGCTATATTTGATACCAAAGTCTTTAGCAATGTAGCTCTCCAGTACTTCGCCGTCCTGCAATCTTCATTTGTAATGCAAAGGAGAGGTTCAGAAAGGGTTCGTCCAAGTCCTCTTCTGTATTGTTGTATAAGATGCATTTAGATAATAAAGATGTTGATCCTATGCAGTCATGTCCTGTTATTAGCCTGAATTGTTTGACTGCTGTTTTCCGTGGCTGATGTGGTATGGGTTGTGAATTTTGCAACAGGCATTCCTATTTTTGTATCCTACTGCTCGGAGTCTAGTGTTGTTCACAACTTGAATTGCTTCTTGCATGTGACAGTTTATTCAAGTGTAGGTCTATGACCTGGGCTTAGAGGCTGGTATTTATGAAAGATCCTTTCTTCGCCATGAAATCTGCTGCTTCATTGCCAGGAGGGTACCCACTGGAATGGAACAAGTAGAGTCCTGCTGGAATTGAGGAGTTGGGAAGTAATGCTGTGGGATTCTCGTGTGTCAGAGGATATTGGCCAACAGACAGCTTGCATAGCTGCTCTGGATTCTGTAAGATCGCTATCTTCCGAAGTTTGCCTTTCCTTGCCCTAGTAGATTTTAGAGGGAAATTTCTATGGCATGTATTTGGCCCTCAAAATTTGTTGTTCCTTTTCCTATATTTTGAAGACATATACCACCTGCCCGGCACTCTTCTTGGGATCTGTATACACATGAAGCCACACTTCGGAAGGGTACAGTTTGTGGGTGTTTCTACTGTTATTAATTCCAGATACTTTGAATCATATTCAGTATATTTGTCTAATTTCACCATAGTACTCAAGTATGGGGTTTTCAAGTACCAATGATTGTCTGATTTACTCGCTCCGCCCCAACCCCTGAGGCTCTAGGGAAAATATTTTTTTCTGAACTGACACCGTATCGGAGATAGAGTACGTGAATTTACACAGCCTTATAGCCTACTACCGTTTAGCCATAGTAAACCTTAAAATGTGCGGGAAGACGTTAGGATCTTTTCGGGATAAAAAAATTTAAAAAACTCGCATTTATAATAATTATGCCGTCAGTTACAAGCTAAAGGATATAAGTCCGCCAAATCTCAGGTTTCCAGCTGAACTGGAAGTGGGTAAACATTAATGGTGTATTTTATGGAGTACATTTCACCCGATATTAAGTGGAATCCTGTCCATTCAAACTGAGGAAACCATGAAAAAATCATATCAAATTTCCCGGCTACGGGATTTGAACCTGGGATCCCCCGAAGGCGAGTCCAAGGCCTTACCATCTCGGCCACCTCGCTCGATTTATGGAAATTATTTCTATCGCTAGCATGTCTTCAAAGACAAATGTATTGCAACTTCCAAAGCCCTATGTGAACTTTGTAGGTTATCTTGTTGTCATGAGAACTGTGCTGAGATTCTAAAGTGCATCCGCCATTTTGAAGGGGAAAACATTTTAAGAATATATATGTTTTTTGGAATTTTCCCGTCGGTTACAAGCTAAAAGTTATAAGTGTGCCAAATTTCAAGTTTCTAGCTCATGTGGAAGTGGGTAAACATTAATGTTTGTGAGTCAGCCATGCGGCTTTATATTATAGGGTTATATAGCAAATCAGGTTCTTTGTGTCCACTTAATTACTGATGTGCATCTCATAGGTTATGTTTTGCAACTGATATTCCTGTTGAATTACGGCGATGAGTTGAGGTAAGTAAATATCCAATTCGGCATTTGTCCTTATTACGACTGGGGAACGCATCAAGAACCTAAGTGTAATAGGCCGGCCACGGGGTTTGAACTCGGGACCTGTAAAGGCATTATTGGGGTATAAATAGATATTTTTCCTCATGCACCCGAAATCTAAATTTGTTATTTTATTTTATTTATTTTACTTATATTTAAAATTTATATTTTAAGCTGCGTCTCCATTGATATACATTTAACACCAAACGTGTCAATTTTATCAAGTTGATATTGACATGTATATTGCAAATTCGCGTTCTAATTGACTTGACATGTAAACCCAACGTGATGCACTTAACATTTTTAGATGTTAATTTGTTTTCCGGAGAAAATGGACAACATGTCAAGTCAATTGACTAGTCGGTCGATATCGGCTTTGTTTCGGGAATTTCCGTGTAAACAAAAAGCAGTCGACAGCTTCCTCAATATTGCCGGCATCCATTTTGTATTATGTGAGTATTTGGTTTATCAGTGTTCTCAATAGTATTGCATCTAATTTTAAAATTATTTTATTTGGCATAGTCCATTGTTGAAAAATGTTATAGTTATTTTGAAAAGATCAAGACATCTGTACAAAATTAGTATTGAAGAAAGTCATAGACAGTTAACAAGAAGATAATAACGAGTATATAAAACGACTCTCATTTTGTAATGTTGGCTGCCCTCTTCAGAGGCGTTTTCTTTTTAAACATCCGCGCCAACACATGTTAACCTATAACATTGTAGTGGAGACAGTTTTAATTGGCAAACCACTTGACTTGTATACATCAACAAGTTGATGATAAACATTTAACATATGTTAACTGCAACATGTTGGTGCTAAATGTATATCAATGGAGACGCAGATTTACATGAGACACTCCAGAATAAGCTAAGCTATGGCTTGTCAAGAGGAGTGTAGCTTACAATAACATCTTTAAATAATTGTAATAAAAACTTCGTTATTTTAAAAAGATGTGCAATATTATAGTTTTAAACATTTTGTTTGACGATTTGTAATAATTGTTTATGCATTAAAATTAAAACACTCCTTATTTATATTCCAGTAATTAATGTTTTCACCAACGTATTGTCGACAGCTTCAATGTGGTTTCGCTTTAGTCCATTTCCAACACGTACTGCCGTGGTAAAGTTATAACCTACATGTTCAATGACTCTTATACAAACATCACTAAATGCCACTGCATTCTGTAAACTCGACATACAATTTTAACTATTTCTTATGGATTCCAGTTTCCTGGCTAAGTGTATTACATCGCTACACGCACAGACTGACTTTGTTAACTTCCTTGTAAAATTGATGCACGCATATTTATAGCAAGTTTTCCTCCGGCTAAAAGTGAAGAAAAACTCTATAATCGGATATGCTTGGAACGAGTCATACACAGTATGTTGAGATAATAAAGCTTGCGGGCTTATTTATCAATGGAAAAATGTAAACCTCCCAGATATAATCTCATTACAGTTTCATTCCACAACAAGGGAAAATCTATAATTTCAATATTACTTTTCCCTTCCCATCGGATGGGGAGCTTTAAACATAGCATTTTCCTTTGAAATAACCGATGGACTTAGAATTTATATACGTGGCAGATAATATTTTGCAGTTTTTATTCCATAGCATGGGAGAGAATGATTTACAGCAGAATACCAGCCTGAAAACACATAGACTGGGAATATTTAGAATCCAGATAGAACATAGCCTACATAGAATAAAATACTGGCATTGGAAGAACTTCACAGAACCAGATGGAAAGAGTGGGGGGATCACAAACAAAACATTAAGGGCAGCCCTCAGTGAACAAGTGCAGCAAGTTTCATTTTATAAATATAGAAATTTAAGATTACAGTCGTTTCCTGCTAACGCCAAACTTTTTTTTAAAATCGTAATAAGTAGGGTGTGAGTTAAATTTTGACCTCAGTGAAAGTGAAGCTATTCAAAGATCAGTATACAGGGTGCGGAAAAACAATGTACAGACAATTAAATAATAAATTAAATAACCGTAGTTAGCAAACACGGCGAAAGTGTATTTAACTTTTAAATATTACTATATATGTATGTGCTGGTAACAGCCATTTAAAGTTTGTGTTAATGTGAGGTGGTGAAGAATTCTACATTCGAACAACTGAAGTAGTGAAGGAGGATGGTGATGGTAATGACGCTGATTAGTCCTGATTGAAATAAATATTAACATCCATTGTGACATTTTATTCAGCTAATCCGTGATATGTAAATGAGAATTTGCATTCAAAATTTGTATTTATGTAGACCACTACGGAGACCTAGACGTAGGTGGGAGGACAATATTAGGATAGATTTAAGGGAAGTAGGATTTGCTAGAGATGATTGGATGGAGTTAGCTTAGAATAGGGTTGAATGGCGGACTTATGTGAGCGCGGCAATGAACATCCGGGTTTCATAAAATAGACGATATGCCTTTAGCTTCCTTAGCGAATATGGTCTATTGCAAATGAATGAGTAAGTAAGTAAGTAAGTAAGTAAGTAAGTAAGTAAGTAAGTAAGTAAGTAAATAAGTAAGTAAGTAAGTAAGTAAGTAAGTATGTACGTATTTAAGTAAAACCACAATTAATATTGTTAAGAGTCAAATTAATTTCACAGAATATTGCATGACGAGGACTTCGGGCCTAAGCCACGTTTTTGTGTTAGTCTGTTTTTTAATAGGCTAATTAGTAACTGACTGATGCCATTCTTGCAACACAACACTGCACTATCCACTAAATTATGTGAGATAATATTGTGGCACAAAGATGTAGTGATAGCTAATATTTTGCCTCTCTGCCTTCGACCATACATGCACATCTACATGTTACATGTTACATGTACGAGGTCTGATTGGAAAGTTTTAAGAATGGATCCGCCACTGCTTATCAGTTTGGCAGGCAGGTACACCGAATGTGGGGGGTTAATAATCGACTTGTCTTTGAATGCCCTCTGACAGGAAAGTGCGTTTCCTTTATTCAGTTCGTTGTGGCAACTGATTGAGTGAGGGTCTGTTAGTGCTTGTTGCCGGATTCTGTCTGCGTGAAAATGGATGTAAAAAAAGAACAACGAGTTTGTGTGGAATTTTGTTTTAAAACCGGGAAATCAGCTTCTGAGACGAATCGTGGGTATATGGATGTGATCCTGAAACCGAAGTTCAGTCTTCGCAGTGGAAGAGTCCAGGTTCACCACGACCGAAAAAAGCACGGCAAAGTCGGTCGAATGTGAAGACAATGTTCGTGATTTTTTTCGATTCTACCGGTATTGTGTATCATGAATTTACCCCTAGAGGACAGACAATTAACCAGGAATACTACAAATGTGTCCTTGAGCATTTGCGCGAAAAGGTGCAGAAGAAAAGACCTCCATTGTGGAAAGACAGGCGTTGGGTGCTCCACCACGACAATGCGCCAGCTCATCGTGCCTTCTCATTCGTGGAATTTTATACCAAATTCCAAATTCCTGTGCTTCCAAAACCGTCCTATTGCCCTGATATAGCCCCTGCGGACTTCTACCTGTTTCCTAAACTGAAATTTGCACTGAAAGGGAAGCGATTTGACTCGATTGAAGACATCCAGGCAAATCCGGAGATCGTCCTTAACACACTTCAGAAAAAAAAAATTCCAGAATTGTTTCCAAAAGTGAAAACACCGTTGGAGTCGGTATGTTCAGTCAGAAGGGGACTATTTTGAAGGAGATGCATCACAGTAGCATGTAAATACCGCCATTTTGAAATTGCAAGCCCATTCTTAAAACTTTCCAATCTGATCTCGTATACATGTTTGTATTGCTTTAATATGAAACGTAACTTACATGAGAATGACAGTAATAATTGCTTTTAAAAACTGCACCAATAATAGTTTATCCGTACAGCAGAAAGGGACGCAGGTAGAGTGTTTTTTTTTATCATTTTTATTCCTGCATGCTCCATTACACTATTAGCTTTAAAGTATTCAAGTCAGGGATTGGAAGACTTGACGCAAGTAGCGGGGAAGTTGTCATATGCCATGCATTTTTCATATGGGTCCTGCGGAATATTCACAATGCTTTACATCAGATGTTCTGTGGTAACAACAGCGTTTTGCTAATAGGCCTATACTTTGTTTGCGAGAACAGATTCACTGTCACTAGCACTAATAGTTCTGCGAACAATAGCCCACGCGTCAATAAATAAATAAAATCATCTCTTCATCAGATAACACGGCCTCCATCTTCAAACGAAATATATAAAATACTAATCCTTACACATATCTCGTGAAATAACACTCATTGCAAATTGAAAGAAAATCGAACAGTGCATTTGATCGTGACGGCTTAACAGACAAACAACAATCGAGTTGAAACAAAGCTGAGCAATGTACAAGAATAGAAATAAATGTAATATCTCCAAGTTTTCCCTTAACAACTAGGGATGGCGTGTGGGGCCAGGTAGGTTCCTTCACCCACAAGCACACTCACATTTAAAAGCGCAGGGGATTAGAACCGACCGTAATTTCGTCACCTAGTCTACTTCAAACAATCAATCCTATATTTTTAAATATGTCATTTTATCTTAAAAATGTTTGTTATATATCAATTCCACACATAATTACAAGAAAAATGACACAAAACTATGTATAATTTACTGTAATAGGAACATAGGACTTGAAAGCAGTGACTTACTTCATCATTTGTTAGAAATGTTCCTATTAAAGTAAATTATACATTGTTTGGTGTCATTTTTCTTGCAATTATGTGTAGAATTGACATAACAAACATTTTAAGATAAAATGACATATTACAAAATCTAAGATTGACTGATTGAAGTAGACTAGGTGACTCATGCGCATTAATTACGGTCGGTCCTAACCCCTTGAGCTTGTAAGTGTGAGGGGTTTGCGGGTGAAGGAACCTACCTGGCCCCACACGCCATCCCTGCTTGCTAAGGGTATAAGTCACGAACAAAAAATGTAAACATCAGCGATCAAATTTGAAATTGCAGAATAGTCATTCAACGCTTCAGAATTCAAGTCATAATCCGTCTTACGTTTAAACGTAATAAGAATAAATGGTGATGGCGATAGAGTGGGGTCATCTACCTACGTCATGGGATAACACAGTCCCATTGTTGCATGAATAAATGTTGACACTAATATTGAAGACTCACATTGAAATTGGAAAGTGATCTGGATACCCCAATAAAGTAAGAGATGGGTAAGCTTGCTGTGATATGAACTCTCACAGAAACTGAGAAGGGGATTAACAGAGCCCAGAAAATTTTGTAAATGTGAATATATATAATGACGATACATGCAATGTTGACACCCTCCTGGTTGGGGATCACGAAATTGACAAAAGTTTGCAATCAGACCATGGTGATGACTATGATACACACCACCCAGTGGTACTCATGGTTATGACTATGGCACACACCACCCAATGGAAATCATGGTGATGACTGTGAGACACATCACCCAATGGTAATCATCGTGAGAGTGTGAGACACATCACCCAGTGGTACTCATGGTGATGACTGTGACACACATCACCCAATGGCAATCGTGGTGATGAATGTGACACACATCACCCAGTGGTGCTGATGGTGATGACCAGGCTTTAATACTTGGTGCTCGAACCCACAGAGGGAGTTGATTCCGCTTACCAACAACCTGAGTATAGGGGGTGGAGGGTGATTGCGTAGGCTGATAAGACAGTCATTGATAGTAGTACCGGTACCGAGAAGTGAATGCGCTCGTAGTACGGTGCCTCTCAAATTGGTCAACAGTGTACCTAGTCATTGTGCGTGTTTAAATTTATAATACGTGTTCGGCATGCCGAAAGTAAAGTGTTCTAAAACGCAAATATATATTGAAACATTTGGGAGGGACTATTATATACAAACGGGAGAAAGTATCGTTTTGCATGCTTGTAATGTGAGTTTAGATAATGAGAAGTTATTAAGTGGTCTTCCTATATCTGTATTCCGGTTTGTTTACTATCACGTGAACTAGCATATGGTAGCTAGGGCATACGCCGAGCAAAGTCTGTAGAGTACGGTTGCTGTTAACATATTCGATCGGGCACTACGTTTTAAAGCCTGGTGATGACTGACACACCACCCACTGGTAACTCATGGTGATGACTGCGAACATATCACCCAATGGTAATCATGGTGATGACTGACACACACAACCAAGAGGTACTCGTGGTGATGACTGTAACACACACCACCTAACGGTAATCATGGTGAAGACTGTGACACACACACCACCTACTCGTACCACAGTTTCTTACAGACAATTCCTTCATCAAATCTAACCTCTAAAGTCTGCTAGCTAATATTGCTTTATGCCTAAATGGAGACAGCACATAATTCGGGAAAAGTATTTACAAAATATAGCTGTAATGTTTAACGTTGTGGGTGATCAGATGGGCTCCAGTAAGTGTTTGATTGCTTCCATTATTTATAAACCATCTTCCTCGGCTCTCAGCAGGTCATCGAACACCAGGCCTCTTGCTCAGGGTTGACGTGGAAGGACTGACAGGGTTATTGCAACAACTACAATAAGTACTCATACATGTAGTAATTGTCGGTGTTTATTTCACCTCATGCATTTTGGTGGTACAGGTGTCTCGAACAATATATCCCCGCCCAATGACAAAATTCGCACCATACAAGAATAGCTATGCACTTTACCCCGTTTCATACGAGGAAACCTTGAGTTTGGCACTGTCCGTGCTTCGTCTCACAAACCCTAATTTAGTCATGGCGTTATACTTAAATAACTAATAAAATTACTTTGCTACTCTGTTGTTCTTTTACTCAAGTCTTGAATCCTAGAGTCTATTTTATAAATTCATTTCTGCAATCTTTTGTGTTAACGCCTGTGAATGTGAGGTTCACACGGGGGTAGCTTATTTTGGGCAAATTCTCTCTCTTTCCACGGCTTTTTGTCTGTACATTTCTATTGTATTAAGGTACATCTGCATCTCGCGAACATGTACCTAGTTCTCCCTTCACTTATGTTAAGAATAGTAAAAAACCTTCAAATAATACGGGTGTAATTACCTGAAGGTTTTTGCAATATTGAGTGCAACACAGTAAAGTTTCTTACTTATTCTTATGCATAAGCTTAATTAGCATTCAAATTGTAATTCTATAATGATTACAGATGATGATATTGACTTATTATAAGTAAACATCTTTACTCTGTCTATTCCACTCATATGCCGCGTGATTGATATTGACCAATAACGTTTAGCAATTCCTCGGATATAGACCAATCACGATCGTTTATCTCATAAAATGCTTGCTATTAATATGAGGATGATGTTTTATCGATAAAATTGTCTCCTCGTTACTGGACTTGTAAGCATCAGTGTGCAGTGATGAATACGTCACATACTGCCATTTAAGCATCACGAAAACAGATTACTTTATGCAACATAACTTGTTTCGAAATTGAAATAATAGAAGTGTACATTGATTGAAACCCAATTTCGATTCGGTGCAAGCCAGTTCGTGTGCTTTTTTTCTGTTCTGCTGTTAGCTTACCTGAATTAAGTTAACTATGTTTTATATGCACTATTGGTAGCCATGGTTACAACATGGTAACTCGAATCGATTCATGGATGGTTGACTCATAGTATGTCGTGATCTCGTAGCAATTAGATTTGTTTTTATACAAGAACGCACGAAAGTAATTTTATTTGTATAAGTTACACTTTTATTCATGGAATAGTCTTAATAAATCCCACTCGAGTTGACGAGTTTCATCAAATAAAGTCTCGTGGGAATACCTATGAAGAATTAATATGTAATCTAAATAATTAATTAGTTATTAATCAACATGCATCACATTTCCTGCTACCTAATATAATTTTGATCCCATTTTAACATTGCAGAACGATATTGTAATTCATAACGTTATTAGAACACAATTTTATTTCACCACCATCCAGTAGTTTACATTCCAGCTTCAGCTTGAATGCAAGGAAAACGACAGTTAGGTGTGAAGTTGATTGTCTGGTGTTTCATTACGAACTTCCTGTTGGAGGAAGCGCAAACTATTCCGAAGAATCTGTGACAGCTATTACCAAGTTGTACCACCTCTCATACCTTGAATGTTATGTCCTTTACCTATTAGAAAATAGAAGGAAACTCTGAACACATGCCAGGAATTCCTAATATGAAAGAGAAACAATAACGACTTATGAAAATACAATGGACACTGCTCCAGAAGAATTGTATGCAGCGAGTGAAAGGTGAAGAAATGGAAACTTGAAACTGATAACCCGAAAAACATACAAACTCATAATATATTTAATAAATATTTAGAGTAAGGCGGGTTAAATTGAATAATTTCAGACTAAACAGTAATTTTCTTGGAATGTACACAATTTCTTGCAAGTATGAACAGGTAGTCTTGCATTTACATGTTTAAGGAAGCTATCGAAGTTTATGAAATAAAAATGTTTGTAACTGAAGTCTCAATTGAGGTATCCATATTACCCCCAGAATATTACAGGACTGAAAAAATACGGGGAAAATTCGATACATTGTAGAGTAACTATGAATAACAAAAGTGAGACTTCGTAGCCCTGTACTGCTTATCCATGCTACAAAGCATGGTGAATATTGCATGCAGACACACATGCACGAGATCTGAGTTTAAAATTAATGAATGGGAACAGAAAACAGATTTTGAACAGCACTCGTTCATATTTATACATCCGAATGGATTAGCATCCTCTGACAGTAACTCAAGCAAACCTTTAATCTGTTCTAGTATAATTTATATTGTTACATAATTATATTGAAATTACTCACCGCTGTCACCGTGTGTTGTTCAAGCCCAAGATGAATTACCATTTACAAGCCCAAATTACCATTTTATTTGTACTAGTTTGTGCCAGTCAAAGATGTTCTTACCCCTTCATTGTATTAAACTTTGTTTTATGAATTAAATATGTAACATGTAATTATAAGAGTAAGAAAGTAGAGTTCACTGAACATAACAAGAACTCCATCCACAATGCAATAAACTTGAAGGAGAGTTATTGGCGATTCGTGAGAGTCAAAGTCCAGAGAAGAGTGAGAGGAAGCAATGCTTTGTGCCTCACGTTTCCTGGATATCTTGTTCACTGCTGCCTCAATTGACTGCCACTCCAGTTACAAGCGTTTTAAAGAAAAATACCGCAGGGAAAAGATACTGCTACTAAGCCACGGATGGAGGAAAGAAAGAAAGCAATTCTTTTAATTATAAGAACTAGACAAGCACAGCTCCATGTCTTCTTCCTAATGTCTAGTGAGGTCAGTCATGGTTCCTAAGCTAAACTCTAGTTTTTAATTCTCTCAATAATCTTAAGAGGTTCCGCCTAATATACCACTATGTTTTGTTCAATCACAGCTGGAAACGGAAGGAGAAAGTGTTCGCGAATACAATACAAATGATCATGTCTGTTAATCAAATTAATTTATAAATTTATATGTTTATTAGAATTAGGCTAATATTTTAAAACAACGCTGTATAGTTAGATTAAACTTCATATAATAAATTGTGGTCCCATATGGGTTAATGTCTATAAATGTACTGGATCATCATTTGTTGACCAATGAGCTCAGTGTCATACAATTCTTAGTATTTACAAAATTAGTAAAACTTTGTACTGTCTGTTTTAAAATGTAACAATATGACAAACATGCCTAATCTATTCAATAACACCAGTAGCCTATTTTATGGAACTAAGACTTAAAATATTTATGATAATCAGTTTAGTATTAAACTTTGGTTATTATAGTCAGTAATTAAAATTGTATCTATAGTCTTGGTGAAGGATAGTGTCCTTTGTTATGTTGCATGTCGCATTTCGCTATATATGCGTATTTGTAAACAAACTTTACTTTGGTCTAATATTAACAGTGACGTTCTCATCTGTATAATTATACTTCCTGGGAAAACCCCGATGTTGTGGTTCCATATGAAGTAGAATAGTTGTATTCCTGTTTTCTCTCCAACATTCAGGTGATTATGATGTGTTACTTGAGATGCATTTCGATGCCTAAAAGCATCATCTTCAGTCAAACCTAAATAAATTTAATATGATCCATTAGTTAAGTCGTATAAACAATTGCGGTAAGATTATTTATTATTTTTAAAACTGTCTCCCATCGGAACTAGCCCCTGTGGACTCAATATACTGACATGAACTTTTAAAACATAAACATAAAATACCAATTGAATCATAAATAGTAACACAATCAAATTACATGATTGGATAAAAATTTACTAGATTTTTAAAAAAACAATTGCGACTATGTCATCCCTTAGACTAACTGGAAGGCCACACTTCTTCCTGCAGTTCTCGAAGAAGCGAGGGATGGCTGCACATGCTCCAATAAGGAGACCCACTACTTCTATATTTTTTAGATTATACTTCTCTTGGAAGTAATGTATCGTGGGCTCATATATATGTTTATTTTCAGTGTCCACTTCCTGGGGTTGTTGGTGCACTAGTCCCATTCGAATTGTAGGGTCCAGAGATTTTAGAGAGAGCTATAATGTCCACTCGTCTGTTGGAGCCATCCTGAGCATTGCAATGAACTACTTCATTAACTGTCCAACCATTTTTCCTGAGAGCTTCAGCAATTTTTGCTCTGACCATATGATGACGTGTATTACGCAGTAACATACCACGCTCACAGAATTCTAAGACGTACACGCTAAGGTTTCTTTCTCGAAACAGCCATGTCTTCACCGGGTACCGTCTAAGGATCTGCCGGGAACAGCTCTAACTACAGCAACATTTGCGTTCATTTTGAGGCAGGAAATCCATTCTGAGGTTGACAAATCAGCTTTATTTGAAACCCACTTATTCGCTCCTTTCACCTCTGAGAATAATTCAACGCCCTTTGCTCTCCCAGTTAAATAAAATATTTGTTGATTAAAATATATTATTCTAGGATGCTGCTATTATCTGTATATATTTAAGAAGAAACATTACTTTTTCATTGAATATGGTTAATATACAAGAATGATTATCAGAACAGCATGAGTATCATTTATCGATTACGGAGACATGTATGTTAACATGTTTTCATCTGCTGAGAGCTTAAGTACTGAGAGCTTAAGTGCTGGGGGGCTGTCGTCTCTTTACTTGTAAAGTTGAGGTTTGATAAGTGTATTTTGGTTGGGCATGTCTTCCTTTACAATATTGTCTGTATATTTATAAATTTTAAGTTGTTCTAAAGTGTTGAGTTTTAGGCTTTTGTTCTGTTTATGTAGAATTTCTAAAGAATTTTCTACTGAAGAAGGACTATGTTAATTGTCTAAGGGATGTTTCGCGAATGTAGATTTATTTCTATTAAATTTAAAATTAGAAATGTGTTCTTCATGCTTGCCTCTTAAGTTCTATATAACGGTCTTACATCGTAAATAACAACAAAACCTCATACGATTATTTAACTTTGTTCCATTAAATAAAAAATTGCTTTAGGTTCAAGAATGAGAATTGGAATCCTCTTCCATTAAATAAAAAATTGCTTTAGGTTCAAGAATGAGAATTAGAATCCTCTTCTGAAGAATTCTATCTAGGGCTTGTTTATGCAGAAACTCAGGTACTAGGGCTTGTTTATGTAGAAACTCAGGTACTTCTTACGTGGACCAGAAACAATAGCTATTGTCATTTATATGCATAATTACGTCCTTCAAAGCTAAACTACAAAGATTGATATTTAAAATCCAGACTCGTTACTGTGACGTGTTCAAGAGTCAAACAGAGAGCAGAGAAGTTATACTGCACATTGACATGTACAAGTGATGTTTAACATTGTGTTAATGAAACTGTGTGTATAAACACAATGATAGAATTCCAAACCCCCCAAAAAATAAAGTAATGGGTTTAAGTAAATAAGTGTTGTTTATATTGCCAAAATTAGTTAAATGTAATTTCATTTGCATTAGGTGTATAAATGTTTCTGTCTGTGACGAATATCCACAGTCTGTTTGCGTGTAGATATCATGGGCTAGGAACATGTGTCCAGCACACATGTCAGTAGTCACATGTCAGTAGTCACACAACACAGTTATTAATGGTTTTCGAGATCGAAACCGCTATTTCTTCAACAAGGAGCTCCTCGGTGTTATGAGGCTGAGTGCACCCCGTCCCTTCGTAACAAACCAAGCCACCAGGAACGCTAAACTCAGACATGCATACAATATAATTGAAACATGTGCAAACCCTGCAGCACTGTGGCAAGGTTTTCAAACAATGGGACTGTGTTAACCCACGACGCAGGTCGACGACCCCCCCCCCTATCACTGGACCCCTCTAAGCACTATTTCACAAAATTCCCCTCAGAAAAAGATAGCGCTGACAAAGAGCAAACCATTCAACAACTAGACAATATGAGAATATTATAGGAGAAAAAATCCACAAATACTGGACTCGAATCAAGACCTTTGGCTAACCATGCCAATGCTCTAAAAATTGAGCTAAGCCATAGTTCACCTCACAGCGCCGGATGGAACCTCTCTCCTATGACTTGTTGCCCTTAATGGTCTACCTCACTGACAAAGTTATGTCATATGCAGTACTGTGAAGCACACTAAGTAGTGATTTTTGTGACCGGACTTCCACTGTTATAGTACAGTTAACATTCAAGATGGATATATATATATATATATATATATATATATATATATATATATATATAATATAATATCGTATATATATGCAATCATGAACCATAGACTATTGTCTCTGTTGGACATTACATGAGAATATTATGACACAAAAGTAACTAATTAGTGTTCTTCGCAGTACTGCATATGACATAACTTGACTCACGAAGAGGGGGATGAAGCTGAGGTTGATTCAGTGGTAAGTGTTTTTATAAAACTTTTAGACATTTTGATTTTATAAATGTAACAAGATGTAAGGCAATGTAGTTTTTTTGTCTTTTTTTTTTTATTATTGAGGCATCCAGGCAGCAAAACAAGATGTTCTGAAGATGGCGGAAATACGCCGGAAGGAAATGGAATATTGTTGAGTTGCTGGTATGAAGCCCATTTTTATTTCGAGATATTTTAATTTAGGCCTAGTTCTTTTTTTTCCATAATAACTAGCCATTCATTAAGCAGGGCTTGCGGAAGAACAAAGGTCTAAAGTTTGATAAGCACATGTGAAGGAATATGTGGGTAGTATTATATGTCAAAGCTAACTGTATTGCAACTTCCAAAGCCGTATATGAACACTGTAAAATAATATGTTGCCATGAGAACTGATTTTCATTTGATAGATTATTTCCAATATGTTACCATAAAATAGGTACTAAATTGGGCATTACTCCAGTACCGGTCAACTGATTTGGTCCAACGCAATGAAATTCGTCCAAAAGACGTTATAAGTAAGTATACCAAGTTTCATGAAAATCTGATAAAGCGTGTTCCAGTTATGGCGCGTACAGACAAACGGGCAGATGAACAGAAATTTCCCGTCCACCATACAGTCTCTTAAACTACCATTCTGGTAGTTAATAAGTTAGAAACCAATATTATATTTTATTTCAGAAATGTGATATAAATGTTTTGTGTGTTTTATGTATTGTAATTGTAACTTACGTAATATGAAATTCTAATATTCTTTTTCAATGGTAGAGTGGGAGAGAAGGCTAAATGACCTTAGCTCGGCAATAATAAAGACATAGAATAAATAAAATGAATAAGTCCACTGCTATGGCGTAGGGGATGCGTTCGCTCTTCTCAAACAGCGGGTCATGGTTCGAATCCTGGTTACTACAAATTATCTAGGTGAGGTTTTTCTGGGATTTTCCCCTCCTGTGAGACAAGTGTTGGATATTTTTAGGACTTTCTGATCCCCGGATATCATCTGGCCGTCATTATCATCTTCATCCCAACCTCGCCATGTTCAGAATGAATGCGTGGTTGAATGGTGTGGCTGGGAGGTGGCCCCGGGATTGGGATGATCACTCATCCAGGGGTCCTCCACGTCCTTGTCTGGTCATAAAAGTATGTAGGCCTATGTGATCCATAGATAATCTCTCTCCCGACAAGTCGCGGCGTGGAGAGGTAAAACTAAGGTAAAGAATAAAATTAACAAATAAATAATTGAATCCACATGTGTGTCAGCAACGCTAACCTTTAGACCACTCAACCGTTCAATCTAATAACGGAAGTTTTTGAATTAGTATTTGAGAGATGCTCCACTTGCAGCTTACGTAAACGTGAGAGGCATCACTAGAAGTACCAAGTTAACTATTACATTATCAAGGGTAGTGTAGAAGTGGGTGGACTACAATAACAACAACAAGCAGTGGAAATGAAATGACATCCTGCATATGTCAGAGTATGAACATTGCTTATTACTTGAAAGTCATGTCAAGTAACTAGCGAATCCGTAATTTACATTTGCGAATGGGAAAACCATAACAAAACAAGTAAATTTTGACGGGTTAACAGGATTTGAAGCCTTAACTTCTGCCATACCGTCCACCTTGCGCAGTTTGTGTCATATTATTATTATTATTATTATTATTATTATTATTATTATTATTATTATTATTATTATTATTATTATTATTATTATTATTATTATTAATATTACTACTACTAAGGTGACTGTAGGATTTGTAACGTTACCATAATTTTAATATTATTTTATTTTCCCCATGTTTGATGCTAGTTGAACAATATAACAGCTCTGTGAGATTACATTAATCATTGCAATTAAGGGTACGCTATGGTTACTGATTTCAGGTCACAAGCACTAGTACTGTACTGTTATGTATATAATTATGTATGTATGTATGTATGTATTTATTCACACTGATATTAGGCTTTGCCCGGTGACAATGGTGTCAACTACATTTACAACAAAACATTAAAGATTAGGAAAACGTTAAAAATTATTACAGATAGCCATTCTAATAACTAATAACCTAATATTCCTAACAACTTATTGAATTAAATAAATAAATGCCAAGTCAAATAAAGAAATTAAATATGTACTTGTCTAGTTTTAAGAAAAATAATTAAATACATGCCAAGTTAAATGAAGAATTTATATAAATACATTACATATCGAGTATAATAATCATACACTTCTAACTAAACAGATACAAGTTAAATAATTGAATTATATAGCTTAGACAGAAATAAAAGAGCATGTTCTGTTTAGGAAAGAGAATTTACATACAACTGTCCTTTGGTCTACGGTTTTTATGAAGTACATTCAGTAATAATTCACGAAATAAACAACCCTCAATAGTAGTCTGAACATAAATAGAAAGCACATCTGTAGATTCCTGTAAAGTACAAATTGTGGAATAGAATGTTGTAAATTATAATAATTTAAATTTAGTTTTAACGAACATACTCTATATCTTAATTATTAATACATTATAGATCTTCACGAAATTGAGTCGTGACAAGAATGTTTGTTTGGCATCTATGTTATTGCAAATATTGTAAGTTTTATGGGTCTTGGAGAATGAAGAAGTTTAGTACAAGATGATTAAACTATTCAGGGTGTAAAAATAAAATAACCTTAGCTTCATAGATATTAAAGTTTTAATACTTTCCCTTTAAAACTTGCCAGGCTCTAAAACAATTTCATAATGAAGTATTGAATCAACATCTTATAAAGTTTAATTATAACCTTGTAAGGAATCAGTACATAGATAGGGCAGTGATGTAAGTCTCTTAACATTTTGGATAACATGTCCAGCAGAAAATTCTACACAGAATGAAATTCTGAATGACCATACGAAGCTTTCATTACGAGAAGAAAGAAAACCATCGCTCCCCTTGTTTACCAAGACAACAGCAAGTTGGTTTTCAAGAGGAAATATTTAGTAGCTATCACTAATACAGAACTGTTTTCTAAATACAGAACTAATGTTTTTCAGATGCCACGTGTTGGATCAATAGGTAGAAAATGTACAGGTAGGGGGAAAAAAAGCGGACCGACTCTCGTAGCTGATTTCAGAGCCTTGTTTACACCAGTGTTCATGCGTATTCCTTAGACCTATGTAGTTGGACAACAGCCACGCAGCTGGTTACTGCTTTCGTCTTAGTTGAATAGCTCAGGTGCTTGGGGCGCATGACCTTCATGCGAAAGGTCGCAGGTTCAATTACCGTGACTTTCAGTTTTTTAAAGTATATCATAGAAATATTAATTGCCACAGCTTGTGGACCTACTCACAATTGAGTTTAGTAAACAAATGTGGGCTATTATTTGGCCAAAAAAAGTATTTATCTGGAAGGTGCATCTTGTCTTCCTCTACCAAAACAAAAATATATGTCAATAAAACTGAAAAATAAAAAATAAATAAAAAAATCAAATATGCTACTGGACTGCCCGGTTGGTCCAACGACGTTTCCGGGTCCTAATATTTTGTCCAATAGCCTTCAACTTCTCTGACAGCTGCTATCCAGTGAATGCCGCTAGGCATGCGCAGTGGCTCATATCGGCAACTTAGATATTTTAGTCGGTCCGCTTTTTTTTCCTCTACCGCTACATAGGTAACATAAAGCCCCACATAACTGAGTTTTGCGTTGACATTCGGTTATATTCTTCTCCTCGCTATTGTTTCCTTCCTACCTCGTTTCCAAAGCTAATGACAGCCTTGTCTCTTTACCTTCTCGCATATACTAAGTGAGGAAATGTACTGTTAACATATTTATGTCTAAAAAACACAGACGTTTTAAAGCTAGACATGACAGCTCCAAGAAAGAAACCTTAGCTCACGTTTGAGGTATGTTAGTGGACAATGCACGTCATCATATTGTGAGGGCAGAAATAGCCGAAGCTATGAGGAAAAATGAAATTGATTGCAATACCCAGATTGGCTCTCTCTAAAATCTGGAATAGAACTAGGGCATCCAACTCAGACTGAGAAAGTAAGAGGGACAAAGAACAGGATGAAAAAAATAAAAAAAGTGTGGTATAACTTATGACTGCTCCACTCATACGCCGCGTGTTTGATATTGACCAATAACGTTTAGGAATTTCTCGGATATAGACCAATCACGGCCGTTTATCTTACAATATTCTTGTAGGAATCGCGAGGATGCTGTTTTATTGGATAAAATCGTCTAATCGTTACTAGACACGTAAGCATCAGTCTGCAGTGATTAATAGCCACAAGCTGCCATTAAGCAACACGAAAACAGATTATTCTACAGAACATAACTTGTTTGGCAATTGAAATAATAGAATTGTACATCGATTAAAAATACAATTTCGATTCGGTGCAAACCAGTTAATGTGTGCTTTTATTCGGTTCTGCTGTTAGCTTACCTGAATGAAGTTAACTATGTCTTATATGCACAATTGGTAGCCCTGGTCACAACTTTGTAACTCGAATCGATGCACGGATGGTTGATTCATGTGTGCTGTGATCTCGCAGCTGTTAGTTTTGTTTTTATACAACAAAACACGAAAGTAATTATTATTTGTATAATGCATTACATTTTATTCATGGAATAGTCTTAATAAATCCAACTCGAGTTGACGAGTTTCATCAGATAAATTCTATCAGATAATCTATCGATAAACTCGTCAACTTTCGTGGGATTACTTATGATAAAAATATGACAAAATTTAAAAAATAAAGACATAAATAATTGAAACATAATTGTCTTAGCCATTGCCTATAAATACAACCATCTCTTTCTACACTCATTCTGTTTGGGAAATCTGTGGAAGGTTAACATGAATTCTTGTTGCACCTAGAACAGGTATGAATAGGACTACTACTTAGGGTGCAATGAACGGAGAGAGCAGCCAAGACCAGGTTACCGCAACAAAACTCTAACAGTCTTAACAATGCTTGGCGTCTACTAGAATTGAGCTTACATAGGTAAGGTCAAATACAGAGTAAAGATGAAATGATAAAATCTGAAAATAGTGATAGGCCTAAGTTAACATGAAAATATATGTTTCCACAAAACTCAAAGGAAAGCAATGATGATAATGATTGGTAGGTAAGTAAATATCAATAAAATCAGGTAAACTGATGTAACAAAGTACCAGTATGCTTTTTGTTTAATCAGTTATAATTGCAATTATGATATGTAGAAAACAAGTTGTTTTTTAATTGATTTCCGAGGTAAGTTCCAGATCCATTCATTAAGCAGGGCTTAAGGGAGAACAAACGTGTAGTTTTTAAAAGATTTAAATCGTCCAGCATCAGCAGAACTATACAGATTTGTGATATCTTGACAATCGCACACTCACATAAAAATACAAGAAAGATACGTCAAATTGGCCGGCTACTGGATTTGAACCAGGAACAACCAGATTGGTTGCTGAACTTAACGGTCTACTTTCATAATCGCATGTGAAGGAATAGTATTATTTGTCATAGCTATCGGCATTACTATTTCCAAAACCGTATATTAATACTGAAAAACAATATGTTGTCATGATAACTAATTTGCATTTAATAAGTGCAATAATAGAAGGCAATCAACCTAATGAACAAGCTGGCTTCCGACGAAGATTTTCAACAGTAGACCATCTACAGGTGCTGACCCAATTAATAGAGAAAGCAAATGAATTTAACTTGAAACTATACATAATATTTGTGGATTTTGCTAAAGCATTTGATTCCGTAGAACAGCTATCGATTCTTCATGCACTTAATTGACAAGGAGTTCATGCAAAGTATATTAGACTACTGGGTAAGCTATATCTTGACAACAGAGCGAAAGTAAAAACAGACAGAACAGGAGAGGATATATTACTGCAGAGGGGAGTCAGACAAGGTGACCCCATCTCTCCAAAACTATTCATAGCTCTATTGGAAGAAGTTTTCTGCAGAATGCCGGACGAATACGGAATAAATATTAATGGGAAAAAACTCTTTAATCTCAGATTTGCAGACGATATTGTACTCATAACAGACTCACACGAGGAAGCCAAAGTCATGCTAACAAATTTATGCAAATCCAGCAAAGAAGTCGGCCTTAGTATCAATGTCAAAAAAACCAAAGTAATGACAAACTACACAGAAGAACCAATCAAAATTAACGATGACACAATAGAATATGTAAAAGAATATGTATACTTAGGTCAAATATTATCGTTTGACAATAAAATTCAAAAAGAAGTTTCAAGAAGAATCTCTTTAGCATGGAACAAATTTTGGAACTTAAAATTCATCCTATTAGACAAATCCTTAAGCATGGAGATAAAAAAGGATGTGATGGACACTTGCATTCTACCAGTTATGACTTATGGATCCCAAACATGGACATTAACTAAAAAAAGAGAAAAACATGCTACAGATTTGCCAGAGGAAGATGGAGAGGAAGCTGCTAAACATCACATTGAAAGATCGAATAAGAAATGAAGACATTAGGAAAGCGACATCTATAAAGGATGTGATGGTTACTGCTTCCAGATTAAAATGGATGTGGGCAGGGCATGTCATGAGAATGAACCCGGAGAGATGGGCACATGCGATGACAGTGTGGAAGCCCAGAACTGGGAAAATAAGTGTTGGAAGGCAGAAATCGCGATGGGAGGACGAGTTTAAGAGTGTTGTGGGGAACTTGTGGTCTAGGAGTGCCAGAGACAGAAAGAAGTGGAAAACTCTTGACAATTAGTACTAAAACTAGAGTCAATTAACTTATATTAAATTTTAGCGTTCTCAGGTGAGGCTAGCCTGAAACGTTCTTATTTAACGAGTCAGCCACCCTTGTATGCCAGGAGGCCCTTGCCCGCTATGGGATGCTTGTGGGCTAATTCTTAATTCTTAAATGCTTTCTACTATATTACCATAAAATAGGCACTAAATTGGGCTTTACTCCGGTGCCGTTCAACCGATTTTGTCCAATATCAGTGGGCTTCTTCCCATGGACGTTATAAATGCGTATACCAAGTTATATGAAAATCCGATAAAGCGTATTTGAGTTATCGCGCGTACAATCACACGGACGTACGGACAGACGGACAGACATTTTCCCTTCCCCACACAATTTCATAAAGTACCATACTGGCACTTAATAACAACCGTATATCTAGTGTAAATATTCAGTTTTCAAGAAATTGCAATATAACGCTGTGGCGCAGGGGATGGTTTCACTCCACTCCTACAGCGGGCCCGGGGTCGAATCCTGCTCGGGACAAGTTACCTAGGTGAGGGTTTCATCTGGGGTTTGGCCCAAGTATGAGATGAACTTGAGGCTGATGTGGCCGTCATTATCATTTTCATCCCGTCCGAGCGTTTAAAAAGGTAAACTTTAACTTAAACAACAGAAAGAATGGTGTGTCCCACAGGAAAAATACCCTCTACGTAATCATTGAGTTCAATGGAACTAAATAAATATGTAAGGAACTCTTATATTTGCAACACAAAGTCGTATTCAAAAGTTGGTGTAGTTAATTCCCAGACTGGCTTTGTATACTAGACCGTTAGACAATTAGAATATTTGTATAATACAATAATAATAAGAAAGATTAGTATAGCACAATTGATAAGATGTTTTAAAGCGAGTTGCTCAATGTGAGAGAGGTCAGATGTTATTACAGATGTGCCTGTATGGTAATATATTGGTTTATTAAAAAAAATATATTTATCAAGTTAACGCATTACGATTAATAAAAAAATTATTAAATTCTGAACGGTCCTCAATTGAACAAAGACTTGATTCCACCGTGACCTAGTTCAATTCAAGATAATCCACAGAATTCCCAGATACGAAAGAAGCAGATAAGATCCATTTTTAAACCAGGCTTCTTGGAATTATCTGAGAGAGTAGGAATCAATCGAATTGGATTTGGAAGCGTATGAAGGAAACGTGTGGAAAAAGCTTGGAAGAGATCTCCACTACTGGGCAGCTATTGCGTTAGTGTTGGAGTTGTGGAGTTTACCTGAGTTGACCGGGAGGCGGCTGTGTCAATTAGAGAGGCGGGACTTTGTCTTGCGATTCAATTGCGTTGCCTCGAGCAATCTTTTATCTTGAGTGCAGTGCAGCAAGGCGTGTTATTCTAATGCCAGCTCCACCTGCTCTCAATTACATTCCACACCAAGAATTTTAATCTCCCTCATAACTACCAGCGTTTAAAAAGTTCAACGGAATTAAAAAAATGAAATAAAAAAAAAATAAGTAAAACTGTTGTATGTTGTAAACATGCAACACATTTATTCCGAAATATATCCTTTTACTCGGCTTATAGCCCGTGAAACCATCATTAGTAATCAACGCCGAGAAAGCCTCAAGTCTTACAATTATTCCGGATATAACTTATTGAAAAAAATAACAGCAATACTGCTGTTTTTCATTTTCTTCTTAATATGAAATTATTAACTTATATTACGTTACACCGTTATCCTGCCGGTTGTATTTTATGGATGTGAGACATGGTTCTTCGGGAAGAATATAATCTGAGAGTGTTCGAAAACTGGGGGCTTAGGAAAATATTTGAGAGATGAGAGACCTTCTAAGATCATGGAAGATGCGAAAGAGAGAGTGGGGTATGGAAAGAAACGGGAAACTACCGTACCTATTTCTTCCCTAGTAAAGCTGCAGACACAAAAAGGAAAGCTGAGAAAGGAAAGAGTGGAGAATGCTGATTTTACAGTGAAAGACCTGCCCCTGGGCAGAAAACTGTTAATGAAAATGTAGGATTGGGTGCCTAACAGAATTTAGGAAATGGAATTTTGTAATGTAAAGGACTAATATAGGAAGTTGATACACTGGAATTTTATTTTTTATCTTATTCTTCTTCTCTGGTAGTCTGGGTAATCTTCTAATTCTCTTCTTTTCTTCCTTCTGGTAGCTAGAGTCTGTAGTATTTAATTTTATTTTATTTTCACTTGGAAAAGTTCAGGATGTGATGCAAGATTTGTACACTTCACTAGAAGATGCTATTTTTCCTCAACAAATAACTATGGTTATTTTATTGAAAAATTAACACTATACAGTTTGCAATGTAGATTAGTTGAGCTATATTTAGCCCAAAGATACTTCTGCAGTTATTCATGCTGCACGTAGGAAAAAGAGGAGCTGCATGCTTGCCAGAACTCCCAAATAGTGATAAGCACTGAATACTTTAATATAAGCAATATTGCTAGACCATTCTAGGTCTTTGTGAGATTGACAATTATTCATGAGATTGTAACTTATCTTTTGATGAAACTTCATTGATGTATATGTGAATCCATTAGCCGGACTATTACTTAGTATGGGGAAGCACAATTACAGATGCTGTAGTACATGCTGCAGTTGCGGATCCTTGAGTAAAATCCTCTGGAATGGTGGCCAATAGCGAGTCATCAGGCGGACGGCCTGACTTCCAACGACTGCAAACTACGCTCCACGGAATTCCAGGGCTGCTCCATGCTCCTGCTCAAAGCTGGTTACGTGCTGTGGATTGATGCGATGTTCATGGCGAACGTTGCTGTAGATGCTGTTTATAGTAACTGTAGGGATATATACAGACTTGAGGTCTGCTAGATAAATTTGGGGTACGCCCTTACGAAGCGATGGTAGCTGTTGAAGTGAAAAGTCTCTCTCTCTCTCTCTCTCTCTCTCTCTCTCTCTCTCTCTCTCTGTAGTCATCAGTTTTACAACTGGTTTGATGCAATTCTCCAGTTCTTCCTATCTTGAGCCAGTCTCTTCATGTCTACATATTTTTTACATCCAAAATCGCCAATAATCTGTTTTGCATATTCTAATCGCGGTCTTCCCTTAAAATTTTCCCCCTCTATTGTTCCTTCTAATATAGTGTTGACCAAGCCTGGATGCCTCATAATGTGCCCCACTAGTCTGGCCCTTCTTCTAATGAGTGTCGTCCATAGACTTCTTTGATCCTCTATTCTTTCTAAGACCTCTTCGTTAGATATTCTTTCAGTCCACCTGATTTTCAACATTCGTCTATAGCACCACATCTCAAAAGCTTCTATTTTATGCCTTTCACTTTTCCTAAAGTTCACGTCTCACTGCCATAGAGTGCTATGCTCCAAACATATAACTTTAGAATTTTTTTTCTTACTTTCAGGTCAATATTTGACACCAATAGACTTTTCTTGTTAAAGAAAGCCCTTTTTGCTTGTAATATCCTGCTTTTCACATCTTCTTTGCTTCGTCCATCTTTAGTAATTTTGCTCCCCTAGTAGCAGAATCCATTCACCTCCTGTATTTTGTCATTTCCGAGTTTAATGTTCTTCATGTTGCTTATGGAATTCTTGCTGCATCTCATCACTTTTGTTTTGTTTTTATTAATTTTCAGTCCAATATTATTTTCTAACAGTCCATTCATACCATTCAATAATTCACTTAGGTCTTCCTCATCTACAGTTAGCAGAACAATTTCATCAGCAGATCTCAGCATTTTTACTTTTTCTCCATGAATTTTTATTCCTGATTCAAACATTTCCTTTAATTCCTTCAGTGCTTCCTCAACATAGAAATTAAACAGAAGGGGAGACAGACTACATCCCTGTCTCACTCCTTTCTTAATTCTTGCAACCCTTTCTTCACTTCCACCTTTATTACAGCTGTCTGATTCTGATATAGGTTGTGAATGACTCTTCTATCCTTATATTTAAGACCTGTCTTTCTCATAATTGTAAACATCTTATTCCAATTCACATTGTCAAAGGCTTTTTCCAAGTCAACAAAAGCCATGTAAGTGTCTTTGCTTGTCTTCATTCTTCCTTCCACAATAAGTCGCAGTGATATAATTGCCTCTCTTGTACCCTTGGCTTTCCTGAACCCAAACTGGTCTTCATCAAGGATTTCCTCCACTTTTTTCTCTATTCTCCTGTAAACGATTCTAGTTAGTAGTTTTGAAGCATGTGTTGTGAGACTTATTGTACGATAGTTTTCGCATTTTTCTGCTCCTGCTTTCTTGGGAATTGTGAAAATGATACTCTTCTGGAAGTACTGAGGCATCTCGCCTTTATCATATATCTTGGAAATAATTCTGAACAAGCTTTCAGGTCCTGTTTGCCCTAAAGATTGAAGCAGTTCTGATGGAATTTTGTCTAACGGCTCTAAATGCGTTCACATAAACATCTTACAGGAAGTCGAATTCATAAATCTGATGGAACGCTATTCTTGAACATTCTAGACCATGGGTGCGCAACTGGTGCACATCGTGTCACTGTGTGGTAGGGGAATTTCTCCCACTACAGCCGCCCTTGACGTCAGCATATAGCAGTTTCGACGTGACACTGAACATGAAGAACAGGTTTCTTACGTCACAGCAAGGGATGGGACTAAAACGTTTCCCCTCAGTTGCTCACCTATGTTCTAGACGCTTCCATCGTAAATCAGAATAATGTTACGTAGAAAAATATGCTCTAAGCCTTCTGGAACATACACAAGGACATAAGAGAGAATTTGTTTTATTAAGCAATAGGTAAATATAGAGAAATTGATAAATTTCCTATGTTAAGTGATCTAGATTTTCGCTACTCCACCTGTAGAGCGAAGTAAGAAACTATCGATATCGAATAATGATTGATCGATAGCAAAGAGTATGTAATTTCAGCATCTTTGGCCTTAATTTATAGCGTAAGAGAGCTTCTAAATGCAAATTAGGATCAGAATTAATTTGCATATAGTATTTTAGTGCATTTAGTGAATTTATAATGGTTAATAGAAGTTACATTTGCGTTTAATGTGATTTTTAAATCCTTGATCGACAATCGATATCTGGTCGATGTCGGTAAAGAAGCTTTCTCTGTTGCGAGTTAGTTTCAACATTAAATTTAATGCTAATAGCCAATATTATAGGGAATAAATGTTTGAGAAACCTTCTTTGTTTAGCATAAGAACGTATATAATAGCTCTTTTTATTATTTAAAGTGTAAATAAAGAAATATAGGTGTTCCAAGAATTCTGGTTTCTATGACTGACATTAGTGCCATCCAGTGGCTAGTATTAAGAATTTATTGCTTTACATTTGGTATGAAATTGTAATAAATAAGCTCTAAGCTCTGTGAGCTTACAGAAAAAAATGAATGAAGAGAGATGAAAATGGGGATTTGAGAAAACTGCATAACGACGAGCTTCATGACCTGTATTCTTCACCGGATATAGTAAGGGCAATTAAATCACGGATGAAATGGGATGTTGCGCGCATGGGGGAGAAAATACATCTCTAAAACGTGTTGACTGGGAGATCCGAAGGGAAATGACCATTTGGAAGACCTAGACGTAGTTGGGAAGACAATATTACGATAGATTTAAGGAAAGTAGGATTTGCGAGGGATGATTGGATTTAGTTAGCACAGAGTAGGGTTGAATGGCGGGTTCAGGTAAGCGCAGCAATGAACCTTCAGGTTCCATAAAATAGATAATATACCTTTAGCTTGCTGAGGAATTGTCTATTGTCATTGAGTAAGTAAGTATTTTATCATGTTACTGTCACTGATATTAATAAATATAACGTCAGAATTCTAAGTTTATGAATTGTTATATATCATCGCGTGAAACAACGGAAATGGAATTAATGTTAAGGAGAGCCAAAGAGAGCGATCAACTGAAATGGCATACGCAGAAGGAATTAGAGCGGTTATGCATGGCAGAGACATGAAAGATGCTGTAGTAGTCCAGGAAACGAATAAAAATAGAAAAAAAAATTGTGTAGTTTTGAAATTTTGCAGAGTTGTCGGAGGGAGTGTCCTGAACAACATACTAAAAGTCCCCAAACGTGGGGGATGAGCGGGGGGCAGGGGGTCCCGCAGAAGGTCCCATTTTTAGGTTTTTCGCTTATATCTAAACAATGGTTCATCGTAGAGGAAAAACTTTTGTATACAAAATTAAAGCTGATAGAATTTCCTATAAATTTGATCGTACACATTGCTTCCTACTGTATTTCCAATAGTTTTCGAGATATCCGCCAACGAAGATAACAAATTTTCGAAAAAAGCTCTTTCGCCTCGCGCTTTTCGACACACTTTGCCTTTTATCTCTTCAGCCCTTAGGTATACGGCAATGTTCTTATGAAAGAAGTTGTAGGGAAATAAATTCACTTTAATGTGAGTATTCATTTGTTAATTTGTCTTCAAATGTTCAAAAGTTATAACAATTTTAAGTTTCGGTCAAATTTCGAGATTTCAAAAGAAAACCGTACATAGCATTTTCTCTATATTTATTGGTTATATCTTTGTATATAAACTGTATATTGTGTATTTACATCATGAAACATGTGGAGAAATATCACACAACCATTAAAGTTGAATTTATTAAAAATCCGATCACGGTACAAGCACAGGACATGTAATGGAAAATACATTATATCCAGACAAGAAAGGGAATATAGGGACAAAAAAAATCATGTAGTTTTGAAATTTGGCAGAGATGTGGGGGAAAGTGTCCTAAACAACATAGTAAAAGTCCCCATGGATAGGGGGTGAGCGGAGGGTGAGGGGCAACTTTTGAATGTAATTTCTCGCAGTTTTCCCTAAACACACAAAAGCTATGGGTTCTGGCAAAAAACAGTTTATGCACAAAATTAAACTACATAAAAGTTCTTATAAAATTGAACTAAATGATATTTTTGTTGATTTAATAGTTCAGGAAATAGAAGGATATGAAGTATGACATAGTTCTGGAAATTCTGTTTTACATTCACCTATATATTATTATATTTTTTAACGAAAATGAAAGCAGATGATAATTAAATTAGTATGATGCCAAGCAAGCAAACTAGTTCTTAGAAAAATATACTTACTAATGGTTAACGTTACACATAAAACTCATTATCGTTATTATTATTATTATCATTATTATTATCATTATTATTATTATTATTATTATTATTATTCTTGTTGTAAAGCTTAGTCGTTTTATGTTTCGTTAAAAAAATTACCGGTATTTTGAAAGATGGTAAGGAATTAGATATATTTAGATATTGTCAGAATAGTAGGCCAAACTATTACTTTAAATAAATGTTTACTTGTCTGTGGCTTCTGATAATATTTGCACCTGATATTTTGTCACTGTGCAACTCGGTGTGGTGGAAGATATGGATGCAGAAAAGCTGGTATTAAATGCTCATCCGTTTGTGGAACCTGTCATGGTACGTGCATCAACAAGTATACCATTAGAAGAAGAAGAGAAGTTTAAAATTGATGACGTCCAAGCAAAATAAGTTGTTCAGGCACTCTTTAATTAATGTTGTATATGTGTATAATTACTGAATGCTCGGTAGATAGAACAATATTCCTAACTTATCATACAATGTACTAGGATTCCGGTATTGGAGACTGAAAAAATAGACAACTAAACATTTATTTAAAGTACTATGTAGGCCTACTAGGTCTTATAATTACTAAATATATCTAACTAATTTTTCCAAATTATATTTTATAAGAAAAATATAACGGATAATAGGCCTGGTTTATATTTCTTAAGCATATACTCACACCATGAAATTCTTATAAGCTTTATAATAATAATGAATTTTATTTTTGATGTTTACCTTTAATACGAATATTATTCTAAGAACTAGTTTGTTTGGTTGGCATCATGCTAATTTAATTATTATCTGCTTTCATTTTCGTTAAAAAATATAATGTAGACGTGTATGTAAAACAGAATTTCCAGAACTATGTCATACTTCATATCCTTCTACTTCCTGAACTATTAAATCCACAAATATATCATTCAGATCAATTTTATAAGAACTTTTATGTAGTTAAATTTCGCGCATAAACTGTTTTTTGCTAGAACCCATAAGCTTTTGTGTGTTTAGGGAAAATTGCGAGAAATGATATTCTAAAGTGCCCCCACCCTCCGCTCACCCCCTATCCATGGGGACTTTTACTATATTCTTTAGGACACTTTCCCCCACATCTCTGCCAAATTTCAAAACTACATGATTTTTTTTGTCCCTATTATTCCTTTCTTGCCTGGAATATATCGTATTTTCCAATACATGTCCTGTGCTTGTACCGTGATCGGATTTTTAATAAATTCAACTTTAATGGTTGTGTGATATTTCTCCACTTGTTTCATGATGTATATACACAATATACAGAATATATACAAAGATATAACCCCTAAATATATAGAAAGTGCGGTGTACGGTTTTCTTTCGAAATCTCGAAAATTAAAATTGTTGTAACTTTTGAACATATGAAGACAAAATAACAAATAACTACTCACTTTGAAGTGAATTTATTTCCCTACGACTTCTTTCATGAGAACATTGCTGTATATCTAAGGCTGAAGAGCAAGAAGGCAAAGTGTGTCGATAAGCGCGAGGCGAAAGAGCTTTTTTCGAAAATTTGTTATTTTCTTAGGTGGATATCTCGAAAACTATTGGAAATAGGAAGAAATGTGTAGGGTCATACTCGTAGAAAAGTTTATCTGCTTTAATTTTGTATATAGCAATTTTTCCTCTACGATGAACCATTGTTTAGATATAAGCGAAGAACCTAAAAAAGGGACCATCTGCGGCCCCCCCCTGTCTCTCGCTCATCCCACACCTTTGGGGACTTTTAGTATGTTATTCAGGAGACTCCCTCCGACATCTCTGCAAAATTTCAAACCTACACGATTATTTTTTCTATTTGCTGTTTTTCGACTATTATTGACTGGACTATAGATGTGATCTCCGAAGTGCAGATGTGTCTGGAGGAAATACCTGGTTCACTGGGTACAGCATGCATCACTAAATTAAGAAATATTCTTCTGAGGAATCCCGGATATGAAAATATGAAGAAAGTGATCGCCATTATTCAGGGGGAGATGTTCGAAGGTTTTGAGGGCCACGAGCGATAGCGTCTATGAAACATGCACCCTAGACCTCTTGTGCTGTAGAGATATCTTTTTCAGCCCACAATAATATACTAAGAGAGAATAGAAAACGTTTCACTCCAGAAAACTTAGAAATGTGTTTAATTGTATACTGCAATCCTATCAAAATGTAAATAAAAAATTTATTGTGAGTTGTAGTGTTAGGCCTTTATATTTGGGTTAATATGTTGGAAGATGGAGTGTGGTTATAAAGGGATTAAGTACCGGTACGTATGTGATTTTATGTGAGCGCCAATGCACGAGTGGAATTTTTCATTAAAGGGCCATGAAAGGTTAATATAATTGTGTCAACATTGCTGAATTACAGCTTTTCAATAAAATGCTATAAAAAGAAAGAATAATTGAGGGGGTCAGCGCAACAGTGGTCTAACCCCTCCGACATGGAAAATTAGTTAGTGATGCTGTTTGCACAACTTGGAGGTAAACTTTATTCTTATACAGAGATTGGACAAATTAAGTTTGCTGTAGGTAGTTTTGAATTCAATAATCTGTTTTTTGAAACAGAATTCCTCTTGTGTAAGGGCAACAAAAATTTTTGAAACCAAGATAAATAAATCCAATGAAACTAGAGACTATTAACGGTCTTCAGATATATGTACCGTTCATTTATAATTAATTTCATAATAATCTGATTTCTGTAAATGAGGTAAGTGTTGAAGAAACTGGGGAGAATGGTAGTGAACTTTTTCATTTATTTCATCGTGTGTAGATCTGAATAATCATTGGAACTTATAAATAAAATTAATACAACTCCTTTCCTCTTAAAATAATGTTTTAATTGATGTAAAAATTCAACATTTATTGAAATAATTTTTTTCTCCTCTGTCAAGTTGAAATAAATGTCAGGCCAACAGTGGTCTAACCAAGAAAACAGTGTTGCAGCGTGTCATAAAAATTGAAATATCTCTGAACACTCTGAACAGTAGACTATGTAACATTGCAGTTAAGTTGACCAAGCATCACAGAACACTCCACTTCCAATAAAACTGCATTTTTCAAATTGTATGAAAAACTACAATGTAGAACATGAACTTGTTTTTTTCTCTAAACTATAAAAATGTGGGATAGACCACTGTTGTGCTGACCCCCTCAATTGTATCATTAAAGGGTAAATGTCTCAATTGTTTATGCTGTTTTTCGAGCGCTGATATAAATTGAATAGTCAATTGTTTATTTTGTAAAAAATAAGCTATACTAACTGTGTCAAAATTATAAGACAATTTTCGGTGTTAATATTAGTATTCATTATATGTTGTATTAAGACGGCTAAAATCCTTTGTTTAAAGCCTAAAAAGGGCTATTTCACGAAAATAAAAAGGCTAAAATGCCTTTTATAAAAGACTAAAAATCCGGATCCTAGTTACAATCAAGAAAGCGTGATGAAGAATGGTGGCATTGAACAGAGTTTTCCCATAAACAATCTTTTGAGTGGTGAGTCAGAACGTACTAATTCAATTTGCTGCTACAAAATATCGAGTTACTCTACCAGGGACATCTCATGGGTTAAGAGCGTCCTATGTAAATTTCACATCAAAGTGAAGGGAACCACACGAAACCCAATTAGAATCACTTGGCTTGGGCCACTGTGGAGGAGATGTCATTCCCGTAATTCATTAAACTCGCCCTCATTTCCTATTTCATGACTCCCGGCAGCGATACACACGAAATGGGCACTAATTCACACATGTCTGTCTCCAAATCACAACTGATTTCCAGAATTATTACTTCGGGCGCAATATTTACCTATAATTTTTATTAAGATATGAATAAATTAAAGCAAACAAAATGTCATGATTAAATTTTTAGAGATAACTATTTTAATAAAATGAAAAAGTTACACATTTGGCCGATTGCTACAAATGAATTATCTTTATCTACAAACCCTTCTCTATAATAAAAGGCCTATTATGTAGTATCTAGGTCATATCTTGGGGCTACTTCAGCACGACCTATATTTTATTATACATGTATTTGGATTAATCTCACTTTACAGGTTCTTTGATATCAATTACCGCTAAATAAAATGAACCGCTTTACCCTTTTTAAACTGTAAGTTTTAGTTTATGCCTAGACCTTTCCATTGCGGCAGAATTGACCTATGGCCGAGGAGAATATTGAGATGAGGAACAGAATTTACATAATTAATATTTGCAGGATTAATTACAAAATATTATAGACATTAATAATACTAATAATATTAAAAGTTGGAACTGCTGAAATATTAAACATAAAATATTAGTACAAGAAAGTTTTCTTGGTTCGGGTAGAGACTCGAACAATTAAACATTATAACGGGACAGGAAAATACGCTGGTAGAACACAATGGGAAATGGAATTTCTTCAGAAATACATTGTCTGAAAACTGAGCGAAAATCAAAAGAATTGTAGATAAGGAGCAATTTTATTGTGCTCATAGGTAAAACCGGAACTGAGTCGAACGTTAGTAGACAATACAAGGTAAGCTGTACTGAGAAGTTATATTCTAAGAAATCTCCAGGGAGGCAGCGTCTCCTTAGGACCAATCATGTCGCATTTTAGCCTAAGTGCGTAGTGATATTAAATATAGTTCCAACCAATCAGGAACTTAGAATGATTTGCGTATAACTAGAAGGCGAGGTTTCTTACGTGGTGGCAGAAATTAGGACGAGGAGTTCTGTGATAGCTACGAGACTGGAAGGTGACCAGAGTGCCGGCATGGGGCCGATCGAGTTTTGTTTGAGTCGTAAGTACATTTTTGTGAGACCCATGGGCGCGTTGTGTTGGGAAATTGTGTTAAAGTATATTGCATTAATTGGAAGAGTTAAGCACCCGTAATAAGTAAAGTATTGAGTCATAATCCCGTAGTGAAACGGTGAACTAATAAACATATTACGTACATTGCAATTTTAATAACAATAAGTATAGCCCCCAGCCGCAACCGTCAAGTTGAATCAGAAATAGGAGAACAGTCACACCGTAGAACTCGCCTACAGTAATACGTGCGAGTAATTAGATCAACAGTAAATACCATATTGAAAGACATTCTTTACCGGAACCTTGAACTTGTGTAATTGTTGTGCAGAATAAACTTCAATCATACCAGTTATTAAATCTTCAACGGGTAATATTAGTTCCCTATAATCGCTGTTCCCTGAGATAAAGAGTCGAATTAGCCGAGGAAAATATAAGGGTGAAGTGCGAAGAAGAAGGCGGCATCGCAGACGGCAACAAACCCTGTAAGTACACACTACTTCACCATGATATGTTATAATTTATAATTAATTGTGTTTATAATTTATTGCGTTTTATAACTTGTATTTTCAGTTTTTTTATTAAATTATACTTAATAATTTGAATGGTTAATCACCCATCTACACCGAAATCTGGTATCATACATAGTTGATATTTCTACAAGCTATTTATCATCGGAATCTTAACGAATATGTGTAATTATAAAATAAACAGACCAACGCATGAAATGAACAACATTTAGATAAAGGCAATACGTTATATGTACATTTATCCTGGAACTCATATTAATTATTCTTTCAAACTAGTTATTACCAGTGATTTTGAAAGGAGATATTTTAACCAAAAACGAACAAAAAAGGAACGATTTAATAAAAATGAAAGTGAAGGGACTGTGGTAATTAAAAAGTAATGTATTGCAACTCGAGGTTTCACTTGGTTATTTTTGTTGGAAAGTTCCCGGTTCCCTTAAGCTATGCAGCAAGTAAGTCAATAGACATGGATGAGTTTATCAGTCAGCACCAAAAAAAAAAAAAAAAAAATATATATATATATATATTTTTTTTTATATATATATATATATATTTACTCGTAGCAGTCTAAATTATCTAGGAGTAATTCCAGATCAGAAACTCACATTTAGACTTCATTTAGAATACTTGGTCTCTAAAGGGAGCGATTTCCTTACAGATTTAACAACCACAATGAGACCTACATTAGGACTGAATTCAGACATACTAAATGTCATTTATCATGGTGCTGCTGTTGTTATACTTTTCTTATACTGTTCTGAATTTCAAGACATACTGATCAAGAAATATGCTCAAAATAAATTACTACAAATTCAGGGAGGATTTGTTTTACGTATATGTAAAACATATCGAACTGTCTCCACTAATGCTGCACTAGTTATCGCAGGAATTATTCCGTATAAGTGTTATAAAACGAAATCGGAAAATCAATTTTGGAAATCTTAGATTTGACTTTCATCAACTCGGTCAATTCCTTGACTGTCGGTCAAACCTGGAACACACCACGAACATTAATATATGTTAATTAGAGATTGTGATCAAAATCACATATAGAAGATATATAGGCCTACAGAGGGATTCCCGTTATAATGAAGGAGAGGAAGGAGCACCAGTGGGACATGCCTGCGTTGTGTATTTTGAGGATAAGGGGATATCCTTCAAACATTTCAAATTAGCTCCCAACTGTAGTGTTTTTCAAGCTGAGTTATAAGCCATAAAAGAAGCCGTAAAGTGGTGCATACAATCAAAACATAGCGTGCGAATTCACAAGCTGCTCTCCACTCGATTAACAACAGACATAATCTGATTCCGATCTCGGCTGAGATTAGAAATTCTATCCAAGGGCATGGAAACCATATAAAGGGTGTTACTGAATAACACGAAATAGTTTACAAACAACTTTTATTAGGAATAATTCTTTCACACTGACCGTGTGTAGGCTAAGATGGACACGTGAAGTCAGAATGAAAAATTCAATGCCGAAGATCCTAGTTCAAATCCCGGCTACGGCATTGAATTTTTCATTCTGACTTCACGAGTCCAACTTTTATTAGGAGAGTTTTGCTCTATGGCATACATGGGCATTTACTGGTTCGCGAACCACTTGTGGTTCTTGGCCTTCCCGCATAGCACACAAGATGGCATTGCGGACATTCGGTGTACGTGGTGGCTTATTCCCATGCATGAGTCATACTCTCTTTGCAAGCAGTGACGGGTCGCGACACAGTTCCGATTGGAGAGGCGTTAAGCCTTTGTATAATGAAATAATTGCACACGTAAAAGAATAATTAAAAATACAATATTGTTTGTATTATTTGTTTCTTGTAGTGTACATTTTAAAGTGAAATTAGTGTTTCCCTGTGAATAAGCAACCGCCACTGCACTTATTGTCTGCTTGTGTCTCCATCTATCCGTTCTTTCCGAACTATATGTAAGTTGACAAAAGTTTGCGGGTTGCGTGTCAATGGATAGGGGTTTGCCCATGTCTGCTCTATGGTTTCAATGTTTCCTGTTACAGCATAAAATCTCCCAGTGTATAGCCGCCATTGACTTCTAACATTCGAAGAAATGTAAACAAAGGAACTTCGTTGTTAACACTGGAGTTATGGATAAAAACATTAATGCAGTGGCGGCCAGTCATGTGATTAGTCTATAAATATTGCAGATTATGGAAACACTAAATTATGCTATGACTGTATACACCACGATTCAGATCTTACACGTAATCCTGTCACGGAAGGTCTCTTCACTAACCGGAATATTAAACTGGGACGAGCCTCTTACTGTGCAGTAATGAAAGTGGTGTTGTAGTGCTGTCAATCTGCTTCCTGGTCCGCTTTAACTATACCAACTCCACGAAATCTCTTTGGTGCATACAGCATTTCGTTTGGGCATCTCAATGACTTAGCGAATACTGCAGTGGAAGAGGAGAATTGTTACAGTGCAGCAACAGAGTCTGTTTGTGTGTGAGTGAGAGAAAGAGGAACTGGAGAAGTTTGAAAGTTCCGGAGCAGTCAAGAAATTAATATGCAACGTTATTGACAAGTACCATGAGAGCGAGAGAGACGAAAGCAAGGAGAATGAGACAGCGAATCGACATTATTTCCTCAAACCCAGCCATTTCCTCGATTCAACTTACAGCTACTTTTCTCGATATTTTGTGGTCCATCGCAGCTTCCACTCTTTTTAAGTAATTTCCTATCATTATCTGAACCCAGCATCATAAAATGAATTGGCTGTTGGAATGAAGGAAAAAGAGGAGGGAAAATCGTATTATAGGCTAATTTAACTTTCCCTCGAATTGTGATTAAACTGATATTCTACAGAAGAACATTTCTGGGTATAGCTGTGGAAAGAGAAAACTCTATTGCTTTACAGTCGAAATTCAAATGTACTTTAAACCCAAATGCGGACCAGGCTGGGAAGCTTCCATACAAGTAATGATGGCACGAGTCCACTCCAAGTTAGTAGTGCTGGATAATTTAAAAGAAAACCTACATTTATTTTCATTATAATAATTATAGTAATAATATATTTTATTCGTCCAAGGTCAAAGTTATTTGAATAGGACTTTATCAAATAAACTACGAGTACAGTATGGCTATTATTACAAGTACATCAGAAAATATGCAGGTACAATATGACAATTGTTATAGCAAGTATTGAAATTATATTAGTTTAAGTTAAGAAGTAAAATTAAAATTATATATTGATATCATTTTCAGCGAGAAACTCATCAACAGAGTAACATGGGTTCAATAAGAACCAATTATACAATTTAATCTTAAATGTATTAAAAGGAATGATCCTGACTGAGGCGGGAAACTTGTTATATAATTGTATACCCTTGTAAAAACTTGTATCCTTAGTCATCTGCATTCTACATCTTGGGAGATTCAATTTAGACTTATTTCTTGTGTTGATGTTATGTACATCTCATCTCATCTCAAGACTATTAATATTCTTATGTATGTTGACCATACTGGTATGTATAAAAGTACTATGGACAGTCATAAATTTCAACTGAATAAATAAGGGCCTACAGTGTTCATTAAATTTCTTATGAATCATGATTTTTGCGCCCTTTTTTGACACTTCAATATATCATCACAGTTAGGCGAGTGACCCGACAAGTGAATTCCATAGAGTATATGGGTATGCAGTAGTGAAAGATAAACATTTCTTAAAGTGGGAAGTGGGCTACAAGTTCTTAATTTACGAAGGAGAAAAGTGACTCTAAAGATTTTAGTACATACAGAGACAATATGTGGCTTCCACGATAATCTTGGATCTAACAATAGGCCAAGTAATTTTATGGATGAACCATCATTTGAGATTTCTCTTAAGCTGAAGTTCATAGTTTTGGTTTTACTATCATTAAGCAAGAATCCATTTGCAGAAAGGCAGTGCTTAGCTATGTCGGTGCTTTCTATAGTTAAGAAGTCCAATTGACCACTCTCCCAATGCCTCATTCTAAGGGTCGTATCATCAGCATGTACACAGGTAATTCGGGTGTGTTATATATTAAGTCGTTGACCATCACTAAGAAGAGAAACGGACCCAATATTTAGCTCTGAGGTACTCCACAAAGGGTGTTAATAAGGTCAGAGCATTTATCACCGACAAATACATATTGAGATCTGCCAGATAGATAGGACGGCAATAATTTCATACTCTCTTCTGTTAAACCATAAAATTTGAGTTTCATTGCCAGAAGCTCATGTACTACGCAGTCGAAAGCTTTCGAGAGATCACATAGGATAAGGAGGGCAAAATACTTGTTTTCAAATGCATCAATTATATACTTCACTAGGAACTGAGGTTTTCCTGGCGCAGAAGCTGAGTGAAGTTTTCTCGGGCAGTCAGGTTTAATTGACGCAACCACCTGGCTGACTGCCCGAGAAAACTTCACTCATATACTTCACTACTTCATCAAAAGTCAAAACAGTTGATCTGCCAGATCTAAAACCAATTTGCATGTCTGACAATAAATTATGATGTTCAAAGTGATTGAAAGTTGTTTGTAGATTATGAACTCAATTATTTTTGTGATATTTCCATTTCCGGGCTGTATGGCCGTGGTCTATCCGATGAAATTGCTGACGTTCTCCACGAACTGCGTCTGGCACCTTCAGAGCTCGTAACAGCTAGGTGGTCGGCTGCGAACTGCTGGGAGATTCTCAAACACTAGTATTTATACCTCCTCTTCGCGCTCTGGTTGGTCGGCACTCGGCTGTCGTGAACCATTCTCTCTCCTGATAGGTCCGAGTTTTGTGGGCCTGCATTTAGTTTTAGAAATAACAGGAATCCATGACTTGTATATGACAAAACTATACAAGTTATGTATATGACATAATTTGTCTGTCTGTGAGGTAGACCAATAGGGTAATTAGTCATAGGAGGGAGGTTCCATCTGGCGCTGTGAATTGAGCTCCGGCTTAGCTAAGTTGGTAGAGCATTGGCGCGAATAGCCAAATGCCCTGAGTTCAAGTCCCAGTGCCAGAGGCATTTTTCTCCTATAATATTCTCATGTAGTGTCCAACAGAGACAATAATCTGTGGTTCATGAATGCTTATGTATCTATTATGATGTATAATGTTATTATCCAAACGGTTGACGCCATGCATGTTAACTTTTGATGCACTTAATTGTGTATTGCTGTCAGATATTTTAGATTCCAAGCTAACAACAAGCTGACCGTTAGAATCAGAGCTAGTTGCGGGCTGATCACTATTTTTTCTAGATTACAATCATCAGACCTTTGTACGATAATGTTCTTATTGGTGAGTGCATGTCCATATTAACTTGTACCACCTTGAACTCTTTGCTCTAAACTATTGACTCTGTCTTTTAACTCACTAATAATAAAATCCTTTTGTCTGATTATATATTTACAGAGGCGCATATCTACCATATTGTCTGTATTACTCATTGAGGATAATGCGTCAAAGAAGTCGGTCAGTATCCTTAACCTCACTTCCTTGAGAGAGGTTTGGTTTCACTTCACTTTCGCATTTCGTATTCGAGTTTTCGGCATCACTTTGGAATAGTGTCTGAAAATAATGTTTCACGAATCACTCAAATCAGTAGAAGTGTCCTTGTTAACTAAAATTTTGATTATTGCCTTTTTTAAAGTTTTATTGCACTTGCAGTGTTCAACCTGCTGTCCATCATCATGGAATGGATCCCTACGTGGTACAAACAGAAATAGGCCTTTTCAGTAGTTGTTCAGAATTAGTGTCACGTATTTCTGCCTTTTCAGTAGTGTTCAGAATTAGTGTCACGTATTTCTGCTATCGTTTAGTTGTCTGTTGTGGCTAATACTGGAGTCAACATATGTCTCAAATTGCCATTAATTGATTGTTATGAAGTAATTTAATTTTACACTTAGGCTATTTAATATAATATTTGTACTTGTGTTTGCGTGCACATCCAACACCTATATATAAGACAGTATTGAATTTTGATATTAAATCAAGATGGCTTGCTCGGTTCTTGTCTTGATTCATTTGTTTAGAATTCGCAGTCATCTTAATTTATGTTACATAAATGGATACAAGGGGATCATGAAAGCTCGCCTAAATGAAAAAAAGCATTGAATGATTTGAACGATGATTTTTACTATGAAGGGGATTTTTGGGCTAGGGAACACGAATCTGAGGTCGCTTTTCTCCCCTAGGCATGACACTGTATTCGTGAAATGCACCTGGAAGCCGGGTTTTTAGCTTTTAGTTATCAATCGTAATAAAAAAATTGTTTATGCATGATTTTGGTAAGGTTCATTAATCTTTTGTTTATTTTAATCGTTTCATTTTGAATCTGTATGCCCATATGGCAGCATTATAGAATGGTTGACCTATGACCAAACACATGTGCTAAATAATGAATAATATACTTACGAGTACATACATGGCAAAACACGCGGTCGCCTTATGGTTATGCTACTCCTGAATACATTTCTAATGCTGGTGTTGCCACGCCCGCAAGGCGCTACAATCACCGGAGCTATTTCGTTAAGAACTAATTGGTAGTTCTGATCTTAGTGAAGACTGCCTTCAGGTCTATTCTCATCCCATATGCAGTGACTGAATGCAACTGCATTCTTACAAGGGCAACTTTCTTGTAGGAAAATTAATCAGATTCATATTAGACCATTGAGATCAAAGAATGATTTCGGTCTTCTTAATAATATTACTGCATATGCATATTGAAATTTACTTACCGTATTTTATTGACCATAAGACGCTCCGGACCATAAGACGCAACTTGATTTTAGGATAGAAATTTAGAGGAAAAGAAATCTAATGTGATTCTACGAAAAAATTTGAAGGGAATAATATAATTCTTTGCATATACAAATTATAACCTTGTACAATGGAATCAGTGTAAATTACTTCTAACTTAAAACCTGCGTTGCACGAAAATCTCTTCTGTACAGGTGGCATGGAGTAAATTTTAACGACTGAACTGATTTCTCATAAAGACTGAAAATACTTTACACCCTCTAACCCTCAATTCAGCATACGGTAAGTGTGACAGGACAAGGAGGGGACAACTCTTTAAATATTACAGAACTCAACATTCCTTTATTTTCACATTGTATACTTTGATTCCAGCTACTCTCATTTTAAGATTGTGAAAAGTGCACTGATATACAGTCTGTGCCAAAATTTGCAACTCACCTATCCTTACAACACCTTCTTTATGATTATGGCATTACCGGCAATGTTTACCATGATTTTACTTTTTTTAATGTATTTCGGATTATTAGACGCACCCAACTTTCAAGGTTCTGTTTTCAAGATAAAAAGTGCGTCTTATGGTCCGTAAAATACGGTAATATTACATTTATTCAGACTGCTAGCAACGGAGGGATGTACAGGACTACCTTTCCCGTATGAATTAAATTGTGCTTTTCACATATTAATAAACTGATACTAATGTATAATGTGTCGGCCGCGGTGGTCTAGAGGTAGCGTGCCCGCCTCTAGATCCGCAGGGCGCGGGATCAAACCCGGCCGCGGTCGATGGATTTTTCAGGACGTAAAAATCCTGGGCACGGAGTCCTCCGGGAGGGACTTTAAGCTGGGGGTCCCGTGTCGTAGATTTACGGCACGTAAAAGAACTCCAAGCCTAAATTAGAGCCTCTGGACTAAATTTCTCGGCCCTTTCACGTCCAAGAAATACTTAGTTTCCGGAGGGGGGTTGCGAGGCGATGGGCTTACTACCTGTCCCTCTACCGTCTCTCGGAAAATAAGCATATCAAAATTAGTATAGGTAATGAAACCTCCACTTGGAGGCTCCTTCGCCCCACCTGGGGATCATAGGGTACCAGATACCAGATACAGAATGTATAATGTAATAAAAAATATTGTAATAATACTTGTATTCACTTGATACGGGCCTAGTTTACTTCGTAGGGTCAGCCAGGTTTGCGCAGTCAGTATGGGACTAGCTATTGGCCCCAATATAACGGGTTCGATAAACTATGATACCCTTCGGTCTTAGCATAATGAATAGAATGAGAAAGTGTGATGACTTCGCCGCTAATACAATGGTGGGTATAGGGAGAGCGGCGGTCCACCGAAACACTGGCAGCACCTTCGTTTGCGTTTCAACTTCTCAATGCTGCATCATGATAGTTTGGCATCTTATGATTAAACTCGCAATCTTTAATCTGCACAACACAGTCCTTCTGATGGTTAAAACAGAGATTTAAAAAATGCGGACATAAATGTTTTTATTTCATTATATAAACATCACCAATTACATAAAATTCATGGAGGGTGAAACGGAATTTGACTATGCGACAATTTTTTTCATTTTTGTGTCCCGTAAAAACTTCAAGCGAGAAAGTTTTAGTGAAATATTTCAACTTTATTTTAAATTCAGTACCACCTTTATATCTTGAATGGTTTACGAGTAATTGAGTGGTAATTATTCCTGGCGCACAGCTGTCCGAATGATGTGGGACGATCGTGTAATGTTGAGGGTGAAGCAAATTTGACTATGCGACATTTATTACTTTATTTTTGTGTCCAGAAAGAGATCAAGCGTGTAAGGTTTAGTGAAATATTTGGATCTTATTATAAATCGAGTACCACCTATATATTTATAATGGTTAACGAGTAATAGTAATTACTCTAAAGCTAAAGCTATCAGAATGGTATTGAGGTATTGGCAGGCATCTTTTTCATAAAATACCAGCAATAACGTACAATTTTTACATAATTTATTCGTGGACTCAATAATAATACTATATTAACTGACTACTTGTACCCATACTGCAAGATTGACCCGTTGGGGAAAAGGAGAGAATGAAGCTTTTTTCTAACTTAGTAAATCTGCACTACTTTTATTTATGCATTTATTGCATTATTTATCATATTTTCTGTTCACTTATGTTAGTAATTTTTCTGTATAATTATTATAGCAAATGTCTTATTAGTTTAATATCTTGATCCTTTTTTTAATAATATAATTTAACAACATAAGACGTACATCAGTTACAGCGAACGGCGAATGGTCGAGGGTTTGAGCAAATAGCGGGCTGTAGTTAAGGCAAGAGGATTTAATTTTTTTATGAAAAAATCAGGGAAAATGCTTTGAAATATTGTGTGATATATGTAGAATGCATTGCAAAACAATTTTTGCGTATGTGCGTCTTTATCGGATGTTGAGACGCCAATTTTAAAGATCACGCGCCCTATTTTTGTAGTGCTGCTTATGAAATTTTCCATGCCCTGCAATTCACAAACCATCCCTTAGTTTATATTATCTCTGTTCACATAATTTGTACACAGATCTACACTTTTGACCGTGTTTCACCTACATAACTTACCCCATACAGCCAGGAGAAAATTAATATTAATATAAATAATATTACTATTAATACAATATTAATACAATATTAATACAAATTAATAGCCTACTCAGTAATATTCTATACAATGTAATATTAATATTAATTTGTAAAATATCCCTTAGCTGTTTTCTACCCTAATTATACGTTGTTATTTCTATACAAATGTACATTCTTTAAAAAATTCTCATCATATTATACTAACATACCCTCTACCCTATTTTCTAGGCAACAAAATATTAGATCAAATCATCCCTTAGCTGTTTCATACCTATATTATATAATTGTTCATTACTTGTGAACATCTTCGATTTTTGGAAAGATGTGGAACGAAATGTTATGGTCAAGCTTCTTGCAATCTGAGAAATTACTGTTACACACGGCCATGTTTATTTATGGAGATGAGATCTTCCAAGACATGTAAAGCAGCCCGAAAATTGTCAAAAGTATATAACAATTCAATTTAGATAAGGTGAGTCATTTTGAAATAGATTAATGTATTATTTTGTTTAAGAATGTTTGCAATTTTTCCTAAACCGCCCGTAGTAATCTTGCTCCCGCGAATCTCAAGCAGAGTAACTGCTACCTAGCGGCGGAACCAGTGAACTACCTCAGTCATCACACTTTCTCCTCTATTCATTATGGTCTTAGTTTAAATTGACCACACTCGTTACATAACTATTAACAGTTGGCTAAAGTGGGTTAGTCTAATTGGTAGTATTGGTGAAATTAGTGCATATGTAGAACATTACTGAATTACATTTATTACGTTTTATTTACATTATCGTAATTTATTTATTTATTTATGTGCCGGTGGTTATTAAATATTTATCTCTTTTTACTTGTTACCAGTTTTTTTATTTATTGATATATTTAGATATACAATACTTCGACCTCATTGTTCAAACTGTCTGTATTTTGAAAAGAAGAAGAAAAAGGAAGGAAACAAGAAGAACTGACGCCACGTTTTACTATATCGACTTGTCATTCTTATGCGATTACAAATTCAAGTTTCTACTCAATTGATAGTATTTCTGTTCACTGCTGTCCTCGTGAATATCCACACTCACAAGTGATTCATTGTTCCTTCTATTCTATACAGGAATCGCCTTCATAGTTAACAGTACTCAAACAATAATGTTGGTTGCAACCTAAACAGCCATGTTTAAAACTCTTAACATTGCAAATGTAATAACACGGTTTAAGACGGTATTTTCTTAAACCCTGTTTAACACATTCAATATTATAACTTTTACGTTGATTATTTATGTTATTTTTTAAATTGGGAGGATAATTACGACGAAGTACCTATAATGGGAAGGCTTAGAGATACAGTTAAAGAGTACGCTGGTAGAGGGCAGGTTGGGACAACCCCGAAATTATTTTGCACTCCGAAGAATGGGATGGATGATGGTGAAGAGTTTTCCAGCTCACCGGCTGCTCGCCCGCTCGCCCAACAGACCTCCCACCCCATGAATTATTGTTGTAATAGACTAGCTTAAAAGGCCCGGCGTCGCCTGGGTTTTGTATTTTGTAATTCGAAATTAACTTATGAAGGACTTTCGATTTTCAAACTTTAGGTTCTTATATAGGTATTAAAAATTTGAAACGAAGAAAAGCGACTTATCACACTCAAACTATTCCCTCAGAAAACGCTTGATATAGCTTTTTATGGCTCATAGAGGATTCGAATTTTGCATCTCATCGCTTCTACACACCAAGCCTGGTAGGGGGTTGAAATAACAAGAAACAGACATTCTGGTGACATAAAATTGCATCGTGTTTACGGAATATTTCATTTCTCACTCTCCTGTTACCATACAACCGTTTCGGGGATGAAATTAAAACGATATTCAAAATCACTTTCATACTTCCCTCTCCATAAAACCTGCAATATGATAATATACATATTACCATACCTCGTATGGTATTCTCTATGTCCGGGGTAGAGAAAGTTATGCATCACATAAGTTGAGTGCATCACATTGTGCATTAGATGAATTATATCGATAGCTTCTCTAATTTGTCTAAGTCCCATGTCATTTATTTCCAAACCTACCTGAGACCACAGCCACGATACACTGTTGTCATGTGAACTGTGGTTTGGATTTGATAATTGTGTAAAAAGGGATTAAGTATTTTCAAAAACATTTGATTTTTGGCATTTAAAATAAAAAAAATTAAATCCTTTCTTAGTGAGCACTTACTTTATGAAACGAAGGTACTGTCAAAATTCCAAGTCTATACCTATTATAGTTTAGGCTCTACGTTGATTCTCTGTCAGTCAGTCAATCAGTAAGGACAAAGCCTTTATATATATATATATATATATATATATATATATATATATATATATATATAGAGAGAGAGAGAGAGAGAGAGAGAGAGAGAGAGAGATTTGCACATGAGATCATCATTATCCCAGCATTAACTTGATGAAGTAATGTTCCAGATGCAGTAATCCATTGAGAAGCCCAACTTGAACATTAATCATGTAATGAGCATCTCCTAGAGTTGTCACAGAAGTTAGTAAAGTGAGTTTCTCTTGTGTGAATGAGGTGTCAGGAGCAAACATGGGTTCCTCTTTAATCCATTTCGGTATACTAGGCAATATGTCAGGCAAGAGAAAACAGGCACAGTTCCAAGTGAAAGCCTCACCATTCCATCTTTTATGTACGCCAAGGAAAACCTCAAGGAAATGAATAACTATTATATCACTACAAATCATATATTTCAGTAATTCCTCCATAAACTATTACGGAAACAACATCATTTCAGACGAATTGTGGTGTTCAATACAACTCATCAGAACTGAAGATGGCGCAGCATATACGCCGAAATGCATTTTCTATTTAAATAATGACACATTTTGGTTCCACACAGAAGAATCCAGCTTTCATCTACATCTTTATATGCTGTTTTTAAGTGGATCAAGATAAGTTGTGTGTTAAGTGTTAATTGTTTAAGGCGGAACTTTGTAAAAATATTTAATATTACGGAAACGTTATTTAAACCCATGATAATATCTAGATGTTTAATTCAGGTAATAATACAACACTGTAATAATAGAAACTGTCTTTAGACATTTTAACATAAACGTGTTTCCGTGTTACAAGCCAACGATATTTTCGAATTATGAATATAGAAATGAATGAGCACATGGACGAGTAGATGAAAATCGACCGAATGAATATGAGATTAGTTAAGAACGACAATTACAGCTAAGTTACTTTAGAGTCATTCCTAATGATAATATATCTGACTGAAATACGAATATCTGATAAAACAAAATGTAAATGTTTAGCTGATTATGTCACAAGCGATATTATCTGAAAAGTACTTTAAGTAGATGCTTTATTTTAAAAATTAGCTGAATAAAAATAAACAAAAGTAAGAGGTAAGTATCAGGAAATACGCAATCGTAGATCATTAAAGGTTCATGATCTTTTGTGAAATTGAATAGAAACAGTTTTTCGAACTCAATAGTAAAGTGAGTATTGTGATTGGTGATATTCATGCGCCATGTTGATTGAAAAATGTTTTAGTTAGTTTTACTGTCATGACGCTGTGCAATGTTTAACATGATATATGCCTTATAGACATCGCATTATATTTGAATATGTTACATTTTCATTTTTAGCGTGTTACACATAGCTTAGTATGAGTAAATTCAATTAAAGTAGGTTATTAAAAAATCAATTAGGCTAAATTATAGACTATTAAAAATGAGTAGATACTTTAGGCAGTACTATGACGTTTTTGTTTTGCGATGTTGTAAGAATGGTAGTATTTATTTCCACAACAATTATAAATCTGTTGGAAAAGCTAGGCTCCAAGTGTACCAACTTTAACAAGCTATTATTTGAGAAAAGGAACTTAAAAATGTAAAACTTTCACACATACGCGTTGCTTATAGTAATCTGGTTGTTCTCACAAGTTGTTAATGCTCATTGTGTGCGTTCTTATTTTTGCTTTCTTGCTAAGTTTTAGCGGGAAAAGATAGTCGCATCGTACTGAGTTCCTAGAAACTGAGCTTGGATGTCATGTAATCACAAAGCCGTGCAGAAAGTAGTGCAGTAAGTTAGGTTCCCGGCACTGGTTTGTGGAAATTCATTATAGTTTGAACAGAAATGGACGAAAAAGACTATCGTAGGAAAAACAATAATACATGGAGGTGCGGGATGTCATGATAATAACTTCACTTCACATTCTAGCGATAGCAGTGCCAACATAATGTAGTAGGCTACTGTTGTATGAGTGAGTAAATGGATTCCTACTTAAAGGCAAATTGAAATCAAACCAGTCTAAAATGTTCCTCCTCCTATATTGATGAGTTCCGTGTCCCTAGTGGTGTGATAGAATAATACAGAGGATACAGTATTTTCCGACTAATCACCACTATATGTTAGTAAACACGTCGAAGAATTTACAAATATTGTGAAGAGTTGTAATTGTATTAATTATAAAGCACATTTTAAAATAATTTATATTTAAGTAATAAAATATTATTACATGGGAGATTTGGGTGTGCGTAAAGCACATGTATTTAAAGTGATCTTGTCACAGAATGTTTCATGAAAAGTTACCCGATTCTAAACAATACTTCATTCTGCCATAAAAAACATTAAATAAATATGCACGTCATGTACATTTATGGAGTCCAGTCCTGATGTTGTGGTAATGAAACCCTGTTAGGTAGACAACGAAGAATATCGGAAAGAAATACGCGAATGTGTGTCACTGACCGCGCTATACATCAAGGTCAAGGCGTGCTAATTATAGTCATATAGTTAAGTAATGGCATTAACGGGCAGTTTTGTAAAATACAGGGATGATTAAATTGTTATACTAAAGCAGTTGGAGCTTTATATGATGATTAACTGTAGAATTGGACAACCTTCCCTATCAGTATATCAGAAGATTCATCCGACCTGTGGGTTACGTTAAATTACGGATAAGCTTCCTCCTGTATACGTACCTGTAAGCAAGAAAATACAAGTTGTAATATTTAATAGGTAACATACACTGAAGAATAATCCAGATTAAACTAACTGATTTTGTATGCTTTGATTGAAGAATGATTACCTTCTGATTAGTAGGTCTATTGGTTGCAATTTCTTTAGTTATAGAATTGTTTCAGATCTAGTACAACCAAGTAGAATTAATTACAGAATTGTTCAAGTCTAACATATCTGAATTTAAGTAATAATCATATTCTAGTTTCACGAAAACTATACAACACAATATACATACAATAACCAATTTAAATTTTTACAATACAGTTAAAGAGTTGCTCAAGATTGGTAGCAAACTTTTGTGCTACCGTTGGAGCAGAACTATTTCTGTTCTCTGTCTGTTATTTGCATTAGTATATAATTTATTTATAACTTTGTTCAGTTTATGCACTAACAGAATATGTCGGCTCTCATGTGTAAGTACTTATAGACCTACCCGAGACGAGCTAAGAAACAAACCTGAAGTAAATAAAAACCAGTATGCCTATCTCACTCTCAAGTAATATGAGTAATGTGCTAGAATGATACATATGTACTGGTTTTTGTTTACATCAGGGTTCCTTCTTAAAAGGGTCTGACTTTAGTATAAGTGTATAAGTGCTTACTTATTAAGTTTATGTGTACTCCAGGCAATACGTGCAATATTCTATTTATAGTAATTTTCATATAGCTTATTTGGTCTGGTCTGGGCATCAGAACGCAGTCTGCAGCATGAGATCATAAGAGACATCTCTCCAGCCGACGCTTGAGCAGCCTCTGAGGATGCTGTCATAGCAGCAGGCGAAACGTCAGGTCCCAGCAACCTTGGACCGCGGCCTAACAGCCCGGAAGTTTTCAAATCTTATGACACCGGCCGAGAAAGCCTCCGTATTTTCATAAACTTATAGATGTTTTCCCGTCATAGCACGTGCGTTCCCTTAACATGGTGTTAGTGACTTCTTGAAAATTGATCACTCAAAAACGAAAACAATTTTCAGAATAACGCTAGTCATATTGCTTGTTAAACTCACATTTTGTTCTTTATTGCGAAATCTGTTATGGATGAGGAACTCTGTCTTGCGAAGGAAAGTCAATTCAAGATTGTGTTGTGCTGTGTTTGACAAAGCAAAGTCTCTTCGGTTCTCTCAATCCCACAGCCTTTGAATTACGTGTGATTTGTGAACCAGTTCCCATGTGGTGCTCATACAATTGCACAATGCCACGTCATAATTTGTTCTGCACGTCAACCAATCACATTGTTCTGCAGTCAAGCTTGTGCAATATCAATCCTAGAACGAATATCTAAGTTATACCGCAGAAAAGACAACTAACTTGTCTACACTAAGGCTCGAACCACATGGGTGTGATTTTGAATCTGCAGTACTCATGGCCACACGAGCTTGTGTTCGTGAAAACAGGCCACATCTGTTAATTCCTTCCAGCGTTCTAGTAAATATGTACAATAATTTCCTTTTAACCAGTAATCAGTAGCTGCACTAGTTGTTCATTGGCGCCGTAGAGGGAAGAGAAATTACTGGATCCATCCTATAATAAGCTATAGCTATCCTTCATACAAACAGACAAGAGTGTTTCTGAACTCCCAAAATAATTAATTAATTATCTAGTTAAGTACTTGAACGAAATCCACGCCCAAACGCGTAACGTTACAACAAAATAAATGAAAGAATATTAAGAAGAAAAGTGCAAGCACTCACCGGGCACTGACACAATAAATAGACTGTATGCCTAAACTCTTGTGTTCAACATATTCAGCGTCAAGCAAGCTAGCTGGATTAAATAGCGCAAGCAATACAAACTGCTGGGACAAGGTGTTTCAAAATACAGCAAACCCAGGAATACCAACATGAACTTCCTTTGCGTGAGGCCTCCAATAATGTGGTGCACTAGAATACCAAGGAATCAGCACATTTACCAACTTCTCCTCTGATCCAAGATAACCAATAGTAAGTAAAGAATATTAATGTATATTAATCTGACCAAACAGATGTAGGAAGTGAATCTGGTAATATTTTGAGGAATTTACTATGGCTATTCCACTGTTTGATATTGACCAATATACCAATATACCAATTCCTGGGATATAAGCAATCACGATCTTATAATCCTTCCTGAGATCGCAAGGATGCAATTTTATCTGATAAAACGTCAGCTCGTTTACTGGACTCGTAATAAGGCATCAACATGCGGTGATTAATATGTCACATGCTGCTACTCAGCAGATTGAAATCACGTTATTTTATACGAAATAACTTGTTTAGAAATTTCAATAATATAAAAGAACTTTGATTAAAACAAAATTTCAATTCGGTGCAAGCCAGTTCGTGTGTTTTTTTTTTTTTTTTTTTTTTTTGTTTTTTTTTTTTTTTTTGTTTTTTTTTTCTTGTTTTTTTTTTGTTTTTTTGTTCTGCTGTTAGCTTACCTGAATTAAGTTAACGATGTTTTATATGCACCATTGGTATCACTGGTCACGACATGGTAACTCTAATCGATTCATAGATGGTTGATTCACAGTATGCCATGATCTCGCAGCTGTTAGATTTGTTTTTATACAACGAAGCACGAAAGTAATTATTATTTGTTTAATCCGTTACATTTTTATTCATGGAATAGTCTTAATAAATCCCATTCGAGTTGACGAGTTTCATTAGACAAATTCGCTCCTTCTGCGCAGTCGCTCCTTTATGATTACTATGACTACTGTGCAGTCGCGAATCTATCGATAAACTCGCAAACTCTCGTGTGATTACCTATGATCGTTTCGATGAGTAGATTTTGACAATATTAATTCTAAAGGAAGAAGGTCCCAGTTACATGTCTGCTATAAAGATAGCCTGGTATAGGTTAGCTCTCTTGTAAAATGATGTATGCATATATTTCATTAAATTTGACCTGTAACAAACAGCCTCTAAGTGAACACGATCAGAGTAAGTAGTTTACTTTTGTTCATGACGTAATGGGTGGTATATGGGCGGTATATGTGGGTGGTATATGTGACGTAATGGACGGTATATGGGCGGTATATATGGGTGGTATATGTGACGTCATGGACGGTATATGGAAGACGGTTATGACCGTTGGCGCCTTTTTTTTTTGCATTGTGACCAGCCCATCACCTGGTCAAGATAAGACCACCTGGTCCATTACGCCCTTCCGGTCAAGATAAGACCACCTGGTCCATTAATGCGCACCCGGTCAACCGTATCCGACATGGATGGGGTTAAGACCTTTTGGCTATTAAGTCGCCCATCCGTTTAAGATATGGTTCATTGCTTTCAGGCATTTGTATCCATGCAATGATAAGTCCGACATGGTTGGATGGTAGAAGTTAAGACCTTTTAACGCAGAGGTGGCCACACACTGTGGTCACCCCACTTCCGGCCGAGATAAAATCCGCTATGCATCATTATAAGGGGCTACTTGCCTCGCATGAGGAGGTCCTACACTGTGTGTTCATTCAAGTCGAGACATGTTTCGGCGGCAAGTTTAAAAAATAACGGTCATTACTACAACGCATGCGCACACAAGCATTTTTTACGGTTCGTACCCTAGCGCCATATGTTCCAGCGGGTACATCTCCAACTAACACTTTTTGGTTATCAATTAAAATTCGGTTTTGAACATTGGGTATATTTTTTATTTCATTTCGCTATTAAATATGATTCCGAATCGAGTATATTTACGAGAAATCGATACAATGATTAATTTTATCGATTGATCGATATTTTATTCCATCCGAGTCAGATTGGCCGAGCGGTCTAAGGCGCCAGACTCAAGTTCTGGTCTCCATAGGAGACGGAGGTTCGAATCCTTCATCTGACATATTTTTAAAATCTAATAATAAATTAAGGAATCGCGCACAATATGCAATATCTTAACCTAAGACCCAATCCTGAACCCGGAAAAAGGATTTTAATACAGCTTAATCCTGACCAAGACTATAAGTTTCCCTATCTAACCGTAGACCACTATAAACAACCAAGTTAATTTAAATAACACAAGATGACGATATAATGCAGGTAACATTTATTCAATAAAAACAAAGAGAAAATCGTATGTATTCTTTAGAAAAAACACCTTTAAATTTTACCATTTATTCCTGTTTTCATATAGCATACGTCATGTATGGATTTATTTTAGTTGTTGTTCCACAAATTTCTAAGACACGTCATATTAATAGATTTATTTTTTACAGAAAGGTGCTTAACGTTACATGTAAACATGCAGATGTCAGACCCACATATCACGCTACAGGAAACTGTTCAACCTTGTGTAACATCATACAGGTGTGGTTCAATAAAAACAAGACATTGCTATTAACTGTATTTATTCCAACTCATGTCTCAAAACTCTTCAATCAAATACCATGGTAACATAATTCCATTAAGATCTAGCAAACCATGGAAACTTCCTTTCTTATCACGTCTTGCAGTGTTATCACACAATACGGATAAATATTTTTGAATCGTCACAAATTTAATGCATTAGATCCTATACTGTTATGAAAGTTGCCATTTACGGAAATAATTTAACCCGTGAAATAACGCGAATTTCGTAAATAAAGCTACAATGTCACATTTTGAAATTAATATCAGAGTACGGTGATCAACTAGCTAATTACTGCAAATTCTGAAGTTAATCAGTTGTCTCACACGGCAAATTCTACACTAGCGAACACCTGGGATTAATTGTTTCATACCCGCTTGTATTCACAAACATATATATAACATGAGTGTTTAAAGTGTTATGATTTTCTTTCGCAAATATGCTCTGGTTAGTCATTTCAGAAATAAATAAAGTGATCTCTATACAAACCATGAACGCCCACAGGGTTCCAGAAGGTTGAGGCTTCCAGATTTTGAACATGTGATGGTAAAAAGGTTATCAGCCTTACGCACCGGCCGCCTTTATCCTCAGGATTGCTCCTGGTACTCATTTCTTTTCAAGGCTGAGTTGACCCCAGAGACATAATACCACCAGAAGGTTTAGGCTGGAATCGAACCCATAATATTCAGGTTTAAAATGCAACTCATTCTATAAATATGTTTTATTCTACCACAAATTATAACACTATGTAAGTTATCATTTGCAATCAAATTTGAACCGTAAATAAAACATTTTGAAATGTTTGAACCTCGATCCCAGTAAGGGAACCCAAGCGTGAGAATTTCTACTTGTAAAAATTGGGATCGTATTTGTTTTGTACTAGGTCAAATGTCTGAGAACTCATCGCATTAATGTGGGTACCCAAGTGTGAAACATGTGCAATGTGGTAATGGTCTCGCATATATAATGAATACACTAATGTATGGGGAACAATCTTGTGTAAATTTACTCACGCATGTATTTATGTTGTAAAAGGATATACGGTTCAATCAGTACGATCGTTGATAATGTAAACCATGAGATCCTACCCTCATATAAACTGAAGTGGATTCAAGTTTTGAAGTTTTGTAGGTGGGGGGACTCTACATATATAAAGATTTAGACGTGTGAACTTTAACATTCTATATTTCACCATGTCTCACGAACACATACTTTGGGAGGTAGAGCAACCACCGCCACCACCACCACCCGATTCGATGAAGATAACGGTATACAACGCACATGGTGTCGCAATAAGATCAATAGATTTTTGTGTCATATATGAAAATATTTGGGGATTCAACCAGGAGCATCTAGAATCTGCGCCTATTCTCCCATGTGGTAACGTTTTAAAAGATTGGGCTGGAGAGGTAGAGACCCACGAAGACCGACATCATCATCAACTGTGTGATGGGATGCGTCATTTTCACCGCTGTCGTGTGGTTGAGAAGGGGCACTACGATGTTTGGAGTGTTAAATGCAACAGAAATTGTCAGTTATTCTGTGCCCAACAAAAAGCTGTAAGTATTATTTTCATATACCACCAACAATTTAAATGTGATATAGTGAAGTCAGGTTTATAATTGTGTATGATTTCAGATGCGGGATGATTTCTTCCATACCACTCAATGTAACCAGGGGGTCGGCTGTACACCACCTAACCATAACAACAAATAAAAATTTCACAAACGATGTAAAAATGTTTCAATAAATGTGTTATTACCAAACCTGTGTTAAAAATTTTTATTTCAAACCGAGTTCATCCATTTAATAACAATGAGTGAAGTCGGTCTACATTATAACAACATCCCGCATCCTGTCACAACCCGCTATCGATTTCTTTACAGGAAGGTATATGTCGTCACAGATGGCTGCACTACGGGAAACTACAAAATACAGATGTTGGTAAATAAAAAATAAGAGTTTGCTATGAATTGAATTTATTCAAAGTACAAAAAATCTTTAAAATTATATCGACTCTTCTGTAGCACATGGTTTAAATATCGTCTGGGTGAAATATCCCGACTTTAGATCTTCGTTCTGCTTGCTGCAGTCCACCACAAAGACAGTCATATGTTTTACGACATCATTCCTTTTTTAAATAGCAAACAATAATAACAGGCACAATATTAAAAAGTATTTAAACATTTTTTTAAAAGTTTACACGAATAACAGTTTTTTATCATTGGGCTTGGACCATCGAAATAAGAATCACTGTAATGATTCACACATCTCAAACACTGTTTTATAATTTCAAGCTGTTTTACATTTTCTGGAAGTCTGTCATAAACCCTATAAATTGTTCCAGCAGCGCATTCAGATAGAAACTCAGGATGTAACATCGCCAGCTCTTCATCGGTGTGACTGATCAAATGTCCGTTCTGAAAGAACTTTATAATAGACCGCCATACTGACTGCTCCATGACTAATGGATCGATGATGGTTTTCCGATATTATCCAAACGCGTGAACAATTCACTATGGGATGGGGGGTTCGAGGTTTAGTTGAACAGTGCAGTATATAAGGTTAATACCATACGTTATTTTTAAAGATGACCTCACGTCACTGTTTTTATTTTGACAGACGTCCTTGTGTGGCACGAGGCTGGATAGTGGGCGAGATGGAGACAGGATCACTCCAACAAGACAACTGACTCCTTAGCACAAAAACTGAAGTTCATATAGTACGATACTCATCCCACACTCGCATAAACATGTTGTCTACTACCTATTCTTTCTTCGTGATATACATGTTTCCTAAATAGCGATACATCAGGTATACTCGGAGATCCTCGTTTCCCATCGTTCTTGCAATGCAATGAACAAATATTTTAATTTGAACCACAAACTACCAATGTAAATTACTTAGAGTCAATTAAATTAGCGGACAAAACCGCGGGCTCTATCACGAACAAACCACCTCTGAAGTTGGCAAATAAAATTCATCTACACACAATCAGTTGAGAATCGATACAGTATTACACACGAGTAATACAGTCAAGAAAGCAGTGGTATTTATCAATGTCCTACTACATAACCGAATCTGAGACCGTGGAATTTTAGCTTTTTCATTAATTATTATTGTTTTAAATATTATTATACTCTTAACTTTTCAATTAATGATCGAGGTGAAACCGCGGACACCTGCTACTTATTAACAATTTCATCATGTTCCACTTATACTTTCACAACATATACTTATTGTTGATGTGATAGTAAATATTCATTTCATCACACATTTAACGCTAGAAAAGACTCCAATACGATACTTGTAAAAATCTGCCGCATTTTATTAAAAATACAACTTTGTAAAATTACGACTATGTTATAATTTCACTTCAAAACGCATTTATCACGACTATGACTATATCGGTGTAAAATTCCCACATAAAAATAAAGTTCAAAACGTTTTTTTTTTCAAACCTATGACTAAAACGGTGTAATACTAACAAAAACACCTATGTATTGCTTGTAGAACGCATACTTATAACAAGAAACATACCGAGACACAAACCTAAAAATATCATTATCTAAAACAAGACTAATCCTTTAGGGTCATGAACACACCTACACCAAACCTAAAATAACTGGGTGAGAAGGACCATCCAACTAAAATATGTAAAAGTAATATTCATATGTAATTTATACTTATATTTTTATTTCATGTATATACGGCTTTTAATATAATATTGTGTTACAATAAAAAATTAATGAAATATTTTTAACGTTAACGCAAGTATTCTTAAGTGTTTACAATCATGAAACACATAGTTTTCAGAAAATGTCTTTCTTCTTCATTTAACATATTCTCGGATCTTCAATTCGTATATGATTTCTTGTATCTCGTTGTGGTGATGTGGTGTGACAGCAGACGTCGTCAGTAACAGTCGTAATCTTTCAACGAGTTTATTCGGGTCGAAGTCTATATCATGATTCTTATATATGTCCTCCCGCATCCTCATACAATGCGATAAACCGTCATCGGATGAGTCCGAATATTGCTCTTCCGGAAATGAATCTTTTTCTTCTTCCGGAAATACTTGTTTACTCATATGACACACGTCGAGTCTATCGATGGGGTCAGCATGGTGATGAGTCTTCGTATCCGAGGAAAGATATCCATAGGAAACGGATTTCTGTCTGTCTTGACAAATTGGACACAAGGATAAATAAAGAGTTATCATAGCCTTTGTAACGTTTGCAAATTTGCTAGATAGTTCATTATACATTTTATCGCGGCCACCATGTCCTATTGCTGTATGAGCGGTATCAATAACATCATATATTTCATCAACCGAAAGGTAATATTTTATATCGTTTTTCGCAACAAGTTTCCTTAATCCGCCTATTTCTACTATATCAAATCTTTTCAGTCTTCTGTTTTGTGCAGCTGTCTTTTTTTGTGCTTGATTAGCATCATCCACCTCTCGCATAAGTGATAAGTAATTTTTCTTTGATAGAACATTAAAATGAGTAGATTTATCACTTTCAGTTCTTAAAAGCTCGACCATGAACTTCTCTCTCGTCTTTTCACGACTCTTGTCCATGATAAACGTAGAATGACACTATATAGCAGATACCAGTATATATATACCATAACTATACTAACATTTGGCTAGTTATAACTAGTTTTAACTGGTTAAAACCAGATTTGTCTGGATAAAACTAGATTTGACTGGGTGGATATCCTTTTCATATAGTGTTTTCTTGTTTCACATTGTCTGACGATATATGGTTTAAACTAGATTCGACTGGATAAAACTAGATTTGACTGGGTGGATATCCTTTTCATATAGTGTTTTCTTGTTTCACATTGTCTGACGATATATGGTTTAAACTAGATTCGACTGGATAAAACTAGATTTGACTGGGTGGATATCCTTTTCATATAGCGTTTTCTTGTTTCACATTGTCTGACGATATATGGTTAACTTGTACTCGTGGGAAGAGGTTTTGTGATTCATCCTTATGCTGCGATAATAGATGTTTCTTTAGACCTGATGTATTAAAGTTTTTCATTTTTATCGGTCTATCGCACAGTTTGCATAAGCCGTAAGGTTGCTTACTCCCATGAACTATGTCGAAAAATCCATTATATTTACTGTGTGACTTCACCTCTGTTAGTTTCAATTGAACAGATGCTGCACTACTCTGACCTGTGATCTCGTCACACATTTTGCTACACACCTTCACAGATTCAAGGACGAAAAACAACTAACTCTATTTACCATACATCAAGCCTTTATTAAGTTAAAAAATCTCATAGCGTCCAAAGGAGATCAAACTTCTGGGATTTAGACAGAGTCTTGCTAATTTTAAAACCTTAATGCAGAAATACGGTATCAACCATTATTCATAACTCAACTTATAGTGTGAGGCATATTATATCACAGCTTTGGTTATGTAGGGTTAGACACTCACTCGTTTGCAAACACGTTATTTAGCATATATATAATCATAAATGATACACCAGTGACCTCACCAATTACAACGGTTAAAAAATGCTTAATAGTATGCTATATAGCAATACAATAGTGTTAATTGCATCATTCAAGAATTCTCCATTGTACTTAGCGTATGTGTATATCATACTATTTTTTTCATCGATAGCGAATAATAAAACTATTAGGCTACTTACGTGGAAATAATTAATTACTAACAGATTTTCGAAATGGTTGTCAGGTTGCAAGGGTACCAACTTTAAAAATCAGTGACTATTTTAATCCAGGTTGCGATCGATATGATGTGATATTTATTGTACCAAGAAAATTAAAAAAGAGTCTACTGTATTCATTTTACCGGTAGACATCTTAACACACAATTACATATTTTAATTGGAGCATTGTGTAGACATATAATCGGTGCTGGTAAATGGATATACATTGATTTCCCTCTCTACCAAAAGAGAAAGAAAAACTCTAGGAGACAAGAGAATAAAAAAATAAAAAATTTTCTAACAGACTCATCAAAATACGGTTCTTCTCTGTTATCGCTTTAGGCTCTCTTCGTAAGTCCCTTGAAATTTCGCATCGTACCACCATCAGGACACTGTTCTAATGACATTGCTGTTATCATAAAATGGAGCACAAAATAATGTATAAAACCGGACTTGTGATAACGAACTGGATTTATAAACAAACCTTATTTGTTCGAATATCATTTAACTCGAGCTCATTTAAGTTTGTATGCGACCGATATATCTATCTGATAGATGAATCAAATCGTAAACCAGAAACGAAATATTAAAGTAAGCACACAGGTAAGGTGGAAATGGTAAGATTATACTAGCAAATATTATGTTCCATGTCTGCAATAATTAATATGTTAACAATTAAAGGTTTTCTTCGAATGACGCACGTGATTCCTAAGTCGCAGGCAGGTCAGGCTACCAGGAGAAGGAAATTCAATTTTCAACCATAAAAGCATGAACGGGAAATGTATGAAAAAACACTGTCGTCGAAGATAGAAATTACAAGCATGGCTGTAGTTATGATCATATTTAACAGCAATTTTCATGTGATTTATTGTAGCCTAACACTATAATTTAGTTATGTTTATGTTTAGTTTAGTTATAATTTAGCTGTAGAAACATTTACGTGCGTTTCTTCAAAATGTATATATTATTTAATCATTGTCATTATCTGTAAATGATGATAGTTTTGAGTATATGACTATTTTTTCAACATTTCTCTAATATTTTAGAGTGATATTTTTGTTACCCTAATATAATTATTAAAGTACCAGACTGTATGGTTACTAGTTGGTGGACCCGTCACCAGTCTTGGTCCTCTGTCCAGGAACGAATTTTAATTTTCCAGAATGCTCTACTATTTATAATAATTTATGACTTCGTCTACACGGATAAACCAGCTAAAATATTATACTAGATAGCCTAATATTGTTTTCCTATTTATTAAACCCTCTTCCCTCTTCTGAAGCAAACTTGTGGAGAACTTAACGCTTGGGCCTGTCATATAGGTACAAGCTGTAGGCTACTGGGTTCCAGCACTGGGAGAAGCGGGTTTGTCATTCCTGGTGGCGTAGGGAGTTTTTCTCGGGTTTCTCCGTTCCCGGTTTCATTCCATGAATGCACACTTCCATCCACCTTCAATTTACCCTAATCCTGAATGTAAGGACATCACTCGGGAGTCTTTGTGGACTCACTAAGGATAAATTATCTTAATTTCAAGGTGAAAACGGATTTTTTCTCAGGTACGGAGGTCAGGCAGGGATACATTCACCCCCGTGAGGAGCTACTTGATAGTGAAGTAGCGGCTCCGGTCAAGAAAACCACCATTAACGGCCGTGGGTGTCGGCATGCTGACCACATGCCCCCCAATCCTGCCATCTGCCTACGGGAGATGACACAGCGGTCGGGTGGTAGGCCAAGTCCCTCCAGGGATGTAGCGCCACGGAGTTTAGTTTTTATATGTATAATTGTACATAGGTTATTAATTTTATTGTACATACACATTGGTATTAGGTTGAGCTGATTAATCGAACGAAGAACTTACTGAATTGATCAAAGACATGTCAACCTAAAATAGAGTGTAGAATTCACAGTTCTTGTCATTGATAAAAATAACCTTAGGTACATTTATTGTGTGGTAGGTATATATTCGAAACCTTATAAAAAAACACATATTCCACTCATCATTTCAAAACGCAAATGAAACTGAAACGTTTTTTTCATACTCTCTTTCCTAGATATTCATCATATAGCTGTCTTCTTCTTGTGTGCTGTTCATGAATTTTATTTAATCTCTTCTCACGTTAATTTATAAGTTCTACGTAAGGGGACTTATTACAGTAACATAAAAAAGAAAGACTTACAATTATATTCAACTTTCAAGGGAATACCTTATTTTTTCTTTACTGATTTTTCAATTCTAAATGTTTGTTAGTTTATTCGATGCAGAGTGTCATGGACTGTTCAATAGGTCTAAGGATATTTATCTGCTGCAATACAGAGAACGACTCAGCTAATGTTAGTTTTCCAGACGATGTAGCAGTGTTCCTAGTATGGGATCGGACATGAATTATATCTTCAAGAACAAATAAATTAGCCTATGTCTTTTGTAGCCGTTGGGAATAGAATAAGTTACGATGATATAAATGTTTTCCGTGAAATTGGTATCGACTACATTGTATGATATCTGGTTTAGTGCACTTCACTCTTATTTAAGCCACAATTTTACATAGGCCTATATTATGATTAAAATTGAAACTTCACTAACTTTTTTTGCTTTTGATGAGTTTCTTAAATAGATTACAAAATATCTGATGTGATAAAGAAAATCATATTCGGATTCAGATTAACTCAGTTAATTTTCTTCTTCTGAAGCATGAATAATTACAAAATGCATAATGCTACCAGTCATTAATATTAATAACAGTAGTATTATTTTAAATAAATAAATAGAAATTAAAAAAAAAAAAAACAATTAATAGAGATCACGAAGATACAAAGGTATGCATATGATTTCAACTGTACCCTGCAAAATGTTTTTGTATTGATTCTTTGGTTGGAGAGTCGTTATATTTTTAAAGATTTATGTAGCCATTGAGTTCATGCCAAACTCTTGTTTTTTTTTTTATTTAGCAACACCTGCAATTTTTTCCCCCATCCCGAACAGCTGACGAGGTTTCCTGTAAAAAACATGCATATGACCTGTGAGAGGAATATTAGGACCATGCATGACGGCGGTTCAAGGTAAACCCGATTTCACTCATTATCTTTTAAATTGAATGAACTCGGTTTGAAATAAAATTTTTTACCACAGGTTTGGTAATAACACATTTATTGGAATATTTTTTACAATGTTTTCTTAATTTTTTATTAGCATCATGGTTCGACAATGTGCACTAGGTCCTCTGGTTGCATACAACACCGTGAAAAAAGCTGTATTTAATCTGAAAACACACACAAAAAAAATTATAAGTCACATGTCGCGAAAATTAAATAGAAGGGAACGGTGAAAATAATACTTACTGCATTTTGAAGCCTGCGGAATAGGAGACAGTGTGGTCCACAGTCCACGCTCCACGCCTTGAAGCAACCCTCCACGGCGATGAGGCAACGAAAGTAGTGTCGTATCCCGTCGCAAGCTTCCTCATGAGCGAGATCTGGATGCGATGTTGTGTCATCAGCGGTGACTCTGGTCGGGTGACCGCACGGCTGAATGGCTGCTTGGCTGATCGCTCCGTTGACTCCATAAATAGACTTGTAGACTATGGGGTACTCTCGTACTGCTACTTCGTTACCCTTTACGTTGTGGATGGTTATTTTATAAAATTCGCATGGTGTTGGAGGTGTAGGTTGATCCATTTCGGGGATGACGTACTCCTCGGCAGACATCGCGTACTGTTGCTGATGGTTTTCTTGTGAATACATTTTTAACTAAGTAATGGTGTTATCGCAACTCTTATTATATATGCGAAGTCCCCGCCCACCAGCACATGTATCCATTACCAAAAAATTTAGCACTTATTCATGCGTATGGAGTTCATTTCCTTTTTACAAAAATACTGCATTAGATCCTAGAACCCATCATACAAGTATACTGCTAAGTGGACAGCTGTGTTGACATATAGAACTCTGAAAGAAAATCGATAGAACATGCTTGTAGCGTACGAGAGGAAGTATTATGCGGGTTGACTTGAATTCATTCATTGTTTTTAAATGGTTGAAATAAACTTTTTACACAGGAGTTGATTTAAGACATTTATTAAAATTTACAATTTCAGACAATTGCCAACATTTCTTTTAGTACAATGGTTTATGCAATCAGCTCCCTGGCTGCACCATTCTTTGTGAAAAAACGCCTCCATAGTCTAAAAAAAAAAAAATTTAAAAAATTAAAAGTCAAACGTCACGAAAATTAAATGGAAGGGAACGGTGAAAATAATACTTACAGCATTTTTCAGGGCGACGAATAATTTGCATTTTCTGTTGCATTTGATGCTCCACCGTTTGAAGTATCCCTCCTTAACCACACGGCAGCGATGAAAGTGTCTCGATCCATTACACACTTGATCGTGGAAGCTTTCGGTGTGGGTATCGACTTCCCCAGCTATGAACTGAAAGGTGTTTCCACAGGGTAAAATTTCAGAGGACTCCACATAATGTTGGTTATAACCTCTTATGTCCTTGTAGACAACACCAAACTCGAGGACTTCGTCTGGATGGCCCCACTCGTCGTGAACGGTTATGATTGTATATTCAGAAGGTTCCGGCGTTGGTCGCGATTCCTCAGATGGAATGCTGAAGACATCTTCTTGCGACGATTCCTCGTCTGGAATGTTGAAGACATCTTCTTGCGACGATTCCTCGTCGGGAATGATTGGCTCCTCGACAGCTTTGGCTACCACTACATCAGGGATATCTCCCCACGCCTCTTGAATAAGTTGTTGCGAAGAGGTCAGCTCTTGAGACATGATGATGTTTATACTGATGAAATTCACAAAATCTAATATCCTTATATATGGTAGATCACCGCTCATGTCACACACGTATGAACCCACTTCCGTTCATATGGGGGTTGTGTTTATGTTTCACAGCTGAGTGCATTCGATACTAATGTTCACTACATGTGTAAGTCCCTTTATCACATGGTTATGTTCTCGGGCATATATCCTGTTTCGTATTATTAAGTATATCACAATACACTTAACGTTTTCGCCGGTGCTAATTTTAAAATTGCAAATGCTAACACATTAACTCAGTTCGGTTTTTTGTTCTTGTGTGGACAGAGAGGTTGCATATGTGTTCTGGTTTCTGTGTTTATGAAAATATTGTATCTCTAGTCTGTTAAACACGCCACACTGGGTCAAAACTGAAAACATAATAGTGGTAGCCACATGAATTCGCTATATACATCAATGAAAGTTTCTCCTTTTATTAATATCGATAAACGTAATAGGTCATCTTTCAATCGTTTTTCTGCGATCTGATACACACTTCATATTTAACATTCTATAATTATGCATCATATCGGAGGACGGCCACTCGACAGATGACAGTCAGTTACTGACATAAAAAAATAAGTGATGTAGCAATATAACTTGTCTCAACATGCTGGATACGGTTGACCGATGACAACTGGGTGATAGGTAATTTTACATACTATACAATGTATGAATACGAGTTTCAGAAAAAAAAAAATTTCATGATGAGCTGAAATAAAATAACATTGTAATGTTAAAAAGATGAGTGATTAGACAGTCAACTGGAAACTTGTGGTTGACCACGGAGGAGGCGCGCGCAGTTGTGGTTGTGGTCTCAGTGAATATAGCTTCAAAATGTATTGTTTTATCGCAGTAGCGAGCTGACCACAGCTCATTGTGGAAGGCTGATCCACGCTGCTCTGGTATGTTTCGCGAGAGTGAAACAGATCGCGTTACAAGGTCATCTAGTCTGCAAGCAGCATATGTTTACGGAGCGGAGTAGCCATCAATGCATCAGTTATCGAAATCGCGTTTATTCCAAGGAATGAACCCCCAAAACATTTGTATAATTTGCTTTTTGTAGAGGCTATTCATATATTTACAAAGTGAATGAAATAATGTTTTATATACAACCGTGATAAAAAAAATTGTCGTGGGAATATAACAACGCATAACACTCCTTATCTTAACAATGGCTACCTTCGCGAAGACCCTTCATGCGTAACATTCCTTATCACCATAAAGAGACTCGGCTAAAAGGTCTTATCATTTAACCGGATGCGCGACTTAATAGCCAAAAGTCTTAACCCCATCCATGTCGGATACGGTTGACCGGGTGCGCATTAATGGACCAGGTGGTCTTATCTTGACCGGAAGGGCGTAATGGACCAGGTGGTCTTATCTTGACCAGGTGATGGGCTGGTCACAATGCAAAAAAAAAGGCGCCAACGGTCATAACCGTCTTCCATATACCGTCCATGACGTCACATATACCACCCATATATACCGCCCATATACCGTCCATTACGTCACATATACCTTCCATATACCTTCCATATACCACCCATTACGTCATGAACAAAAGTAAACTACTAAAGTATTAATCTGTTTACGGATACTGCATTAGCAAAGGCCTTAAAGTTAAAATTGAGATGAAATAAAATATTGTATTTGGCCCCTGAAGGGGGAAGGCGGGTTAGGACTACCCTAAGCACTTCAGCCTTGTGGCTCATTGTGCCAACCTCCGGAATGGAATGATTTGCAAGCCCAACGGTCCCTCGACAACAGACCCCACCGCGAGCCCCCACGGAACTCCCCTACATCCAACATATACCTCTACCATGCCACGTGTGCCGCTGCCTCGGTACCTCTTATAGAGCCCCCAGGTTGGCAGCACACCAGCCAGCAACTTCAGGACCACAACCACGGGGAGGACGGGAGAGGGCCACAGCAGGTGCTGGGGGCGAGGGTATACCGGAAACCGGGAAAGGAAACGGGATGATTATGAGGGGGAGTTTGAAGATGAAATGGAGAGTGTTGGTGGAATGAGAGGGGGAAACGGGAGGATCCCCGAGAAAAACCCCCAAAGGTCACGGCTTCGTCCACCACGAATGACACGCCCGCCATGCCCGGGGATTGAACCCGGGACCGCTAGCATGCCAGGCCCACGCGCTAAGCATGAGCCACCGCGACGGCAAATAAAATATTTCTTAGCTACCAATAACTTAATTTTGTCTCTGAGATGTCTTATGCATTTAGCTCATATTCTTATCCCTGAGTATAGCCGAGCGAGACTTCATTTTGTAATCAATGAACTACAGGTCACAATAGACAGTTAACTGGAGGTCGGATTCTCTCAAGATAAATTCCAGATCTCTCATTACATTACCCATAAAGATAAAGGTGACGTCTGAGCAGCCACTCATAAAACTAGTCTTGAAGCATAGTTTTATTCAGGTGTCCTCCCAAGAAGGTTTATAGACAAAAGTTCTTTGGCACAGTGAACTATAAACACAGATGTTCTGACATAAATCATAGAACTGTGTGTTAGGAATTGCTAAAACTATGTCAATGTAATGCCATACCCACTTCAAAGCAACTCTATCACTACTTTAATATTTTTAAACATAAACTTAGCAAAACCGATTTGAATGAGGATTAAACAAAATGTGTACTACATATAAACTTAAGCATAACGAGTGATTTCTCGTCCATGTCAAATTAGTATTCTGAAAATACTTCATTCCATTTTCATTAAGCGTGAAAATGTTGCATTATGCATATTGAACCGCAAAACAGTTTAATTCGCAATACATTGAAATCGCTGACTGTGGTCTCTCACAGTTTGACATCGGATGCAATAAAACATAATCCTCGTTCCTATCCTGTTAAATTAAAAAAAAACTAGCTAACTATAACTAATTATTTCATTGCCTCAATACACTTCAAGTTCGACATCGCGTCATTGCCTCATAGATATCTTACCCAAGTGTAAAATTCAGTGTGGATGCGGGATTTTCGCTCTCGAGTTGTGACATTCACTCGCACCCAGAAAGGTCATGTTTGTGAAAAATGAATTTTTAGATGCAGGGGATCTCAAAAAATATATATTTACCGCCATAACTCGACATCGAATTTTAGGGACTAATATATAACTACCTCTACAAATCAAACATATACTTATTAAATTCAATACCACCTTAACTACACCCAAAGATGTTCATCCCCATTTAATAACGAATCCACTATGTGTGGCCTGAAAGGAATATTATCTCATTCTATAAAACATGTTACCTGGGAGTTAGAAATTTCAAACCAGAAGCACTATCATATTTCATGTTTACTTTAATCAATAGGATAGATATATAATATATTTCTGTAAAGTCCTTAAAATTTATCTGTATATTTTAAAATTGATTAGTATAATTCAAGTTTCTTTTTCTTCAGGTATGTAGTTATGTTTGTTACTAGTAAATTCTTAGCCTTAAGATAATAGTAGTATGTAATTTTTTTCTTTGAACCAATGTATGTATGTCACCCTTCACATGAGCTCTGCTCGTTTTGGTAGTGTGTGTGTGTGTATATATATAAAATATATATATATATATATATATATATATGTATATTATATTAAATTTTAAAATATCTAAAAATATCTTATCCCTTTTAATTTACTACTCGTTCGAGAAATTGACTGAAAATGAAGAATAAAGACAGAAATCAGTATCTGAACATGAAAATATGTCTTTTTTTTCTGGCTACACAAGATGTAGAGAACCTCTGTCCTCAAATGAGGATACTGGCTTAATATGTGGTTTCATATCTTTCACAGACGTAATTTTCTATTACTGGATGAGCACAATTGGCATGGGATATGTAAATTTCTGCAGAAAGTTAGATGTGTAAGGGAAAGCCTAGATTTGGAGAATTAAGAAAATCTAAGTGTTATTTTTTTGTTTTAATAATGTCTATGTGTTTCTAGGATATTTATTTTACTGCTTGGGAATGGGGGGATTACGTCTGAGGATACTCGTGGTTATGTAAATAATAGAATACAATTTTTTCAATTGGGTATTTTTTTTATGGGGTAATAATTTAAGTGTATGAAGTGAGCACGTATGGTCGACACCGACCCGTGCGCCGGTTAATGCTAATAATGTTGTTTATGTGTAAGAATTTTTGTGAGCAATAAATACGCATACCTAATGTACGAGGGTGTATCAATAAGTAACGGGAATTATTTTGTTCTGTTTAAACGCACGCTTGTCAAAATTCACAAATCATGGTAATGGAGAGGCCTGACCTTGACTGACATTGGGGTATGCGCTACACTATCCTTGTGCTGATCAATTTGTTTGAGGGAGCCACTTTGTAGGCACGTGTTTCAGCATCAATTCGGCTTTGTGTTCTTCTGAGAAAAATCAGGAACTGAAACGCTTAAAATGATGCAGGAAGCATATGGAGATCAAGCCTTATCAAAAACACGTGTTTTGGAATGGCATAAAAATGTAAAGATGGTGAAACAAGTCTTGAAGATGCTCCACGTTACGGACGGCCCTCCACATCAAAACTTAGGTAAACTGCAACACCATTGATGCCATGCTGCAGGAAGATCGACGATTAACAATAGCGAAGATTGCAAACATGATGCACATTTCATTTGGGTCAGTTAAAGACATAATTCGTAATGATTTGGGTTACAGAAAAGTGGATCCTCCACCAGGACAACGACCCTGCTCATTGAACCAAAGCAACACAAGAAGCAATCACTCAATAGGTATCGAAATCATGCCCCACCCACCATATTCGCCGGATCTTGCACCCTGCGACTTCAACCTATTTCCACGGGTGAAAAAATTACTTCGTGGGCGCCATTTTCAAACCAATAACGAACTAAATAGTGCTATTTCGGGTATACTGAAAAGGGTGTCAAACAAGAGCTTATCTGAGTGTTTTGAAAAGTGGACAGAACGTTGGAACCTATGTGTAGCCTCAGAAGGAGAGTATTTTGAGGGTTTGTAATTAAATTTGAATAAAAAGAAATCATAGTGTATAAACAAAAAAAGTTTTCCTGTTACTTTTTGATACACCCTCGTAATATAGCAATATGCACTTGGTTTCCCGTTACAAACAGTTGGCATCTTCTCTGCTTTTTCACGCTTCCAGATGTTATGATATTTATTGCCATATCGAACAGCTAGCATATTTGGTTGAGATCTGCTGAGCTTCGTGCTTATTAGTGACCTAGGATAGCAACTCAGTTAGTTTATTTTATATTTATTTATTTATATTTATACAAAATATTTATACAAAACAAAACAAGACCACCCGAATGAGCAAGCGCTCGTGCTCGGGCACAGTTCAGCCATTTACATTACAAAATACAAATTACAAAATACATAAAGAAAATATAATTAAATCAAAACCTAAAAAATAATAATAATAAAGAAAGAACAGAAAAGTAAAAAGAAAAAAGGAAAAGTAGTAAGAACAAAAATTGAAACCCTGAGTTATTACAAATAAAATCGTTCCTTAATTGTCTACTAAGTACAGAGTGAAGTAACTTTTGAACTATGAAATAAGATTTTTGATAAACTTATTGAATTTTTTGTTGTTCATATGTACTATTTCTGGATGTGACCTAATTATAGAGTTATAGAGTCTTGGACCATAATAAATGCTATGTTTAGAGCCAGAAGAGGTGAAGTATTTTGGTTCTATTAAAGGCAATGTTTTATTTCTTCTAGTATTGTAGTTATGAGGATCCGATACATGTACGTTGCGGTATTTTTGAAAGTATTTTAAAAGTGTGAGCTTATAAATTTGTTCTACAGTCATCACATTGAATTCCGGAAACATCAATTCTGTTGGATATTCTATCGGCTTTTTTAAACAAATTTTTATAATTCTCTTCTGTAAATGCAAATTTGTCACCTAAATTTCAGAAAGGGCATTGTAGATTTCTCTTTTATACTTCCCAAGCTTTGACAATGCTGAAATCAATATTTCATGTAAAGAGAGTTTAGAACCATGAGGGCTCTATACTTCAATACCAATCAATCTTGCTTATCAACGACTCCCAAGTTCTAGCTGTGCTTATTGAAGCAGCTCGCATTTTCCACAGGCTCTACATGATCATAATTGGTTGCCATAGCAACTACACTGTGCGCCACCCCCTTCTTAAGACGCACAGCACTCTACGTCTATAGATAGTTAGGATTATCCATACATTCAAAATTTATGAACTACGACTGAGCTAGTACTAAAAATGTGTTTTCCTTAGCATACTGACTAGAGGTGTACATATTCTGATTTTAGCTTGCCTGCCCCTTTGAAATTCTGCAACCAGTCACAGCTTTTAACTTGCTTGACTTGAAAGCAAGCCAGATTACAACGATGATAAGAAATACTGTCGCTATGAGTCATAAGCTCTTCATAACTTGGTGGGTTGCTCAGGACCTAAGGAAACTGCAAAGCCTGGCGGAAAGACTATGAAACTGGGTATAGCAGTGCACTGGTAAGTCGTGCAGTTACGTAGTTGAGGAACTTCAGATGTATTTAGAGAATTTTACCCTGAAGGAAGCCGAGGAGAAACTAAAATGTGGACAGTTTTAATTAATTATCAATGAACAAAAGTACTAGTCCGGCATGGGAAAAATTTTCAAACATTTTCGAGAAAACATCATATAATCATTAATAACAATAACAAAATTCCCTTTAGGCAAGCCTACAAGCTGAGGTAGATTTCGAAGTGCTTTTGTTTTAATTTACTGTCGCTGCGTAGCACTCTTCTTCTTTAGCCTTAGCATGACAAACCCGCAATAATAACTGCAAACAAGAGGAAAGAGAACTTTTTAAAACATTCAAATCTCGCCTTATATGAGAACTATCAAGAAACTAGTTATTGATTTGTAGAGTACTCATCAAGAGCTTTTCAACGATACCCCACAAGACGTAGTTTCGAAAATTTCGAATTTCCATCCCCATACCCCCACCCCCACTCGTACTCCCAAAACCCCCGAATCGTTGGTGTCACTGTGAATTCCATAAGGAGTACTCTAATTTATTCAATCAAAGTTTCCCTCTATACTTCATAGGGGCCGAGATATAAATGTTTTAAAATTTCAACCCTCTCTCCCGACCACCCCCTTAGGCCAATTTTGCTCATTAACGAACTGGTCTGAACTATTGGGCCTAGAAATAACATAATAAAATTTGATTCAAATATCTTGAAAATTACGGCCGCTAGCGTGTAAAGATATATATGCATATATATATATATATATATATATATATATATATATATACATATACATATACTGTATCTAAATATAAATATCACAATTTTTTTAACAGGCGGTGGTTTCGTACTTAGGGAGGCATGAAACGTAACGATATGAACGAATTTTTTGAAAGTCATTAGGTAGATTTTTCTTCGAAATCTACCTAATAATAAAAATAATAATTGTGTTAAGACGCTAAAACGATTTTTAATACTTTATCCACCTTTTATTTATCTGCATGGTGAATTTCTTCTACCAGCATGTAGAAAAGCAAGAAAGTATTACCTACACTCAGCAACTACAGTTGTTTAGCTGATAGGAATGTCGCAAGCTTATTCTGACTTGCCTAGGCTGGGTTTGACCTGACCCATCGGGCTTAAAGAAACCTGCCTGCTTCCTAGCTATGACGCTGGCAACTTGCTTGCCTGGCGTTCAAGCGGGTTTGGGCAAGCTAAAATCGAGATTTGTACACCTCTAATACTGACGGAGGAGAGAAAGGTGTTTTATCAGTGTTCACCATAAATCAGTAGCCTATTCCATATTTAGATAAGATTGATTGTATAAATAGAATATCACGCATGTAAATAGAATATATGATAACAGGCATTTAGGAAAATGCATTAAGCAAAATAGAAATTCTCAGTATATTAGGACACTAAAAGAAATGGATAGAATACATTATATTTCTTTAAACGCCAACCAATTTGAAACATGTATGAAATTGGGCTCATAAAATAGGCCTAATGTGAAGATATTTTATTAAAACGGAAATTCCCAATTTTTTCCGCAAGGCGAGATGTGGCAAGCACCAGCGTTGAAACTTGAAACCAACCCCGAACGGCATTTACTTGAATTTTAACCCACCCAGTAAAAATATTCACAAACACCCGAACAGCGGACAGAATTTCCAAGCCTAGACATGATTCACAAACCCCCGAAAAGGGTCATCAATATTACTGAATGGAAGTTTTCAACTAGCCTACACTTGTTTCCAAATTTACTGTTTCTTCATATTAGTAACCTCATGTAAAAATAGAAATTGTAACAGATTCCAGAACCTCATCGGTTTCCCCTTGATCAAATTATTTTTGTCCATGGTGACAATACTACTGTACAATCCACAGCTAACTTTCCTTCATGGATGACAAAATTCTGGAAGGTTTTCAGGATCTCCTCAATAACGAAATGTGTAAGTCAGTTAGAAAATTTAATTTTGTATCTGCAAGTTGTCACGGTATCAATTGGTAAGAGCAGCCGAAGGTCCTAGCCGGCGATGGCACTGAATTTTTTAGTCTGACTTCACCTTTCCACCTATGAAGCCTATTTACAGTATCAATGAATACTTTACGTAAATAATGACTGGTACGTTTATATTGGCAATGTCATACAACATGTTGTAAATTATCTGTTCTAGTCTCATCGGAAGGGACTATCTCTTGATCCGTGATAAAACTGATAACATTGTACAGTCTGAGATTCCTATCAGACAAAGTGTTTGAGAGCGAGTATTCTCTATTTTATATTTCCTTCATTGAGTTAATCTGATGAAGTTTCTTTCTCAAGTCTATTATATGCTGAGTCCATAAGAAATCCTACTCGATATCATTCTCGGTCTCATGAAAGTTTTCTTCTCTTTTGAAACGAGACTACAGAAAAGCACGAGTCTGTTCCAGCCCAACAATTCTTCTTTTAGAACCTCATTCTATGACAAGACCTGGTTCATAGGTTAGATATTTCACTCTGGCCACATCCTCTCCATTCATTCCTTACCATCTCAGTGCGAACAAGACTGGTCTTTGTTATGGTATTCGAATAGCGCTGGCATGTATGCAATAAGAATTAGCATTCGTAACAGACGGTCTTGATATGCAGATTAGCTTTGTTTACTCAATGAGATGTTCTACCCTTGCATATACACATTACAAAGAGCTACTATGCAAATTCTCCACTTCTCCAGGAAGGAAGGAGTAATTCCTGCACATTTTAAAGCAATTTCAAGCTAAACAGAGACACGACTTATTATTATGCAGTATTATATAAAGAGGAAGTTGTTTTCTCGCTTCTTTGAAACTACTTTGCACGCATCACAGAGGCTCGTGTTCTCAATTAGCGAGGCACAGAAAATATACAGGGTCGTGCGATCTGACAGGAAGTTGCAATACAATAATTATTTACATTACAGCATTGCTAACATAAGAAAAGGAACGCAACCCTGTATATAATCCACTAGCGATTGGAAAACTAGGTGACTGGTATTTAGTAAATGAACTTATACTGAACATTATTCCTTTCTCGCTCGGTTAAATACAAATACTAATGCAGATAAACTAAATTTTAGTAGTAGACTTCAAAATTTTATAAACCTTCAATCTAAATTGCCGCCCTTATTTAACTAGGGATGAAACTACTTAAGCACAGTTGAGGGTAGATTTAAAGGTAAATTGCCGATAATTATTATTACATTCATCTTCAAGCGGCAACACAAAAGAAAAGGGAAAGCCCGAGTATTTGCTGACAGGATTAAGGCCCTTATGCTACCGACACCGCACACGAAAAACGCTCTCTGAAGCAATTTGCATACACAGCTGATTCCAAGAGAGACTGTGACGCGCGCTGTTTAAACTGTTTATAATAATATAATACTTGCTACACGTGTGGAGAAAGGGGATACGTGGCTAAAGGAGACAGCATGGTCAGCAACTCGAGGGCAACCAGGAAATCAAGTAGAATGCTTTTATTGTGTATATGGGACGGGATTGTAAGAAAAAGAACTCAGGTCATTCGAATCCCTCATCGAGTTTTCAGAATATCTCGTATGGAACCCGTTGTCGAGGCATTCATGTTGGGGACACTTGATTCAATGTTACCAGGAGAACTCATGGTCACAGCTCTGGTCGATGGTCGAACTAAAGAATATTAGTGAATAATGCGAGATACAGTATCCAAAGTCACGTACTAAAACAATGAAACTTAAGTAGCTGACGTAGAGCAATCTCGACTTATCAAATGGACCAGACACTGCCCTATACTCCTTGCTTCCTTTTAAATGTTAACATGTGGTGCAATATGATGGCGGAGTTATAGACGGGGACAACACTGCTATGTGTGTAGACCTAAGTATTTAACATACGAGCTAATGTAGGATTAACGAAACAAATTAAAATTCAAAATTAATTGATTATTCCGTATAAAAGATCCGTTCGGATTAACCGGATGGCGGGGGTCCAGATTAACGAGACTCTACTTGGTAGTGCGTGTTAGAAGACTGACACATTAACATCCATACAATATAACTAAAGCCGCGTTCACACCTGTGCAACGTTGCATGCGCACAAGAGGCTTGCGCCTGGCAGGTGGAGATGCAAGCCGGGGCATGCAACGGTGCAGGGTGAGGCATGCGTGGAATCTGTGCGCACGGACCTCCTTGCGCCGGTGGACGTAGGCGCAAGTAGCTCCCCATTTGAAACGGGGAGCTACGTGCAACAGTCGTGCGTCTTCCAAGGCTCTGCTCTGATTTTTCATTATGGCGGAGTGGTCTAATGAAAAGAATATTGAGTTCGTGGAGGATTATCGCTCGTATCCGTGTTTGTGGATGGCTAGCTCCCCGGACTACAAGGACAGGACAAAAAGGAGCGATTCCTTACAGTTTCTAAGGGACAAATACGCTTTGGGAACAACGAAAGCGGTGCTAAATAAAATAAAAAGCCTCCGATCATACTTTCGTAGAGTCCAGCAGAGTAGAGCAGTGGTATTATTTCAATGAATAGACCTTTTTAGGCTTTTTAAACAAACTAGTTTAGCCGTCTTCATAAAACATAATAATGGACACTAATATGACACCGAAAATTGTTTATAATTTTGACAGAGTTATTCTAGTTCTCCCCCCTCCCCAAATAAGCAAGTAACTATTCCTTATATTGGCACTCGAAAAATAGCATAAACAATTGAGATATTTACCCTTTTTAATGATACAATTATTCAATGCTCACTCAATTAACTTCCTATCTACTAAAATAAGTTGACTGAAATTGTTTCTATATATACATTTCAAAGTATTTCAGACTGCTCAAGTTTCATTTCCTGCGATAGTTACAATAAACAATAATACGTGTGAATTGATTCAACCTAGGGAAGAACTGAGGTCAATGATAACAACGTTGCTTTTGTTTTGGAAAGCTGAAGCCAAGGCCGACTTGGTTGCATCAGTTAACATAAACACTGACTTAATGGTTTATTCCTTTGATGCCGCCTGCTCATGCAATGAATAGCTGCACTATACAAAGACAAACAACAAAGCGATATATAGCCTACATTATTAATTTCAGTGCGTTGTATAAATTTATTTGCATTACATCTTTTCTTAAAATGCACTAATTCACATTTATTTATTTTCTTTTGTATTAATTGGAAAATCTATTTAAAAATAGTGTTTTTCTGCAAAAGTCCTCTTTAGCCCCTAGTCTAGTGGTTGCTGACTACGGACCCGCAAGTCTGTGTTCGAACCCCGGTACCTCCTCAAATTTTTCTGAGGTAGGACCAACTGAAACGGGGTGCATTCAGTCTCGTGACACCAACCGAGGAGCTAATTCATAAAGAAGTAGCGGCTTCGGTTCAGTAAGCTATCAACAACTGCAGTAGGATTCGGCATGCTGACCACATGCCCTAATCCTGCCAGCTACCTATTCAAAATGTGACAATTTTTACGCTCATATTATTGGTAATTAATAATAAATAAAATTATATTTGGAAGAAAGCAGTTCGTTCGTTGAAAATGCCACTGTTCGAAATAGTACCTACTGGTTATCAGAGTTGTTCCTACTGCGTACATTTTCGAACGATATTCTGGAAATGAAAGATTGATTGCCATGACCAATTTTACTGCTGTTTGACTTTCATATTTTTGTGAAAGGTCAACTACATTGCCAACTTTGTGATTACAATACAATTGAATTTTCTTCTTACGGTTTCGTCTTTGTCGCAAAATAACAACAGCTGCAGCAGCAGCAGCTACGGCACCTAAATCCAAAGCGGACATTTCATCTGCGCACTTCTAGCAGGTGTGAACAGAAAGAGGTATGCGCCTACAATAATGGAGCCGCAAGAGACTAGGTGCATGCGTGAGCTTGCACCGTTGCATGCGCAGATGCACTGGAGAGGCACGGCAACTAGGCGCAAGGCGCACAGGTGTGAACGCGGCTTTACTTATCTAGACGCAGACTTTGAAATGATGAGTTGACCCGGGTGAGAATAAAGAGCTTATGAGAATTGGTAAGCATCATAATGCAATGGAGTCATGTTGTAACTCTTCACCAAGTTCGCAGTTAGGCCACTGAGGTGAAATTACACGAGTAATGCTATAAAGCGAGCTCTGTAACTATTAAACTATTACATTGCTCAGTGTAAGCCTGTAACGAGGAACACAGGCAGGTAAACAGGGGCGGGTTGTATGTCATTGTTTTTAATTAGATCTAAGGGCTTTTTAGAATACTGGCTTTTAACAAGGGTGCAAGTTCAAATGTAGAGAGTAGGTCTGTTAAATGTTGATGTCTTATGTAGTCGCCAATCAAGAATAACTAATTAGTGGTAACTACATACTCACCTGTACCATGGGACACTGAAAAGAAATGACTAAATGTCCCGTTAAGGGCAATGGCCTTCACAAAGAGGGTAAGCTCGAATACACCTACACGTGGTGAGCTATTCCACGTGAGGGATTTTATGCTCTTGGGCTTTTATGCCATTCCTGATCTTTGTCCACTTACACTAGTCTGAGTCATTGTGCACTTCATTGCAGGTTACGTCATTACACTTGTTACGGTCCTCTTCATTTGTCTTCATAAGTCTTCGGTCACATACGCATTGGTTTCAGTCACTGTTCACTTGTCTTCTTAAGACTTTCCAGTCATTCCTATTTCTTGCTCTGCTTGACCACTTTTTTATTTTTTTATTTTTATAAATTCACTTTATTTACTACATGTTCCATTACAGGTAATACTACATGTATTTCTTTATCTTCTACAACTGTTTTTGTTCTATTTTACAATTTTGTTTGTTCATAAACTAACTTTGATCAAGAAAGTGCTTGACCACTGTCGTCCTATAAGTTCCTTGAAGAGATCAACCTATCTGTCTTGGTCTTCCACGGGATCTTCTTCCAATACGAGGGTCCCACGTTGTGGCCTTGTATGCCCATCTGTCGTCTTTAAGTCTTGCGACGTGGCCTCCCCACTTCCATTTCGTGTTGGTGGCTTGCAGTGCTGGGTCGGTAACTGCTGACATCTTCTGTAATGTTTCCTTTGTGACTCTGTCCCTCAGTGATATGCCTAGGATTTTTCTCACCATATTTATTTTGCACACTTGGAGACTGTTGCGAAGTTTGGAAGTGACAGCCCACGTCTGAGAACCATATAACAATGCCGGCATTACACAGGTCCCTAGCGTTTCAGTTCTGAGTTTTCTGCTGAGAGTTTTCTCCAGGAGGATGAACTTGAGGGACCAAAAAGCCTTTCATGCGAGAGAAATCCTTCTTTTTATTTATTTCTCAGTCTTCTGGTGAAATGATACTATTTGTCCAAAGTACACATATTCAGATACATATTTCAGTAATGTGCCTTCTACAGTTATAGGTGTTGCCGGCCCGTTTGACATTATCTGTGTTTTGGTCTTGTTCATCCGGAGGCCTACTAATCTGCTGGAGTTACTTAGATCTTTACGCATGGAGTGTAATTCACTGGGTGATTGCCGAACAGTATGATGTCGTCAGCAAACCTTAGATTACTTAACCTGCTGTCGTTTATACTTATTCCACAGTCCTGGTTCCAGTGTAGATTGCGGAACGTGCTTTCTAGTACGCATGGGACACTACTGAATTAAGGCAGTTTTTCAATGTTATAAAAAGCTATACGCTGTAATAGAGAACATTGTAGGCCTTACTCCTGTGTAATTGATGTACTCACACTTCCAAGTATTTTCATTTTACAGAGCTTAGTAGGCCTACTTATCAAAGAAAATCTGCACACTGAACTCTCATAATATCATAAACATACTAGACTAAGGAAAACACAGCAAATGCATATACCGGGCAAAATGTTTATTGAACTCCCTACATATACCTCGTTAAAAAATTTAAAAACCTTTTGATTAAATGGCTAAGAAGGAAAACAATTCAAGAACTCTTAGCACATAACATAGATGACCTTGAATTTTAGACAAGCGTCGAATGTTCTAATTAGTTGATATACATGCCTACTGTGAAATATTTATTTATTTTTATTAAGTACCAGAATGATACTTTCTGAGATTGTGCTGTGGACGGGAAAATGTCTGCCTGTTTGACTGTGCGCGATAACTCAAATATGCTTTATAGGATTTCATGAAATTTGGCATACGCATTTATAACGTCCATGGGAAGAAGCCTATTGATGTTGGACCAAATCGGTTAAACGGAATAAAAACTAATCAACGGTCACATGCTTATTAAATGGAAACCATCACTATACTACAAGGCCGCGTTGCCAATCACTGAGGGCCTATACTACAATGAAGTCAGATGTTTGTAACTTTATTACATCACACCTTTCTCTAGATGTGAGGCATTTGTTGTAATTTCGTTCTGTTGTTATCCCGCTTATTCGTTCACATATGCTTATCAAACTTTCTCAAGAAACCGTGGTCTAAAATACAACAGTTTCTGAAATGTGGCATATTAACTCCATGGGGCACTTTGATAACAGTTTACCTGATTTTATAATTAACTTTTGTTAAGTTTAAGTTAGACCTTAAGAACTTTCATAATAAGCAAACTGGTTTTGACAATACAATGTATATTGTGGGACGACAACATAGCATTCCTCATTCTTGACAAGGACTCAGGGTTGATAAAAAACATGTTTTTTTTTAAAAGAACAAAAAAAACGTTTTTTTTTTTGTTTAAAACGTTTTATATGTGAACAACAATGTTGGTTGTTTTAAACGTGTTTTTTTAACGTTTTTTAAGTTTACAACAATGTTGTTTGTTTAAAAAGAAGTTTAAATTGTTAATTTTGTTTAAATCAACCATTTTAATGTATAGGGCCTATTATATAATATATATATATATGTAGCCTATATATATATGTACATATATATACAGTTGAAATGTTTAAAACACTTTAAACAATTTGTTTTAAACATTTTTTAGCATATGTTTATAACACTTTTTAATTGGGTGTTAAATTTAATTATGTAGACAATTTACATTTTGTCAATCCAATGACACCCTGTGCTAAGATGTTCAATTATATAAAATTTCAGATCAAGGTACAGTTTATGATAAAGGGGAAATGGATTACAATATGAATTTAGTATTATGGATTAATTTATTGGAACATAGTTATGAAGGTGGATTTAATTGTAATGTTATGAAGATTGTTAATATGATATTGCTCTGGAATATGTACACATCGCCCGTCACGAGTCGTAGACTTAATAGTATTTGAAAATACATTTTGTACCAGTAGTATTTGTTTATGATTTAATAGTTCATTATTAATAAAAAATAATACAAACTACTGTTTAATTACTGCCTTTACTGCTCAACTGATAATTGACTTTCACCATGCTTTACGTGGTCTTAGCCGCCTTACATTATCAAACTTACAAGGAATATCCTACTACAGTGTTGCCAAATTGACACATTTAATATTTAATATTAATAATCTCTTTCTTTAAAAAGGAAGACCACAAAATAGATGGTAGGATGCAGTCAGAAAAAATTGAAATCAATTACTCGAAATCAAAAACTGGAAGCTGGCGACAGAGGATAGAGAAGTCTGGAGGAAAAGGATACAAAAGACACCACCTCACACGATTTTCTGGTATTCTGGCCCTAGTTTTTTGTTTGTTTTCTGTTTACAACACTAACAGGGTGTCACTGACTTGACAAAATGTAAACTGTCTTCATAATTAAATATAACACACAATTAAAAAATGATTTAAACATATGCTAAAAAAAAACATGTTTAAAACAGATTGTTTAAAACGTTTTAAACAAACTTAAAAAAACACAAGCCCTTGTTTTAAACATGTTTTAAACACTTGTTTTAAACGTTTTGTTTTAAACATTTCAACCCTGCAAGGACTGCTTGCCAGAACGGTAATTCTGCCGGAAATAAAGTATTCTGCAGTTAACGTGTCGATGTGGAAGCAAGTTCACTATATATGTTTGCCGTAATGAGCTGTGTGAAGAACTAGGACGTGCTGACCGAAATGGATATTTTTCATTCTAGAACCGGCCCTGAAGTAAACAAGTAAGTCTGTCTCACTCTTAAGTAGATACAAATAATATATTTTAGTGAAACAGATTTGCCTCTTTACTTCAGAGCCGGTTCGAGGGTGGACAATACCGATTCCAGTCTCAAAAGGCTCTGACCAAACTATAATAATTTTATTGTTAATAACATTGAGTGAACTCTGTTCTCATTGTAAAGGGCCCGTCACTTTATTGCACTGGATCTGAATTCTCGTGCTTACCCAAAAGACTTTGATAATAGACTGTACATTAATGAAACGTATGACCATACTTTGATATTTGAAAAACATTTGCATGGTGAAGGTAACTGTAAAAATATTTAAAACAATATGGATTCCCAATGTGAAGTCGTGTCTGACTACTTAGGAGTGAAAATGTATGGGGATACGGATTGAATCACTGACTGCAGTTCATTGGTTCACAACTGTACTTCAGGAGGAATGCGACAGCTCCGAATTTCAGTTCGCCTTGAGAATGTTCCTAGTTCAGGAACAATACAATTATTCCGTCTTCCACTCGTCCTAAGAGAGAAAGACGAATAAATATAATTATACCTTTAACAATAAACTCCACACCGTTCCCACAATGCACCACAAGACTCAGTATTTATCCTTCCTCAGTAGAAGTTTATCGCAGATGTTTTACGTGAAGTGGATTGATAACTGTAGTGTATCTCAGAGCGAGATAGCATCTCTATCACATGTCTTGTTCACTGGAGCAGGAACGCCTGATAACACGCCATTGCTGTCACATATTCTTAGTTTCATATTACATTTACCAAGACGTGTTTGTTTACGTTGTAGCAATATCATTCTACGGTTAAGTAATTATTCGCATTCTCACAAGCATTCACTGTTATAACTAGGGAGTTGATTCTGTATATTTGTATGTTTGTAACCTTAATCAGAAAGACACGAATACATTTCTTCTTGTTTGAGATCGTGATGTAAGGTTTTATTGTACACATTTGAGCATGTTTATACATTATGTTTATATGTTTATAATATCTTAATAGAAAAAGAAATATACTTGCGATTCTTTTTTCAATATTACTGGCAATGATTCTCCCGATAGGGGCATCTCTGAATAATCCTGTATCTTTTCCGTTGTTAAAGAAGGACATTTCTGTATCCTTCTTCATTCCACTTTTTATTTTTAATGGATCTCACGCAACTCAACAAATATCCGATCATTTAATACGAAAATTTAGATAAATTAACACATTTTAATGTGTAAAAATAAGAATTCAAATCAATTAAACACACATCCTTCGAAATACAAAGAAAGGTATTTGCCGTAGAATGAAAGGCTATCTTCTGTTTGTGTATATTTTCTATATGAATCCGTACCCTGGTTGTAACATGCTAGTGTCCTACAAACTACAAACTTCGTGGAATTTTCGTGATTTAAGGTAATAATAATAATAATAATAATAATAATAATAATAAAATATACATTCTTTTATCGTAAAACTTACTGTCATAATGTCGAGGGCTCTACTTCCAAATTAATTTCATATTTCAACATAATAGAATATAATACACGAGGTCACCACAAACGCTACGAAACCATTTTTACTTCACTGTTCACAAAAGAACTGTTAAAATATACAATTAGATTATCACGACGTATGCTAACGTTTAATGCACATAGATAATATCTGCATCAGGACAGAGAAAAAGACCAAAGGAGAAACATTATTAATTCGGCAGAAATGTGCTCATTTTGAACAAGCAATTCTCATATACGCGCCGGGATCCTTCACAGTAGTCTCCAAATGAATCCACCACACGATGCTAATGATGAGGAAGGCGCCCAATATCCTGAAGGGGCATTGCATGGGAGATGGTGTGAAGGCATGCTTTCCTGTGAGGAATAACAACACATGGAATATCATGGTCATCTTTCCAGCTTATAAACAGAACGTGATTCCCCAGAAAATAAACGTGGAAATCACTGATGTCATCACATTATGCAAGAATATGTAGGCCTACTTCTTTCAACTGCCATCCTCATTAAAAATGGTAATGTGACAGCACTCCCAATCTGTGCATTTCCATTCAACTATTATTAAGTTATTGCTAATTCACAATTTAATTATTTGTGTGTTAGGAATGTTAACTGTTACACTGATGGAGGCGCACGCGCAGCTTCTCTTGCTTGAATGTTGACCTCCATACTCCTCTAATGAGAATGAAATCATTGTTGTTAGTTTTTATTCTAGCTGAAATACGCAAAATTCCGGTCTCATCCTGTTAAAATAAAATCAATTTCTTTAGCACAGCAGAATATATTCATTTCAATATTTTAAAGCAGTCCATTAGACGGAATAGAGTTAAGAAAACTATTATTCCACGCGTGGTCTTCGCAGGGTCTTTAAATAGATTTCAAACATTGGAAACATTCCATTGCTTCCCTACGCCAAGTAGCCTGTTAATAGCAACTGTGATTCAGGTTAATTAGGCCTCCCCATTGGGCATAATGACAATGCGTACGCGAAATGTAGCAATTTCCAATCAGAGAAAGTAATGAGGCTACATAAAACACGAGAGAATTTTACACTAAAACCCACCCAATGTGGATGTAGTTTAATTAAAAATATGATTTGATCAATATTCTTGCTCAAATAATGTATAACCGGAATTGGGGATTATCAAGATAAGTGGAAATTGCGATGAGGTCCTAGTCTTAATGGGATTTCCTATTGTCTTTCTGATCAAGTGTCCCAGATTGTGTTCCATTCCATTAACAAGAACAGCCTCCCTGGTTATTATTACAGTAGCCCAATATGGGTTTCTCACACTCATTGTTATTCATATGTCTTACTTAGATATAAAGAAAGTTATCATGTTAATTGAGAGGAATTTAAATGAATTCACACACTCTACATCCTGAAATAAGTTATCATTTACATGAGGCAATTTCATGAAGAACAAGATGATTATGGTGTTTTAACATAAAGAAGCAACACTTCTTTCCATAAACTGAAATAACAATAGAGCACCCACATCTTACAGTAAGTGCATCAGTGATTAATATTTAATTGTTTCTTAGAATTAAGTGTTCAATTTCCTTATTCAGGAGAAATGAATTTCCAAACCAGAGAACATTTTAAAAAAGAATCCTGATGTAATACACTCGCATAACTCTTCTTCTAATCTACCCTAAACATACGCAATATAATTGTTTCATGTTACGACCGATTTAGAATAAAAGACGCAGCGTATGCATTTTCAGTAGGCCTAAATTAAATATTCCTCGTAGCTTCATAGCTTTGCCGATCCCTGCATACTCAGAATGCAAGTTTTATTTATTCACCAGCGGGTATGAATCTCCCTGTTTGATGTTTTCATTCCAGTCAGCATCGAGAAGAATAATTCACATTTACTGACATCTTGGAGATAGCCGGGTAGTCACTGCTTAGCGCGAACTAAACTCTCTTCAATACCTACTAACTTAAATAGGTACTTCCTACCTCCCCAAAATTTTTATCATGTGTTGTATGATTACTAAAAATCCAAATCTCGCACCCAAAAAAATATTTTAAAATCTGTTACTTCATAAAAGGCCTCAGATCATAAAATTACTAAATGCTTGGTTCGAGTAGACAAAATCTTGTAAATGCTTGAATCCAAGGTTTGAAAATAACTAAGTACAATGTTAGGATTGGGAAAAGCGTGTGAATGTTTGATCTTCGCGTTCGATTGGAGAAAAAACACATGAATTCTTCGAGACAGGATTACTGAATACAATGGCCGATCTGTACACTGGTAGACATATATGTGGGGTGGCACTCTTGAATATAGGCACATGTATGCATGTGTTTGTTTAAGCCACATGACCCCCAGACACGTGCTTTGAGGAAACTATTTTGTTCCTCTTTTATCGCGCAATTCTTGTCACGTGGTCTAGAATCACATCTTGGAGGGAATTTGAACCACATCGGATTTATGCATGTGTCTGTTCAGACATGAGGAATGAAACTAAAAGTTCTGCTAATATTGCCTGCTAACCCTCTCTAGCGATAGTCTCTTAAGTTAACAATGGGATATAAACCCATGGGCTTCTCTCTCTGTTATACAAGTTCTTAGTCCGGGGTCGTGTAGCTCCCCCATTCTCTCTCCCTCTCCCCAGACATAGATTATTCTACAACTTTAGATAACCCGATCTCATAAGTTGGGTAGAGACAGTTCTTGCACTTTTTGACCTCGGATGATAAAATCCCCAAATGCCTTGTCAGGGAAGAGAGTATCTTCTGAGTAAAATGATGTAGGCTTTTACGGCCGGTGTTCTTTTGATTGAACTTTTCCGGGCTTTGTGGCCGTGGTCTATCGGTTAAATTACCGGACGTTTCGCCTTCGTCTACGGCAAGCATCCTCAGCGGCGTGGTTTCAAACGAAGTCTCCTCGGAGAGGTCTCATGAACGACTGAGTTCACAGTTGATTGTTGGTAGCAGAGCACACGTACTCAGGTAAAGAGCATGATATTCGCTTCAATCAAACCACGGTGTTTCCAACTTCATAACATTATCATGCCCGATTGCAGCGAGAGGCCATAGAAATTTACAAGCATAGTAACAACTTCAACAGTAAAGATGAAGGCCTAAAACTGAACTAAACATGATAGTAGCTTCACTCCGAACTGCCAACTAGATAATATCGCATCAACAGAAGGGAAATAACAACCAGAAAAGGTAGATCCAATGACCAGCCAGTCAACTGTGAACTCAGCATATCTCTTACTAAAAAATTACTAAATACAGGGGACTAACTACATGTGTGTCGAAGGGATAAAGAATGGCAAAAAATAAAGTAACAGGAGTCTACACCAAGGGTGTGACATCACCGACCACGTGACTGAAACAAAGGGTCATATAGAAAGATGCACATTGTTAAAAGGGCTGCCTTTACTACCTAAAACAAAATGGCTACCCCGAAATGTATGATGGTGTTGGTGATATTTTAAACAACGCCACGCTGTGTCAAAATGGCTGCCTTTACCACCTTTACCGCCTAAATAAACAAAATTGCTACCTTAAACACATTCTGAACCTAAGAGAGTAAATAAGCACATAGACACGTGTGTCATGTCAAACTTCGCGCCGGATGTGATGTAACACCAGAATACAAAATAGCTGCCTCATACCACGTGCTTTGCCAAAGGGCCTAAATAAACGCACAGACACGTGTGTGATTTTTTTAGCTTCGCGCCTGATGTGACGTCACAACCACGTGGCCGGAACCGGAACTCCTCCCCTTCAAGATGTGACATCACGTCGGTAATGCAGCTCTCGACATGCCACCTGACTACTTCGGCTCACTTCTGAAAATGAAGCCATCTGGGTTCAGGGCAACACTTGTCAGTTCTCAATAACACTGCAATCACATCTAACTCTCTCATGATGTTCAGACAGTAATTTATTGTGTAAACAGATTATCCATGGAGGGAAGGAATTACTGCTTGTTGGGTTGTTTTCGTCTGGTATCTCAATACTTGTACAAATAATATGAATTACCTCTAAATTTCACCTGAGTGCTGTACTGAGGAGATGGTGACATACAGCAACATACTATTTCGCTACTTTGAAATGCACATCATGTGTGGAGTTAGTACACTCTTGTACTCAGTTATTATTCAGGACTAGATTATTTGTAAATTTTTATCTCCCATTTAGAAAAGACACTAGAAACATATACGAAACAACTGACATTAAACAAATTAATGCTTCTTTACATAGAGACATTTTAAATAATATCGTCATCTATATGCCAGAACCACGAATGTGCATTTTACTAGTTTTGAGAAAAACGCAATTAAAACTTTAGAGCATAAGTAAAATTACATAATTAAAAAATACGTGAATATTTCTACTGTAATATGTCATACCAGCAGTTACAATACTATGTATACCATAATGTTCACTTAAATGTGATTAGAACCATTTCCATGGCTAGATTTTGTAACATTCGTGGTTTTGGCATAACATAAAAATGAACAAATACATTTTTATTCTTACAATCTCGACCGACTTTAGAGCTGAGGGAAATTACATAATGCTCACTTAAATGTGATCACAATCCTTTCCATAACTTGATTTTGTCACATTCGAAGTTTCGGCAGAACAGCAAGTTGAATAAATGCATTTTTCTTCACACAATCGCGATCGACTGCAGTTGTAAGCTGGTCAATTTCTGTAGATCGGACATTCACCCTCGCATAGTATACCAGTCCTCTAAATATACCATCCTCCTGCTCCATTTAAATGGTCGTAAATTTTGTCTAAATAAAGAAAACTAAACGCTGAAATACAAATTTTATAGTGCACTAAACAGATCTGCTAATAATTCTTCGAAGTATGGTACCACTCAGAACATTCTTCGTTGTGAAATGTCACAGTGCAAAAAGAGCATATGTATCAAATTTCCCTCCTCTCATGCATTATCAAATCGGCAAGCTATATATTTTTTTTTATATCCTCTGATAGGTACCCTGCTGGGTTTTTGTGAGCTTTGCTTCAAGTGGCTACTGCAGACCTTTTCTCCTTTTCTGTCCATAACCCATTGTCTAGGAATCTTTCTATGACAGTTTGGTGACAAGTTGTGAAATTTACAGACCCTAATTGCATTAAATAGGGCACTATTTAGACCAGGAGCACTACAGTTTTTGCTGCAATTAATAGATTTTTTAAAAATGGTTTGCTTTGTAGATAGTCTTCATACATTGTTTATTCTATTCAGTATAACTAAGAACATCTGTAAATGATATGCATACAAGGAACAGAACTTGTGCAATGAGTTTGAGGAGGATTTGCGCTAGACAACGCAATCGATTCTTCACCTTCCATTTCCTCCTACCATTTATTATCACAGCAATAGTAATAATTCATTTACTCTTCTTACACCAAAGTGGATCAAACAATCCATTAGGGTTAAACAGAAATATATACAAAATTTATTTCCACCCATATTTCACAATTAAAGACCTAATAGGATTTATTATTTTAATCACAATTTTAGTTATTCAGTAATATGCAATATAATTTCTATATTAATAAAATCAGGTAAACTGATATAACAAAGTGCCAGAATGCTTTTTTAATCAATGAAAATTGAAATTATGATAGCCCCATGCAGATCGATTCGTCAAGCAGGGCTTGCGGAAAAACTGAGGTCTAAAGTTTGATTCTTAACCATTATTCACATTGATTTACACTGATATAATAAATTCTTAAAATACGTCAACATTTTACAAAATTCACTGACAATAATATTTATGATGTAATAGGCATACGATTTCTTTGACATTTGTTTTAAATTTAAAGCATCTGTGTAGGTTATGATTGAATAAAGTCAAGCTGAAATCAGTCTGTCATGAATTACATTAGGTATATTGCTCCACAGGAGCGAATAAGAAAATTACTCAAATTAAACCATAATGCAGATATCGGTAGCCATACATGTTCCGTGCATAGCTTTCTACGCCATTTGGAACTTTATAGTTATTGTATGCACTCCACTTCACACACACGAGCTATTAATGATACAGGATATCTCTGGTAAAAAGTTATTCTATTTGTATCAAATTATGTCATATAGTATTCAACTTAAATATGCTAGGTGCTGGATTGCAATTTGTTTACTCTCTCCGTAAGTTCTAGTTTTGTTATATATGCTAAGTCTGTCCGTAGGCTCTAGTCTTTGTTGGGGCGCAGTAAGATTGTGTTATGCGCATGTCCTCCCCTCTCTTGCCGCTTAACGGCTTTTGTCTTATGGGTGGCACTGCCGCCCCAGTCTAGTCTTCATTCTGTTCTGATCTATCTTCTACTGTCTTCTGTCCGAGTCGGACTGTTTGGGATCTGCTGTGTCTGTGATGTCTGCGTGATGGTTTGAAATTCAGGAGAGCGGCATACGTATTTTGTATAGTCTATTTTTGTCATATAAGATTTTACTCTTTCATTATATTGTTCTGGATTATTAATATGCCATATAAGAGCTTGCACTTTTTTATATTGCTCTGAATTGTTTTGAATTATTAAGATGTAGTATATGCCTGCTCACCTGGGTTTTCTGTCAAGTCACTGTTTTGGTCATATTTTCTAAATTTTGTATCACGCAGATATCGGTTTGGATGTAATGTATACTTGGTGTGTGAATGATTCTGACTCCCTTCTTTCTTCTATTTTTTCTTCTTTTCTTCTTCCTTCTTGCCCTTCAGGCATTCTTTTATATTTCACTAAAATTTATTTTACCTTATGGTCATGACCTATCTTTCTATTGGCAGACATATTGTTTCACTCGGCTAACCTAACATTTGTATATTCAATACTTTACTCATGCTTTATTTATTTATTAATTAATTAATTAATTATCCAATTCATACATTACTATACTAAAGCACTTATATTTTACATACTACTGTATAAAGGTATTAGTAATTTAGGTACCTCTGTTTGTAATATTGTAAAGCATTATTTTCCATTTATTAAATACTATGTAACATTCATAGGCTGATTTTAGTACTGATTCTGATTAAATTCATACAATCATTCTATATCTTCTACAATTTAATAATTATTATATATTTTCATGTCTGTCAGTTGGCACTTATTTTTGTTTTATTATAAATAAATTTTGTTGAATTGAAATTTATAATCTTTTCTATTTTATGGGCTGAATAATTATCCAGCACCTTCCATTCCTTATTGAATGCAGTTAGTTGTTCCCTATCCTATTGCCTTGTATCCCATATTATACTTTGGTACTACTATCAGAAGTCTATGAGTGGGATACGGCGGGACTACACTACTGCAGCATACATATCGATGGAATCACAATATTATATCAATATTCAACGACTAGTTGTGTTTTAAATTCCTTATTTAAGAGATAATTACAATTATGATAGGCTCATGCAGAAAAGAAGTTATTTTTGTATCAGATCTCAGAGTTAAACTCCAGATTGATTCATTAAGCAGGGCTTACGAAAGAACAAAGGTCTAAAGTTTCATTCTTAATCTTAATTCATGTTCGTATACATTGATATAATATTGCTTACAATATCTCAATATTTTACAAAATCCACTGGCAATAATATTAATGGTATAATAGGCCTACGATTCTCTGACATGTTTGTTTCAAATTTAAAGCAGCCCTATAGGTTATGATTGAATAAAATGTGAATCTGAAATCTTAGGTATATTGCTGCACAGGAGCGAATAAGTAAAATACTCAAATTAAAATATAGTGTAGATATCGGTAACATACTTTTCGATAGAATGAACAATATTTTATCAGTATTCAACGGCTAGTTGTGTTTTAAATCTTTTATTTACATTTACTTACACTTACATCGTTATGAGGAAATGAATCAATCAAGGCGGGCTGCCAATATCAATAAAGATTGGCAAATTGTTACGTTATGTTTAATAGATTGTGGGCCATACTAAATATTGTAACGTGTTGTATCCATTACAATATTAATATTTATATTAAATTGTAAATGAATGCATGCTTTTTAATAAGTAATTACGCCTATTAATGCTAACTACAGAATTGTTTACATTTGGAGATTAGTTACCGGAGCTCGGCTGCTGATTGGTTGTCCGCGAGACGATCAAAATGCTTCGAACTGTCGGAGAGCGAAGATTATATTATAATAGTTGTGACCATTAATAACTCTTTATTTCGGTACCGGTCAACCGATTTGGTCCAGATTCAATAGGCTTCTTTCCATGGACGTCATAAATCCGTATAGTCTACCAAGCCTCATGAAAATCTGATAGAGCGTATTTGAGTTATCGCGCCTTTCTTATATATTACTACTAAAATAGACACTAAATTGGGTATTACTTCGGTACCGCTCAACCGATTTGTCTCAATATCAATAGGGTTCTTCCCATGGACGTTAAAAATGCGTATACCAAGTTTCATGAAAATCCCATAAAGCGTATTTCACTTATCGCGCGTACAGGCGCACGGACCGACAGACAGACGGACAGACATTTCCCTGTCCCCCAAACTGTATTATAAAGTACCATACTGGCACTTAATAATTTCGTCATCGCAGAAGAGCAGGTGCACAATACGTTTTTTCCTCTGCTCAGTCATAACCAATACAACATTGCATAATGCTGTCATTGTTTTAAACAAAAGAATATTAATAACAGGATTTAAGAGAGTAAAGAATCCAAGGACAATACACTCTTTTTATACAGTGATAAGTGACAATGTTTTGCAACCCATGGTCTAAATTATAGGCCTAAAAAATAACTCATGAGAAATCAACCCCATATGTCAACACAAAAATCTCCTTGGCCACTCGCGTACTTCTGATACGTAGATATCCATTGCCTGCTACCATTGTTTTGGCGAACGATGAAACCTTTGTTGTTTATTAAGTGTCAGTATGGTCAGTAGAAAGAAAGTGGTACATCAACCATGAAAGGCCACATTTTTTTGGTCACCTGACCATATGGTGGCGCGGCGCATGTGTCATGTGTCAGTGACCTGAACTGGTTTGTTCAAGGTTTTCGCATTGTTTGGTTGGAGTACGAGTTGGGATATCATTTAAGTTAATTTATATGAGCAGGTGTACATGTTGACATTGATGGATGGAGTAATTGTTGCGATGTATGTTAATTTGGGCGTTGCCCGTTATGTCCGTATTAGGATGCTTATAAGGACAAGTTGGGATATCATTTAAGTTAATATATATGTGCAGGTGTTCATGTTGGCATTGATGAATCGAGCTATTGTTTTGGGCGTTGTCCGTATGTGACCTAAGCGGAAAATTTATGATAGGCGTTGGCCGCAGCGGATGATCAAGATTTATAAGGAATAACAGGTGGCTGAGTATATGTTAATTTGGGCGTTGCCCGTTATTTCCGTATTAGGAGGCTTATAAGGACAAGTTGGCATTGACCTAAGTGGACTTGTTCAAGGTTTCTGCATTGTGTGGTAGGAGAATAATAATGGTGGAACGAGTTGGGTTTAATTAATGATAGGCGTTGTGTGGACTTGACAGATGACCATGTCATGTCTCCTAGCGATGTGTAATAAATAAGGGTGTGGTCGGGACGCTTAGGAATGGAGTTTTTAAGTTTTAACTGTCGGCAGGTGTGTGAGGTATATATATATATAATAGGAGCATTCCATGGCTTCTGCATTCTCACATTATAAGCACAAACACACACACACATATGCACATGCACAATACACAATGGTTAAGATTAAATAATTTCTACATATTATAAGCGTGTGCTAAGTCTGTACATAGGCCAGTCCATACAACACTATCATAATGGAAAGATTTAGCTGCGAGCATTGTACTGCATCATATAAACATAGCACGTCTCTAAGAAGACACGAAAGAGAAAAGCATACCAACATAACATTTACATGTAACATATGTAATCGTACTTACACTACACATAGGAGTTTACGAAAACATATTATCGACGTCCATGATCGTCGTACCTATCACTGTGATCTGTGTAATACGATATATATATCTAGATGGGGACTGAGTGATCATGTTCAGAGAGAGCACTGTGGAAATAATCAGGTAAGAAGCTAATTTTACTGTGGATGTAATTTATATTAGGGAAAATAATAGATTATTGAAAACTTAATTTTGTATTTCTGATTTCCAGACAGCGGGACGAGAGGTCAACGCTCAGCCAGAGTCCTGCCAGCGTGATTCTTCTCGTCCTGATACTAATCATCAGGATCATGATATCGTGCCCAGACAATGCAGACCTTCAAGCCCTCAACCCGGACCGAGCCATCACCATGGACATACTACAATCCCACAGCCTGGAGCAAGCCCTAACCACCAGCCAATTATTCACCAAGGCTCCACATCAAGCCCACAGCCTGGATCGAGTCATCAGGATCATACACAGGTCAGACGGAGTGATAATGGGGGTAAAATGGTATTGATGCAAACTGCATTCCAATCTAGATTAAAAACATATGTTGCATATAACATTCCAGTTGGGGACATTCAAACTAATTTGGAATACTATTTCAATGACATGATAAAGAAACTAAGAGGATATAAAATTGTTTAAAAATGTCAAGTGTAACTTATTCGTTGAATGCGAATTCGAAAATATTCAAAGCGAAACTTGCATGAAAAATTTCAAAACAAGAAATACTGCATTGGCTACGAGTAGTGATGTGGCTCAGATCATAAGAAATAAGTTTGCTAAAATATGTGCTGAACTAGAAGATTGTTCCATGAAGGGCTCGGGCTGGCATTTTAAAAAAGTACATAAAATAGAACTGCGGATAAATAAGCATATCCCCCTCGCCAAAGCTAGTTCATACATAGACCTGCCTATGAAATATAAATATTCACAGTCAATTGTCAATGTGAGGAATTGTGATGACATGTGTTTTAAATACTGCATCCTATCTAAATATATCAATCAGAACAAAGATTGTATAAGCTCATATACACAACGTCCTGACCTGGAAAGTAAATATGATTGGACCGATGTTACATTTCCCATACAACCAAAACAAATATCTAAATTTGCAAAAAGAAACAACATTTCTATAAATATATACGCAATTGAAGATGTGGTCACTAATACATATCCATTCATGGACCATGAAATTTATCCCTATAGTGTCTGTGATACCGAAGCCGATGACCATCATGATATACTTTACATTACCGATGGGGACCGTGCTCATTTCTGTGCCATAACAAACTTGGAAACATTAGTCCGATCGCAAATCACACTTTCGAGGAATTATAAAAACTATAGAATATGCAGGCGGTGCTTCTCGCAATTTAATGATGGCGATACGAAATCTTCGATTGTCAAACTGGCAGAACACAAAAGACTTTGTATGTATTTTAAACCTATTAAATATGAAATACCAACACCCGAAAAGCGCATAGTTAGATTTGAAAACCACGGACACAGTAGTAAAGTAAGATTCGTAGTTTATGCAGATTTCGAATGTAGTTTAGTCCCCGTTGCGGGCTGCACAGGAGATCCTCAAAGCAGTTGGACGATGCAGTATCAGAAACATGTACCATATAGCTACTGCTATATGATAAAAGACAGCGAAGGTACATATTCCACATTAAAATTATACAGAGGTAAAGATGTAGAAAAACACTTCATTAGCAATCTTATACAAGATATTAAAGTAATCGAAAAAGAGGTATTACAGCAGAATATTGCTATGCTTCCTCTAACAGAAGATGAACGCATACAATTTGATAATGCGTCCAAATGTCACATTTGTCAAAAAGGAAACTTTACGGAAATTAACCGTAAAGTAAAGGATCATTGTCATGTCACGGGGAAGTATAGAGGACCTGCACATAATGAATGTAATTTAAGATACAGAACACAAACAGTTATTCCTGTAATTTTACATAATCTTTCAAGTTATGATGCACATTTCATAGTAAAATCATTAGGTTATGATGAGAGTAGAATAGATGTCATTCCTACCAACCAGGAAAAATATATTTCGTTCACAAAATATGTACCCCGCGAAGTGAAGAATACATATCTCAAATTGAGATTTATAGATTCCTTTAGGTTTTTAAATAGTAGTTTATCATCTCTTGCCAACAACCTACCAAAAAACAAGTTTATTGAGACACAAAAGTATTTTAAAGAAAACACTGATTTAGTGATACGAAAAGGAGTATTTCCATATGATTATATAACATCGGACCATGTATTTTCAGAAGAGAGCCTGCCCCCTAAAGAATGCTTTTACAACAAGCTGGTGGGGGATCATATCACGGACGATGACTATTCGTATGCAAAGAAAGTTTGGGAGAAGTTTAATTTGAAAAACTTGGGTCAATATTCGGATATCTATCTAAAAACTGACGTGTTAATTCTAACAGACGTCTTTGAAAATTTCCGAGACATGTGTTTGGATGTATATGGATTGGATAGTGCTCATTATTATACAATACCGGGGTTCGCATATGCTGCGATGCTAAAATATACAGGAATCGAACTATCTATAATGTCGGATATAAACATGATTTTAACTGTTGAAAGGGGGATTAGAGGTGGGATTTGTCAAAGTGTGACCCGATATGTAGAATCAAGTCAGAGCAATTCAATAATGTATTGGGATGCGAACAATCTGTACGGCTGGGCAATGAGCCAGTGCCTGCCATATGGTGATTTTAGATGGTTGACGGATGAAGAAATCGCCGCGATAGACATAGAAACAATACCGGACGATTTTTCGAAAGGTTACATATTAGAAGTAGATATTCAATACCCAGATCATCTGCATGTGAAACACCAAGACCTACCATTCTGCGCTGAAAGTATGTGTGTTCAAGGTGATAAGCAATCTAAATTATTAACAACGTTAAATAATAAAAACAAATATGTTACTCATTATAGATCATTAAAGCAGGCTATTCAACATGGTCTTAGGTGTGTGAAAATACACAGTGCTATCGAATTCAGCCAATCCGCATGGTTAAAACCATACATTGACCTGAACAATATGAAACGAACTGTGGCTGCAAATGACTTTGAAAAGAATTTTTTTAAGTTAATGAATAATGCGGTGTTTGGTAAAACTATGGAGAATATTAGAAATCGCATTGATTTTAGGTTAACATCCAATATGAGACAATTAAATAAATTGATAAATAAATGTAATTTCGTGGACCGTACGATATATGATGAAGCATTGGTCGGAGTTCTGCTAGAAAAAACTAAATTAATCTTTACAAAAGCCGTATATGTTGGCATGTCCATTTTAGATATTTCAAAAACACACATGTACAGATTTCATTACGACGTAATGCAGCCATTGTATGGCACAAACCTGCAACTTTGCTATATGGATACGGATTCCTTTATTTACAATATTCATACTGATAACTTACATAGGGATTTGTTAAACATATTCGAACATCTTGACACCAGCAATTACAGACAGAATCATCCATTGTATTCTATACATAATAAAGGAGTACTAGGGAAATTTAAGGACGAATTAGCAGGGGAAAAAATTGATAAATTCGTATCGCTGAGGGCTAAAATGTATGCTATGCAAATATGCGGTGGTAGGGAAATAAAAAAAGCAAAAGGAGTAAAAAAGAGCACAGTACAGGAAGAATTAGCTTTTTCCGACTATGTTAATTGTTTAAAACAAAACACTGTCACATATTCGGAAAATAGATATATCAGATCAAAAAAACATGAGGTACATTCAATATGTGTAAATAAAAAAACTCTCGATGCTGTTGATAACAAACGTAAAATAATGCGAAATGGGATAAATACATTACCATATGGTCACAGGCATATTACATGATTGGACATGTCTATATAACCATCCGCTCATAAATACCTCGGTCCCGGTTCTTTTCCGGTCAGTTTGCTGCGTGCAACGGTGAGGAATAAAACTATAAAACAATGGACGTGGGAAACGGTCTATATATTGATATAATTCCGCAGAAGAATGTGAAATTGGGGAAGTATCGATTTGTATCAACACCAAGAGTAGCAAGAATAGTCAAGGAGGGGGATGTGCTTACATATACCATCGAATGTTTAGATTATGTTCCCAATGAAATTAAATTCACACTACAAATATATAACCCGAAAAGAAATTTGGCCAATTTGAGAATTTCGAAGCTGGATTGTGAATATGAAGAATTCCGCATCTCGGCAGAGAAAGAGGAGATACGATCACTCGGTGATAAAGGGGACTTGGTAATCATTACAGAAGAATGTGACGAATCCGACATTCTGAGGACGTTATATGGAGAGAGCACTATGCAGTTAACTACGTGGAAAATGGAGCCTGTGCGAATATCTGTTCGCGACTTACTTGGACATGAAGACGTTCGCACCGGTACTGAATTCGATGGACCAGCCCACTTCAGAGCGATGGAGAAACTCGGTGGTCAGCACGCGCATGGTGCTCCAGCCCACTTCGGAGTGATGGGGAAATCCAGCCAAAGGTTTACAGATGCACCATATGCTCATAAACATGTCGATACGGAGAAGATAACAACAGTAAAATTTATAGTTTCCAAACGTCATTAAAAGGTACGTGGAAAATATACTTGTTCCCTAACACCTGTTTACCTTGATGAATATCAACACCTGCTTCCATAAATTATCCCCGACGTTTCCATACATGCTAACCTTTGTTAACCTTGAAGAATAACCACACCTGTCTCCAACCTGTTTCCATAAATTTCGTTCCCACCATTTCCAGACTCGTTAACCTTTTGTCGACATTGGAGAAAACACCTGGTCCCATAAATCATTACAAATATGTGACCAACGCCCAAACACTTGTTAACCTTGGAGAATATCCATACCGGTCCCCAACTTGTTTCCATAAATTATCTCCCACCATTTCTATACTCGTCGACATTGAAGAAAACACCTGGCCTCATAAATCGTCCCCACCACCTTCAACAGGAGAGATATAAAGCAGGAGCAAAGCTCAGTAGAGCCTGTATTAACAGGAACGCTACCGTGACTACATCATCTTCAAACAATATTACAACAGTCTTACTATGGCAACTCAAGACAGAAACGGAGGAGGACATGGTCCAATTGAAGTCGTGGACTCGAGACGTGGAAGAAGATCCGTTACCAAAGCAAAAAGTATCGAACGCATGGATACTGATAAGTATTCAAGAGAGAACTCTGCAGAAAGTGTACCTGACCATGGTGCGAATGAAGATGCTTCTGCCGGACTGCTTCAGGAATTTAACCAACTTGGACGGGGCGGCGCATATGACGACGTTATGCGGAAACTGGAAGACTTCACTGTCGATGCTGAATACCCAATCAAGAAGGCCAGAGCCGTGAATACTAAGTATGGACGCCGTGTGGTGTTAGATTTGGTAGATAATACCAGTGTGTTTTTACCCGCACGATTTTCATCGTTCACGGATGATAACATTTTGAAATTAAACAGTGGACGTTTTGCTGTTGTAAGTCGCGGTATGCAAGACGTTGGGAACGCCCGCTTCATTAAAGTAGAATTGGTATGCATGGACTAGAAATTTGTCGACATATACAACAAGAGATCAAATATATATATATATTTTATAATACTCAAACATTTGAAGTAAATTAACATGACACAATAGTATTCCAAGTTATGTGCCCAAAAATTAGCAATATAAATATATTAAATGTAAACCAGAGTGTATTGTGTATGTGCATATGTGCTGTGATGTGAGAATAAAGAAAATTTAATGTAATTGTATAATTGTTATTAACCCTAGCAATCCTATCATGATGTTCACCTATAGGAGGAGAGGGGAGGGGATGATGTAGGTGTATATATATATATATTATGATATGGTAGAGAAAAAAACTTTTCACATGGGATAGTAGCACTGGTGTGAGAACTACAATGAATGCACTGTTTCATTCGGAGACGTGCGATGGAATTCGTCATTGGATATATTGTGATAAAGCCATATCATGGGGACCTTGTAGTGATTGGAGGTATTGTGATAATCAATGTAAATTTTTTAAAAGTGTTAAAAACATGAAGACGTGTGATAAAGGGACTGCTATGGAGAAGAGGACTTCAAGAGATGCGTGTACGCAAACAGATAATCTGACTTTAACATATGAAGAACTGGCAAATGTAAACAATTTAAATATGTTAGGGGAGTGGCTAGGACAGCTTGATAAAGTGTAAGATGATGGGAAGTAATAATAAAAAGTATTTTAATACAAAGCCATATTATTTTTTTTATTCCACCAAAACTGTAAAACGCTAACATTGGTTAAAGCACACTTTGTAGTATTAACACAATGGAACATACACTTTAACTGATTTCTTTGTACATCTAGATTGTTCTTCAATGACTCCAGGCTAGGACAGCCATGTAATTCCAAGTCCGAAATGTATCTGTTTAAAACACTTTCAAAAAACATCTTTTTGGACAATCCTTTCACATACACATCCATATTATATTTCACACACTCTTGAAGCATGGGCTTTAATTTGTTATAAGGTACAAATCCAACATCCCACTTCAGCCCATGGAACACATGTTCGAGAAAGTATTTTGATTTGACGTTTGGAACAACGTCATCGGGAGGAAGAAACACGAAATGTGCCATTTTCTCACCACACATCACAGCAACCTCCTTGGCGATGAATTTATTATTAGCTGTATAGAATCCTTGGACATCTAACACACAAGCAGACATTTTTATATAATATTTGTGACAATGCCCGAGAGTGGTCTATACTTCAGTTTCCTGTCATGTATAGCGAGGCAGTAGATCTTAGTGTTAGCAGGCAAGTTTTCTGAAGCAGTGATTTCGGCTCTTATATTTACGGCCCCTGTTTTTATTTCCTCCTGTTGCTTGGAACAGTCGATGACGAAAAGTGGAGCCTTTGACACGAATTCCTCTCTATTTAACATCGGGCCAGAGGAGTGTCCATAATATGAGTTTGCGAATGCACAGAATCGATCATGTAATATGGCATATCGATTATTATTAGCATCAATATCGAAGGATTGATAAGGATACTTCTTGTCCTGTAGATATAACTGCACATCTGTTATTTTGTTTAAATCGAACTTTGACGGATCCCCTCCTACTTTTTCTCGGTCGGTTTGTATTCCGAAGATGACATATCTTGGCTTCTGTAGTTGTGGGACTGTAGAAATATTCCAAGTTAATTTCGTTGTCTGGGGAACATTTGGATGTACGAACATCTGCCACTCTCTGAAGGCAATTGGTAGAGCGGAATCCTTTTCCATATATTTTGATAATTTCAATCTCTGCTGATCTGATACTCGAAGCATAGGCATGTTCCATATCACTTCCGTCAGCTTAACTTTACTCTCTTCCACTGTCACGTTTATACTATTTCTTGCTCTCTGCAATACAAGCTTCAGTCGAGCGTTTAACACAATCTTTTGAAAATCTTCCGCCGAACCCAATACATGACTTAATGGGATACTGACGTTAAATTTCCCATTATCTAATATTTTAGGGTCATCTTTTAAGTTACGACACCATCCCATATTTTCAAGTTGCTTACATTTCTGACCATCATAAGAGCACAATCCCTTCATAAGGCTTGCAAACCCAGGATAGCGTGTTCTGTCTATAATTTCTCCATTGACCTCGAGTCGAATTTCATCAAAAAGATTGACTAGGCCATTCATAGCCAGTTTACCAGTAAATGCAGTACCATCAGCTTTTGTCACTTCACCGGTTAATATAATATTGCTTCGGGATGGAAGTAGTTGTGATTCCTGGCTATGAATTTGTATTTGAATCTCATCACTTTCGTTAATAGCGGTAATATTAGTGGGACTAAAATAGTGATATTCATACTCTGTAACTGACTCCGAAAAGGCAGTATCCTCAGCGACGTCTAACGGACCCATTTCTATTAACTCGATATCCCAACAGTTGGAGGAAGGATTTGTTAGCTAGTGTTAACTGTTTGACACTACGTGTTGAACTGAAGGATTTGGTTTTAGCTTTTGTTTTAATACTATGTTTGGGTCCACTAAAATCAAGCCCCATTATTTAACGGGCTCTGATATGCAGACGAACCGATAGCTCTTCTCCGCTATTATCGATTATATTCCCTTCCTGGTCCAGTAAGTTGACAGTGATGTTGTTGATTGATGTTGTATGTTTCAGGGGCATATAAATTAAATTCGATGGCGCTAAAGATATCTTAAAGCCAGGTGCAACTGTCGGAAAGAATTCATGTAATGTATGAGTCGGATTACCATTCATGAATGAGCCCGTCGCCAAATTGCACTCGACTCTTATAACGTTTACTGCAAATATATTAGGAGGATACGTTGATTGGACCATATTATTATGTAAATATTTTTCTCTTTCATTATCCTCTGGCAAGGTAGTATTAAATCCTAGAACCGATCCCAGAGAGTTCGGTACTTGAAATGTGATCGGCACTGGCGATGTTAATTCCACCTTTAATGTGGAAGCATTGGTTTTTAAATAAAATCCTCTAAGGCCTGTTGGCTTGTTTTGTACCATATGCATTTGCTTTTCTATTTCGGTAATCATTGCAGCCTCAATATCATCAATTTCATATGTGCCCGTAGGAATATGAAGTGTGTACTTTTTCACGGCAGTATCGGGACGGAGATCGTTTCCGTCCTTGAGTTTTATAGCAAAACTGTTATTCTTATCCGTAATATTAGGTATTGCGTGATAGGTGTTTAAATTAAGTAATGCTATTTCATATGTCAATGAAGGATCCAGATCTATCGTAGGATGATAATCCTGTGATAAAACTGTCGATGCTCCCGTGAGCGTAAATACGTTTGATATCATGATGCACCTGAGACTGTTTTACAATATTTCGGAACATGCCTTTTATAACTAGCAAATTGTGGGCGAAATGATTATAATAAAAATGCTAAACACAAATGACCGCAGATTTCCGTATCAAAATTTTGATATGAATTAGCATTATATTTTATGCTCACCCGTCGTAAATACTTAACAATTTCTTTAGGAGGAGGTAAATTGCCAAACGAGTCGAAATAATACGCATATCGACCATCCTTTTTAATTGCTACCCAGTGTGTTCCTGTGTTCAAGTGGCTATCTAAATTTACTATGACATTCTCTTTAGGCCAAGGTTTTCTGGGCAACGTATCGCGCATGAATACGCCTCTAAAATTAGGTATGCGTAATTTTTTTACATACTTAAGAATGTCGATATCGGTTAGGGCTTTTTTTTTAGCTTTATACACCTATTTTTTAAACCCGCACCTTTTGGATATGGACGTAAATATAAGCCCTTTCCCTTGAATTTGCTATCCAAAACTTTACCTAGTTGATCGGCATCATATGCTGACAGTTTTTTAAAAATCGGATCTATGACCCCACGTCCTTTTTTACCTAGTGCGATGGCTTCCATTGTCTGATTATGACGTTCGGATTCTTGTAACGATTTTTTATTTTTTTTTGCAGTATTTACAGCATTTGCAATAGCTGCACTCCCACCGGCTAAACTACCGAGTGCCGAAATCCCGGCCAATATTGGAAGTAGCGGTAAAATACCACCTCTCTTAGGAATTTTTAGAGTCCTTCTTTTAGGATTTTTACTTCGTTTAATTGTTTTTTTAGCTACCATCATTCGATTAATTTGCTGAGCTTGTACTTTTGACGTTTTTCTTTTGCTACTCATTTTTTTTACCCCGGCTCCCATTTTTACTTTCCCTTTCATTAAATTTGTCACTAATAATGCTGCTGCCTTTTCTTTAAATGAAGCGTCGGGCGCTTTTACACGTTCCCAAGCCCTGTTAGCAAGTTCTAAATCGGCGATGTGACGCGATGATTTGTCGGAATGCTTTCCGTATGCAATATCGTGATGTTTGCAAGCCTCATCAAGTTTATTTATGCCCGTATCTCCTCGTGCCAAGCGACGTTTTAGTTTTGTTCCCGGACCACAAAAGTTATATCCTGGTATGTGTAACTCGAGTGGAAGCTTGTTTATGATAGTGTTTAAAACTCCTTTTCCAGAGGTCCTTCTCCGAACACGTCCTGACATGATATGAGCTCCTGTTGCGTGCGATGTGGATACTTATCTATTTTTTTCTACCAACATTACAGCATAATGTACAAGTTCCAACTTGTTCCTCTCCCCATCATAGTACAATCTTTCTCCTCCTCCTCCTCCTCCTCCTCCTCCCCCTCCTCCCCCTCCTCCTCCTCCTCCTCCTCCTCATGTCACGTCCCATCTTGATACTCCTCCTCCTCCGCAATCACAAGTCAGGTTGGCCGAGTGGTCTAAGGCGCCAGACTTAAGTTCTGGTCCCCCAGAGGGGTCGTAGGTTCAAATCCTGCACCTGACAATTTTTTTAGGTCGTATGAAAGATATTAAATATTACGTACACTTACCTTTACACATCAGTTTCTAACACATCACTCTACGGCAATGTTCGTATGTGGTATTTGTAAGGCTGCTATAAAGCGGAGAGATAACTTCAAACGACATGAACAATATTGTCAATCCAAAGAACTGAACTTCGGTACACTACCGGAAAAGCAGAGCATATCCCTACCGATAGCAAATATATGCACAACCCCCCAAACACATGAAGTTAAGCATTCCGTGCTGTTTCCAAACACAATAAGATGTATCATTGCAGGCCCGAGTGGATGTGGGAAGACGAACTTGTTACTGAACCTAATTTATCATCCAAATGGGTTGAAATTCAAGAATATATATGTATATATATTCACCCACGCTGTATCAAAACGCATACAAGAATTTGGATGATGTTTTAACACGTACGCCGGCCATTGGATACTACAAATTTCACACAAACGATAATACAGTTCCACCGCCTGCGGAAGCGAAGTCTCATTCGCTATTCATCTTTGACGATGTTGCTTGCGATCCTCAAAAAATGATGCAGCAATACTTTAGTATGGGAAGGCATAAGCATATTGATGTGTTCTACTTAATGCAGACATATTCCAAGATACCTAAACAATTGATAAGAGATAATTGTAACTTTATCATTCTCTTTCAAATGGACCTTATGAATCTAAAACATGCCTATGATGACTATGTTAACTGTGATATGTCATTTCCACGTTTCCAAGAAATATGTAGAAAGTGTTGGTCTGCTAGTAAACACGGATTCATTACCATCAATAGAACAAAGGAAAAAATAAAGGTAAATACTGTTTAGCTATAGACAACAATATAAACATTGACTCTGAAGATATCGAATCATAACTACAAGGAAGTTTGAATGATACACACATACACATATACACGCACGATATGAGTTACATACGAGAGGGGCATCAGTTTATCTGTAGAGACAGATCGCTATATCCACGTCCGTTTATTACGAGACGGAGAAATATGTATCCTACTGAATCCTTCCACATGGACATCCATGGAAATGTTGTATTTGACAACGTGCGAATAACTGGAGTTGCTGATCCCGAGGAAGCATATGACGTTGTGACGAAAGGTTATGTGCTAAAAGAATTGGAGGAAGTTCAGAAAAATCTATTATCGAACCTGAATATCGATATCAATGGTAATAATAATAATATCTTGAGTAAGGATGATCAAAATAACATAGTTTTTAACAACGTGCGGCTAACACAAGTAGCACCGCCACAATTACAAGACGATGTGGTAACAAAACAATATCTTTTAGCACAGCTTCAGAATCAAAGTCATACGTTTGTTACTAGTGATATTCTTACGACCCTAGAAGGACAAATTTCAAGTCTTGTTCAACAAACGCAAATTCTAACTCAAAAGCTGGAAGTAATTATGAATAAGTTTGATACTATGTATCAAGTGAACTTTAACTACATCCAGTCCATCCAACATCAGAACAATGATACGAGTGCTTATACCCTGAGCACTGGAGATGATTATTTCAGTTTCCCAATAAATTGCGAACTGTTGGATATATATATATATCCCACCCAAGCATTCCTTCTGAGATTGTATACATACACTTGAACGGTAAGGACCTAATTTTAGATGACTCTCCAATTTCGCTTACTACAACGGATCAACTATCTTTTCACGTAGCTGACAAACGTCATAAAGAAATACATCCGATCTTCCTAACAATTATAAGTTGTACAAAACTTGGAAAATACGATTATCCGAACAAATATATATCGTAATATTTGACGGCATTATTTACTCTTCATAGAGATGTTGCTCAACGAACATCAAAAAAAAGTCCTGCGCGACATCATCCGTCATAGCAAAAGTATAAAACAAAAGCTTCTTGCATTACAGACACAGGAGCAGGATGATTTCAATATGAGCACGAAGTCCTTACAGCCCGTCATACTTCCGCTGAAGGAGCTGATCAATTTACAGAAAGGAGGTCCGCCTAATGAATCTATCACACAGGATACTGACACAGATAATACGAAACAGGATGATGGGGAAGAAGAACCATATGCTGGGTTGGTCACGCCTGCACACACGCCTGAAAAAAAAACTGGACTGTCCACCTCTACATATACACCTGAAAAAAATAGACCTGCGGATGAAGTGAGAAGTGAGGCACTAGTCGACGATTACTTGAATCCGTATATAAGCCCATCGCATGATATGAAAGGAGTTGATAGAGTATTTGGACCGACATATGAAGACGGTTTATTGAAGCTTGGAAACGTGGAATTAGTATTTAATCCAACTGGGGACATTCTACTGGCAAATGATAAAACATACAATGTAACACATGGGCTACATGAATTAATATTTAGAGTAAAACCCGAACATTATACTGATGATGACTTGCGGAACTATAAAGCTATTTTAGATGATTCGAACGTGCATAGAGTAGGACATGCGAAAGATGGACCTGTTATGGTGTCATTTCATCGCAAATTTAAAACTATTATCGCTCCAATGTATAAGGAAGAAAAGACAAAGACGAAAAAAGGCGGTCTCATATCTCCATGGAAGGATGTGCATATTAATCATAAGATCGACTCTAAGTACTGGAGCAATCCTAACTTATTGGTAGATAGACTTAAACTGTTGATAGCTTCGTCTCAAGCAGGTAATACCGCTCATGATAACGAGATAAATGAGATACTGGGGGAATTAAAATTAAAAGGATATATATCAATATGAGCAAGCATGCAATTGCGGGTGAACTCCATAGGTCTGCAAGAAGAACATTTGATAGAAGACATGTTATTACGAAAGGTTTATATGACTTATTTCAAAGTGATTTAATGGACATGACATCGTATGCTAAGCAGAATAGAGGATTCAAATACGTATTGGTGGTAATCGATGTATATTCAAAATATGCATGGGCAAGGCCTTTGAAGGACAAGTCGGCACAACAGGTTACGAGTCAGATGAAGAGTATTCTACAAGAACTTCCTACGATGCCAAGAAATTTTCAAACTGATAAAGGAAAAGAATTATATAACAAGGACTTCCAAGCACTAATGAAAAAGAACGGAATAAACCACTACTCCGTACATAGCACGATGAAGGCTTGCATAGCAGAACGTTTTATAAGAACTTTAAAAAGTAAATTATTCACTTATTTTTCTGCACAGGGGTCCTATAAATGGATTGATATATTGCAGCATTTTGTACATCAATACAACCGAACAGAACATTCTACAATTAAAATGAAACCTATTAATGTTACTAATAACAATTTACTTTCTACAATATTCAGCTATAAGAATACGATGAAACGTAAACCTAAATTCAAAGTTGGTGACTCTGTACGTATTTCGAAACATAAAGCACTCTTTGCTAAAGGCTACCTACCATCATGGACTACTGAACTCTTTAAGATTGCTAAGGTGCAGCTAACACGACCTGTGACTTATCTGTTGAAGGATTTTCAAGGGAATGCAATTACTGGTGCTTTTTATTATGAAGAACTACAAAAAACTAAATATCCTTCTACTTATTTAGTGGAAAAAATTTTGAAAAAAAGGGGAATAAAGTATATGTACAATGGTTAGGTTTTCCAAGCGACCAAAATTCTTGGATAGATATAAAAGACATAGTTGATTGAATGACAATGTTACAATGAATGTACTTGAATAAAATACATTATTTAATGAAGAAATTGTGTCTTATTTCAGGATATAAATGGAGAGGTTTATATTTTTGTAGAACTCCTATTTCCCATGTGTCTTATTTCAGGATATAAATGGAAAGTCTTATTAATTTTTTCTGGAACTCCTATTTCTTAATACTTCTTACAATGAGCCTATTCATATGTTAAAGATATTGACATGGACTCAGAGGTTTATTAATTTTTTCTAGAACTCCTATTTCTCAATACTTCTTACTACTTCTTACATAAGGATATGTTCATATGTTAAGGATATTGACATGGACTCGTAAATGAGAAAGCAATGTAGGTAACTTTGTTTTATTTCTTTGTATATATACATATAAATCCGTACTTCATGCTGGACGGGGAGCTCCATCGAATGACCTTATTAAGTCCCGGCCGATCTGAAACACAGATTGATGTGGAATTTAGAACTACTATTAACACACAATCATTTTTTCTAGATGTGGTGACATAGGACGCAAACTTTATATCACATATGCATATTTTGCTTACCTTGAAACATATCTGTATGAACTCCATGCAGAGTTCATCGCAGCTCCTGGTCCATATATCCGATCGGCCCTGTATCGGACTATTACACCTAGTAGTGTGGCGGCGGCCATTACACTCTATTAGGTGGTGCTCTGTCCCATGTCGTCCGATGACATGTCCGCATGGGTAGTCCTCCTCCGCCATGCGTGGGAATGGGAGCTGCGCCAGGTTATCCGGATCGAAATTTGTCCAAGCCCCAGGCGGTGGTGTCCTCTCCACATGTCGGGGCTCGGGCGGTGGTGGTGGCATGGGCAGTAGGTCGTGGTACTGAGGTGATGGTGACCTTGCCTCGGGGAATAACTCCGGCGGCTGTGCATGTTCCCCTTCTAGTACCTCAGGAAGGGGTGACTGGGCCCTCTGCGGCGGTGGTGCCGGTGGTGATAATACCCTATAATAAATTGAGATAGCACTCGTTACATATGAATTTCAATTTAAAAAAATGTATGTGTAAGTCGACTGATATGTGTTGGTTCTAGACTTTATAATTAGAGTAATTTCTACTATTTAAATATAATTTTTTAATGTATGATAAACATTGTTCTGACTGTTAAAATGGAATTAAAATGGTGGAGGAAACTTTCTATTCCTATAGAATTTTATACTGCTAAAAATGGTATTAAAATCGAATCATCTGAAATGTTTTAATACTTAATAAATATAAAATATAATAAAATATAATAAACTGTTGAAATGGAATTAAAATGGTGGAGAAATTATTATATAATTTAGCTTGGATGTATACATTAATATACAATATTATTACTTACATTAGTGTGGGTGAATACGGCGACGATGGCTCGTCGCTAGCGCTTCTTGGTATTATCCTTAAGTCCATCTGAAGAGTAGTATTATCAATGATATTTTTGTATTTCTCCATTACCGTATATATAGCGCTCCTGACTGTTAGGTCGTATTTGCACATATCCCCCACTTGAAATATTTTGACCAATAATAAAAGTACAAATCCCACCAAGGATCGGGAAAACCAATAGCAACTCGTGAATAGGATTCAACCAATTGGAACAACCGCGGCTCGTGCATGCGCGCGCACGTCTCTTCTTCTACCACACAATGCAGAAACCTTGAACAAGTCCACTTAGGTCAATGCCAACTTGTCCTTCCAAAATTAACATACGTGGCCGCTTGCTAACTACTTCATACAATGGCTCCATTCATCAGTGCCGACATGAACACCTGCACATATAATTAACTTAAATGATATCCCAACTTGTCCTTATAAGCATCCTAATACGGACATAACGGGCAACGCCCAAATTAACATACATCGGTAAACGCCTATCATAAATTTTCCGCTTAGGTCACATACGGACAACGCCCAAAACAATAGCTCGATTCATCAATGCCAACATGAACACCTGCACATATATATTAACTTAAATGATATCCCAACTTGTCCTTATAAGCATCCTAATACGGACATAACGGGCAACGCCCAAATTAACATACATCGCAACAATTACTCCATCCATCAATGTCAACATGTACACCTGCTCATATAAATTAACTTAAATGATATCCCAACTCGTACTCCAACCAAACAATGCGAAAACCTTGAACAAACCAGTTCAGGTCACTGACACATGACACATGCGCCGCGCCACCATATGGTCAGGTGACCAAAAAAATGTGGCCTTTCATGGTTGATGTACCACTTTCTTTCTACTTATGAGATTGTGTGGAGACGGGAAAATGTGTGTCCGTCTATCCGTCCGCGATAACTCAAATACGCTTCATCGGATTTTCATGAAACTTGGAATACACGTTTATAACGTCCATGGCAAGAAGCCTATTTATTTTGGAACAAATCGGTTGTCCCGTACCAAAATAACAACTAATTAAATGTCACATAATTTTTTGTCTTAATCATGTCTATATTACATTGCAGCATTTTTAATAAATGAGGGCTTTGTCTGGAATGCAGTCAGGTGTTTGTTTATTTCATTGATCTAGTCGAAATTGAGTACTACATGAATACTCCTATATACAGAAGCTACATTACTGTGAAATAATTGGTGAAGTTCTTTGCCACTGAATTTTGTGAAATGTTGACTATTTTAAGAATTTCAAGTTGCGATACATTTAGCTTTCACAAATAACATTATTCTTTCACATACGGTTATCAAAATAGACCGTTAAACTGAGCCATATTGCCGAAATGGTAACGTCTTGGACTCGTAATCTGGAGATATATAGTTCAAATCTCGGATCCGGCCGATTTGACATGGATTTTAATTTTTTTTATGTGAGTCTGCGATTGTCAACATATCACAACTCTTTAGTTCTGCTGATGCTGGATGACTATAATCTGATTAAAAAAAACTTATTTCTGCATATCATAATTGCAATTACAATTATTGATTCAACAAAAGCATTCTGGCACTTTGTTATTTCAGTTTACCTGAATTTTTATTATATACATTTTGTAGTTATTATATTTCCTACATAGCATACCCTGTAATCAATATTCTGTATTGTTTTATATGTTACTATTGTGTGTATTATATTACAATAGTAATTTTTATTACTTGATTATATGTCTCCCTTGCAGTGAATTCTGCTTCTTGGGGCTGTATCGAATTTAAAATAAAATTATATAAAATAAAATCACATAAACTGATGCAACAAAGTTTTATAATCGCATGTGAAGGAATTTTCGGGTAGTGTTATTTGTCATAGCTAACTGTATTGCAACTTCCAACGCCGATTATGAACATTATAAAAATATGTTGTCTTGTGAACTGTTTTGCCTTTCATCTGTCTAATGTATTACCACCAAATAGGCGAGAAATTGGGCATTCCTCCTGCATCGGTCAACTGAATTGGTCCTAAATCAATAGGCTTCTTCCCATGGACGTTAAAATTACGTATACTGAGTCTCATAAAATCCTATAAAGCGTATACAAGTATCGCGCATAGACACACGGGCAGACGGACAAATTTTTTTCCTCCACCTTACTATCTTATAAAATTCCAATCTGGCACTTAATAATGTGTCTTATTTTCATTTCTTACATCACATGTTCTCTTTGTGTACGAAAATGAAACAATTTCACACTCATTACATGCTGTATCATTGTATACTTTGAGGTAACGTCTATCTTACAAGAGAAATAAAGTATCTTATCTAATTGTTTCTGTGCGTCTGTGTTTTGCTCATTTACGCATAAAATGCAAATCTGATTGTTTAGAAATTTGCTTGAACATAGACGTAATGCCCGAAAAGAACAATGTGATTGTAAGCATTCCGGCATGTTTTACCGTTTCATAATGATGCCGTTTTAACGGACTGAATAACAACCAGCATCTTCCTTAGGTCACTTCTTGGAGATGTTTCCCGGGCACCACTAAGAACCCTGCACAACACTTTTGATGCTACGAAAGACAGGCAACCACCTAGTGTTGCTATAAAAACCCAAAATAATGAGTGAATGGAGACGAATGCTTTCGTAACCTGTTCCCGTAAAATAACACAACACACACATTATCGTACTTAACATCAACTTAATGAGACTGATTATCTTCGTTTGAAAAGTTAATAAAGTAAACCTGAATTGATTTCAGATGAGATAAAATAACCTTCTAGTAAGATGAGCTATTCAATCTAAATAAAGTTCAGGTTATTCCTCAATCCAAGGATTGACTCCAAGAATATATTAGATTTCTCGCAGTGAAGAATGAAATGAAAGCACATATAATACAGATTCCTCGCATTTCTAAAGACGCATGATTGGATGAAAGGAATTCTGAAATCTCCACTGCTTATAACGAATGCAATATGGCAACCATTTCTATTAGTCCAGTCATTTGGTGCTCAAAAAGGGGGTTACCTGGAAAGTTTTCCGGGAGTTTTGAAAATTTGTGATCTTATAGATTTCGACGTGCTCTTTTCGAATTTTCACTTTGCTACCTCGTATCTTTGCCGCTCGCGCCGCCATATTGGAAAAATGGCGCGCAAAAACAGTTTTTTCGCAATATCTCCTTTACGACTCATTTTACGATGAAAATAGTTATGTATTAAATTAAACTAGAGAAAATTTCCTATAATTTATGTCGTAACGATATTTTTTGTAAAATGGATAATTTCAACGTACAAGCGCCGCAAAGTCTACTCCGACACGCGTTTTGGCCAAAGCCATGGAAGATGCGGATACGCTAATAACAATCAATACGGCAATCAACAATTTATCTACAATTCTTCTTATTCTTTTGACGGCTCTATCTACGCGTTCAGACACACACACACACACACACATATATATATATATATTCTCCAACTAGGAAAAGGGAACATTTCACAACGAATATATTCAACAAAAAGTATCGTAGACAAAACAGCCGCAGATAACATAATATTATTTCTGCACGCCTTCAGTGGCTGTGATACAACATCAGCACTCTTTAAACAAAGAAAAATAAAATGTGCTAATAAACAGAATTAAACGAGTTTGTCCAGGTATTCAAAAACCAAAATGCAGATCCAAAGATCATTGCTTAAGCTTTCTCCTTGCATTGTATGGTTACAGTGCCGTGAAAAGTGTGTCGTTAAACAACTATAGATATACTCGTACATGCTTCACAAAATCAGCATATGAAAATAAATTTAATATTGCGTCGCTGCCACCGACGGAAGCAGTAGCACGACAACAACATTCGTTCCAAACCTATCACCAGGCTCAGCAGTGGTATGGAGTTGAATATTACTTATTCGTTGCGAAATTTTTCCTATTCCTGATTTGAGATTATATAAGTTAGGCTATGTTTGAACGCGTAGATAGAGCCGTCAAAAGAATAAGAAGATCTACATTTTTGCCCACAACTATTACGGAATCAAATGTAGATGAAATGCTGATTGCCGTATTGATTATATCAGCCCAGAAAAAAGACGAAAATTTCTGCGGTAAAAACGAAAATAGGTTTGGTTGATTAAATTCGCTGTGCTAAATTCGAAAATGCATTTCGTTTTTCTCTATCACATCTGGTTAATTGACATTTGTGAAAAATATTATTTTGACATTTTGTATAATAAAATAACTGTATGCAGCTTTGATGCTGGGCTTGAAACTTTTTCCTTTGCGGTAAGTGGTGTGATAGGTGATCTTAACCAATTTTGGGTCACTGAACATGAATCATCCGTTGACCGTTTCTGCGTAACACGTCTTGTTTTCTTGCAATAGGTACTTCACAACGAGAGATATAAGTTATTGCTTAGACTAGCTTAGAGGATAAAAAATACTTAAAAATTAGGATAATTTTTATAATATTTTTCGGGGAAAAATCAAATAATATTTTCAAACAGTCCAAGACGTATATATTCCTGTATCTTTTGCGAGTGCAGGCCAAATAAATTTGTTTTTGCCAAATCATCTGATGCCGTACAAATGCTCAGTGACAAAAAAATCGAAGTTTGTTTGGAGGGGGAAATATTAAAGATTTGAACTTTTGGTAATTTTTACATTGGTTATAAGCTAAAATCTATAAAATATATTTTAGTTGAGCAAATGGTATCTTATTTATCTTATTACTTTGATCGAGCTGAACGGTTTTGAACATGTATTTTAATAAATCTATAAGTTTGCCAAATTTCAAGTTTCTAGCTCATCTGGAAGTGAATAAACATCAATGTTAATAAGTGGAAGATTAGACTGTCGTAGATGTGAATGATGTCACGGCTATCCAGCAAGTCTTTCTATACTTATGGGGCAGCTAGAAACACCAAATTTAGCACGCTTAGGACTGTTGTATGTGCCCAAATTCCTACCAAATTGTATGATTCTATCTTTCATACCATGTGTGCCAATATTACATAATGTGAGAAAAATATACAGAATTTATTTAAAATAAAAAAATCTAACTCAATCTAAGGGATAACCGATGAAAATACGTCAAAAAGTCATAAGGCCAAACTTGTAGATCTCTAAAAATCCGTTACTGCTTCTGCAACAGGTTTTTTTATACGACTTACCGTTTAGCTACTATAAGCCCCCAAAAAAGTATACACAGACCTTAAAATTGCGTCCGCCATAACAGCAAACTCGAAAACTAGATGTGAAACAACAAAAATAATTACATTTTTGAAATCAGGAGACCTTATTTAGTTAAAATCGCTCATTAAATGCTTTACCGCAAAATGATGCAGGTAGTGGCGTATCCGCATCTTCCATGGCTTTGGCCAAAACGCGTGTCGGAGTAGACTTCGCGGCGCTCGTACGCTGAAACTATTCATTTTACAAAACAATCGTTACTACATAAATTATAGGAAATTTTCTCTAGTTTAATTTATTACATAATTATTTTCATCGTAAAATGAGTCGGAAAGGAGATATTGTGAAAAAACTGTTTTTGGGCGCCATTTTTCCAATATGGCGGCGCGAGCGGCAAAGATACGAGGTAGCAAAGTGAAAATTCGAAAAGAGCACGTCGAAATCTATAAAATCACAAATTTTCAAAACTCCCGGAAAACTTTCCAGGTAAAACTACCAAATGACTGGACTATATTGGCAGAGCAATGCGCTGTGGATATACAAATTGTTATAACATTTGTCTTATCCTTGTCTAATTCTTTCGTGCTAGTAATGGATAATTTCGATATTGACTTCCCTGCACTGTAACGGATGAAATGATGTAGAATTGGTAGAATTAATATTTCCAAGTTGGATTTGAATGTTAAAGGTGACTATTCAACTCATACGCCGCGTGTTTGGTATTGACCAATAATGTTCAGCAATTCCTCGGATATAGACCAACAACGGCCGTTTATCTTGCAATATTCTTGTAGGAATCGCGAGGATGGTGTTCTATCATGATAAAATCGTCTGCTCGTTGTGCAGTGATTGATAGTCAGATGTTGCCATTAAGCGGCATGAAAACTGATTATTTTATACAACATATCTTGTTTGGAAATTGAAATAATAGAAATGTCATTGATTATGAACACAATTTCAATTAGCTGCAAGTCAGTTCGTGTGCTTTTATTCTGTTCTGCTATTAGCTTACCTAAATGAAGTAACTATGTCTTATATGCACCATTGGTAGCACTGATTAACCATGGTAGCTCGAATCGATTCATGGATGGTTGATTCACAGTATTCCGTGATCTCACAACTGTTAGTTTTGTTTTTGTACAACAAAGCACGAAAGTAATTATTATTTATATAATCCGTTACATCTTATTCATGGAATAGTCTTAATAAATCCAACTCGAGTTGACGAGTTGCATCAGATAAATTCTATCGATAAACTCGTCAACTCTCGTGGGATTACCTATGATAATCTATCTCTCTTCAATTGCAATATATTAAATAGCCTATTATATTTTATTAAAATAAATCTTATTACAGCATACTTTCTAAAAATGCAAGACCTTGCAACACATGTTGTAATAATGCCCTTTCTAATTCGGGGAAGCAAACACCGGTTGTGTGCTCATCGGCACAGTCGCATTTTTGTGCACATCAGCATAGTATTTTTATCTTGCAATATCATCGTGCTCATCGCCACACACCCTTTGTAGGGGTGGACATAGAGACAAAGTTGGAATTACATTATCGTATTGAATGCAATGGAGTTCACAGTAACTGCCAGATAGACAGAAAGACAAACACTTCCTTTTATTATTATTACAGATGCGTACTGTGTACATTAATATTATAATTGTATTGTTTAGAAAACATTCATCAAGTATCTGCCTGCGATTGAATGAGACTTTGAATTAACCTAACCTAACCTAACCTAACCTAACCTAACCTAACCTAACCTAACCTAACCTAACCTATCCTAATCTAACACGATATCAACGGCCGGTTTCCTTAGCCGCGTTAGGTAAGGGGCACTGCCTTGGCGCCGTGGTGAAGGAGGTTGTAGGTTTGAGTCTCTATGTCTACCCCTACTTACATCGCGGTGTGAGGCGATGGGCAAGATAATATTACAAGATAAAAATACTATGCCGATGTGCACGTGTGCCGATGTGGCACGACACCCAAACGCCACATCTTTTAAACTCCATTTTCAAATTTTAATAGGACTAGAAGTGACTAACAATACATAAGACAGCACAGGTAAAAGCACTGTGTACTACTTTTAAATACCTTGTTGAAAAAATGGCGATGCAAGACTTGATAAACATGCCACAGCAGATAGACCACTGAAGTCCAATATGATTATAATTATATTATGACCTCACTTAGTACACATTATTATCAGTTTATTGTACCAATGATATTTATGTTTCGTTCGTACTGAAGTGTCTGCTCATGATTAGCTTTCATCACTGCTATGCTTCCAGCACCCGAAATGAAAATATTTTCTACGTGAACCGCTGCTCTAGACCATACAGGTGGTCACAAGGTAACTGGAAGTACTGTTGCTTCTGAAAGTTGAATTTACGTGTAATGATACAATGAGATCGACCTTCATATCCACTGATGTCTTATTTACTACAACATAAGCTACAATACCAATGTCACTCTCACACATTCGTATTGCACTTATGTAACGCTCTTTGCACACTACACGATTTCGCTCTGATGACTTTAAATCTTGTCGGGTTGCTTTTCACTCTACGATTTTATTTTTACCAGTTGTGTTGAAAGTACAGCCTGGTATGATTGTTATTATGGATCGTGAACAAATCATTGCATAATGGATGTTTTATCGTCGTCGGAAAAGACAATGCCGCAATAGCCTTTACTGGGTTCATCCAATTAATCAGAGACGTGAGGAAGGGATGTTCTACACATTATTTGAAGACCTGAGAAATGATGATCGAAATTTTTTTTTAAACTATTTTCGTGTGTCACTTGGCTCCTATGATGAATTGCACGGGAAACTGAAGAATGTTCTTCAACGGCAAAACACGCAATTCACAAATTGTATAAAACCTATTGAAATGCTGGCTATGACTTTAAGGTGTTTGAACACTGCTTTGTTATTGCTGGTGTTTTAATTAATATGCCATTGAAGCGTAATAATAAATTGTACTGCTGAATTTCTATTACATTTTAAACAAACTTAATTTTTTCATGATTTGTTTTACTAAAGCACCCTACATAAACAAACATGAAAGATAAAATGCTAAATATATTTACGAGGAACTACTAAAAAATTAAACTCAGTATATTCTCGTGTTACAAAAGAAAGTTGATAGGATTATTACAGATTCAGAAAAACTAGAACTCTGTAAGTCATTATTTATAAGGTTTGGGTACATAACAGTAATTAACCTATACATGTATCATGTTATCGTCTACTAAGGTTCGTAAATAGCCAACAAAACAAACAAACTGAATCAAGCAACGTGCAATGGAGACAGCTGTCGGACGATTGAAATAGTCTAGTGTGAAAGCATGTATTTGATTACATAGGCCACTGAGCAGAGAGACGACACGACAGTCGTCTGGCTGCAGTGGCACTGGACGACTGCAACCCGACTAAAAATCGTGCCCGTGTCGTAACCGTCCAATGTGAAAGGTCTCATTCTCTTTATCAGTCGACTAAAGAAAACTGCCCGTCCGACTTTTAATCGTCCGACCGAAATCATGTAGTGTGCAAAGAGCGTAACACTTAGTACAGACTAACGGAAAAGCAATGAAATACTTAAATGATGAAAAATGGTTTCGTACATCTGATTAACATTCGAGCAGATTATACAGTAATAGTTCCTAAGAAATTAACACTGATCCATACATTACAAAAATATTGTGTTATTCCGGCGCCTGTTCCAGCAAGAGCCAGATCAAGAGCAAGATCCGAAAAGATTAATTGGTTATCTGAGCCCGTCTAAACGATCTTTACTTTCGACCACTCCACAAACCAGGACTCAAACCACCAACATGCTAATAGCATAACGACATGAGGGCGTGGCCGACAGACGTAGGACTCGAAATTATACTTACAAGTACAATTTTGCCACGCATTGATATATACAAACATTCATACTTATACTAAACTTGAACATAATTTATTTGCATAACAAATTATAATCGCCGTGAGAAACCAATTGATAATAATAATAATAATAATAATAATAATAATAATAATAATAATAATAATATAATTAAATTAAATGGAAACTAAACGAAGCTCACATCCTGCCAAAACTAATTTTAACCACAGGTATCATACCGTCAGCCTTACTAGAGAACATCAAAGCCTTAGGATTGGATCCGAATCTGTTAGAACAATGCAAAAAGCTGTAATTCTGAACACTACACGTATTGTGCGCAAATTTCTAGAAGAGTGAGGATGTTTTGGCCCGCATCTACTCCTAGCACCAGCTAAACAGCTGAGAAAATAAGACGACAATAATAATAATAATAATAATAATAATAATAATAATAATAATACCACCCTAATGAAACTGTTTAGTTATTATCAATCCAGAAAGCCGATATATTAATGAACTGTCGCAGCCAAAATTAATTTAAACACTGTTACTAATTTCCTTGCTTCTGTAACTACCACAACCTTTTCAATATTAAACTTTAAATTATAGATAGCCTATAATTGCTTTGTCTTACCTAAAAATTTGTTTAACAATAAAAGTATGTATAGGTATATTATTATTGAATTTATAGTACTTATTCCTACATTTCCATTGTTGTAAATGTAACATGTTCTATCCTTACTGTGAATACATTAACTCATACTTTTCTATGTTTTGAAAATCAATTTTGGAATTACTGTAAATAATTATTTTGACTAATGGCCGGTTTCTATAAACTCGCAAATTACCTATGGGTAAATTATCTAATGCACAGAATTTACACAATTTACACAAGAATAACACCACACAAACACAAATAATTTAAAGATAGCAATCACTTACACTTGTGGCGAGTTTCTAGATAAATGTCCTCTAGGTAAATATGAAAATGACAGAAAAAATGTTCCTACAAACTCGGGCTAGATCTGTCCAAGGGTAAATCTTTGGGTTAATTTGTCCTTTCATGGATGGCTGGATAAAATTTAACCTTTCATAGGATCAATAACAATGAGAATCAAAGCCTTCTGAATTAAATTAACTGTACAACTCCAAGGCCTTGCTCATTATACCATTGTAGGTTAAATGGAACTAATTTGTCCATGGGTAATTTACCCATAGGTAATTCACAAGTTTGTAGAAACCGGGCATAAGTTACTTTGTTGTATTGAACTGAACAGCCCCCGAGCACAAGCTTTTCTTCTTCAGGTAACGTTTGAAATCATATATGTTTATATTTTATATTTTCACTGGAATTCAAATTGTTCACCTCTACACAATATAGGAAATAATTAATTATATATTATAATTAATTCAAATCTATACCTTGGATAATGTTCAGAACAGCTGAACTTCATGATATCTCCCAACCAGTTACACTGTAAATAAACAAAACTTTTTTTAGTACACGCTCTCTAAAACAGCTCCTTATCGGACTGGTAAAACGCCGAAAAATTGCATTTTAGCGACTAAGGCCGCTAAAATTGCATAAAAGTGCATTCAAAATGCACTTTTATTGGCCTTGTCCTTTAAAGTCGTCATGGCAATCTATAAACAAAACCCAGATGGCTTTGACCAGTCACAACAACTTTAACATGGATTTACGCATATAATTGATCATAAAACAACAAATTTAAGCAACACGTTTCTTTATAATAATCAGAAACTTTACCAGGATTTTTCGCAAAACACGGTAGCCCACTTCATCATATGACAACAAATATAAGCAAACAACTTTTCACATTTTGGTTCACATGAAAAACATTCCGTACCATGGAAGCAACAGCATTTAAATGCCGTAATATATCCCTTCTGATAGTCTGCTTCTGCCGTGAAGTTGCTGGCAGCAGCTCCAATTCAATGTTTCTGGCTTGGATTGAAATTTCCTCGGTATTATCATTTATATTTTCACAAGCTTTTCATAAATACTAGTTGGTATGCAATATTGTTCACAAACAAGGAACTCATATATTATGCATCTATACTATTATACCACATTTGGTATTGCTACGTACGGTCATTGTTGTTTTATGATCTAGACGGCCATGAGAGAACTTTAACAAATGGCTGACTACCTTTCATTATAATTAATTATACGGTATTTTTGTTTTATTTCATATAATTTATAGAACTTTTACTAAAAACATATTGTATGCACCACGTACGCAAAAACTTTAGCGGACTCATTCAGTATTTCAGCCTCGGCTTTCGCCTTGGCCGCTATACTAGATTCGTCCGCTGAAGCGTTATTTTGCGTACTTGATACATAAATAGCTATTTTCATGTCGAGATCCGAAAGACGAACGTTAAATCTCATCAACGCGTTGAAGTCCGAGTGCGAATCTCGACGCGCGCGTTTTCCATCACGGCTGAAAGACGAAATTCTTCGCTAAAGCGAATCATATCAAGAACGAAAGGTTATATCTTCGATATTTTCGTAACATCTCATACTGTCGAAATAATGACGTTAGTTCTGGCTTGGATTGAAATTTCCTCGGTATTATCATTTATATTTTCACAAGCTTTTCATAAATACTAGTTGGTATGCAATATTGTTCACAAACAAGGAACTCATATATTATGCATCTATACTATTATACCACATTTGGTATTGCTACGTACGGTCATTGTTGTTTTATGATCTAGACGGCCATGAGAGAACTTTAACAAATGGCTGACTACCTTTCATTATAATTAATTATACGGTATTTTTGTTTTATTTCATATAATTTATAGAACTTTTACTAAAAACATATTGTATGCACCACGTACGCAAAAACTTTAGCGGACTCATTCAGTATTTCAGCCTCGGCTTTCGCCTTGGCCGCTATACTAGATTCGTCCGCTGAAGCGTTATTTTGCGTACTTGATACATAAATAGCTATTTTCATGTCGAGATCCGAAAGACGAACGTTAAATCTCATCAACGCGTTGAAGTCCGAGTGCGAATCTCGACGCGCGCGTTTTCCATCACGGCTGAAAGACGAAATTCTTCGCTAAAGCGAATCATATCAAGAACGAAAGGTTATATCTTCGATATTTTCGTAACATCTCATACTGTCGAAATAATGACGTTAGTTCAATGACGTAGCCGAAATTTATTGTTATCACAATTCTAACAATAAGCTTATACGCTTATCGAAAATGATATCTCCCTTCTAGAAATAATCCCATATACAAGGTGCGGCATTTATCGATTCCCATTTTCAAATCCACGTAACATATTTATTTAACAAAGAAATAAGCTACGTTGGACATTTTTAAATGTCTTACAGTCTTGAATTTGCAATTCTGTCTTATGTTTTGAATATGATGTCCTTGAGATGCCCTCTATTAACTTCAACACATTCAAGATTAACGGGATGACACTTAATCATTTAATTTTATAATGGCGTCATTTTAACCAATACCTGTAATCTAATTATCCGTAGTTATCCAATAAAATTAACTGTTTTAATATACCCCTTTAGTGCACGACAAGTAAAGCCTGAATCATTGTTTCAATGCAATGCTTTCCAGTTGACAGGTGATTCTTGTGACTTTGCATATGATAAACACGGTACATAGACACAAACAGTAATGGTATACTGCAATTAACTCTCTTTCTACGATTGATTTTCAAAGGGATCCAGATAGCTGCAAACAACATCAAATTAAGGAGATGGAATTATGTAAACTGTATAATCTGATGTAAATAGGGCTAGAACAGATTATAATAACTGAAACATGTGTTGGCTGTATGAATGTGAACCTGCGTATTCATTATTATTCAGTTCAGACTGTCAGGAATTCCATAAGTAATTTAAACATATACGTTAGTTTCTGTATAAGTGTGTGTAGGTGTCTAGGTTATAGCAGTGGCTTATATAATCATTTTCACTCGTTGTGTCCATTTATATTATAAAATTAAACATTTATTTGTACTCAATCATAGCCCCAACTCCCTGTACAGCAAAGCAGAGCAATAACAAAAAGGTAATGATAACGATAACAATACTGTGTCTCTAGGGTTGTATTCTTCTTTATTAACGAAGACATATTCCAAAGTGGGGGAAATAAATATGTAAACAGCTCAAGAAAGGTTGATGTAATAACCTACTAACATAATATTAAAGTAAGAAATGTTTTCATTTTGAAAGAACCTCTGTTGTTATTTTACCGTGTGTTACACTTCAATTGCATTTATATACAAATGCAATAAGTGACATTGTACAATATTCAAGTGATGGTCTTTTGTGCAGTGAAAAGATAAAGAGAGTTTTATTTAGCATATTTAAGGACATAATTATCTCAGACGTTTCTTGATTTTAATTTTAATCTTTACTTTCAAAGGCATCCCCATTTGCCACTGATCGTCTTGAGGGGCGGCTTTATACTTCTTTCTTTCCTTAAGCATCGTAGAGATAATATTAATTAAAATCCGTCAAGAAAGAACAGAGATAAGTAATCGAAGATAATAAATGCAGACGAGAGCAGCTGCTTGGCAACACTGGAGAACACCACTTTGCATTACAATACAGTTACATGATAATAGTGATATAGAGAAATTTTATTAATTGAGGAACGTTTTTTACATACTCGATTTATACAGCACTAGCTTAAGATACCCGGCGTCACTCGTCACAGACATTGAGTTTCTATGAGGCTGATCGGGAGAATGGGAGCTGTGCTCTTTGTCGGGAGGAGATGGGTACAATCACCGCGACAAGCCGATAAGTAGAAAAAAATAAGAAACGGAACTTCAAAAGATTTTCTTTCTAAATTGTTGAATTGTTATTAGAAGCAAACTCTAATCAAAATATGTACTGATATTCTAATCATAGGAAAGGTTATATTAATAATAGTGAGTAAACATAGTCTGATCAGTCCCTGAGGCAACATAAATTTCTTAAATAGGAACTCAACTCAAATCTAAAGGCAAAAAGCGAGATCTAGTGGAGATGCTCTTGCAGGAGCTCATGTCCACTGCGTAAAAAGAGGTTAACGGAAGGAGTTAGACCTAAATGAGGCAAAAATTTGGGCAGAGAAAGTTGAAGTAGTAAGGAGAAGAAAAGTTAAGAGAGAGGTTGGTTGAAGCGATGGCCTGTATCGAGGGATAAAACTACGTGAGGCCGGAAGAGGCCTGTGGAGTGGTGACGCTCTGTGTGGTTGTGCAATTAAACAGGCCTGGGGCATTGTTATTTTTTGTGCATGACCGTGCGATATGGGAGTAGAAGAGAATGCAATATAGTGTTGTTAAATGTTGGACATATGTGGTCAAGTAAGGAATGAAGGCAATGTAGCTAAATGTGGTCCATGAAGGAACGTGAAAGCAAAATTATATTAGGAAGTTTGAAAGTAAATGATAAAGATAATTTGCCTGGTAAAGAGAAGCTAAATTTGACACAGATCCTTAAATAATAAATTAAAATTAAATATGAAATAAAGTAGGAATGAATTAAATTGGTAAAAGGAGAACGAAAAAGAAAGAAATAGAGAGAGAAACGGAAAAGATAGAAAGAAAAAGGAAAATGAAAGGGAATGAAAACTAGAATAAAGCATAGTAAAACTTGAGGTTAGATGTAGAGATTCAGGTGGCCAATGCAGAAAGATATAAGAGTGAGTGAATGTAAATTATATTGAATGTATGTATCTAAGTGTCGAAAGAAAAAATGGTTTAGTTCAAGTGAAAATGAAAACAGAGGAAACTTATTTAGATGATAAGAAAGGAATAATAATTTGTAAAATAATATTTGGTTCTTAAAAAAGAAAGAGGAAATGTGAGAACCTGAATCATTACACCAACTGCGACATTATTTGCGTAGATATTTCACCCGATCGCTCGGGAGTTGGAACTGTGCCAGCCGCGACGCAGAAAGCCGCGTCATTGGCCAACTCTTGCGTGGGACTCACTGTATAGTCATCATAGTGGAAAATAGGAGTAGGTAGAATGTACATTAAACCACACGAACCAAAGATTACGTGATCTTTATAAGATGCAGAAGCGTAGAAGTAGAAGTGAACCAGTAAAAACACGGCTTGACAACCGAACAGATACCAAGAAAGATGGAATGATTCATCCGCAGGAAGAATAGTGAGGCATAGGCTACATATAACCCAGATTGTGTTTCTTTGTCTTGTCATAGAATATTTTTTCTTCTCTAGTTCGAATAATTTATTTTGAATCAATTTTAAATTTGTTATTATTGTGAATAATTTTTGTATTTAATTTAGTCAGTGACTTGACATTACCAATCCCGCGTCTTTGCATTCTATTTGTGGCCCATAGGTGAGAGAACTGGAGATTGCTCACGATAATAAATAAATTTTCCTCGGAACAAAGAAAGAGACTAATAAGAGTATAAAATTTCAGTGAAGAACAGGGTATTGTAAAACAAGTTGTTCAGTACCCTGTATTTCTAATGATGTAAGTGTACGTTGTAAGTCAGTTGAATGTCATGTTATGATACGAGATCAAGAAAGTATTATTGTACTGAGGAAAGTTACGACGAAAAGTATAGAATCGTCGCATAATTTCGTGAATGTCATTCACAGATTACTATCAAGTACAGTGAGTCCCACGCAAGAGTTGGGCAATGACGCGAGTTTCTGCGTCTCGGCGGGCGCAGCTCCAACTCCCGAGCGATCGGGTGAAATATCTACGCAAATAAAGCCGCGATCGGTGTAATGATTCAGGTTCTCACATTTACAGTTAAAATTACAATGAAAATAACCACGTTCCGCATCGCAAGAGATGTTGGAAATGTTCTCCTCTTGCATCCAAACAATACTGTCACCTTTTTGGGAAATTTTCTTTCACGCGCATAACTTCAGCTTCCGAGAAAGTGTTAATTTCTCTTGTGATATTGTCTTTAAGTTCTTTTAATGTATGGGAAATTGACCTATACACTTTATTTTTCAAGTTTCCTCACAAATAATATTCACATACTGTTAGAAGAACTTAAAGACAATATCACATATGCCTATCACAAGATAAATTAATTCTGTCTCGGAAGCTGAACTTATGAGCGTGAAAGAAAATTTCCTAAAAAGGTGTCAGTATTATGTGGATGCAAGAGGAGAAATTTCCAACATCTCTTGTGATGAGGTACGTGGTTATTTTTACTGTAATACCTACTGTAAATGTGAGAACCTGAATCATTACACCGATCGCGGCTTTATTTGCGTAGATATTTCACCCGATCGCTCGGGAGTTGGAGCTGTGCCCGCCGCGACGCAGAAACCCCGTCATTGGCTAACTCTTGCGTGGGACTCACTGTAATAGTTAAATGGAATTCTACATTCCGAGATTTTCTTCACATTATGTATGGTGAAGCTTTATAAATCTCTTATAATAATAAGTAGGTCTATAATGTTAATGGAACAAGCCTGTGTAATTCAAAATCATTAACTTAAACGAGAAAAATGTAACAGTTTATTTCGCATTAAAGTTCTGTCACAGTTTAAGGATCTGGTGGTTGTGTTAGGATCCATGTGCACTGGAAATCAACAAATTATCATGGCAGGCAATTCTAAAAACTTTGGAGAGGAAGATAAAGAACATTTAGTGAACAGAAGAATAATTTAAGTAATTAGAATGTTAATGATGCACCTTTGCAATAAATAGAAGCAGTGGTGCCAACTTTTGAAGAAGATTGAGTGTGCTCAAAGATTTTAAAATTTTCACACTTCCACCCTTATTAAGGTTTGTGAAATGGTCTTCCTAATGTAATATTGATGTCACTACAGATCAATATAGAACTGTGCAAGAAACGATTTCAGTGATTGTAATAATCACATTTTGTAATTCGACCGCAAGAAAGTAGTATGCAGCCTGGTTAACAAAAATGGTTTAATATTCAAAATATTATATACACTTATTTTTTTAATTTTCGGTTTCAGGCTACTTTAAAATAAAATGATATAGCACAGAGTGTTGCAAAATGTATTTCTCCTGACTGGAGTTCTCCCAATAAATACGTCACAAGCACCATAAAAGTGCAGTCAGTAAAACTGCATTGACAGAGTAAAATGTAAAACTTTAATGAATTAGACTATTTCAAACGATCGTGAGTGATTTCGAACAAGGGGAGAACGTACTATATAAGTTAACAATAGCCTGATTGCCCCTTTATAATGAGTCAACAAATAAACACGATTTTTAGTAGTAACAAAAAGTAATAAATTATAATAATACACGACAAATTATTCGGTGGGCTAGAGCCCCATGGGCCCATATACGAGAAAGTTGACGCCACTGAATATAACGACAGGTTCGGATTATCAAGATAAATTCGTTGCTCGTTTGTTAGATATCAAGATAAATTCGTTTGTTTATCTTGATAAAATCCTGACGTATCACTGTATTTCCTATTGAGAACAACCCATCTATTATTGTGGAATGATAATTTATATGATTAGTTGCCGGGGACAGGCTAGTGCAAGCAAATAAATATACTGGTAGAACTCAGCTTCCCGCTGTGCAACCTAAGCGTCTGGAGTACTAAATAATTATATACACCATACACAGACCACTTGTATCTAAGCTCTTACTTATAAAGTAAGCTGTTTAAGGTACGGTAATATATTATGCGACTCTTAATTGAAATAAAGACAAGAAGTATTAATATCTGTCGATACTAATACTAAAACTAAAACTAAACTCCGTGGCCCTATACCCTTTAAGGGACTAGGCCTACCACCCGAATGCTGCGTCATCTACCATAGGCAGATGGCAGGATTGGAGGCATGTGGTCAGCATGTCGGCACCCACGTTTCCGTGACCGCAGCCGATACTTCTCTATCAAGTAGCTCCTCAGTTTGCATCACGAGGCTGAATGCACCCCGTTTTCAGACCTCCCTACCACAGAAAAGTCCGAGAAGGTACAGGGAATCGAACTCAGGCCTGCGGATCTGTAGTCAGCGTCGCTAACCACGAGACCACGCAGGTGGTCAATACGTCAAGCCTTTCTAAGCATAAAACCTGTATCTCTTCTCCTAAAGAGGAAATTCAATATAATTCTTACGAAGGTTATTCAACTCATACGCCGCGTGTTTGATACTGACCAATGACCTTTAGCAATTACTCCGATATAGACCAATCACGGCCGTTTATCTTGCAATATTCTTGTAGGAATCGCGAGGATGGTATTTTATCGTGATAAAATCGTCTGCTCGTTACTGGAGACGCGGGTATCAGTGTGCAGTGATTAATAGTCAGATGTTGCCACTAAGCGTCACGAAAACAGATTAACTTGTTTGGAAATTGAAATAATAGAAATGTACATTGATAAAGAACACAAATTCGATTCGGTGCAAGCCAGTTCGTATGCTTTTATTCTGTTCTGCTGTTAGCTTATCTGATTGAAGTAAACTATGTCTTATATGCAATATTGGTATCACTGATTAAATCATGGTAACTCGAATCGATTCATGGATGGTTTATTCACAACTGTTATTTTTATTGTTTTTTACTTTGTTATACAACAAAGCACGAAAGTGATTATTATTTATATAATCCGTTACATTTTATTCATGGAATGGTCTTAATAAATCCAACTCGAGTTGACGAGTTGCATCAGATAAATTCGCTCCTGCTGCGCAGTCGTCAAATCTCGTGGGATTACCTATGATAAAATAATTCTGTTGTGTTTTCTCATTCTCTCCTATAATGAGGAGACAGATATTCATTACATCTTCATAAGATGATACTTTGTAATTTCTTCACTGATATTCACATAGAATATGCTGAAAATAGAATATAACTATTGTTTCTTGTCTGTCCGATAAGATAGGAGACTAAAAAAATCAACCAATCAGAGTTCATCTTCCCTAGGCTATGATGAAATGCGCTAATTCATTACATAATTCCTCTTACTTTTTTCTTCACATAACATCCCTCAAATGGGGTTGAAGGATACTAGATCTTTTCTTTTCACAAAAACTACATTTCATAACTGATCAAAAGGGCTTACATAGTAGGCAGCTTCTCACTAATCTTGAAAACAACCCGGCTCTCAATATGATACATATGCATTATTAAAAAAAGTCTGAACGATAATTGGTTGAAAGCGTCCCCCTAAATGTTTGTCCTGTCCATTTGTAAAATAAAAAGACTTCTGTGATCATGATGTTTCCGTGACCGGAGCCGATACTTCTCTACCAAGTAGCTCCTCAATTTGTATCACGAGGCTGAGTGCACCCCGTTTTCAGACCTCCCTACCATAGAAACATCCGAGGAGATACCGAGAATCGAATTCAGACCTACGGATCCGTAGTCAGCGTCGCTAACCACGAGACCACACAGGTGGTCAGTACGTCAAACCTTTCTAAGCATAAAACCTGTATCTCTTCTTCTAAAGAGAAAATTCATCATATTCATCTTCATTCTCTGTACTAATAGTTCCCATATGGAATTCCATCCTTCGCACTGTCAGAGGCTGTCGAACGCTTGGTGAATTTAAGAGAGAAGTCAGTAGCATAATTCTAAATAATGTACTTTAAATTTATATTAGGAATGTTAGTGTTAGTGTTTAGGCTTTAATGTTAATATTAATTTTTTGTTTTTGTAATTAAGTTTCAAGTAATTTTATTAGGAGTGTAGTGTTTAAGTTAACATGTATTTTAATAGTATTTAGTTTATTGTATTTAGGTTTTAAATAGTTAAATTATGTATTTGTTCTATTGTGTTTGACTGGTGGAGCGGAAGAGAAGGCCTAATGGCCTTAGCTCTGCCAGCTTAAATAAACAGAATAACTATAATTTTTAAGAAGATAAAATAATTGTGTTGTGTTTTCTCGTCCTGTCCTATAATGAGGAAACAGACATTCATTACATCTTAATAAGATTATGTCATTTCTTGACTAACATTCACATAGTATAACATGCGGAAAATAGAATATAACTATTGTTGCTTGTCTGTCCGATAAGATAGGGGACTCCAAAAATCAAACAATCGGAGTTAATCTTCCCTAGGCTATGATGAAATGCGCTAATTCATTATATAATTACTCTTACTATTTGTAAATCATAACCATATTTCTTTTGTTGACAATATTTATGCGTTTTAGTTTGGTTGATATAAGGTTGTAATGCAGTTTTCTGTTTTACCGACCTATCACTTATTAGGGTCTAACTTTATTTGGGGGTGTCGAAGGCGGTTAGGGTGACCTCATTCTTAGGCGTACGTGGTCCGAAGGAAGTAACTGAAGACAGTGCGTCGGTTTGTGGCCGTGTTACAACGCCAGGCGTCGGCAACTATAATGGAGTGGTTACTACTTACCACCTACTTATCAACCGGAATCGAGTCTCGATTGATCCATGTAAAATTTTTGGTGGACAAAATGGTGTCGAGCAGGTTTTCTCGGACTACGCATGTTTCTCAAGCACTGTAAGATTCCAGTGTTGCTCCATTCATAAAGGTTTATGACCATATAGTTGCGATAAAGGAATATTATTAATACTGCGTCCAATTGATTTATAGATATGATAAGGCATGTCAAAACCAATTAGACTTCATAACCTGAAATATTCAACGGGGTTGAACTGCGACATGTTAACTGTGAAGTAAACACGATGGAATTAACTTGATATTACAGGGACTGAATCAGTATGCATGGGCTTCCAATAGCAAACCCTCCCCCCCCCCCCCGTGGGATTTTCTGACACACATTTTTTTGTTGGTATTGTCGTCTAGTTTAAGATTTTAGTTGTTTGCCCTTATCAATTACAGCATATACCCGGAAAACCACGGAAATCCGGAGAAAATGAGTTTGTTTTATTTTTTTATTGTTCTTTTCCCCTAATATTGGGTGCACCAGATATAACTTTCCCACGACGTTGTCTATTACCATGCTGTTTAACGACAATAAAATTATATTATTATTATTATTAATATTCCCAAGGAATTTCTGACTCACATTTTTGTTCGTATTGCCATCTAGTTTAACGTGTCAGTTGTTTTCCCCTTACCAATTACAGCATATCCCCGGAAAACAACGGAAATCCGGAGAAATTACATTGTTTTAATTTGCCTTTGTTCTTTGCTTCTAATATCCCTAGGGAATTTTTGACTCACATATTTTTTGTTGGTATTGCCATCTAATTTAAGGTTTCAGTTGTTTGCATCTTTCCAATTACAACATTTCCCCGGAAAACCCGGAATACCACGTAATTTCTCCGGATTTCCGTTGTTTTCCAGGGATATGCTGTAATTGATAAGGTATTGGGTATTGTGATTGACTCGAAACTGAAATGGAATGCCCATATTGACTCTCTTTGCACACGTTTGGCCAGGGTACTGTACTTCCTGAGACATTTGAAACATCTAGTACCTAAGGAATTCCTTAGAAATGCGTATTATGCTTTTTTTAATAGTTTAATAAACTATGGTATCCTTGTATGGGGCAACTCCTCCAGTGTGGACAGAGTTCTCAACTTGCAAAAGCAGGCCATCCGCATCATGACAGGTTCATCATACGATGCTCATTGCAAGCCTTTGTTTACATCAGAAAGAATACTGACAGTAGTGAACTTATATATATATACCAAAGCCTAGTTAAAATTAAGTCTAACGTAAATGAATATAGTTTGAGATCTGACTACCATGACTATAATACAAGACATAACTATCGTCTTGATGAACCTGCCACCAGACTAACACTAACAACACGTAATTTCCCTGCAATGGCTGTAATGTTATTCAATAGGTTACCCCCATATGCATCTGGTCTGCCTATTTCAAGATTTAAAAGACGTTTGCACCAATGGTTAGCAAGAAATCCATTTTATAATACAAATGAATTTTTAGATGCATCTGCAAATATGTATATGTAATTTTTAATGTTATTGACTCTGTCCATACATCATTCATGATGTTTACGACATTAAACTTTATTATTATTATTATTATTATTATTATTATTATAAGGGGCAAACAACTAAAAACTTAATCTAGACGGCAATACCAACAAAAAATATGTAATTCAGAAATTCCGTGGGCATATTAGGAGCAAAGAACAAAGAAAAATTAAAACAAACTAGTTTTCTCCGGATTTCCGTAGTTTCCCGGGGTATCCGGGTAAATGCTGTAATTGATAAGGGGCAAACAACTAAAAACTGAAACTAGATGGTAATACCAACAAAATAATATGTGAGTCGGAAAATCCCACGGGGGGGGGGGATGGGGGTATACAGTAGCCCACGCTCTATGTAGCTTTCTTATGTGCTTTGAAGGGAAGTTTCCAAATTGATATTTCTATGCTTGGCATTATCTAGCGGAATACCACTTGTATCTAGTTTCACTTTCGGAAAAGCAGTAGAATGTGTGTAAAAGATTGATTGAATCACAGTAGCTAACGAAGAGAAGTTGAGTTGGAAACTCTTCTTGCTTTAGTGTTGTCAGTCAACTGCAATATCATACGGTAGATATCGGTAAAATTCTCATTATTATGGATCAGTCTGTGGAAAGTGTTGTCATAACAACGCAGCTCTACCAACTCAACGTCCTGCATATACACACAAAACGCTGACTTCATTAGTGTACATTCTAAACATTTACACACCTAGAAATGTAATGCCGTGTTCCTCAAACATAGCCAGTGTCCAATCAGTTTCCTATTAATTTAAAGTCACGCATTTCGCAACACAAGTCTCAATTTGTGCAAACACGTCTGGCTTCACAAGGCTTGTACAAAACAAGTTATAACTTTGAATTATAGCACGGTGTGTAGTCATGTACAAACCATCAGAGCAGTATTCCAGAAAATTGTGAAGATGAAATTTTCTTCATGTAAAGTGTTAATGTAAGTAAGAGAAACCTGTGTCACATCGCCAGAACAATTCTATTTTTCCTACGGTATGAATTTATACATTATGGTCCGGCTTTTAAACCTAACAGTCCGGGTTTTAAATAATAAATGTCAGTTGTGTACGACAAAAGTCTGGTTTTACGGCACCCCTTCATATAAAGTGTTCACCTATTTACTGAGTGCCAGAATGGTACTTTATGAGATTATGTGGAGACGGAAAAATGTCTGTCTATCCGTGTGTCTATACACGCCATAACTCAAATACGCTTCATAGGATTTTCATGTAACTTGGTGTACGCAATTATAACGTCCATGGGAAGAAACTATTGATACTGGACCAAATCGGTTCACCGGTACTGGAGTAATGCCAAATTCAGTGCCTATTTTATGGCAATATATTACACCCTTAGCAAACAATGATGGCGTGTAGGGCCAGGTAGGTTCCTTCACCCGCAAGCACCATCACATTTAAAAGCGCTGGGTTTAGGACCGACCGTAATTTCCGACCCCATGAGTCACCTAGTCTACTTCAATCAATCAATCTTAGAATGTTTAATGTCATTTTATCTTAAAATGTTTGTTATATGTGAATTCTACACATAATTACAAGAAAAATGACACCAAATAATGTATAATTTACTTTAATAGGAACATTTCTAACAAATACATAATTAAAAGTAACGAGAAACTGCTTTCAAGTATATTATATTATTTTTCAAGTCGATTAAGCTTGTACATGTGAACTATTCTTTGTTTTAATTCAAGATTTTTTTATTTTCTTGTGTCATTATTTGGCAGTATTGAATTCCAATGTATTTAAAATGCATTGGGGCCTTGCCGGTGATAAGAATAGTGAAGTATAAAGCTGTATGTGTTTAGTGTAAATTGTGAACACTAGGCAGCGCCGTATCATTTTGTAGAGTGGGTTTTCAGTGCGATGCTAAACATCAGTAGGACAGAAAGAAACAGATTGAAAATGAAAGTATTTGTGCATTTTAACTTAGCTAACTATGTAAACACAAGCAGACAATATAGGTCTGCAAAATAAATGATACAAACTGCATGTAAATCGGATAACTGACGCGCGAATTATTCAGGCAATTTGAGAACGAATAATGTATTTAATCTTCTATCTTTATGAAATTGCACGATTATATCATTTCCAGGCAACAAATGTAATCCTTGGATAACACAGAATAAGCATAAAACGTGAAACATCTGTTTAGTAAAACCTAAACCACTCTCTAATGACATTCGACATATCAACTGGAAGTTACTGCAATGCAATTCTGAATATTTATGATCATCCAACATCCAAACCAAACGCTAGATGTTTAGTGCTCTTGGACTTTCCGTAAAAATAAAGTATCTTCATTAATTATTCTCACAACATTACTGATACATCAGGCCTTGAAATTCGTCAAATTGTTCGCTTAAACTTTTCTCAATTTTTCAGAAAGAATATTTAAAATTGCATGTTCGACTGATGGGGGACTCATTTCTTTTGACGCGAGACTTGTATTACAATGATTGTTTATTTCTCTCGTTATCAGGAAAGTAATCCTCAAGCATCTAAAGGATGCCGAATTAAATGAATTTATTTACTGAATTCTGAAAATAGACTTCATTAAATATACGAAAAGTACATAAAATACCGGTCTAGAAACATCACTTTCGGACTTGTTTTTTTAAATATCGACATCACTCCATATTAAAGTTTAACTTTTGTAACTTGTATCTTACAGAAATATTTTATACATAATTAGGATAAGAAAAATCATTATACTAGTACATTGAACGTGGGGTCAGTAGATTTCTATGCATTCATTTTTGTTGCTATTACTATATTAGTATTGTAATTTTCATTGTATGTATTGTTATTTGGCGTTTCTGAGGACCAATTTTAATTCTAGCCCATCCCCGGTAAGAATAATTATTACTTACAATAGGCTTAACTTATTTACAAAAACGTTGCGAGTGTCGTGTTTTAGAATTACGTAATTTAAACAAATGCCTTTAATCTAATCTGACCCACGCAAACTAAAAATGGTAGCCAAGTAATCGTAAACGTTTTGTATACTGCATAGGGCTTCACATAATGAAGTACTGATAGGAAAGATATTTTGTAGTAATACAATGATGTGAGTCAAAGAAAAACCACGGAGACGGACTCGTGTTGGAATTTATAACCATTGATATCCATGAAGTAGTTGCAGCGACTATTTCTCCACGATATCAGTTCAGTAGAGTAGGGATATAATATAACAGATGTTACTATTTTCAACAGTAATATTAGGCTATGCATGTCGTAAAGGGAAAGGGCCTGTAGATACATATTCTGTCTACATCATTTCATGTCAATTTGGGGGTGGGGAACTGGATTCTAGGGTCGCGAGTTCAAACCCACGGAGGACGGAGTATAAACCACGGGTCTCGTATCTTGGATTTACTGGAAGCTTAAATTATCGCCTCTTTACCAAAATTCCCGGCCTTCCCGTTCAAATTGCACCTTAAGTTTCCTACTGGTAGGCCTACAGGTGTCGATGGGTGTACCACCTGTAACTCTGTTTTCTATAACAAATACGTGTCACTAAATTAGTCTGAGATAATGAAACCTTCACTAGGAGGTCCTAGGCTCCGTGCCGAGAGTGGACTGGATTCCATGTTCATTTTATACAGTGAGTCTCAGGCAAATGGGTGCCGCCGCGCCGCGCGTTGGGCTCCTATCCCCGGTATGCGGCAAAGGAACTCCCCGGCAGTTGACTGACTTGTCCGTGCGTGACATGAAAATAAATGAAATAAGTTTGAAAATAACGAAAATAGGCATCTATCTTATTACAGGAGATGCTGGAAGTGTCCTCCTCCTACATCCACACATTTTTGGCATCGTGATAGGAAATTCCGATTAACACGCATTAATTGTTCTTCCGTTATTATTGAGTTTATCTCTATCCTATTGTTTTCTTTTAGTTGTGACAACTACCGAATAACACTTTCACGTCAGTAAAACACGAGAACAATGGTCAACTGCAGGTTATGCAGGAATTGTTTTCTTATCTGCGGGGCCACAGCTGGCCGCGATGCGGGAAGTGTTGAGTCATCACAAGAGAAACACGGCGCCGCGACAAGCGGCACCAATCTGTCTGAGACTCACTGTAGTTACTGACGGAAGAAGAAATACAAAAGATTTTCTCACAATATAAAATAAAATTTAAATGTCACAAGCAAGAATAATACATTTCCTTGTACATCATTCCTGATTCAATCAAATTTATTAAAGGGCATTTCATCTCTCCCTGCTGTGTACTGATAGGAATCTGGATGTATCTAAATCTTGTAGATTCAGCTGTATATAAATACAGTACTCGCTTTGTTCACTGGGGGCTCTGCCCCCAAACTCCCGCTGAGGTTCTGTAGAAAGGTTTTCTTAAAAGATCTATGGGAGATAGAGTACGTGTATTTAGTCTGTTGTATTGACTATTACCTTTTTGTCACAATGGTATAAATTATAACACAGATAGCAGATAATGTTATTTCTAGAGAAAAAAACATGTTAATTGGATTGAATTAATTATGAACCTGGGACCTCCAGAATGCGAGTCCAAGAGTTACATTCTCGACCACCCGGTTAGGTTTAGGGAAACAATTACTTCTAAACTTCCAGAGCCCTATAATAATAATAATAATAATAATAATAATAATAATAATAAAATTTAATGTCGTAAACATCATGAATGTTGTATGGACAGTGTCAATAACATTAAAAATTACATATACATATTTGCAGATGCATCTAAAAATTCATTTGTATTATAAAATGGATTTCTTGCTAACCATTGGTGCAAACGTCTTTTAAATCTTGAAATAGGCAGACCAGATGCATATGGGGGTAACCTATTGAATAACATTACAGCCATTGCAGGGAAATTCCGTGTTGTTAGTGTCAGTCTGGCGGCAGGTTCATCAAGACGATGGTTATGTCTTGTATTATAGTCATGGTAGTCAGATCTCAAATTATATTCATTTACGTTAGACTTAATTTTAACTAGGCTTTGATATATATATAAGTTAACTACTGTCAGAATTCTTTCTGATGTAAACAAAGGCTTGCAATGAGCATCGTATGATGAACCTGTCATGATGCGGATGGCTTGCTTTTGCAACTTGAGAACTCTGTCCACACGGGAGGAGTTATTTATTTTTTATTTTATTTATTTATACAAAATATTTATACAAAACAAAACAAGACCACCCGAATGAGCAAGCGCTCGTGCTCGGGCACAGTTCAGCCATTTACATTACAAAATACAAATTACAAAATACATAAAGAAAATATAATTAAATCAAAACCTAAAAAATAATAATAATAAAGAAAGAACAGAAAAGTAAAAAGAAAAAAGGAAAAGTAGTAAGAACAAAAATTGAACCCTGAGTTATTACAAACAAAATCGTTCCTTAATTGTCTACTAAGTACAGAGTGAAGTAACTTTTGAACTATGAAATAAAATTTTTGATAAACTTATTGAATTTTTTGTTGTTCATATGTACTATTTCTGGATGTGACCTAATTATAGAGTTATAGAGTCTTGGACCATAATAAATGCTATGTTTAGAGCCAGAAGAGGTGAAGTATTTTGGTTCTATTAAAGGCAATGTTTTATTTCTTCTAGTATTGTAGTTATGAGGATCCGATACATGTACGTTGCGGTATTTTTGAAAGTATTTTAAAAGTGTGAGCTTATAAATTTGTTCTACAGTCATCACATTAAATTCAGGAAATATCAATTCTGTTCGATATTCTATAGGCTTTTTTAAACAAATTTTTATAATTCTCTTCTGTATTAGAATGAAAGGAATCAATACAGATGTGCCACTTCCCCCCCAGCCAATGATACCATATTGGAGGACCATATTGCCCCATACAAGAATTGAAGAAAGATATTGCCCCATACTATGTGAACAATGCTTGATAATACCGTTGCCATGGAAACCGAGCCACTTTTCGGGATTTTTAGGGATAAAAGATTAAAAAACAAACTTTTTGGAATTATCCTGTGGTTTACAGCCAAAAAGTTATATGTGCACCAAATTTCAAGTTTCTAGCTCACCTGGAAGTGGGCAAACATTAATGCCAGTGAGTGAGTGAGTGAATGAATGAGTCAGTCAGCCAGGCATGCTTTATATTACAGGGACAAAGATATATCAATTTCGTTATTATGAATTATAGGCTATAACTAGATCTAGTAACTATGAGTATATAAATGAGATTTTTACCTGTTCAGAAATCGAGCCAGATGTTAAGATGCATGACAGACAGACACTAACACTGATCTAATAAACCTCTTGATCTTTTAACACACAGTGTTGTTAGTACGATTGCTTACACATTTAACACTGATAAACATTACAAACATTAATATATTGAAACACGATTTAAACGCCTGAAGCAATACGTTTATACACACACACCGCGTCTACGCACCCAATGTTGTTTATATGTAAGATTTTTCTTTTGTGAGCAATAAATACATATAAATACACTCAAATGCACGTGAGGGGCAGCAGCGACGCGAGACGTCCTCCCTCTCGTGAACTTCGAGACTGAAACTGCGGAGCAAACAGCCCTGTCTCCTGCGCATGCGCCCCGGACACGCTCTGACGTCACAGTGGACGGCGTTTTGTTATCATGTTATCAGGGTTTGTGTCATTAAGGAAAGGAAATGTGAGGAGGGTTTCTGCACAGCCTCAAAGCAAAAGTTCTCTTCTCGCTCCTCTGCACTGGATTAGCCCTGGAACAAGGCGCATTTAACTGTCATATTTTCCTCTTCCCCATAAGATACTAGAGAATAATTTCAGCGTTGAAGTAAGGAAGAAGAACTGAAGAACTGCAGATAACATTAATATGGAGCCACCGGGTGACACCGACCAATCCTTAGCACGGGTATGCAGGGTTTTCAGCAGGGGCGTATCAGAGGGGGCTAAGGGGGTTGCAGCCCCTCCGAAACGTTAACTAATGTTAATATGATGCAGACAAGGGCACTTTAATTTCAAAGATAGTAGACAATTTAATTGCATATCTTGACTCATAAAAGGTTCGGCATTTTATTCTTTGCTAGTAATTTTGAAGAAACTTTCATTTTTCCGTTGCATTTTCCCTATTTTGTCTTCAGAACGAACTTTTCCAACATTACAGACAAAGCGACCTCGTAATTCCTTAGCTATGAGACATTCATTAATATAGTCAACATGATAATAATAGAATACGTAATATTAAAGTAGTCACATAAAATATTTAAATACTTTTTACTTTTTATTATAGGCCTACTACTGTATATTCATTTATTAAAATGTGTATTTAGAAATTTTAAGTCATATTTTTTTTATTTTAATGCCATATTATCATAAATTCAAGGTCATTTTCAAGCATTTTTAGATCATCAACTACTGAGTCCTAGTGATAATAGTTTTAGGCTTATCACAGCCCCTCCCAAAAAGAAATCTTCGATACGCCCCTGGTTTTCAGTGTCCCAAATCCTTAAATTTTGTGAGTGTACACCACCATTTGATGAAAATTATGCCTCATCGTTATGAGGCATTGGTTCGACCTATGTACGTAAAGTCATATTTTCAGCTATGAAACCTAATAAAGACACTCAGTGACCATAACTTAAAAGTTGAATCAAGAGTTGAGAGTTGTGTTTCGATATCTCCCAATTTAGCTTAACTCGTATAAAAATTATGAAACACGCGTTGCACGTTTCATAGACATACTTATATCTTAATAAATGTCATTGTAGGTTTGTTGCATAATGCACTATCATCATCATTATTATTAGGGCTCGGACTTTTAGGTAAAAACATATTTTTTTTGCTATTACCTATGATTTCTGGACTTTGTCAATGTTCCGGTTGGGACCTTTGGATTCAAAATACTGAGTTGCATATCACATAAAAATAAATATTTTCAATATTTCTTATTTGAATAAATATTTTTGGTAATAATAATACAGTAATAATAATAATAATAATAATAATAATAATAATAATAATAATATAATAATAGCAACGAAAGTGAATGCATAGAACTCTAATGACCCCACGTTCAATATGCTAGTAGTGTTGATTTCTCTTATCCTAATTATACATAAAATATTTCTTTAGGCTACAAGTTCTTCTTTCTTCTTCTTTCTTTCTTTATCTTAGTTTTACCTCTCCCTCTTAGGATTTAAGCGGCCCAAGCCGCCCGGGCCTTACAGGGCCGCGACCTGTCGGAAGAGGGATTATCTTTGGATCACATACATACTATTTTGACCACACAAGTACATGGAGGGCCTCCCCAGGTGAGTGATCAGCCTAATGCCGGGGCCATCTCCGAGACAACACGAACACATCGCGACACACCATTCACACACACACACACACGCACACGCACACTCCAAACAAGACGAAGATGATGATGACGGCCAGATGATATCTTGGGACCACAAAGGCCTAAGGTTACCCGACATTTGTCTCACAAGTGAGGAAAAACCCCAGAAAATACCAACCTAGATAATTTGTCCCGAACAGGAATCGAATCTGGCCCGCTGCGTGAGAGGAGCGAATACTTTCCCTGCGCGATGACAGCGGTGGACAGGATACAAGTTATAAAAGTTAAACTTTATTATCGAGTAATGTCAATATTTATTTAAAAATTAAAAATAAAAAAAATAATAAAAAATCCGAAAGGGATGTTTCTACACCCGGTATTTGATTTACATTTCGTATATATAATTAAATCTATTTTCAGAATTCATTAAATAAATTCATTCAACTCGTCATTCTTTACTTGCTTGAGGATTACTTTCCTGATAACGAGAGAAATAAACAATCGTTATTACACAAGTCTCGCGTCAAAAGAAATGAATCCACCAGCAGTCGAACATGCAACTTTAAATATTCTTTCTGAAAAATCGAGAAAATTTTAAGTGAACAACTTCACGAATTTCAAGGACTGATGTATCAGTAATGGAGTGAGAATAATTAATGATAATAATGTATTAGGGTATTTTTTACGGAAAGTCCAAGAGCACTAAACATCTAGCGTTTGGTTTGAATATTGGATGATCAAATCAACTCTTACAAATATTCAGAATTGCATTACAGTAACTTCCAGTTGATACGAGTGTCATTAAAGAGTGGTTTAGGTTTTACTAAACTATGTTTCACGTTTTATGCTTATTCTGTGTTGTCCAAGGATTACATTTGTTGCCTGGAAATTATATAATCGTGCAATTTCATAAAGGTAGTAGATAAAATCCACGATTCGTTCTTAAATTTCCTGAATAACTCACGCGTCAGTTATCCGATTTACATGCAGTTTGTATAATTTATTTTGCAGGCCTATATTGTCTGCTTGTGTTTACACAGATAGCTAAGTTAAAATGCACAAATACTTCCACTTTCAATCTCTTTCTTTCTTTCTTTCTTTCTAATGTTTAGCATCGCACTGAAAACCCACTCTACAAAATGACACTCACGGCGCTGCCTAGTGTTCACAATTTACACTAAACAGATACACTTTATTACTTCACTATTCTTATCAGCGGCAGGGGCCAATGGATTTTAAATATATTGAAATTCCATACTGTCAAATAATGACACAAGAAAATACAAAATGTTGAATTAAAATAAAGAGTAGTTCACATGTACAAGCTTAATCGACTTGACATTTGCAAAATATAATAAAATCAGGTAAACTGATGTAACAAAGTGCCAGAATGCTTTTGTTTAATAAATGATAATTGCGATTATGATATGCAGAAAATAAGGTTTTTTTTTTGTTGTAATCTATGTCAGAATTAAAATAACTCATTTCCAACAGATAAGGGTTAATATTAAATATATGTATTACAATATTCAAGATAAGTTGTGTTAAATGTTAAGGATTAAGGCGGAATATTGTAATAAATATATTTATCTATGTCAGAGTTAAGTTCCAGATCGATTCATTAAGCAGGGCTAGCGGAAGAACAAAGGTCTAAAGTTTGATTTTTAACATTAATTCGTACTCATATAAGAAGTTCATAAAATACGTCAACATTTTCACAAAATGCACTGGCAAAGAACTCTGTTTAATATATTATGAAGGCCTAATTATTTCTGCTATGCAGAAGGTGCTATGCAGGTCAGGAAAAACCTTCTGTATATAACAGTAATCATGTTGCACTCATTTCAACTTGATCAACGCCCGTAATAGCCCGTAACTATTGAAAACAAAAATAAAGTGAATAAATTGTTTTTTTTTTTTTTTAGTTATGAAATATTATTTAAGTAATGGTATATATCTCACGGAATATTGCTGTTGAGTCTTCACTATTGAATGCTGTGAGACTAACTAAGATGTTTTCACACGGTCTTTACAGTATAAACTGGCAGCGAACATCACGTGCTATGCAGGTCAGGCAGATCTAGATTATGTCATCGTAGACTACTGCGCAGCCGTTTGTTTGGCTCAGGTCTTACCAGGCCCGTGCTGGACCCTCCCCGAGGGCGGTGGAAATAGGACATAAGAGGGCGCCATACCGGGGGGGAGGGGTTCTGGCAATGGGTTGTACAACACCCTAGGATAACGTGGATAAAGCTTTAAGGGTAGGCCTACTTAATATTTCTGTACCAAAATTATGAAACGTTGATTAACCAACAAACGAAACTATTAAAATAATTAATTTTAACTTTATAGGCTTCTTATCATGTACAAGTTCGTATTCAATAACTTTCGTTCAGGTTCATAATTTTGGGTACCACTTTCGACCTTGTTTCTCAATCAATTTCAAGACATCGACAATGGCTTGTACGACATGTCTCCTTTTCATCACCTCTCGCCTTCTTTTTTCCACTTGATTGTTAAAAGGTAAATCAAAAATAGATTTTTTTCTGTTTTGATTCCAAGAATAAATGTACACATTTCTTATGAGCTTTAGACCTTTCATGCTGTTCTATTCTTTGATGAACATGTTCCCAATCTTCAAATCCTGAGCAAAATGTGGTTCTTCTATTTCTGTAGACCAAGCATAAGAAGCAATACAATTTATTGTCTTTATTGTAAGAGAGCCACTGTCTATTTCCACTGAATGACTGACCGTCAGTTTGTTTGATGGAAAATATATATATATTTTTTTTTTAAGGTAAATCTTCTTCTTTGGGTTGATATGGATGGAATGAAAAGAAGTGAGGTAAATTTTTTTTTCTCTAGGCTTTTTAAAATAATCTGTTGACTTCTCTGAGGTAGACTAATCTTTCACAGGATCTACTATCAATGATAACAGAGGTGGTGATGAGTTTCGTTCAAAAGAAATTTCTATTGTCGGCGTAGCTTCTATCATCAGAAGTATATCTTCAGTTTTAGAATCAGAATCAATATTTGAAGTTTCCCGTTTGCCATAACAATAACTAATATTAGGACGTTCACTACACTGTGGTTTTTCTTTTTCACTAAGAGAAGAATTTGAGTACGAGGTCGTTCCTGGGCATATTAATTCACCGCAATTTTCACTTTCCGGGTGATTGCTTGTGTGTGGTTTTGCATAAAAGTTATTTTGGAACAACATTTAGCCTATTCTTGCAACTATTTCAGTCTTTCATCTTTTCTGAATTCATTACCATTCTTCTTCCTTTTTTTGACCTCCATGTCCTATGAAGCTCTTAAATTTTATCACATGGTGAATTTTTAAAGCCCCGAAAAATAAAAGTACAACTGGTAGGCCTACGTGTAAAACACTTTTCACTGACAGCTCGCAATATAAATAATTACGACAGTTCAGGTCAACAATCTGCAACTGCACTGACTAAGGGATTAAGAGGCGACTGTTTTGACTCCCCTCTCCCCACTCCAAAAGGAAAACTAGGAATTAAAAAATAATGTATACTGTATTTCAACTATTACTATTTGGGTGATTTTTCGGTGGCATTTGACAATATGTTTTTTGTTTTGTTTTATAATGCTTTATTGTTGTGATTTTACTGTACGGAAAGGTGATAGAATTTTTTTAAACATTAGTAGCACGAAAATACTGAAATAATGTGCGGCTTGAAAATTAAAGATTTTAAATGACAACATTAAAAACAGTTTTACTGTACTCTTATTTTTTGTATGCAGTAATTTAGTTACAGATACCGATAAATACCATAATTTTTCCAGGTCATAAGGGGTCAGGGGCGGAATGGGCGCTTCAGGCGACGGGCGCAGGGGGACATGTCCCCCTGTCCCCCCTGTCCCCCCTGGCCAGCACCGATCGAGTTATACCTGATTTTATTATGTATGCCTTGCTTTAAAAGGGAATGTATGTTAAATTATAGCTAAAGGTTATTAATAATAAGCTATAGCAAACGAGAAACGATGAAAAATATGGCCTTTTCTATTTATTGTAAGTATGAAACAAGACGTAACATATAACCGTTGCGGTGGCTCGTGCTTAGCGCTTTGATTTGATTTGATTTGATTTGATTAATTACTGATTCATAGACCAAGTGGCATAGATGGCCTGGCATGCAAGCGGCCCCGAGTTCAAATCTCGATGTAGGCGGTCGTGTCATTCGTGGTGGTCGAAGTCGTGATTTATGGGTTTCATCTCGGGGATTCTCCTGTTTCTCATCTCATTCCACCAACAATCTCCACTTCACATTTAAACTCACCTTCATTATCATGCCGTGTCCTTTCCCAGCTTTAAATTAGTTAGTAAGGTTAGTAACTGCAATATTAATCTCTTTATTCTCGCCCGGAGTCGAACCAGTGCTCTAGTGTTAAGAAACTCATCTTCTTCATGTATCAGGCTTACCACCCTAATTAATATAGGCTACTCCTCTATCGCTTAACGTCATTCAACTGATTCTCAAAATATTGTCATAGCCTACGTTAATGATAAATATTTGTCAGTATTTTGTTAAACCCATATGCCTGTAGTAATTGTGTTTTATAGTTTGTGAAGCGTATTTATTAAGTGCCAGTATGGTACTTTATGAGATGGTGTGGGGGACGAAAAAATGTCTGTCCGTCTGTCTGTCTATCTGTCCGTCTGTCCGTGTGTCTCTACGCACTATAACTCAAATACGCTTTTTCGAATTTCCATTAAACTTGGAAAACACATTTATAATATGCATGGGAAGAACCCTATTGATATTGAACCAAATCGGTTCACCGGTACCGGAGTAATGCCCAATTTGGTGCCTATTTTAATAGATTATATTAGAAAGGCACCATAGCTCAAATAAACTGTATAGGATTTCCATGAAACTTGGTATACGCATTTATGACGCCCATGAAAAGTACCCTATTTAATTTGAACCTAATCTGTTGACCGGTACCGGAGTAAAACCCAAATTAGTGTATAGTTTAAAGACGCAATAACTCAAATACGCTTTATCGGGTTTTTATGAAACTTCGTATACGCATTTATAATGTCCATGGGAAGACGTCTATTGATATTTGACTAAATCGGTTGGCCAGTACCGGAATAATACCCGATTTAGTGCCTTTTATGTTAATATATAAGAAGTCGCGATAACTCAAATATGCTTTATTGGATTTTCCTGAAACATTGTATACACATTTACAATGTACATGGGAAGACGTCTACTGATATTGGACGAAATCGGTAGACCGGTACCGGAGTAAAACCCAATCTAGTGTCTATTTCTAAAGACGCGGTAACTCAAATACGCTTTACCGGATTTTTATGAAACTTGGTATACACATTTATAATGTCCATGGGAAGACGTCTATTGATATTGGATAAAATCGGTTGACCAGTTTCGGAGTAATGCTCAATTTAGTGCCTATTTTATGGTAATATTCGTATTCGAAAGAATTTATGAAATGCAAATCAGTTATCATGACAACATAGTAAATGATTTACTGTGATCTTATAAGGCTTTCGCAATTAAAATACAGTTAGCTATTACAACACTATTGCTTTACATGCGCTTATCAAACTAGACCGTTAAACTAACCCAGGTGGCTAAGATGGTAACGTCTTGGCCTCACATTCTGGAGTTCCATGGTTCAAATCCCGAAACCGGCCAATTTGACTTTTTTTTGTCTGTATTCTACATATCATAACTGCAATCATAACTAATTAAACAAAAACATACTGGCACTTCGTTACATCAGTTTACTTGATTTTATTAAGTGTCAGTATGGTACTTTATGAGATTGTGTGGGGGACGAAAAATGTCTGTCCGTCTGTCTGTCTGTCTGTCTGTCTGTCAGTCTGTCTGTCTGTCCGTATGTCTCTACGCACCATAACTCAAATACGCTTTTTCGGATTTTCATGAAACTTGGAAAACACATTTATAATGGTCATGGGAAGACTCCTATTGATATTGAACCAAATCAGTTCACCAGTACCGGAGTAATGCCCAAATTAGTTCCTATTTTAATATATTATATTAGAAAGGCGCCATAGCTCAAATACGCTGTGTCAGATTTCCATAAAACTTGGTATATGCATTTATGACGCCCGTGAAAAGTACTCTGTTGAATTTGAACCTAATCTGTTGACCGGTACCGGAGTAAAACCCAATTTAGTGTCTATTTTAAAGACGCATTAACTCAAATACGCTTTATCGGATTTTTATAAAACTTCGTATACGCATTTATAATGTCCATGGGAAGACGTCTATTGATATTGGATAAAATCAGTTGACCTGTTTCGGAGTAATGCTCAATTTAGTGCCTAGTTTATGGTAATATACGTATTCGAAAGAATTTATGAAATGCAAATCGGTTATCATGACAACATAGCCTATTGTTATACTGTGATCTTATAAGGCTTTGGCAAATAAAATACAGTTAGCTATGACAAATAACACTATTGCTTTACATGCGCTTATCCAAATAGACCGTTAAACTGACCCAGGTGGCGGAGGAGGTAACGTCTTGGCCTCACATTCTGGAGTTCTATGATTCAAATCCCGAAACCGGCCAATTTGACTTTTTTTTTTGTATTCTTCATATCATAACTGCAATCATAACTGATTAAACAAAAACATACTGGCACTTTGTTACATTACTTTACCTGATTTTATTTACATTATTGAAATGTTTGCTTTCTAAACGAATTACTATTATAGTTAAACAGGGTACTCTATCAACAATACACATTCGTGTTTTAGATAGGCCTGTATAACAATGCACACACAAAGCTGAAAACACTTATTAGCCATTTTGTCTGTTTCTGTATAATAAAGACATAGTGTTATGACTGACTGATGCATTTGGCCTGCTATGATGTGTATATGATGTCTTTACTGAACTGGGGGGCTATGGTTATGGCTAGGAACCAGGCTTTCTTTTTTGTAATCTAGTAATGATTTCAAATTTAAAAACCATATGACCATTAAATAGAAGTTACTCCGGTATCGATCAATCGATTTGGTCCAAATTCGACAGGCTTCTTTCCATGGATGTTATAAATGCGTAAGCTTATACCAACTTTCGTGGAATTCCGATAAAGCGTATTCAAGTTATCGCGCGTACAGACACACGGACAGGCATTTTCCCATGCCAACTCAGAAAGTACCAATCTAGCACTTAATAAATTTACAAATACCTATTAATAAATTTCATATTTTCCTTTTGAGGGTGGTGTTTATCCATAAAAAAAAAAAAAAAAACTGATATAAGTACAGGTCATAAGAAAATCTAGTTTTATATAAAGTTTTTTCTAAACTATGACTGTTCCATTTTGCATGGAGTTTTAATATAAATGTTTCACTATATGTGATAAATATCAATAGACTGATTTTAATTTTTAGTGGTTTTAAATTAATGCCGTACACTTTGTACAAGTGTTACTTATTAATAAATTTTAATTGTAATATGTAAAATGTGAAAACTATCTTAATTTCATTTGATTGTAATCTGGATATGTTTTAATTTTAGCCAATGTACATATTTACAAGTGGCAAGGAGATAGTTTCCGACTCACCCTGCTCCCCTTTCCATCGGCCGCTTCCCCTCACCGCCTACTGCGCATCTTCTCGCGCGCAGCTATGCCGGCCGCTACCGCAGCTTGCTCTAATAATTGCAATTACCATTATAAAAAACAAAATAAAATTTCACGAATTATAGAAAATGTCGAACAATTAAAAAAATACCCTTGTACCAAACATCACATTTCACGATCTTCAAACACCGATTTGATAATATAAAAAATCGAAATTTACATAATATTTCCCAATTTTTAAAAACGCCGTGTTATGATATAAAACATGGCTCAATCGATGCAGAAAAATTCCCTTGCACCAACAGTACTCTTTTCGTAACAAACAAAACATTTCAAAATTTGAAAAAGCGATTCTTGCGTTAACACTCGCGAATGCATGAAGTCACTCTTAGTAACTATATATGAAATCTTTCTTTCTTCACTGCTCAACTGTCATTCGTGGCATAGTGGGTTAAGACTCCTAGCTGTAACGCTAGGGGTTCCTATAGATAGGTAGGGTGACGAGGAGGTGAGAGGAAGAGAGGAAAGAGACGGGAAAGAAAGAGAAGAAGAGAAGAGAGGAAAAATAAATTATTTTTCTCCCCACCCAAAACCCCTACTTTCCACGCGGTAGTGGTGGGGGACTCGGGTGAGTCGCAATATATGTTTTTCCCAAATAAGTTAATAAAAAGTGTGCAAATAAATACTGTAATTTTAAAAACTTTTTCGAAGCAATCCCAAAAAATATTAGTTGGTGTTAGGTTACATAAGTTTTTGAGGGTATAAGGTGGACATACAATCCTTTAAAATTGTACTACTATTACAAATACCTGGCTGAAAAATGGAGTAAGCGTATAGAGGCCACACATTTGTCCAAATATTCGCATTTCCGTTACACGGTGTTAGCAAATGGCCGTCATGGACGATTTTTAAGCGTTTACACGCCAGTAAGTTTTAACATTTCATTCATATGATTCGGGGATACGCCGAAGTGTAGTTATCTGAGGCCTGCGATACAAACGGAGTTCGATGGTGGTCAATAGTCCCGAGGTTGATCGAGTCTACAACAGAAAAAGGTACCAATCGAAATTCTTGGGGTAAAGCTTGTCGGCACTTATGGCTTGACATGCGATTGTCTAAATGTCCTGGAGCTTCATTCACCAGAACATTTAAGGGTGACCTTGCTGGTTTTGTTTTGTTTCACTGACTGACTCTGTCCTATATCCCCAGTGTCGGGGCGAAGGGCCTCCAATTGGAGGTTTCTGATACCTGTGTGAATTTTGTTATGCTTATTTTCCGAGAGAGGGCAGAGGCACAGGTGGTAAGCCCATCGTTTTTTTGGTTTAATGGTTATTTATTCGATGAGGTGTAGCGCCACAGAAACACATGGGCCGGGATCTAATTAACTGTACTACAAGAGGCATTACTTATTCCTTCCGTACAAACAACATTTTCAAGTACTATTTTCTTTCCAAGCGAGCGTCTTCCTCAATCCCCAAACTCTTACCGGCAAGTATTTCCTTACTGTCCACATGAACAGAGGGTGTTTTTAAATAAAGTTGGCAGTTTTCAGAAAAAATTAAATGAAAAGGTTACTATGTGAGCCGCATGAAATCCGCTGCACATCATTACATAATTATATTTGTTTCCTTGTTACCTCACACACCTCAACAAGCTAAATGTTAAATATTACGAAATTCTTACTGTATTTGTTGCATCAGTGTGGACTGGTAAAACTTGATATGTGATGCTGTTGTTTTCCTTTCAGTGTATAAATAAATCCAATTTTTTAAAATTTAAAATAGAAAATAGTACAATAAATACTATTCTTATTTTGTGTCAGAAGTGAATGTGTGAATTATATTAACTAGCTATCTGGGAGTGATGGCAAATGCAATAAGCGAGTTCATGGCGAGGGGTTTGATAAACGAATTTGATTCTTAGCTGCCTGATGTATTATCAAAATGAAGAAATGAGGAAGCAAATGCAGGTATGACTAAAATTGTAAACTCCAACCGAGAAAAGATGTTTATATCATTGAATACTATTGGTAGGCTCCGCCTAAAAACACTAGTATAAGTAGTCTTTAATCTGAGAAGTTGCTGATTGTGAAGAAAAACGTTAGCAATTATATTGAGTATTTCTGTTTACTAATTTGTTTACTCACTTAAAGTTTAATGAATGTAAAACTGTAACCAAAGACATAGGTTTATTCATTTAATATAGAAATACACAATATATTTATTTTTTATTTACATAATCTTTCTGCACAACGCAGATTGCCTTGCAGACAAAGAATATCTTTCAACAAATTATACACTTACACAAAAAAAATTACAAGCTTTCGGTTAGATCATTAATGATTCAATAATGACAGGAAAATTAAAATAATCAGTAGTAAAACCATTAAAATTGAAGAAAGGAAACCTGTTCAGCTTAATTGTTGTTATTGTAAAGGTGGTTTCTTAATATTTGGATGGATCCCTTAAGTGATAATAACGCCACTTCAGTGTACAGATTTTGTGACAATGAGAAACGTTTACAGAAGTTAATAAAGAACTTAGTTATTGTTCCCCTACTACCAATAACTTCAACATTTTTCAAATCGTATTTGTTCTTGAAGTACTCAATGGTTGGTTCATATATCTTCTTTTTTTCATTATCAACTGCTGCAGGTTTATCTTCTTCAGTCTCAAAGCGGACTGTAGGGTCTACTAAGAAACCAGATGTTCGGTTTTTGTCTATTGCAATGATGTCTGCTCTTCGTGTTCCTCCATCCATGGCAATGCAGTGCACCTCCTCGTAGACATCATAATTCTGCAGTTTCAAGGCAGCCGCTATCTTGCTCCTTATTTGATGATGGCGAGTGTTCCTTAGAAGCTCCCCATGATGACAAAAGCCTAGAACGTATGCCAAAGTTTCTACCTCACTGCAGTGCCTACAGTGGTTGCCGTTCTGACTTCGTCCATGGAGGGCACGTACTGGAGCAACATTTGCTTGTAACTTAATAGCATCTCGCCACTCGGAACTAGTTAGCCCTTTTTGATTTACTAACCATTTGTTGGCTGGATGGCAATCTTCATTTAACATCACACCTTTGCCATGTGTATGAAGCGAGTACCATTTCTTAAATTCTTGACTCCTTAAAATACCTCTTAGATCAGCAGCTTTTTAGGTAGATTTCGAAGAAAAATCTACCTATTGCAATGGATACCATGTCATGATTTTCGAAAAATTCTTTCATATCTTTACGTTTCATGCTCCCCTAAGTACGAAACCACCGCCCGTTCAAAAAAAAAAAAAAAAAAATTGTGATATTTATATATAGGCTATATTTATATATATATCTTTACACGCTAGCGGCCGTAATTTTGAAGATATTTGAACCAAATTTTATTATGTAATTTCTAGGCCCAATAGTTCGGACAAGTTCGTTAATGAGCAAATTTGGCCCAAGGGGGTGGTCGGGGGAAGGGGTTGAAATTTTTAAAAATGTATATCTCGGCCCCTATGACGTATAGAGGAAAAGTTTGTTTGAATAAATTAGACTACTCCCTATGGAGTTCACAGTGACACCAACGATTCGGGGGTTCGAGTGAGAGTGAGGGTGGGGGTGGGGGATGAAAATTCGAAACTTTTGAAACCACGTCTTGTGAGGTATCGTTGAAAAGCTCTTGATGAGTACTCTACAAATCAATAAATAGTTTCTTGATAGCTCTCATATGACGCGAGATTTTAATGTTTGAAAATAATAACATAATATAATATAATTTTGTCTTGTTTAGCGGCTTTGCTAATTTTATTCATTGCTGATCTTGCGCACGGCCTCCCAGAATATTATATCCTATTCTTGTTGTTAAAACAAATGATTGTAGGCTCTTCCTCTTTACTGCAGGTTTGCCATGCCAAGGCTAAAAAAGAAGAGTGCTGCGCAGCGATAATAAATTAAACCAAAAGCACTTCGAAATCTACCTCAGCCTGTAGGCCTGCCTAAAGGGATATTTTTGAGGTTAAGGCTTCCGCATTCTGGGTTATTCCAAGTTCATTAATACATTGTAACATATCGGCCTTTAGATCCCTAGTTATGTTAATGTACTCATTTTGGGATTTCTCTAAAGATTTACAACAGTTGAACTGCTGTATAATTGTTTCCCATTCAGTTTTGAAAACGCCTAAACCTTTAACTCTTCTAGAGGAATACAACATCGAATCTGGTGCATGAATTGGTAGTTGTAAAATATCCTTAACCGTACTCTTAATCATTTTATCCAAAGTTTCCACCGGAGTTTCAATTTATTCAGATTCTGGAATCGATACACTAGAGATGGTAAGACAAACTGATTAATAACAGAAAATTGTTGTTCTGTTTTCAGAAGAGGAGTTCCTGAGAGTAGGTTTAAATTTTCTTTTAGGTCATGAGCCATTCTTTTTTCATCCAAAATTAATCTGTGAGAAAATGTGATGCCCATGTATCGAATGGTCTCAGATTTATGTATGGATTGAATAACAAAGTTCTGAGTAATTGTTATTGATTTACTTTCGAGCTTTCCCTTAACGATATGTATTGCCCCACATTTTTTAGAATTAAACGATAAACCAATTTCTTGGAATCGTTGAAAAGCCATGTTCGTGAGTGTAACAGCATCCTCCTTGCTTTTTGCTAATATAACTGTGTCATCAGCAAAACCAAGGGCAGTGAGTTTCGGCAGCCCTTTCACTAGTTCGTACCCATATCTGTCTGCAATTGTGATTCCAGAAAGTTCATTTAATATGTAATCTGTTGCCATGTTATAGAGGGCAGGGGACAGAGGCAAAGCTTGTAACACTCCGCGTTTAATGTTTATGGGTGATGTCCTTTGTCCATTTGATTCTATGACAGTTTCATTTCCTGTCTGAAGAGACATTATTACATGCTGTAATTGGTGAGGCAGTTTAGAATGGACCAATGTCTTTTGGATATGGTCATGCCCAATATTGTCAAACGCTTTGCTGATGTCCAAGAATATTGCAGTCACATTTTCTTTGTTACTCTTAACTTTACGGAGGATACTATCAAGAATTGACACGTTTGTCAAGGTGTCAGGACAAGAGGTAAATCCTCTTTGGTTAGGGTTGAATGTTATGTAGTCACGTAACCTAACATCAAGGACCCGTTCAAAAATTCGACGTATGACTGAGCAAATAGTAATTGGTCTAAAATTTGATGGATCAGTCTCATCTCCTGCTTTGTGAATTAAAATTGTTCGTGCTTTCTTTAAACAAGGAGGGACGTATCCTGTTTGCGAGATTTCAGTGAAAATTTGTGCCAGAATGCTGGAAACTTTATCATTTTTCACACTACGCATTAGTATTCTATCAGGACCGGAAGCTGTATCCATTTTAATGTTCTTAATAGCATTCATACCTGTCCCTCTACCCTCTCTCGGAAAATAAGCATATCAAAATTAGTATAGGTAATGAAACCTCCACTTGGAGGCCCCTTCGCCCCACCTGGGGATCATAGGGTACCAGATACCAGATACAGAATATCATTCATAACCTCCTTCGATGTAATAGTGGCATCATAAGTTTCATTTATGATAGACATCTCGTTATCTGTCAGGTGAGATGAGTACTCATGACGAGTACAGTTATTATCTGTAGAAAATCTTTTATTAAAATTCTCAAATATAAGTTTAGGTCAGCTTTGAAACGCTTACTGTTTCCTTGAAGAATTGATCGAATAGCTTTGCGACGTTGATTATAATATTCAAACTGTGTTTTTTCATAAGCAAACTTTTCCTGTCTCTTTTGCCCAATTCTTTTTGCAGATCGAGCGGGGTTCGAAGACTGTTTGTAACTTCTCCCTAATGACATTTCCTTCTTAAGCTGACGAGCTTCATAAAATTTAACAGCTGGATGTTTTGGTCCAGGAAGGAAATTTATCGACTTAGAAAGAAAAATTGAGAAGTCTTCTACTGATTTGTCAAATTGATCAGTATCCATATGCGTGGAAAAGTGAGAAGCCCATTTTGTTAGACTGTCGTCATAATGTTTATTTTTACTATATGTAATTGCAATGCTTTCTTTGATATTATTTGTGCTGCTTGTTTCTGTGAGAAAATTTCGTGATTCACTTTCATGGGAGGGCAACGCTAGTTTGTTGGCAAGTTTATCTCTGTATTCTGAAGGATGTGTCCTGCTTAAATGAATGTTAATTGATTCCTACAATTTTCCACAATGAGGACAGATGTTCGTTGCTTGTGAGCTGTCAGAGATGTTATTAGGAATATCTACATCTCCAATTATCTTCAGATCTGTGTTGGTATTAAGAGAAATGGGATGTACAGTCGGTCAAATAAAAAACGTCGGGCGGTATTTGATTAAGTATCACGAACGAGCATATGCGCATGTACAGGAAGACTTAAGGTTAGGTTCACACACGCCTCTTGTCTATCCATGTATTTTCTTGATTATTTAGTCAGTTTTGTTCCAAAACAAACATGTATAGAAGGCTGTGGCTATATGCCTCAAATCCGCCATATTCTTGGTTGCAAATTGTTATAATATTAATAATTAATAGATTCGCGAGGAATATGTTTATTCAAGGAGCATTTTTTAAAGATTTTATTTTATAATACCGGTACTTGTAGTGCAAAATCAATAACTTACGCTCAGCATCTGCAACCAATCTGCATCGAAATACGCGTCCGGCCAGATCAACGTTTGCTATGAAAACTTCCGGTCGCATTATAGTAACGTTCCCACCTCTGAGCTTCTTTTCATAAATATGGAACCTTCTCGCTGCTTCAGAGACCGAAAAATGCAGGTCAATTACAGCCCTAACCACACTTTCTCTCACGTTAGCATTTGTATGTGGCGATGACACAAAGCAAAATGAATTATGACAATGCATTAAGTTGAATATCGTGTGTTGCGATTTCCGCGATGTTCATTATTTCCCTCCGTGTTCATATTTTCCCTCCTGCCGCATGGCCTCATATGTCCCGAAAATGACCTGTATTTTGTGTTTTTTATAGGAAACTTGTGAACTAATGCGTCAAAACTTTAATTTTAACAGCATACGAGTCCCGACGTTTTTTATTTGACCGACTGTACTACATGTAAATTTTGTTTTTCCACCATCAGCAACCTATCAGGTGTAAGGCAGGGTTCACACTCAGGCGATAAGCGATAAGCGATATATCGCGAGCGATATACGATACGCGACACGCACGGACAGATACTTGAAATCTAAAGGGAGGCGATAAAAAAGGTTCCCACTCACGCGATAGCGCAACATATCGCAAGTGCTATATCGCTCGAAGTGCAGCATGCTGGTCGCCTGAGCGATTTGTTGCTTACGATATTGTAACTTTTGTAGTGAAGATTGTGTTCCCACCACATTTTAGGTAGATTTCGAAGAAAAATCTGCCTATTGCAATCGATACCATGTCATGACTTTCGAAAAATTCTTTCATATCTTTACGTTTCATGCCTCCAAGTACGAAACCACCGCCCGTTCAAAAAGAAAAAGTTATATATATATATATATATATATATATATATATATATATATCTTTACACGCTAGCAGCCATAATTTTGAAGATAATTGAACCAAATTTTATTATGTTATTTCTAGGCCCAATAGTTCGGACAAGTTCGTTAATGACCAAATTTGGCCCCAGGGGAGGGTCGGGGAGGGGTAGAAATTTTGAAATATGTATATCTCGGCTCCTATGAAGTATAGAGGGAAACTTTGTTTGAATAAATTAGAGAACTCCCTATCATAGGCGTAACCAGGCCGACCATATGGAGGGGGGTTATAACATCCACGGGGTCCTCCCCCGGAAAAGTTTAAAAATTAAGATGCAAAATAACGAGTTTTAAGCTTCCAGGGGTCCTCCCCCGGAAAATTTTAGAAATTAAGACGCAAAATAACGAGTTTTAAGCTTCCGGGGTGCATCCCCGGAAAATTGTTAAAATTAACACGCAAAATAACGAGTTTTAAGCTTCCCACACTTTATACTTGTATCATAATGAATAGAATGAGAAAGTGTGATGTCTCCACCGCTAATACAATGGTGGGTATAGGGAGAGCGGCGGTCCACCGAAACACTGGCAGCACCTTCGTTTGCGTTTCAACTTCTCAATGCTGCATCATGATAGTTTGGCATCTTATGATTAAACTCGCAATCTTTAATTAACCCTTGGTCCTATTTCTGTGAAATTTGTGCAGAAATAATCTGCACAACACAGTCCTTCTGATGGTTAAAACAGAGACTTAAAAAATACGGATATAAATGTTTTTATTTCATTATATAAACATCACCAATTACACAAAATTTATGGAGGGTGAAACGGAATTTGACTATGCGACAATTTTTTTTCATTTTTGTGTCCCGTAAAAACTTCAAGCGAGAAAGTTTTAGTGAAATATTTCAACTTTATTTTAAATTCAGTACCACCTTTATATCTTGAATGGTTTACGAGTAATTGAGTGGTAATTATTCCGAGCGCTACAGCTGAATGAATGATGTGGGACGATCGTGAAATGTTGAGGGGGAAGCAAATTTGACTATGCGAAATTTATTATTTTATTTTTGTGTCCAGAAAGAGATCAAGCGTGTAAGGTTTAGTGAAATATTTGGATCTTATTATAAATCGAGTACCACCTATATATCTAGAATGGTTAACGAGTAATAGTAATTACTCTAAAGCTAAAGCTATCAGAATGGTATTAAGGTATTAGCAGGTATCTTTTCCATAAAATACTAGCAATAACGTAAAAATGTTTACATAATTTATTCGTAGTCTCAATAATAAAACTATATTAACTGACTACTTATACCCATACTGCAAGATTGACCCGCTGGGGAAAAGGAGTGAATGAAGCTTTTTTCTAACTTAGTAAATCTGCACTACTTTTATTTATGCATTTATTGGATTATTTATCATATTTTCTGTTCACTTATGTTAGTAATTTTTATGTATAATTATCATAGCAAATGTCTTATTAGTTTAATATATTGTTCCTTTTTTTAATAATATAATTTAACAACATAAGACATACATCAGTTACAGCGAACGGCGAATGGTCGAGGGTTTGAGCAAATAGCGGGCTGTAGTTAAGGCAAGAGGATTTAATTTTTTTATGAAAAAATCAGGGAAAATGCTTTGAAATATTGTGTGATATATGTAGAATGCATTGCAAAACAATTGTTGCGTATGTGCGTCTTTATCGGATGTTGAGACGCCAATTTTAAAGATCACGCGCCCTATTTTAGTAGTGCTGCTTATGAAATTTTCCGTGCCCTGCAATTCACAAACCATCCCTTAGTTTATATTATCTCTGTTCACATAATTTGTACACAGATCTACACTTTTGACCGTGTTTCATCTACATAGCTTACCCCATATAGCCAGGAGGAAATTAATATTAATATAAATAATATTACTATTAATATAAATTAATACTCAGTAATATTCTTATACAATGTAATATTAATATTAATTTATAAAATATCCCTTAGCTGTTTTCTACCCTAATTATACGTTGTTATTTCTATACAAATGTACATTCTTTAACAAATTCTCATCAAATTATACTAACATACCCTCTACCCTATTTTCTAGGCAACAAAATATTAGATCAACATCCCTTAGCTGTTTCAAACCTATATTATATCATTGTTCATTGCTTGTGAACATATTCGATTTTTGGAAAGATGTGGAACGAAATGTTACGGTCAAGCTTCTTGCAATCTGAGAAATTACTGTTACACACGGCCATGTTTATTTATGGAGATGGGATCTTCCAAGACGTGTAAAGCAGCCCGAAAATTGTCAAAAGTATCTAAGAATTCAATTTAGATAAGGTGAGTCATTTTGAAATAGATTAATGTATTAATTTGTTTAAGAATGTTTGCAATTTTTCCTATACCGCCCGTAGTAATCTTGCTCCCGTGAATCACAAGCAGAGTAACTGCTACCTAGCGGCGGAACCAGTGAACTATCTCAGTCATCACACTTTCTCCTCTATTCATTATGCTTGTATTAAGTAATTTATGGGCAGACTTAAAAAAATTATACAATTTTCCTTTTTTTAATCAATGGGGGGGTTCAAACCCCCAAACCCCCCCCCCCTCGTTACGCCTATGCTCCCTATGGAGTTCACAGTGACACCAACGATTCGGGAGTTTTGGTGGTACGAGTTGGGGTGGTTGGTTGGGGGATGGAAGTTCAAAATTTTTGAAACCACGTCTTATGGGGTATCGTTGAAAAGCGCTTGATGAGTACTCTACAAATCAGTAACTGGTTTCTCGATAGCTCTCATATAAGGCGATATTTAGCACATCGAAATCTACCTCAGCCTGTAGGCCTGCCTAAAGGGAATTTTTATCGCCCAGGTCGCGCCGATTTATCGCTCGCTGTGTGAACCTTCCTAGCAATATATCGTCGCAACAAATTCCTTCCGATAAATCGCTTATCGCTTATCGCCTCAGTGTGAACGCTGCCTAAGGTTTCGCTTATACTAGAGCTATAAGGCGGTTCCTGCCAACCCTGTTAAACCCTGCGATGTAATCGTAGGTACAGCCTCTATTGCCAATATTGTTAAATAAAGCTACCTGAATGTCACCAATATATGTCACCACAAATCAATTATGTTCAGCACTAGTGGTACGAAATGCATATTAATTCATATCAGATAAATTCACCATTATCAGAAATTGAGTTGATCAATGATTATAATAAATGTCTGCATAATACGTACAGTGCATAATGACGTACCTATGCGGTAAGTAGCGTGTTATGTTCGTTATGTTACCGGCACTGTGTTTAGAAAGTTTAAGTTTCCACCATGATAGCATGAATGGCAAATGGATGAAAAGGCATTATTGTAGAACAGATTTAGAAGGTTTTCCTTAGTGAAGCAAATGAAAGCTATAGCTCTCTTGATTAATAAAAGTAGCTTAATCCCTCGATGAGCTCCGTTTTTGTGTGCAATCAAGGAATGGCGCTAGTTTGGTTCTCTGCCGCAATCACTGGGAGCGCTAGAGCGGAATCAACTATTCAGTTCATTTGCACGTGTGGGAAATGCCATCGGATTCCGTATAATGTATGAACATTCCAGTCCCCCACTAATAGTTCCGACAAGAATTCCGTCTGTTTGTGGTTGTACCACCTAAGAAGATGAAATTCCACTCAATCAATTACGAGACAAGCCAAGACACAGCTATTTTCCTGATCTTCCTGCTCTCTACACTGCACGTGTCCCTAATTGCATGTATATCTCGTGTTTATTAAGAATTCAATACGGACAATGTGTTACTATTTTCTCTTTATAGTTTTTTTTCTTGTATCGATATATATTATAAGCCAAATGTTTTGTGGGTTAAAGTAGACTGTTGTTAATTATGAAGAAGAGATGAAGAGATAAAAGGAAAACGTGTTTCACTGAAATCACAAAAAGCTGCGATTCAAGTTGCTATGATGTTTAATCACAGCTGCCATTCCTGAAGACACGATTCAATAGGAAATCAAAATACTAATATGTATTAAAATCATTATTCTGTACCTCCGAGCCAAAGGAACGTAACTCCAAATTTCATATTTTGTTGTTTTTTTTCATATTCTTTACTAACTTCTTGGCCTCTATTGAACCAATTAATATTAAATCCATAATTTCATTAGAAACCAAGATATTGAGAGCCAAATAGTAGTAACTCCATTCCCCTTTATTGTTCATAATTTTGTTTTTCGCTCCTCCTGTAAAATTTAGTTTTTGGCAGTTACGCTCGTTTGGCTCTGAGGTACAGATTTAATATTATATATATATATATATATATAGCCCTATATAAATTGATTTCATTATAATTGAGTAAACAAGCTATTTTAGGTGCATACAGTTCTGTCAAGGACAACGTTTATAAAATTGTAATCCCACGTGAGGTTGCGAGTTTATCTCATAGATTCGCGACTGCGCACCAGGAGCGAATTTATCTGATGAAACTTTTTAACTCGTCTTGGATTTATTAAGACTATTTCATGAATAAAAATGCATCGCATTATACAAATAATAGGCCTAATTACTTTCGTGCTTTGTTATATAAAAACAAAACTAATAGCAGTAAGATCACGGCATACTATGAATCAACCATCCATGAATCGATTCGAGTTACCATGTTGTGACAGTGGCGAATGTAAGATATAGTTCATTTAATTCAGGTAAGCTAACAGCAGGACAGAATAAAAGCACACGAACTGACTTGCACTGAATTGAAATTGTGTTTTTAGTCAATGCATATTTTTTTTTATTTCAATTTGCAGACAAGTTATGTTGTATAAAATAAGGTGTTTCCATTCTGTTCACTGGCAGCACGTGACGAATTAATCACTGCACGTTGACGACTTACGTGTCCAGTAACGAGGTGACGTTATGTCAGATGAAAATGCGTCCTTGCGATCCGAGGAACGATATTATAAGATTAACGATGGTGATTGGTCTATATCCGAGGAATTGTTAAACGTCATTGGTCAATATCAAACACGCGGCGTATGAATGGAATTGTCAGTTCTAAAACTAAGACATTTTAAAAAATGATGAATTTATTATTAAGTATAATAACTAGTTATTGATTAATTTAATATAAAAATTCTACAGACCGGTCTGTACTTTAGTTTTATTACAAGTTATACTGAAAAGGGATATTAGAATTACATCAATTACATTAATTGTAGAGATATTGTTATCTATGTTATTGCCTATTTTGATTCCTTGGTCAGGAAAAGAACTCTTCCACTTCAGTTTGCTCTTGAGGCAGCTTCCATAATATCTTAACATTCAAAATCACTCACTTCAACTAATATATTTCATTTTAACTCTTTATTCAAACTTCCTGGTAGTCAAAATTAAAAATTTTGTTTTGCATGAGCATGTGGACATGAATTAATAATCAAGTGCAACTATATATGATCAATTACACGAAATTCATAAGGATTTATGAAAGGATTTATGAAATTTTTATTTTTAATTTATCTCCAAATTTAATAGCCTGGATACTATTTATTGTAATTTCCTATTTATACAGGGAACAAAAATAAATCTTCTCTTGTAGACTCACAATATTTTTGCCATATCTATCAAAAAATTCAAGTGGTGAGTTCTTTGATTTCTGCACTTTAATCACTTGCAAACTAAACACTCTACCAATGCACATAATACGAAGTCCTGGCTTCGTTTCTCCACGCAAGTGAGTTCAGGCAAACTAACCTGTAACACAATATTAAAGGTGAGTCGATAATTCGTAACGGCTATTTAACTCCCTGCTACAACGATACAACGGATACGTTGCGATTGTGATTCTAGGTATAATTCCTAGTAACTGTGCTGGCGAGGAATGAAACTGGAGAGAAAGTAAATAAGTTAGCAGAAGTACTGAACTTATTTGTCATAATGCGATGTGATCGTAGGTATTTTCTGTATTGCCAATATTGTTAAATAAAGCTACCTGAATGTCACCAATAGATGTCACCACAAATCAGTTAGCAGATAAGGCAAAAACACCATCAACTAACTATTTTTTTTAATATTGGAAGCGACCAAACCACACAACCTCAATGAAAAGACTGGAATAATTTTACTCACATATTTTACATCTTCTAAGTATGTGCCTATTCCATACCATACACCAGACAATGTGAATAACTGAATAGATGAAGAATATTAAATTCTCTCTATAGTTGCACTCAGCAAACTGGGAAGTATTATTGCTTGGTGTTAATGGTAAATGGAATCAAAGCAATTAAATACTTACGTGTTGTTCTGCAAATACTGAAATACAAATCTTAATTTTCAGTTCCCTAAGCCCTTTTTAGCCCTATTTTAGATACTTCATATCCAAAATCAACCCTGCTAGGACGAAAATAAGCTGTATTTCCATTATCGTAAAGGAAAGTACTTTACGTCCTTCTCAAAGTGGATTTAAGGTTATTAGTAACTTGAGGCAATCAATCAGAGACAAAATTGCCTTAAGGTATCCATTAACCCTAGTTATAAAAAATTACAATTTCCTTTTCATAACTTTAAAAATTTGATCACATGTTATTTGTCATAAAATGAAAGAATTTCAATAATAAAAACTAAAAATTAAAAACTGCAGGTGAACCAGGGGAAGATTTTTTCAAAAAGTTATATATTTCTTTCGGCAACCATATCTCCACTTCCAATTAAGCTAGAGCAGTGATTCTTACACTATAATGTTCCCCATTTTATAGATATGTCTACATACTAGCATCATCTTTGTAGTGCTTATCAAAGGTAGTTTCATTTTTTTCTCCCTGAAGTCTAAAAAAATAATTGGTCTATTTTTCCTTTGACAAGGGTCAGGATCCGTACCATAGGCTCATTTATTTGATTCTGGCATACAGACTAGCTATATGTTTAAGCTTCAGTTTGGTGTTTGGAAGAAGTCAATAGCTCAATTCTAAGTACGTTTTTCTTAAGCCGAAAGTTAAGAAATGCTGAAAATTTCGAAATAAGAGAAAAATGGAGTTAAAGTTTGGGTAATTCTGTATTTGTACGTTTCTCAACTCGCAGGTGGACCCGCCTGGTCAATCAATAATAGAGAAAACTCAAACATGTTATATATTTGAATACTTCAGAAATCAAGCTTTCTAATGAGAGAAAGAAAACAAAAAAAGAATTTTTGGTGAAAAATTCTGATTTTAGGGGTAGATGGATACCTTAAGTACACAGAAGCTTGGAGTTACGTAAAATTTCTTCTTTATTTAGACTGAAAATTAAACTTATGTGAGAATATCGTTAACACTACAATTTAAATTGTATTTAGAGCTTTTAAGTTTAAAAAAATGGCCAAGATTAGATGGATGCGATCAGTGTTATTATCTTCATTGTTCAAATGTAATTTTAATTTAAAATATTTTAAAATTTTTGCAGTTAGGAATTGAACTTAACTACGACGATTACCAAACTAGTTGTCTTAATTTGAAATAAGGTAAATAATGTAAAATGGCTGTGTAGTGCTCAAGCTTCATGTTTATGCGAATCAGATATGTTGGACGATAATATTGCAGAGAAGATACACACTGAGCTAACACTTGTGCAGCTAACTGCTTCGTGTTTTTTGAAATATTTCCTGCCCAGGGCCAGTTATATAAATATGTAATCTGTGGCTAGCATTCAAAATTAACTTTCAGTTATATTTAACTGGACCTCTTTCTGTTGTATCAAGTTTATCTCATCCTAACCAACAGTTTAATATAACTGGTGAATCTTTGCAAGTCAAAACATTAACTGATGATCTGGAAATAAATTTCAAACAGTGAAAAGACACTTTATAAGTATAATGTGAGTTATTAATTATTATTTCCATATCATTTAGATTCAGTTTGCTTTTATTTTGTCTAATGATATTAAAAATACAGATACTGGTACCTTAGCTTTGTTGTTGGTTATGGTAGCCCTACATTACAAACTGGCAACATTTATTTATAGATTTCTGGTTATTCTGATATCTCATTTTGTGGTGCGATGAAAATCCATCATGCAACTCATGTATGTCATAAAATAAAGAATCCTTTATTTGTACTGAATGAGGTGTTACCAAAGTTTGGGTATAAGAACCACACAGATGTTATGTCTCCCATTGCAATCAAGTGCAAAGCTAAATACTGATGTGTTAATGATACTCAGGGTCAGCCCTGAGGTCCTATGCGAATTATTAGGTTTGTTCGCAAAGCAGTTAGAAACCAGGAACAAATCGTTCGCGCATGCGCTCTTTCTCCACACGCGTTCGCAAAGCGAGAATCCGTGATTCTGATTTCAATCTTCTGTTCGCAAAGCTCTCACGGACAGTTTCTGTACTATAAGAAAAATTTGCAGGCTCTACCATGAATTGTTATCAGAGACATGCGCAGTAACCTATTTTCACGCGCCTGACTCCTCCCTCCAAATCCTTGCTCCAGATTTATAAGCATAGGCTATTTATATGTATGAATAATGGAAGATAATTAAAAGTTTCCCAAAATATAGTTTATATTGCCGATGTATATTGCATGTATAACATGTTAAAGGGAAAAATATATTTTATTTGCATATCATATCGATTAAACGCAGAAACTATCGATTCCAAATTCTTCTAACTGTTCGCAAAGTGCAAATCACGGGCAACTTACAGACTGGACATGCGCAGTACAACCAATTCTCAAGCAGTCACGGATTTGCTTTGCGAACAACCCTATTGTCTCTGGCTTTCCGAATAGTTACTGGGGACAAAGGAACAGCCAGTAGAAACATTCATAATGTGACAAGAGAAAACTATGCTTTAAAGCAGCGTATAGTGTTTGACTTGGCCTCACAAACCTGCACAGTTCCCCCCCTCATTCCCGTCTGTGTTTGCTCCCCTTCTTTTCTCACGGCAGGAAAGACTTCTCCCTCACCGATCAAAACTTTAGAGAGCATTTGGACAATAATTGGAAAATGAAAATAATTTAAATTTAGAGGTTAGACACAAATTATTACCTTCACTACGAAATACGAGAAGACCGAAATTAATTAAGTATGAATTACATGGCGTGTCACGTAGTGGTTACGCGTGCAGATGTGTGGTTGTTCTTTTGAACCATATGACACAATTTACACTTGCACTCATATTGTTTTCTGTGTGCAAAAGGATGAAAATTTCGTTGTGGCACGTGCATATGGAAACAAATTGACTAAGAGACTACATGTACAAAACTACAAAAGTAGCGCATTTGCACATATAATACAAAATATAAACTCCAGTTTTTAAAAACTAGTCTTGTTTAGTGAACCAACAGTTGCTTGCATATCAGGCGCAAACGTACGTGGTAGGCAAACAGATAAGCCTAATCAACTTCTCAAATTTTCATCTGAAATGCCTACTGGCAACTTTGGTTTATTCAATTTTAATACTAAATAATTTCGTTCACATACAAACGTAGAACCGAATGTACTTATAAATTTGGCGAGGAAATTGATGATGAGGAAGGTTCTCATATAATCGAGTCAAGTCTGTCTCGCACCAGTGCTACTCTTATTGCATAGTGCTTTGTTTTGAATGCAACCCAACATCTCTCAATGCAGTAGGTCCCGTGCACAAGTTGGAAAGTATACATCTAATTTGAATTTCTTTTGCTGCTTCTTTCCTACCCTCTACGACACCCGTTTCAGTACCTTCTCCAAAGGATCTATTTGATTTAACACCGTGTTGCACAAACAAGCCGTAGAGGCAAAATCGCATTTCAGCAGAATATTTTAATCGCTTCAGGAAGATTCTTACATTTCCTTCACTAGGGTCTCATCTCTCATTCCACTTGCATCATAAGATAAATAAGAGCAACCAGCTCAGCCTCGCGACTACTAACCGTGCCGTGCCGATCCACGAGTTGTGAAATATCCCAACGATTATTCTCAGTTAAGTAGTTCAGAAAACAAGTAATGCTTGAACTGTGTGATAAAATTGGTGACGTATTAGACATAACTATAAGATATCAAAACAAACTGAAGGAGAAATATGAAGAAGAAGGGGAAGGATTAGGGAATATCGATGCCGCCCTAATTAGTGTCTGATCTGATGAAGGGTAACCTGGATGATGAACGATACCATGGGAAGATTACGAACTGTCCAGGGCTCTTTCAGATCACTTTCACTGGGGATGAACGGGTATCACAAAAACCAGTCCTGGACTCAGAAAGGAAATATCCCGCCACGCCATCAACTTTCCCAGCACATTATTCACCAAGTGAAGAGAGGACCTGTTTTAACTCGACAATTCTGTCTGTTTCTCTAGAAATCTGTTTGTTGCGCTGTTACGACAAAATGCTTTTATCGATTATCTTATAATTTTGCGTGAATGTTCCGTGAAGTTATTAAAAACGACGTATGTGTAAGGATTTTTAGATTCTGTTTCCGTTTCAAGGTTAAACCGGTTTAAAGTTCCCGTTTCTTGTAATGTTCAGGTTCTTCTTCTGGAAATGTTTTCTTCACAATGAATTGGGTGAACCTAGCATCTGCAGTAGATATATTTTTCATCACTTGAAACCGCAACAATTAAAAAATAAAAATCCTTATAAATACGTCACTTTTAATGGCTTCAAGAAGCATTCATGCCATATTGGAAGAACACCGAACAACGAATTTGGTAGTAACTGCGAAACTAAGTTAAATGCCTGTAAATCACTATATTTACGTCAAAAATGTACTGAAACGAAGATGTAGAAACTTTTACATTCGAGAGTGGGAGTAGATTTTAAATATGTATTGGACGCACTGTTTGACTACAAGCTAAACATTACATCAAGTGGAACCACCAAAACGGCCACTATGATTAGTGGGAGTAAAAAAATTAAACTCTCTACACATATGTCGTTTTAATGCCTTCAATGAACAATTATGCCAAGAAGAAGATCAAACATTGTGTACGCAAAATAAAAATGCATAGACCTAATCTTCTCAAAAGTTGATAGGCTATTCTCCCGCACGAAAAAAAATCATTTCTCACCAAAGATAACTTTTATAAAGTAACCTAAAAATCGTGGGAAAGTACCATTAAGAAGTTGAGTGCTAGTATGTACGAAATGTCACAACCGTCTGATAACACCCCATCTCTCCAATACGGTATTAGTTACTTACTCAATGGCAATAGACAATTCCTAAGTAAGTTAAAGGAATATTTTTATGTTCATTTCCGCGGTTACGAGAGCCCGCCCTTCAACCCTATTCTGTGACAACTCCATCCAACCGTTCCTCGCAAATCCGACTCCCATTAAACCTATCCTAATATTGTCCTTCCACCTGAGTCTAGGTCTTCCAAGAGGTCTTTTCCCTTAGGGTCGCCCCGTCAATATTTTTGAGATATGTCTTTCCTCCCCTATACATGCAACATCTCCAGCCCATTTCTTCCTCTGTTATTTAATTACCATTACTATATCCGGTGACGAGTGCAGATTCTGAATGCGGCACCATGATAGTTTGGCATCTTATGATTAAACTCGCAATCTTTAATTAACCCTTGGTCCTATTTCGGTGAAATTTGTACAGAAATAATTTACACACAATAATCCTTCTGATGGCTAAAACAGAGCCTTAAAAAGGCGGATATAAATGTTTTTGTTTCATTTTATAACATCACCAATTACACAAAATTCATGGTGGGCGAAGCGAAATTTGATTATGCGACAATTTTTTCATTTTTGTGTCCCGTAAAATCTTCAAGCGAGAAAGTTTTAGTGAAATATTTGAATTTTATTATAAACGAAGTATCACCTTTACATCTTGAATGGTTTACGAGTAATTGAGAGGTAATTACTCCTGGCGCTACTGCCGTCTGAACGATATGGGACGATCGTAAAATGTCGAGGATGAAGCAAATTTGACTATGCGACAATTTCTTTTTTTGTGTCCATAAAATGATTCAAGCGTGTGAGTATTAGTGAAATATTTGAATCTTATTATAAATCGAGTACCACCTTTATATCTATAATGGTTTACGAGTAATAGAGTGGTAATTACTCCAGGCGCTAAAGCTATCAGAATGGTACTGAGGTATTAGCAGACATCGTTTCTATAAAATACCAGCAATAACGTAAAAATATTTAAATAATTTATTAGTGGGCTCAGTAATAATAATACTATATTAACTGACTTGTTCACATACTGCAAGATTGACCCGCTGGGGAAAAGGAATGAATCAAGCTTTTTTCCTAACTTCGTAAATCTGCACTACTTTTATTTAGACATTTGTTGGATTATTTATTACATTTTCTTTTCAATTATGTTAGTAATTTTATGTCTAATTATCATAGCAAATGCCTTATTAGTTTAATATGTTGTTACGCTTTTTTCATAATATAATTTCAAAGCATAAACCGTGCATCAGTTACAGCGGGCGGCGAATTGCCGAGGGTCTAAGAGCAAATAACGGGCTGTAGTTAAGGCAAGAGGATTTTATTTTCTATGAAAAAATCAGGGAAAATGCTTTGAAATATTGTGTGATGTATGTTGAATGCAATGAAAAAACAATTTTTGTGTATGAATGTCTTTATGGGATATTGAGACACCAATATTAAAGATCCTGCATCCCCTTTTTGTAGTGCTGCTTATGAAATGTTCTCTGCCTTGCAATTCACAAACCATCCCCTAGTTTTTATATTATCTCTGTCACATAATTTGTATACAGGTCTACACTTTTGACCGTGTTTCACCTAGATCTTACCCCATATAGCCAGAACAAAATTAATATTAATATAAATAACATTACTATTAATACAATATTCATACAAATTAATATTCTACACAATGTAATATTGATATTAATTTATAAAAATATCCCTTAGATGTTGTCTACCCTAATTATACGGTGCTATTTCTATACAAATATACATTCTTTAACATTTTTTCATAAAATTATACTAACATACTCTCTACCCTTTGCAAAATAATATTAGATCAATATTTCATCCCTTAGCTGTTTTATATATATATTATATAATTCTTCATTGCTTGTGAATATCTTTGATTTTTGGAAAGATGTGGAAAGAAATGTTACGGTCAAGCTTCTTGCAATCTGAGAAATTACTGTTACACACGGCCACAGCACATCTCTGGCCCTGCATAACGTTTCAGCTATTTATTATATTTATTTATGGAGATGAGATTTTCCAAGGCGTGTAAAGCAGCCCGAAAATGGCGAAAAGTATCTAACAATTCATTTTAGACAAGGTGAGTAATTTTGAAGTAGATTAATGTATTATTTTGTTTAAGAGCTTTTGCAATTTTTCCTATACCGCCCGTAGTAACCTTGCCCCCGCGAATCTCAAACAGAGTAACTGCTACCTAGCGGCGGAACCAGTGAACTACCTCAGTCGTCACACTCTCTCCTCTATTCATTATGACTTCGGCGTTAATATTATTTGTATTTGTAATTATTGCTCCCAGATATTTGAATTTATCCACTTATTCGAAGGACCTACCGGCTATTCTTGGGTATTTTGCAGAATATTATTTGACGTTTCATGACCATATATTTAGTTTTTTCCAATACGGTATACATATTATATTAGTTATCAAGTCTGTATCTCCTTCATTATGCATATATTTTAAACAATTAATGTGGCATGTTTCTTTAAGAAAACAAGTAGGATAGACTGTGATCAGCTTCATGCCTCCGAACCCATGATGACAAAGCGAGGGAAATTAGATTTGACAAGTTTGTTCAGGCTAAAGGAGAGAATCATCAGCCTGCTGCGATTTAATGGACTAGCTTTACACTGTGATGAGGAAATCTCTGAATAGCCTTCATATAACTGGAGTGGATTCGATTCGCGAGTTGTTTCCATCTTTGTCTCTCACTTGAAATTCTCTACAATGTACACTGTTCTCCCCCACTTGATGATGCAGTTCAGTTTTAAGTGATGAAACAAAACAACTTAAGTTAAGCACTCTCAACCGGTAATGGGTACTTCGTGTTTGGGACGTCATTATGTTTAACTGGACAGCTAGCAGCTACACCAACTGTACAATACGATTTCATACAAAATCTGATGTCACATAACTTTCTCTTTCTCTTCATATGACAATATAGAATAATTATGGACAATAGATCATTCTGGAAAGGGACCCAAGGGAACCTAAATCTTACCGCCCAATCTGCCTTCTGAACAACATGGGGAAAATACAAGAAAGACTACTGAATACCAGGATTAGAGAACTCACACTCACGAGAGGGATTAGTGATAGCCAGCTTCAGAAAGGGAAGATCAATCGAGGATGCTATAAATGAAGTCATAAAGAAAATTAACACTTCAGGGAAGAAGTACATAACAGGAATCTTCATTGACATGACTGATGTAAGGAGGCGAAGCTGCAATTTGCAGCGCACAAAACCACCTATATGTTAATGAAAGGAAAGTTGAAGAGAAATCCAACCATAAGGGTCAATGGTAGTAGTATCACAAGGTCAAAACATACAAAGTACCTCGGAATACTCGTGGATGAGTCCAAAAGATTCAGAAACCATGTGGAAATGGTGAGACAGAAATCATAAAAAAAAATATGATGAAACTAGCTGCATTGAGACAGAGGAAGTTCCGAGTCCCACTGCAGACAATCAAGTTGTATCATAACATAATTCTGGCTTCCATCGTGGGCTACGGAGCTGGAGTCTGGAGTCACAGAGTCACAAACTCTCATATATAAAGGACACTTAGGGCCATGCTACACGGACGGAAAAAAACGCGGCCGATTGTCAGCGACGGAAACGCGTATCCATTTTTTAAATAAATACATGTCAAGTTACATATTGAAATTAAAAAGTTGCATGTCAAGTTATAATGACATTAAATAAATGCATGTCATGTGAAATAAATAAATTAAAGCATTAGTAAGTGAGACAAGATGAGAAGGTAGTATGGTATTCAGTGTGAGAAACAAGGCTATTTACAGGAGGAAACTTTTCTGTCTGCAAAGTAACTTTCCAGGATGTTGGAGAACTTAAAAGTTTGCCAATCCTGGTGTAACATGTGGTGAAAGAATCGTAAAAACCTTATGTTGTGTTTTGGTCTTCCAGAGAGAGGGATACTTAGAGGATTTCAATGCAATGAAATGTCTTGCCATATCCATATCACATATTAATCTCAAAATCATACTTACATCCATCTTCCTATCATGAGCAATTTGATGCACGTTAAATTGGTTAGTCCTTTAACTTGCGGGTTATTTGAAGCAGACACCTGCTACTGATACCAAGAATAAGTTAAGAAGGCATGAACTGATGTCAATTTTGAAACTGTTATAATCCTAGGTAATGTTAATTACTACATATTTTTATAGTTGTTCATTCCACAGCCATTCAAAATAAATATTTAGCTAGCCAATATGGAAACTTTTATTGTCGCTGCAACACAAAGCACTGGTGTGAAATGCAGTATCAGCAGGTAACTATATAATATCAGTAGTATTATTCACTACACTTCTCTCATAATACGGATACACAGAGCTTTTATAAATGATAAACATGTTTTCCATTAAAACGAATGCTGGAAGTGTGTAAAGAAGAGGAAAATGTTATTACCAGTACTGATATTTTAATACTTTGGTTTCATGCAACAGAATGTAATAGTACAATAACACTGGACAACCGGTCACAATCCTCACAATGTCGTGGGTTGGAATCCCAGTGTGAGAGAAATTATTCTCTTAATTTATTTTCAAACCTTTACTGTACTGTTTTCTTTGCTCTGAAAAAATCAAACTGGACATTTTTCTACATGTAGAATTATCTAGCCGAATATATCTTGTGTTGAATTTTATTGAGGTAATTTAATTGAGCTTGGGAACAACACTTCAACACGTGGCTTTTAAGGAGTGTATCCTTCTTGCATTAAGAAAAAAACAACTTCTCAAAGACAGCACAATATACCCTAATTCACCATTTCATATATTTGACATGATTAATTGTTTATTTCATTCCACCTGGCAATTTCAGTTTTGTTTTTTACTCAACAGTTCAAGGCTGTAACTTCAAATGAAGATCCTCAGATGTTTATTTTTAGAAATAAAATAAATAATTATATCAAATAACGAGAACTGACTTTTATTTACTGCAAGAATTGGATTTTTTCAAGTCGATGCAAAAAGGACACATGTGTGAAATCTCAACCCTTCTTACGGACTACCCAAATGGACATGCTGCATATGTTGGTATGAATATAAGCATGTGGTTGCATTAAAATAGCACAACTAAAAAAAATGTTTTGCATTTACTAAAAAGAACAAGGATTTTGTAACATTCAATTATACAATTCGTTTTGATACATGCGTGGTATGTATTGCGATAACATTTTGCTTTGGCATGTCCATAGATCAGTTGGATGCAATAAATGTACATGAATATCAAACTATCACATTCCTGATTTCACTATCAGTGTAGTGCGATTCTTATTCGACGAGAGAAGTTCAATTGGAATTATCAGCCCATCTGTTTAATATATTGAGGTAAACATTTTGGAAAATAATCGAAAGTCATATGCTCTTGGTGGTACAATGTATTTCATGTTACGTGATGCGGTAAATGCTTAGTTAACTTAAGGGACTTCAGCTTCATTTTAGAAAAATGTATTCAATACATCATGTAGTGTGAATACGTAAATGTTCTTATTACAAAAGGATTTACTTGTACAATACACGGAAATCGGCCGCTTGCGTGTTCTAGTGGTTAGCGTTGCTGACTAAGATTGTTCCCCAATACCTGTCAAAATTATTGTAGTAATTTTATTTTCTAAATAGTGAAAACTAATGTTTGTTACGTACCCACGTAAATAATTCTGAACCTAAAGTCAACACCAACGTGAATACGTAATATGTAGCATTATCAGCAGGCAATGCATCAAGATGTTGGAGATCCAATTGCCATAAGTCTGTTTTTCTTCATGAAATTCCAATTTCTTCCTATAAATATCAATCAATTTCTAAGGAACTTCTACAGAAACAGTTATGGGATAACTGAATATACTTGCGCATTAAAGTTCAAGAGGTCGGCAGAAGATAGTGCTAATCCAATTAAAAATTATTTAATATACTGCCTTTTTAAAGCTAGCTCAAATCTTTTTTTTTATTTCTAATGGCAGGTTTACATGAAAAGATATCATTAACCTCTGCAAACTAAAAAAAAAACAAATAAATAACATAACATAATGCTTACAAAATACAATACATAACAGTACAATATAATATTAGAGAGTGTTCCACTTTCGAGGGTTACACAGGATGTTATACAGTGGACATTTTTATTCTTGCTTCCCAATACCGGTCCCATTCTGTTGTGCTTGAATGGGCAGGGCAACGTTGTGGGTGGCTTCTGTCCATGGTCTCTTGTAGATTACATAACATGCAGTTGGGGTCGTTTCGTATTCCAATGCGATGTAAGTGCTTCCCCAAACAGTCATGTTGGACACTTAGCCGGAAGATGGCAACCGCTTTGTTTCTTGGCCAGTCAGGAACTTGAGCAATTTCCTTTTCCAATTTTTGTCACTTATTTTTTGTTCAATGTCCTTTTTGTGTATGTTCTTGTATATTTTCTTTATGTATAGTTTGATAGAGTGGTATGAAGTTTCTTGTAGATGGATTTGCATTATTTTTGTTCCCTTCTTTGCCAGTGCATCTGCTGCTTCGTTTCCCGCAATCTGACAGTGCCCTGGTATCCACTGTAGGACTATTTCCTTGTTGCTGTTTTCCTGTAGTTGATGGATTAGGGCTTGACATTCTTCTACTGCTGATGAGATAAGTTTGTCTGTGGAGCTCACTGGTTGTATTGCTGCCTTTGAGTCGACAAAAATTACAGCCTTTTCTACTTTTTCTTTTTGAATGCATAATTGTTGAAAGGCGATGCGAAATCCTTCTATTTCGCCATCGTAGGCAGTAGAATGCTGTCCCAGAGATTTGTAGAATGAGAATAGATCGCTGTGGATACCTGCTCCTGCGTGTGGATAGCCTTCTATTTGGGAGCCGTCTGTGAATATATGTTTCCATTTGTCTGGGGAGTATTGAGTGTTCATCGTTTCCAGTGCTAGAGTCTTTAAAGTTTCTGGTTGCATATCTTTTTTGGTTATGGTTCGTAGAAGGTTGAGGTAGGATCTGACCTGTGGGGTTTCAGTGGGATTTCAGCAATTGTGGTTTGCTATTGAGCTGCAGTGATGCTTTGATTTCTTGTATTCTTTGGATGAATCCTTGTTGTGTTATTAGCTGTTTACTGTGGTTAGAATAGTTTTTTCCAGTATTGATCGCCTGGAATTCTTATTAACTTTTCATGCAATGTTAGTGCCTTTTCTTGTATAAGTTGGGTTATTGGTTTAGTTCCTGTGATATAGAGCATTGCGTTAATGGGTGTAGTTTTGACTGCCCCAGTTATTAGGCGCAGTGCCTGGTTCTGTACTAATTCAAGTTTAGCTATTGTGGAGGGTGTTGCTGTGATTAATGCTTCACAGCTGTATGTAATCACTGGAAGAACATATTTCTGTTATGTTTGGAATAGAGTAGAACGAGCACAGCCCCTGGTAGGCGTTTTAGAATATTTAGTCGTTTGGAAACTCGCGAGGTAGTTTCATTTATGTGATTATTCCAGTTGAGTTTGCTGTCAAAAGTGACTCCCAAGTATCTCATTTCATTTTTTTGGGTTAAAGCAGTGTTGTTGTACGTCAGAGTTGTGTGCTAGGGAGAATGATTGATAGGTAGTTTTTGTGGTGTTTACTTGCATGTTATTTCTATCGCACCATTTTCCAAGGATGTTTAATGCCTTGTTGAGAGTTTGTTCAGTTTTCTCTACTACTCTTCTTTTGTCTGTTTCCGTCCACAATACTAGTCATCCGCGTAGAGTAGATATTTGACATCTGGAATCGAATCTAGTTCATCAAGGAGGTCGTTGATGTAGATGTTAAAGAGCGTGCAGCTGGTGACAGCTCCTTGTGGGAGTCCCGTTTGTAGAATTCTGTATTTGGAGTACTGTTCTCCGTATTTAACCCTGCAGGTTCTTTGGTTTAGGAATGATTCAAGCCAATTAAGAAGATTAGACTTTATTCCATGTCTTGCTAGCTTCACTAATAAGGACTGTCTGCAGACTGTGTCATATGCTGATCTGAAATCCACGAAGACTGCAGTTAGAATTTTTCTTTCATCTAGTGCATCTTTGATTGATTGACTCAATTTCGCAACATGTTCACTTGTTGATCATATTATTTGATTCTATTATCCATTGGAGTCTTTAGTTGATTATTCGTTTTATAGCTTTCCCCATTATACTTGTCAGGGACATGGGTCTGTAATTTGTAGCTAAAATCTACAAATCCTGTTTTTATCTTTTTGTTAGATACTTATTATATTACTAACAAGACAGAATCAGAATCAGTCTATGTTCAGAAACATTGGAATAAAAATATAAATAGTGAAACAATCTCAACTTTTACAAGACGAGGGTTAGCCCTATCTTCCCCTGACACTGACTTATTATTTTATTGTTATCATTCAAATGGATTTTTAAAGAAAATATGATTCCTATATTTAACAGATTCTAAAGTGAATATTTGAGGAAATGAATGGTCAGAACTTTTAAACTTTTTTCTTGGAAACGTGCCTAACGTTGTAAAACTTAAATAAAGACTCTCACTAAAAGTTGGATTTCGAACAATCGCTTTAAATAATATAAGGCATTCGAAATGAAAACTAATGACCAAATCTCTGGAACTTCTTGCTTTAGGAATCGTTACTTATTGACAGGATACAACTTTATGAACATTTCCTTCCAAATAGACACACAGGATACAAAAATTTCGATGTTTCGAGTGGAGTGTCTCCTTAAAACAGGGCACGGGATTTCTGGTCTTGTCAACCAAAATCTTGGCGGGAGAAAAAGGTTTAATTCTGAAATATTACTACCATAATTATTTTAAGACTTAATAGTGCACACTGTGCAGACTTATTATTATAATTTTATAACTTAATTTCTCGAAACAAAAAGTCAAATTTTCTTGTAGGTATTGACACAAAACAACACAGTTTCCTATTCAGATTTACCCAGGAGCATTTGGAAATTATCAGGAGAAGGACATCATTTCAATTTCCAGCACTTCCTATTGGTTTTCACTTTCTATGCTTTATCAACTCTCTAGAAGTAAATAAAACATCAGAGGAGGTTCAATGACAATATATTATAATTAAGAAACTTCATTTTCTCCAGTTAAGGGTTATAATATTCAATATTTTAATAAAGTTAACCCTTAACATAAATCTCATCTAGATCCACTCCAAATCAGCATTTATAAGACAGACACAAACATAAAATATTGTTGTCAAATATAAAGGTCACAATCATTTAGATGAAAGCTGTTTTCTTCTGCGTGGAATCAAGATGCGTCACTACTTAAAAGAATATGCATGTATTTGATGCGCCATCTTCAGTTCAGTCTTGAGTTGTATTCAACACCACAATATATTATATTTTGGTTAGTAATCTGCTATGAATGTTGGTGCCATACAGACAAACAAAACTAGCATTCATTCTTTATTTATTATTGTCACCATCACCACCTCTTCATGGATTAGGAGATTTCTCCTGTTCCAACCTCCTGCCTCTATCATCGGCGATTCCAACGTTAAAATATGGTTGTGAAACATGGACGATAGAAGAAAAAGATTGGGATGAAATAAATGCTGAAGAATTGAGATACCTAAGAGGTATTAGAGGATGCACAATAATGGATTAAAGTAAAAATGAAGAAATAAGACAAGAATTAGGTCTTGATGCAATAAATGACAAATAAAACAACATAGAGAAAGGTGGAGGAGTCGTTTGAATAGGATGGACAAAACCCGCTATCCCAGAATGACGTATGATTATCAAACAAAAGGAAAAGAGATGTAGGAAGACCGATGAGAAGATAAAATTAATATTGTAGATACTCAATTAGAATCAAATCTGCTTACAGGAGCTGACATTAGATGATTCGCTGATCTCACTATGCTATCGTAAAATTAATTGTGAGATTAAAAAAAAGTATATCTTTGAAGGCTTTCACGGCCGGAGTCTTGTAGTTTAAAATAAGTATTAACAAAAAGTAGGCCTAATTATATCTAATTAGTACTACTATTGATTATGGTGTACTTCAAAAGAAGAACCTGTAAACATTTATAAATATATATAAAACAGGATTTTAACAATTATGGAAAATATGTTTGATCTAGCAATCTAATTATGTAAATAGAATTTTAAGAATATGAATTTTAAACAGCTCAGGTGAATTACAATTCAGAGTATTCTTGCTATACCACTCATAAAAATTGGGGCTACATGCTGACAAATTTCCTTGATTTATCTACTTCGTTTTTGAGGGCATAAGGCGAAAAAACTATCCACTAGTCCTTAGCTATTAGGCCGAATTACTTTAGAACCATATATTGCATATTATTGATCGATAGAGAGAAATGTAAGTCCATTATCCGATTAACGCCGAAGTATTTTAAAGGAATTTAACATACTTTGATTAAAATATTATGACTTCTGTTAAAATCTCACGATAGCATGGCTCGTTAAATTTAATATCATTTATCAATTTGTGATGAAAACGAAAGTGACAATGATGATCATAGATGAGACAGCATGAGACCGTATTCTACGTGTCTTCTACAAAATTGTATAGGAGAAATAAAGTAAATAGTATGAGTTACTACTGACAAAAGAGTTTAGAATAGTATCATTAAGTATCATGAAGTTCTGAGTATTATAAGAACAACATTAATGTTTCTATAGGACACACCAGAACACTCAGCGCGTGTTTGCATAGACTTTGCATTAACAGGAAAATGTGGCAACATATTAAGGAGATCTCTCTTCTTTCCTAGAAGTAAACTCGGGGGAGGTGAATGTATCATATAGCAGAAAGGCGCTTTCCATGTCACAAGATGCTTACTTCGCGGTCTGTCGATTGTCTACGAACGATCATATGATGCTGCCAGCAATATTATTCGTCCGCTATGCCGGCAATGAAGCTCACTGTTATACTGCACAGTTATATTGACTGCGGCTGACACAAAAGTTATAATGGGGCGTTAAGAAATAAATGTTGTACACATAGTCTAATTTAATGCATAACACTATCCATGTGGCGGAAGTACTTCCGTCCACCATATTTTTTTTTATCCCGCTCGGCGGCCAATGTTATTGTTTTGTTTTGCGACTTTCCTGCCCTCTCGCGGCTTGCAGGGGTGCTTAGGTTCCCGGAGTCGTTTCATTAGAACGTGTGTAGCTTCGTGACTGTTTGGACCTCTTATGGATTTCGTCCAGCTCACGGTGAGTCAATGGAATTCTCCAGTATATTGTAGTATGTGCCTTCTGCACAGCATTCAAGTTTCAATTACCTAAACTTCTGTATGTCCTGAAAGAAACTTAATTCAGCGCCATAAGCGCATTCCTTGCCGTGTGCCAGACATCAACAAGATTTAATATGGGTTGCATATATTATCTATTTAATTAGATTCAGGTGATGTCCGTTACTGAGACCAAGACAAAGCTGTATCCACGTAGTTAAACACACGGAGCGGAGGCGGCAGCCGTAGCGGAGCGTTGTAGAATAATGTTGATAACGATAAGGGCTTAAATATTTAGATTATAATATATGTATGTATGTATGTATATATATATTACTTACTTCAATAATATTAACTTATCTTCTGCATATTATAATTGCAATTATCACTTATTAAACAAAAGCATTCTGGCACTTTGTTATATCAGTTTGCCTGATTTTATTTTGATAAGCATATGTCAAGGAATACGTGGGGTAAGAACAGAATGAAATTCCAATAAATGCCTCATAACTTAAGCAAGTCATGATATCATATATTTATTACAAACATCTCACTTGTAGTCAAAGCCCTCAGTGATTAGCTACGCGGCTTTGTAGTATAGTCGTGATTGCCCATTTAAAAAAAGCATGTTAGGTTTAATTAGTAGTTTCTGCATATTATAATTGCAATTATCACTTATTAAACAAAAGCATTCTGGCACTTTGTCATATCAGTTTGCCTGATTTTATTTTGATAAGCATATGTCAAGGAATACGTGGGGTAAGAACAGAATGAAATTCCAATAAATGCCTCATAACTTAAGCAAGTCATGATATCATATATTTATTACAAACATCTCACTTGTAGTCAAAGCCCTCAGTGATTAGCTACGCGGCTTTGTAGTATAGTCATGATTGCCCATTTAAAAAAGCATGTTAGGTTTAATTAGTAGTTACCCCGGTACCGGTCAACAGATTTGGTCCAAAATAATCAGGCCTCTTGCCATGGACGTCATAAATGGGTATACAAAGTTTCACGAAAATACGATACAGCGTATTCGAGTTATCCGCGTACAGACACACGGATAGACGGACCGGATTTTCCCGTCCTCCATACAACCTCATAAAGTACCATTTTGTCACTTGATAAATTGAAAACTAGTGTGCGAATATATCAGTACAATACAGGATTGTTTCAAACCACTGCATTTCGGATTTGTTCGCATTAAAAACCAGGAACAATAGAGAGAGCCACAGTTTAATTTCATTGGTTTTCGTTCATTCGCAGTTAAATAGAATGTATAAAATGTTATATACTAATAATCCTACTAGTGTAAAATGAAGCAATACAATTAAAGTAAACATAAAAATGAAGTTGCATCAAGTGTGAAACCAGGCGTGTAAAATGGCAACAACAAATTCACACAAAATGCCCTGCGAGCTGTAAAACGTAAACAAATGTTTATTGGAATCAGTGAACCACCGCCGATATCAGTAATTGCTGCATGTATGTTATCGAGTTCTACAAGCGACTGTGATACAATCGAAATTCATTAATATTAAGCAAAACCAAATTGAAGTGAGCATCTCTGTGCATTATCAGTATTTATATTAATATGTAGATAACAGCTCAATCCAGCCAACACAATAATGAGCTTTTGTTCTCATCTATAAATCGATATTTTCACTTAAAATGTACATTAAATTTGTTATATATTTTCCTTAGACTATTCCACTCATATGCCGCCTGTTCTATATTGACCAATAACGTTTAGCAATTCTTAGGATATACACCAATCACGATCGTTTAACTTATAATATCCTTCCTCGGATCACAAGGATGCAGTTTTTATTTCTGATAGAACGTCAGCTCGTTAGTGGACACGTAAGGCATCAATGTGCGGTGATCACATGCTGCCCCTGAGCAGAATGAAAATACATTATTTTATGCAACTTAACTTGTTTGGAAATTGAAATAATATAAATGCCCATTGATTAAAAACACAATTTCCATTTGGTGCAAGCTAGTTCGTGTGCTTTTATAGCGTTTAACGCAAGGAACTACCACGACGCTCTCCATGTTGTGATTCGCACTATTGTCACATAGGGAACTCGTATCGATTTGTAGACTATTCAATCATGTAATATGCCGTGATCTTACGAACTCTATCTTCCTCACTTCCCAGACAGATGAAATAAAACCACTCATTATTCCTTCTTAGAGCCAAAATGAGACAAGGAAAAAGTGGCAGTATTACAGAGATCCACAAGCCAATAGAGCTTACCATCGCTATCAAAGAGCCTTAAGGAAGCTGCACAAGCTTCAGAAAGTAAATTCGTTCGCAAATAAAGTCGAATCGCTAACACCAAGCGGAAAAGAATGCAACAAAACATTTACTAGGCAAACAAACTCATGGGAGACCACTCTTCTAGAAAATTCAAATCATCGAATGGTTTACAATGGTTTACAATTCATTCCAACTCTGATTTCAGCTAAATCAAGACACCAGTGATTCTACTTTTACTGAAAAAGTCTCATCAGAAGTAAACCTTTTCCTCAAGCATCTTCCAAAAGCTCAGATACCACCGTGTGAAATTAGAAATATATTAAAAAGCTACCCGTTGATAAAGCCTCCGGTGCAAATGGGATCTCTACTTTGTCTTATAAAAGAATGTCCAGACGGGATTTAGTACACTTAACAAAGGTTTATAACGGCTGCTTCAAGTTTATTCACTTCCCACAACCATGGAAACAAGAAACTGTCATCGCTATCAATGAACCAGGGAAGGATCCTACACAACCCAACAACTATAAGTCTCCTTAACTTTCTTGTAAAAATAGTTGAAGGGCCTCCATCTAAACTTAAGTGAGCTTACTGGTAGAATTTATCATGAACAATTTGAATTTAAATCTGAACACTGCACTAAAGATCCGCTTTATAGACTAACCTATTTCACAGAAGATGGGTAGAAACACTTCGAACTCACAGTCGCAGGCATTCGATACAGTTTGGCATCGTGAACTTCTCTATAAATTGCAGAAATTATCAGTTCCAGATGTATATGTACATTCTATTGTAAACTATCTGAACAATAGGTCATTTCGAGTTCGACAAGGTAGATGTCTTTCGACATCAAGAACTATCGAAACGGAAGTTTCTGGCTTAAGTTCAATTCTTTAACACTTTAATATTTAAAATATACTGAAAGATGCCAAATGTCTACACATCTTATTTGAAGATGACACTGTTCTGTACTCTAAAAACTATGGCATCCAAAAACCACTTACATAGATGCAAGAAGCCTTGAGCAAACTCACACAATGGTGCAACTAAGTGGAAACTGGAAAATAATGTGGATAAATAAAAAAAAATAGATATAATCTTCACCAGACGATTCCCAAAGATAAGAGAACTGCTCAGCGTTCAAAACCAACTCAGCTCAACAGTTCACTGTCTAGGAATATTATTGAACAGCCGTCTAAAGTATTGCCAAATACAATCTAGACCAATACAGGACACTTTGCGATATATCGGGGGACAATATTTTGAGCACCATCTAGCGGCCCAACCTGCTACTACTGAATACAATTGCAGTATCTAGATACATATATGTTAAACAGTTTTTAATAGAAGAGCCGAAATAGTCAGACTCGGCATGTTATGTATAAGGGGTATCTACCTAATGGCTCAGAATAGCATATTACAGTTTATATATGTTTTGAATATATTAATTTTGCCCCAAGTTTCTAGGTTGTGCCACCAGGAGTGCTGCAAAATCTGTCCCCCATTTCTCTACCGGTAAGTGTCCGGTATTGTCTCTATAGTATTTGGTATTGCCATCACATACAGACAGCACACAACAGATAACTTCAAAAGTTCATGGCATTAAATCTCTTGTTCAAAAATTGTATTCCTGTTAAAAGCCAGTTACTGCTATATATCTCCCTCGTAAGATGTTACATGGTCTATGGATGCGAAGTGTGGCGGCAAGCGATCTATCTGCAGAACATTCAGAGTCGCCGATATTTACATCACAATACACGATTTTACAGTGATCTAGAAATAAGAAAGTTCAGTGTCTTAATCAAAGAAACTCAAGCTGGAAAGTCATTCCAACCCTCTCACAAGAGAACTTTCAACTTAAGTCCTATAGAGATAAACATTACATCTTTATGATTCAGAACATCCAAACATTCATCAAGCCATGCTGTACAGTGGTATTCATGAGAGGTGGCAGTCAGATGCGCGTGAGAGGGGTGACGCATGTAGGAGGAATCATGGGGAGGGGTAAGAAGTTGAGCTGCACTTCCGGGAGAGGAGAAGCGATTGTAACAAGGTCTCTTGTTTCTTCACTGCATTGTACGATGTTACCGCTCTGAAAGCAACGACACAACTAACCCATACACCCCTCCATGCAGTACGAATGTTTGTTGGACTCGTCTGCATCTACTGAGCATCCATGCTAGGACTGCCACGTCTGATGAATACCACTGTATCTCCGAAGAACAAGACGGACTAAACCTCAGCTTCTAAGTCGAGCAGTGTAATTTTGTTGAAAAAGTGTATTTTCTTGTAAAAGGCAAAGGTTCAAGATCACTGGTACTTATATATACAGTGCTTGTAAAAACACCATAAAATAAATAAATAAATATGCTTGCACTTTAACAGTTTTCTCGAAACGAACGAAATGAACTCAATTTAGCTTAATATTAACATTAATACGAATTAACTTTTTTTATTTTAAATATAGGTTGTTTCTTGCGCAGTTTTATTTGCTTCCCTCATGGTTTCATGAACTTTTGGATTTGATAGTATTTAAAATGAAAATCTGTTTCGAAATGGATTCCATTATGATGTCTTTAAGTCACATGGAATAAGCGTATTATAGAATGATCGAATAAAAGTTATCTTAAAGACGTATTCGGCTATATAAAACCTTAAGCGGTCTTGGGGACGGATAGTCTAATTATCTTGGTTTAAGAATTAACAGACTACGAAGCCAATTAAGTTACGAACAAATCATTAACAGAAATAAACGATTCTCTTCATGGACTTTGGAATTCAGTTTATGTTTGTATTTATTTATTTGTAATTTTATAGAAAAAGCTCTCATGTCTTAGATCCTTCAAACACAGATGGAAGAATTTGCTCTATTAGATCTGAGCATTAGTTAGTTGTGAACAGATCAGACACATCACGCTTCTTGGCTCTGACAACAGAAATTTAATATAGACAAAAGATAAAACTAGAAGCTTTTAAAATAGACGATAAACTTGGGTGCAAAAATTTAAAATATCTGTACATTATCAGATTTTAAAGCTAACTTTTTTGTGTGATAATTGAAGACGAAGCTATTCCCAGACCACTTTTCACAGAGCATGGTGCTCGAAGTGACATGTTCTGATGTAGTTTCACTCCATAATGTGGAAAAAATATTACGATCATCCTTTAGATAACATAACATCCTTTCGATAGCCAAGCTGAGGAATTCACAGCAGCGAGAAAATCTTAGCCTTATACGACAGGAAACAAGACATTATCCTTTTTTACCGGTATTGTTTCTGTATGTATTTTAGGACATGTTTTTGGAAGTACGACAATTTGAATTTGATATGTCCTACATCATCTAAACTATGACATGCCTATTTGCATCGTAATAGGCTATAGGCCGCAAAGGAAATACACTTGTATACCCCATTAAAAGTGACTTATGATGCTTGCCACTTTGTTAGATACCAGTCTTTACGTCAGGAATATCCGCCATCAATCACTCGCACAGCTCACACTTTCTATTCTTTCCGCTTCAACCGTCTCATGTGTAAAGTGTTTCTTCCCTCTAAGGTTTTCCACTGTGCTTGCTACAATGTTGTTATACGGCAATTAATGACGTCACACTTGTTCGAAGTAAATTTCTTGTTACTTCTGTTTTTGTTCCTATCTACAGGAACGTTATGGATCTGTTTCGTTCTGCTCATGTGATCCACACATTGTTTCTATGTTTACTTTCTCTTCTCTTATGACTACTTTAAGTACAGGAAGTTTAGTTCACAACTCAGTTTTACCAGTATTAAGGTTGCCTGTAGTCAAGAATACACGACACGATGTATCCTAAAACAATAATAATAATAATAAAATAATAATAAAGAGCTTGAAACTGAATATATAGACATACATATATATTCATATATAATTAATATTATAAATATAAGAATAAACCAATTAATACTTTAACAGAATATTGTAAGAAACAGTTTACAAGACCAACCCTTTGCCAGGAGATTGAAACTTGTTCACTAATCCAGTAACAATGTCCAGTCACAAGAGATGATCACTCATGTGTAACTCTGCAATTCTAAAGATCACAGCCAGCTACTCCCAAAGTGGACTTTCCTAAGATGTACGACATTGCTAAAGACACGTAACTTATAAATCAAAGAACTGTCAAAAACCTAATTGAAATTCTTAGAAATGAGGTGTATGAACTTATAGGACTTTCCAGAAGGAAGTAATATGTACATTTTACCCACCCCAAACAGTGGTGACGTGGACGAATGAAAATCTTTAAACAATATTTCAGCCAATAAAAATACATTTAAAAGTAAGAGAAGGGGAGAAGAGTATCCGCCCTTTTAACAGAAGTACAGAAAGTCATAACTATAACCAAGAGACTTGCTCAAGATCCACCTTCGTGGATACACACGATTTTGTATTGCTGTATAGCAAGGCAGCTATATAGGAGTAATGCCTCCATTTCAATCACAATGTAGTAGATATTAAATTAAGAAACCGTGTGTGTTTTGTATAAGCTTGAATTCTGATGTAAATTCTGTGTTCTGTTAAAACTTTCGATCTGCATTTTATTTGGTGAATAAATCTACCAAATTCAGTTCAACATTACTACTTCGTCTTATTGTGTGTGAGAGTGTGTATGGATGTAAAATACCTGAATTCCTACCATAATCAGTTTTCAGAGGTATTTTACCATACATTAACTGGAACCAGCTTCAACACGTCCCGAGATTCTCACGCTACACTGGAAGAACTTCATCTCTACTAGATCATCATAAAGGTACGGATCTATGAATATTAACATTCACCTAAACCCTGGATCCAATCTTTATGGCGTCCATTAACCGATTCCCGATCCAGATGAACGTTCCCAGCTGCCGACCGCGCCTGCCGTTACAAGCTACATGTTATAATATGTTTGTGCAGTACTTCTTGGGAATTTTATATGACGCTGGATGGCAATCTTCTCTTACTTTTACCTCCACATTATATACAAAACTTATCATTTTTGAGACCTTCTACAAAACACCCTAAATATTTTGTTCAAAATGTTTATGCAAACTGAATAGACTTTCATTTCATACATTCCTTCGTTAATTCCCTAAAGTTTAGATATACGGTACACCTTTCATGAATAAACTTTTATTTCAGTTCGTGCTGCGCCAATAATAAGGCTGTGAATGTGTACCTGCAGAATGCAGCCGCTTGCTCTATAAATGCAGTATAAAAGTAGAGAAAGTCAAGTGCTAATGAGGCACTGTGTACAACATGTCATCCCTGCACTTAGCCATGACAACACAGGGCTCCTTTGTTCCATTATCACAACCCCAATGACTTACATTGTTTGCAATTTCAATGCTAAGCGTTTGATAATAGCTCACAGAGAAGCTAGTCCCAACCTGTGAACCTGATACGTAGCAATAACTTGAAAATAGTTTGTCTTCATAAACTCTGTACGATCACCAGTTTATTGCAAACCTGTACCAGTCTGCGCCAATAACACGATTCTGATAATAATATTATCAATACAAGCAACATGTGTTCAAAAGTGTAAGTAAAAATCGACACAAATGATATTTGGCTAGATAATTCCATATGAAGAATAATAACTCAATTTTGAGATTTTCTTTAAAAGTAATAGTCCAACAAGGGCCGCTGGCATGAAAATCACTAATTGTAGTTCAGGATTTGATTATCCTTCAGGACCATAATGAATCCTCTACAGAATCAAATACAAACGTCTTCAGTGAATGACTTCATCGATCACCACTTGCTATGTTTGGTGTGTGTACTACTAACTGAGTACTGTAGGTAATCAATCTTTTAACATTACCTATATCGAATTTCTTTTCTCCTCTAAATGAATTATGAGATCTGGAACGAAACCGGCCATCGCCTTGGGAAGTCGTGGCAGGAGAAATGGAACGAAACCATACAGAGAAGTTTCAAACTTTTCTCCCTCAAAGCATTATCCTGTTTTGAAAAAGAGAAGGGCAAGTTTCCTCAACAGGAAGATGGGAACCAAAAGGAATTCAAGTTAGATTTACTGCCTATTGGTGAACAAGTGTCACCGACTTCCTAGGAGAGTGTATCAAAATCTTTTCTCTGTTAGAAAAGAAGAAGAGGAAGTTTTTCCTGTAAGTGAAGTGACCAAGTCACATAATTACAGAGACATGAACTAGCAATCCAACTCACCTTGTTGTAACTTTCTCTCTATAAGTTATTGATATCGAAGTCTAAGCTCATTTAACTTGTTTCTATGTTGCATTAGAAGTTGTATTTACTTCATCCCTATCTAAAATCATGGCTGGTGCATAACCTATAAACTGATTACAGCGAGATTAGTACATTATGCAACGAGCATATATTAGCATCTAGTAATATGCTATAATTGATGTGTACGGAGCAAAGGTAAACAACAGTCTTGCCTTTACTAACTGTGTCCTGTCATTTCATTGGCTAATCGGACCAGCGCATACTTCACGATAGCGCGACAAACTCAGAAGTTCATTTCCATTCCGCACACATCGTACGGTTATTTATATCTAATGTAACTGTGAAACCGTAAGTTCCGTTAAGTAAGTTGCTTATTTATATCATACATGTTGCCTTAGCAAAATTGTTGATTCTGAAGAAAAACAAGTGATATAAGTTACTAAATACAAGACGTATTTCATAACATCATGAATTAATTCGTGTCACTTTTCATTCACATAATATGTGATGAAGTACACCACATATTGTAAGTAAAAGTAATACGCATAGCCTCTAATGATAATTGGTATTATTGAATAAAATTGCGAGCCAGGGCCTTCAGAATTTACGTCGCCAATATAGAAACATGCTAGGAAAAGATTTGTCAAGCGGCGAGAAGATACAGATTGTAAATATATACAAAACATTAAAAGAAAACCCTGAAGTATCTGTGCAAGATGTAGGAGTGAAAGTGGCGTCATCCGTTGATTTGAAGTACGGTTTCAAAATCCTAGAAGAATACAGATCTGCAGGAGGTGTGAAGTCACCGGTCAGAATTAAACCAAAATCAAAGACAAAAAATAATCACTTGGCAGAATTGGGAATCGAGACCTGGACCCTTGGCGCTTAGTATTAAAAAGAAGGTTCAGTTGACTTTACTGTATGTAATCGACTAAACAGTGTGAAAAACGAACTTTTGTTAACTGTGCTTTGTACTTTCACGTTCGGTTGTTTACTTTTGCTCCGTACAGATCTTGGAACAAGTAGGCCTATAGTATGTGTTTAGGTATAGTTTTCACAGAGTATCCAAATTGCCATTACAAGCAAGCTGTATACGACTGTTTTTGTTCGATCATAACTTGTGGGTGGAAAACTATACTTCTCTACCTATAGCAGCTATGGTACGGGCAGTGGAAGTAATAATGCCGAATGAAGAACCACTATTAAGAATTCGCCAGCCGAAAACAAGTGAGAGGAATTTTAGACGAGGTAACAAAGAGAACATGAAACTTAGCTCACGTGATTAACATTGCATGACAGCGGGAACACTGATCACACTTTTACACAAGTCGACTCCACACTGCAACATACACCCACCTCCACCTCTTTCACTGTCTAAACTTAAACCTAACTTCAAAGTTTTTAGTTTTCGAGACAAGAGCTCACACTGTATTACAGAGCTACTATACTGTGGCTTGCTACCTCTCTCTACAATAATCAGAGTAAGGGCCTGTATGACGACCACCTGATATGATATTCATCTACAAGATAGAGAACCTATCTGGAAGTTGGCCAAGAATTGCGTATTATGGTCTCCTGATAAAATCTGTCTGGAAAGACAACTTCCAGATACGCTAGCAGGAGGATGGAGTGGCAGACAAAGTACCAACTGCTAGTTAGGAATCTTGGTTGAAACAAGATGGCAGCACTCCGAAGCTTCCTGGCCACCTGATTTTCAGAATTGATGCTGGAAGATTTAATTTACACAAAAACGTCATTTTATGCTCACACATGAATGAAATAGATTTGCACTTAAAACGATGTGTTATGTTATTTAACTGTATAAATACAAATCAGAGATGCCGCACCTAGCGGAGGACTACCGAACTACAACAAACACACCTCTCTGCTCAACGAGGTAAGGACAATTTTACAAGTTTTTACTGCGTTCTTGCCGGTAGTAGTTCAGCGGTGGTATTACAAGGCATCTTCCAATTAAGCTGTCTGGAAGTCACGTATCGGAAGGAATTGTCGGCAGGTGGTAATACAGGCCCTAGTCTATTGTTTGTCTGGACAAGTATCCTCTTGCTTCTTTGACTAACAGTAGTAACAACCATGACAATTACTTATTAGTGCCACAAACTTCCCTTGCCAACCCAACATATGATTTTGGAATACAGCACCATTGAAACACAGACTCCAGAAAACAGTGGCCCGTGAACACGGTGAATTTAAAATGCGCAGTGAAATTCATGCCTGAAATCTGAATGAACTGGATGTTCGATAGGTAGAAAGCGAACTCAGTTTGAAGGCGGCTGTGCTAGTAGGAAGGAGTAACTTTCACTTTCTTCAGGAATGAGTAACATAAGATCTCGAGATCATCTAGAAACGTTTGGGCACTGGAACCGATAGAGTCTACATTTAAACATATCACCTACCTCAGTAGACACAGAATGTTCATGTTCACTACCTTGTGTTAAACAACAGGGACGGCTAATCTGTGTTTTTTCGGAAGTTAAGGTGACTGAAGGATTGGATTTTTAATTTTCGTGATTTTTCCTCTCTCTCTGTCGATTTTGCCAATAATTATCTTTAAGCGTAAAAAACTTCACTCTCTAACTAGTATTTTAAATTCGACTCACTCCTTTGGACATTTAGGTTATATCATGAGACATTATCTGTGTGTATACAAGTAGGAATTTGTTATAGATGTAGATCTTTTTTCTATTGTTGATGTATTACGTGTTCTGTTGATTTCCATTGATATTTAACTTCAATGAATATGGTACAAGATGAAATAACACGATGTTTTATTGAAATGACTTAGTAAATATCAATGGCCTTACGATTGTTCGAACAATGAAAAACACAATTTGGTCGGACACGATGTTTGAACCAAAGACCTCCCGAATGCGTGTCGAAGCAGCTACCCTTTCGGCCACTTCGCTCGCTTGTAACTATTTTACTGTAACGTTAAAACATTTTATTATAGTACTCTTCACATAATGGTTAGATACTTTGTGTTCAATAGATTTTAACTTGTGTTTTAACACACAAATATGTGAAATTGACCTTAAAAGATCGTTCCTTACTAAAAAAAAAAATAATAAAGTTGGGTACAGTATCAAAATGTCATGTAAACGTGTTTGCTGAAATACTTTAACTAACCTAACACACATTTTTATGTGGTTTACAGAAACTTAGATACTTATTTCTTAATATGGCTTATGCTACTTCTTTTAAGAAAATTTCACATTTAATGTGAAATATGAATACAGATAATAGGCTTTGCTTACTTTTGCTAGTAAATACACTAAGAATATATATTCAAACTTTGAGGGAACATTCGTACAATAAAGCAATACAACAGGGGAATTTATATGCAAGGCGCCACTTAAGTTAAAAACCTTCAATCCTTCTTTAAAGTACTACTTTTAGATATGATTATATCGTGTTATAATAATTGAGGACAAAATGAAATTATGAATATAAAACATAGCCATATCCCATGTCTGGTGGATAAAGAAGTGTAGCTCCAGTAGAGTCGATAATCCAATAATTGGGGGGGGGGGCGTATCTAAGACCATTTGTTTGAAAGTAATTTTCCTTGAAGCGAGAATAAGAAAATTTTGATTAAAAATCCAATCAACTATCTATATTCCTTTTTATATTCTGAACTGAATAATGTGGAAACCGAACACTTTAATAAGCTTGCATTATTACCTCATTATCATAAAAACAGATCAACATTTTTTTCCCCTTCAAACACTGTCAAAATACAAGAACAATCACCATATTTCCTTTCGCGGAAACAAAATGCAGGACTACTACTGGTCAATTACATGGTCTACATTGAGGTTGGAAAATTTTTAATTTTCTTGTTACTGAGAAGCCAAATTTTATAACATTTAGTGTCAACCAATTTACGATAAAGATTAAAATAGTTATTTATGAAACAAATGGTAGAGAGGAGATTTAATTTTGGGAGTAGGTTTGTTTACGAAACGAGCCCTAAGTACGAATAAAGGAATCCTACGAGGATAATAAAATCATTTTACCGTGTGTATCATACATCGTTTTTTAGAAAGGAGTTAATATTTGTGAAATAATAATTCTAAATACGTCGCTGCTGCCTTACAGTGGTTCTGAACTGTCCTGCCATCGAGTATGCATTTGCGCAGACAGAGGTTATTGATTTCTCGCACATGGCTGCCAATGTAAGGGATGGAATGGACAACGATTTTCAGACCAGTCAACAATCATGAAATTTTTGCATACACCGTGAGCAATTTAAAAGGGTGTAATGAATTCTAACATTTTTAGTTTATATCGGACTGAGTCTATTTAATAACTACACGCTATTATTCTTAACTACAAGAGTATTTTCCATGCGAAGTAAACAAGGTTAGTCAACCTGGAGAGTTATAATTTTATAACACTCAGTGGCATAAATTTCTGCTTTTAATCATTATCATCTAACGTTAGGAGTACTTGTTTTACCTTCCACTGTTTAAAGTAGCTATTTTTGTACCAAGAACGTAAAATAAGGATTTAGCGGACGAATTAAGTAATTCGGAAGTATAAATATAAAAAGCCTAGTCAATCGTCCGTTCACAGCCGCCTGAATCCAGGAATCATACCAGTACAATAGAAATGGATAGGGATGGAGCTCTTTCTTAACAACAATGCATAGGAACTAGTTTAAGAGTATGATTGATAATCCTCATGAAATTTCAATCCATGCCAGAAACATTCAACCGGAGCTGCTGTGAGCAGTATGAGAAGGAATAATTATATTATATTACTAGCATGTGCCCGCGGCTTCGCCCGCGATAATTATTTCAAAAATTAAAAATTAAGAGCATAATAGTTAAATCATTATATTTATTAACACCTAAATCACGTGGACTACATACCACGATTAGATAGCGTCGCCTGGTAAAAGCGACCTCAGATTCGAGTTCCTTGGCCCAGAATACCCCTGTACAGTGAGTTTTGTCCAAATCGAACAACGTTTGACCATATTTAGGCTAATATTGATTATCCCTATAATAATAATAGTAATAATAATAATAATAATAATAATAATAATAATAATAATAATCCTCTTCGGTGTAGGTTGAAAATTTCATATTATGTTTGCGTGCCTTGACATTAAAAACAAATGAATTGACCAGCGTGAGCTACAACATTCAAGAGATCGCGATGCTTTTATGTCGAAGGTATGACAAAAATAGCCAAAGCCTAGTGTAATTGATTTGTATTACTGAAAACTCATGCTCCGAAAACGCAAAAAATACACGTTTTGTGCCCATTTTTTACTCATAACTCTCGAAGGAAAGCTAAAATAAAAATTCCGGCTTCGAGGTGCACTTTCTGACCCTTTAGTCCATCTATGTTTAAAATTTCAGATCTCTGCGTTCAGTAGATTTCGCTGGGCATCGCGGACAGACAGACAGACGGAGGACAGACACTTCCTTTTATTAATATAAGATAGAAGATAGATGGTGCAGGGCAAGCGGTGTGTCTCTTGTGGACAAAGTTGTAATATGTATGTGAATCTTAAATGCGAGTTTATATTTGTTGAAGTGTTGTGTGAAGTTTCTCATAAGAAACATTTGTTGTTTTAGGGCCACAAGCTCTGTTCTGCAATTTGTTTAATATGCTGCTAAAGGTTTCCATGGCGACTTGAGCTGTCTAGGCCGTTCAAGTACTATTATTTCGGTGCGTTAACAGTTTGACAAGCAGCTGTTAGGCCTATAGAATAACAAAACATCTAAAAGTCCATTAATAATCGAATCTTATAATTTTTGCTTTCATTTGGTTGCTCTTAATTTCTTCTACCTATTTATATTTCTGAACGACTAACATAATATATATAAACGTACTTGTAAAATAAAGTTTATCATTTCTGTAATTTTGAAAACATATTTAAAATCATTTTGTAATTTATTGTTCAATTGTTTATAATTTAAATCTCCCCAGCGGTTCCCAACCGGTTGGTCGCGACCCACAGAAACCATCGAATAGGTCTTTTTTGGCAATTTTTAGGTCATTTTCGGCATTTTTAGGTCATTTTCGGCATTTTAGGTCATTTTCGCCACTTCAGGTCGTGTTCAGTGGAAATAGAGAGGAGCATTTCCATGTACAAATCATTACGTTCAAACAACAGACAATCGTTTTTATTTGAGAATCTCCGCCAAGTGTTCATAGTTCATTTTAATTCAGGTTTATAGTAAAAACCACAGCAGTCTGTTTTATAGCAAACATTTTTTCTTTCTTTTTAAATGGCACATAGGCCTATTTTCTAGGGGCAATTTCATGGGCATGCCAGTTCAGAAAGAATATCTTTTTCACTAAGGGTGTCCAAGTATTATACATTTACTTCTTTAGTAACAAAATAAGTGTTTTCTATATTAATAAAGGAAGTGTCTGTCTGTCTGTCTGTCTGTCCGCGATGCCCAGCGAAATCTACTGAACGCAGAGATCTGAAATTTTAAACATAGATGGAATAAAGGTTCGGACAGTGCACCTCGAAGCCGGAATTTTAATTTTAGCTTTCCTTCGCGAGTTATGAGTGAAAAACCGGCAGAAAACGTGCATTTTTTGCGTTTTCGAAGCATCAGTTTTCAGTAATATATTTCAATGTCAAATCAATTACAGTTGGCTTTGGCTATTTTTGTAATACCTTGGAAATGAAACTTCCGCGATTGCTATAATGTTGTAGCTCACGCTGGTCGATTCATTTGTTTTTAATGTCAAGGCACGCATACATATGAAATTTTCAACCTAATCCCGAAGAGGATTATTATTATTATTATTATAAGTTGGATAATCAATATAGGCCTAAATATGGTCAAACGTTGTTCGATTTGGACGAAACTCACTACACAGGGGTTTTCTGGGCCAAGGACCTCGAATCTGAGGTCGCTTTTACCAGGCGACGCTATCTAATCGTGGTATGTAGTCCATGTGATTTAGGTGTTAGTAAATATAATGATTTAACTATTATGCTCTTAATTTTTAATTTATTGAAATAATTATCGCGGGCGAAGCCGCGGGCACATGCCAGTGTTACAAATAAACCAGTTTTTATTTTCACTGTGGTTTTTCATTTAGCGACCGATCGGACCTTGAAAGTAAATAGCCATCGTAGTAGCCTATATTGTTACCGAATACTAATGATGTGTGATTTGCCGTATTTTGTGAATTTCAAAATTAGAAGAAGAAAATAAAATTTTTATAATAACATTATACTTTTCAAAAAATGTGTAAACGCTTCACGATTACAGTGTCATCCTTGCGCAGGGACAATGCTAATCTTCTCTGTATCGTTTACATTATACCATACGTACTCCCAATGGGAGTACACATATTAACAATTCGGAAGTTGTATATATAGTTACCATGGAACTAAGATTTGTGTTTGTGGATTTCCTCAAAATTTCGAGTTCAATAGTTTTAAAAGTACGAAGAGATTTTATCACCTAGTACCATCTTTACCTGCAGAAAAATATAGTCAGATCACCTGTTCCAGAAAATTGCTACATTTTAAGGAATAAATTTTCTAGAGCTGTGCCCATTTCGAGGCAAAACGCTACTTTGAGCCTATCATCAGGTGCTGAAGGCCTGAAATGTCCTCACCTACAAATTTTAAGGCTAAACCAACTGTATAATGTATGTTTTCTCTATAATTGATCCAGTTTTCGTGACTGTATTTAAGTTAGAACTGATTTTTGTTTATTTCACTCTTGTGCGAATTAATTACTTTTTTAATACGTATTTAAACAAATACGTTATTTTATATGATGACGATTATTACAGTACGTTCGAAGAATTGTAGCATACTTGAAAATTATGCAAGAAAATTTAAGTGCACAACATAATGCTCTAAAACTCTCTAATAGCATTTATCGAAATGATGTATAAATTGCAATTCTTTCTCTGAACAATTATTGTGTCAATGAATTTCATTCAGGGTTTTCGGTATTCAAGTTCCCTGTTATAATAATCTCTGGTTAAACAGCGCCTTTCAACGAATATTAAGTTGGAGCAGCGAAACGGGCATTTGCCCGAATGCCCATATGGCTAACTAAATTAAGTGTGCATATTTAATAACACAAAAATTTAATATCATGATTAGCCTATAATTATTTTTAAACTCTACATTAAAACTAAATGTTTGACAGGAAACGAAAGTCGGAAAGTCTTTATTTATGACTAGACAAAAGTAACTGAGTGGTTTTTTCCATTTCAAGGAGAAATAGTTGTATTTACTATATTTAGTAGACTACTAAAAGCAGAAAGAGATACCGCATTTCCTTAAATTGCAGAATGACCAAAGTATCGAAAAAGTACCGAGTGAGTTTTCTGAAGAATCGCTCGATGCCGATACCATGCAGGTATCGAGAGTACCGAGGTATCGAAAGTATCGAGGACCCATCTATATTAATAAAAGGAAGTGTCTGTCCTCCGTCTTTCTGTCTGTCCGCGATGCCCAGCGAAATCTACTCAACGCAGAGATCTGAAATTTTATACATAGGCGGACTAAAGGGTCGGAAAATGCACCTCGAAGCCGGAATTTTAATTTTCGCTTTCGTTCGTGAGTTATGAGTGAAAAATGAGCAAAAACCATGCATTTTTTTGCGTTTTCGAAGCATGAGTTTTCAGATACATTTCAATGCCACATCAATTACAGTTGGCTTTGGCTATTTTTGTCGTACCTCGCGATCGCTTGAATGTTGTAGCTCACGCAGGTCGATTCATTTGTTTATAATGTCAAAGCACGCAGACATATGAAATTTTCAACCTACACCGAAGAGGATTATTATTATTATTATTATTAGGCTATAAGAGGGATAATCAATATTGGCCTAAATATGGTCAAAAGTTGTTCGATTTGGAAGAAACTCCCTATACAGAGGCTTTCTGGGCCAAGGACCTCGAATCTGAGGTCGCGTTTACCAGGCGACGCTATCTAATCGTGGTATGTAGTCCATGTGATTTGAATGAATGAATGAATGAGCCACATGTGTCCCATTCAGGGCTAGGGCCTCCCTCTGATGAGGGGGTAGCTCGGTTAGAATCTCATATGGTGAGCTGGTCCATATGAGCTTGGTAAACTCTTCACTTTCACTAAACTTCTTCCAGCAACTCTTAGGCTTCTCCAGACATCTCTGTTCTTTGCTACGCTGGACCAATGTACCCCGGCACGCCTTCTGAAGAAATCTACCCACATCGTTCTTGGTCTTCCTCTCTCCCTTTTGCCTATCCTAGGGTCCCATAGAGTAGAGATGTTTCCCCATCTGGTACCTGGAAGTCTCGCTACATGACCACCCCACTTCCACTTCAGGCTGCATGCGCGCTGGGCCACGTCGGTTAGTCCTGACATCTTTCTCAGTCTTTCTGTTGAAATTCTGTCTCTGAGGGATATCCCCATTATCCTCTGTTCCATCTTCCGTTGGCAAGTTTTTATGCTATTCTTCTGAGCTGATGTCAAACTCCATGTCTGGCATCCATACAGAAGTGAAGGGAAGATGCAGGATTCTAGTGCCGCTAATTTTAGTCTTTTGTTTAATGATCTGTCCATCAGGATGAATTTCAGTCCCCAGAAAGCTCTCCATGCTGAGGAGATTCTCCTCTTTATTTCTTTCCCCATATGGTTTTGGAATGATACAACTTGCCCCAAGTAAATGTACTCTGACACATATTTTAGATCTGATCCGTTAATCATGATGAGTGTTGGTTGTCTGTTTGTCATGACTTGTGTCTTCTCCATGTTCATGTGTAGTCCGGACATTCTACTGCGGTCACTGAGCTCCTGTAGCATTTCTTGAAGGCTTTCTGCCGTTCTGGCAAATAAGACTATATCATCAGCGAATCGTAAGTTGGTGAGTCTGTAGCCATTCATTACAATTCCAAATTTGCTTCCCCATTTTATCTTACGAAATATTTCTTCCAACACGCTGGTGAAGAGTTTAGGGGATATTGGGCCACCTTGTCTTACATTTCTGTTTAGTTTGAAAGGTTCCCCTTTTCTTTCTGTCATCACTGTAGCATGTGAGTCCTCGTATAATTTAGCTATTAGTCTTATGTACTTATGTTCCACTCCATGTTTAGTCAGTGCCTGGAATATACTTGGGTGTTCCACAGAGTCGAAGACTTTTTTATAGTCGACAAAGGCAATGTATAGCGGTAGGTTAAATTCGTCAGTTTTTTCCATGACCTGTGTGATTGTTTGCAGATGGTCCACCGTGCTGTAGCCCAAGCGAAAGCCTGCTTGCTCTTCCGGTTGGTTTTCATCTAATGTCCTCGTGATCCTTTTTGTTAGTAGCTTGGAGAACAACTTATAGACATTTGACATCAGACTTATTGGCCTGTAGTTATTTAGTTGGTCTTTTGCTCCTTTTTTGTGCAGGAGAATTATCTTCCTGGTTTTCCACTGAGTTGGTAAGGTTTCTGAGTCTAGAATTTTGTTAAAAATTTCTGTGAGGGGTGCTAATATATGATTTAGTCCTGCTTTCAAGAGGTCATTATATATATAGTCTTCAAACGGAGTTTTGCTGTGTTTAAGCTCTTCTATGGCGGATGTTACTTCGCTCTGTAGGAATGGTAAGACTTCTTCGTTGTTGTCCTTACTTGGTAGGCAGTATTGATTGAGGTCGGTGTTTGGGAGGGAGCTCGTAAAGAGGGTTTTGTAGAACTCCGTAGCTTCTGTTATGATGTCTGCTCTAGAGGTTATTCGTTTACCTTGTGGGCCCTGTGTACCTAGGATCCATTGTTTTCTGTTTCCCAGTTCTTTCTTTGCTTTCCTGGTTGATTTAATAGACTCTAGAGTTTGTTTTACTTTTAGGTGTTAGTAAATATAATGATTTAACTATTATGCTCTAAATTTTTAATTTTTGAAATAATTATCGCGGGCGAAGCCGCGGGCACATGCTAGTGTTACAAATAAAACAGTTTTTACTTTTACTGTGGTTTTTCATTTAGCGACCGATCGGACCTTGAAAGTAGATAGCCATCGTAGTAGCCTATATTGTTACCGAATACTAACGATGTGTGATTTGCCGTATTTTGTGAATTTCAAAATTAGAAGAAGCAAATACAATTTTTATAATATCATTATACTTTTCAAAAAATGTGTAAACGCTTCACGATTACAGTGTCATCCTTGCGCAGGGACAATGCTAATCTTCTCTGTATCGTTTACATTATACCATACGTACTCCCAATGGGAGTACACATATTAACAATTCGGAAGTTGTATATATAGTTACCATGGAACTAAGATTTGTGTTTGTGGATTTCCTCAAAATTTCGAGTTCAATAGTTTTAAAAGTACGAAGAGATTTTATCACTTAGTACCATCATTACCTGCAGAAAAATATAGTCAGATCACCTGTTCCAACAAAATTGCTACATTTTAAGGAATAAATTTTCTAGAGCTGTGCCCATTTCGAGGCAAAACGCTACTTTGAGCCTATCATCAGGTGCTAAAGGCCTGAAATGTCCTCACCTACATATTTTAAGGCTAAACTAATTGTATAATGTATGTTTTCTCTATAATTGATCCAGTTTTCGTGACTGTATTTAAGTTAGAACTGATTTTTGTTTATTTCACTCTTGTGCGAATTAATTACGTTTTTTAATACGTATTTAAATAAATACGTTATTTTATATGATGACATTTATTACAGTACGTTCGAAGAATTGTAGCATAATTGAAAATTATGCAAGAAAATTTAAGTGCACAACATAATGCTCTAAAACTCGCTAATAGCATTTATCGAAATGATGTATACATTGCAATTCTTTCTCTGAATAATTATTGTGCCAATGAATTTCATTCAGGGTTTTTGGTATTCAAGTTCCCTGTTTCATAATCTCTGGTTAAACAGCGCCTTTCAACGAATATTAAGTTGGAGCAGCGAAACGGGCATTTGCGCGAAGTCCCATATGGCTAACTAAATTAAGTGTGCATATATAATAACACAAAAATTTAATATCATGATTAGCCTATAATTATTTTTAAACTCTACATTAAAACTAAATGTTTGACAGGAAACGAAAGTCGGAAAGTCTTTATTTATGACTAGACAAAAGTAACAGAGTGGTTTTTTCCATTTCAAGGAGAAATAGTTGTATTTACTATATTTAGTAGACTACTAAAAGCAGAAAGAGATACCGCATTTCCTTAAATTGCAGAATGACCAAAGTATCGAAAAAGTACCGAGTGAGTTTTCTGAAGAATCGCTCGATGCCGATACCATGCAGGTATCGAGAGTACCGAGGTATCGAAAGTATCGAGGACCCATCTATATTAATAAAAGGAAGTGTCTGTCCTCCGTCTTTCTGTCTCTCCGCGATGCCCAGCGAAATCTACTCAACGCAGAGATCTGAAATTTTATACATAGGCGGACTGAAGGGTCGGAAAATGCACCTCGAAGCCAGAATTTCAATTTTCTCTTTCGTTCGTGAGTTATGAGTGAAAAACGAGCAAAAACGTGCATTTTTTTGAGTTTTCGAAGCATGAGTTTTCAGTTACATTTCAATGTCACATCAATTACAGTTAGCTTTGACTATTTTTGTCGTACCACGCGATCGCTTGAATGTTGTAGCTCACGCAGGTCGATTCATTTGTTTATAATGTCAAAGCACGCAGACATATGAAATTTTCAACCTACACCGAAGAGGATTATTATTATTATTATTATTATTATTATTGTTAGGCTATGAGAGGGATAATCAATATTGGCCTAAATATGGTCAAACGTTGTTCGATTTGGACGAAACTCCCTATACAGGGGTTTTCTGGGCCAAGGACCTCGAATCTGAGGTCGCGTTTACCAGGCGACGCTATCTAATCGTGGTATGTAGTCCATGTGATTTAGGTGTTAGTAAATATAATGATTTAACTATTATGCTCTTAATTTTTAGTTTTTGAAATAATTATCGCGGGCGAAGCCACGGGCACATTCTAGTGTTAAATATAAAACAGTTTTTATTTTCACTGTGGTTTTTCATTTAGCGACCGATCGGACCTTGAAAGTAAATAGCCATCGTAGTAGCCTATATTGTTACCGAATACTAATGATGTGTGATTTGCCGTATTTTGTGAATTTCAAAATTAGAAGAAGCAAATAACATTTTTATAATAACATTATACTTTTCAAACAATGTGTAAACGCTTCACGATTACAGTGTCATCCTTGCGCAGGGACAATGCTAATCTTCTCTGTATCGTTTACATTATACCATACGTACTCCCAATGGGAGTACACATATTAACAATTCGGAAGTTGTATATATAGTTACCATGGAACTAAGATTTGTGATTGTGGATTTCCTCAAAATTTCGAGTTCAATAGTTTTAAAAGTACGAAGAGATTTTATCACTTAGTACCATCATTACCTGCAGAAAATATAGTCAGATCACCTGTTCCAACAAAATTGCTACATTTTAAGGAATAAATTTTCTAGAGCTGTGCCCATTTCGAGGCAAAACGCTACTTTGAGCCAATCATCAGGTGCTGAAAGCCTGAAATGTCCTCACCTACATATTTTAAGGCTAAACTAACTGTATAATGTATGTTTTATCTATAATTGATCCAGTTTTCGTGACTGTATTTAAGTTAGAACTGATTTTTGTTTATTTCACTCTTTTTTAATACGTATTTAAACAAATACGTTATTTTATATGATGACAATTATTACAGTACGTTCGACGAATTGTAGCATAATTGAAAATTATGCAAGAAAATTTAAGTGCACAACATAATGCTCTAAAACTCGCTAATAGCATTTACCGAAATGATGTATAAATTGCAATTCTTTCTCTGAATAATTATTGTGTCAATGAATTTCATTCAGGGTTTTCGGTATTCAAGTTCCCTGTTATAATAATCTCTGGTTAAACAGCGCCTTTCAACGAATATTAAGTTGGAGCAGCGAAACGGGCATTTGCCCGAATGCCCATATGGCTAACTAAATTAAGTGTGCATATTTAATAACACAAAAATTTAATATCATGAGTAGCCTATAATTATTTTTAAACTCTACATTAAAACTAAATGTTTGACAGGAAACGAAAGTCGGAAAGTCTTTATTTATGACTAGACAAAAGTAACTGAGTGGTTTTTTCCATTTCAAGGAGAAATAGTTGTATTTACTATATTTAGTAGACTACTAAAAGCAGAAAGAGATACCGCATTTCCTTAAATTGCAGAATGACCAAAGTATCGAAAAAGTACCGAGTGAGTTTTCTGAAGAATCGCTCGATGCCGATACCATGCAGGTATCGAGAGTACCGAGGTATCGAAAGTATCGAGGACCCATCTATATTAATAAAAGGAAGTGTCTGTCCTCCGTCTTTCTGTCTGTCCGCGATGCCCAGCGAAATCTACTCAACGCAGAGATCTGAAATTTTATACATAGGCGGACTAAAGGGTCGGAAAATGCACCTCGAAGCCGGAATTTTAATTTTCGCTTTCGTTCGTGAGTTATGAGTGAAAAATGAGCAAAAACCATGCATTTTTTTGCGTTTTCGAAGCATGAGTTTTCAGATACATTTCAATGCCACATCAATTACAGTTGGCTTTGGCTATTTTTGTCGTACCTCGCGATCGCTTGAATGTTGTAGCTCACGCAGGTCGATTCATTTGTTTATAATGTCAAAGCACGCAGACATATGAAATTTTCAACCTACACCGAAGAGGATTATTATTATTATTATTATTATTATTATTAGGCTATAAGAGGGATAATCAATATGGGCCTAAATATGGTCAAAAGTTGTTCGATTTGGAAGAAACTCCCTATACAGAGGCTTTCTGGGCCAAGGACCTCGAATCTGAGGTCGCGTTTACCAGGCGACGCTATCTAATCGTGGTATGTAGTCCATGTGATTTGAATGAATGAATGAATGAGCCACATGTGTCCCATTCAGGGCTAGGGCCTCCCTCTGATGAGGGGGTAGCTCGGTTAGAATCTCATATGGTGAGCTGGTCCATATGAGCTTGGTAAACTCTTCACTTTCACTAAACTTCTTCCAGCAACTCTTAGGCTTCTCCAGACATCTCTGTTCTTTGCTACGCTGGACCAATGTACCCCGGCACGCCTTCTGAAGAAATCTACCCACATCGTTCTTGGTCTTCCTCTCTCCCTTTTGCCTATCCTAGGGTCCCATAGAGTAGAGATGTTTCCCCATCTGGTACCTGGAAGTCTCGCTACATGACCACCCCACTTCCACTTCAGGCTGCATGCGCGCTGGGCCACGTCGGTTAGTCCTGACATCTTTCTCAGCCTTTCTGTTGAAATTCTGTCTCTGAGGGATATCCCCATTATCCTCTGTTCCATCTTCCGTTGGCAAGTTTTTATGCTATTCTTCTGAGCTGATGTCAAACTCCATGTCTGGCATCCATACAGAAGTGAAGGGAAGATGCAGGATTCTAGTGCCGCTAATTTTAGTCTTTTGTTTAATGATCTGTCCATCAGGATGAATTTCAGTCCCCAGAAAGCTCTCCATGCTGAGGAGATTCTCCTCTTTATTTCTTTCCCCATATGGTTTTGGAATGATACAACTTGCCCCAAGTAAATGTACTCTGACACATATTTTAGATCTGATCCGTTAATCATGATGAGTGTTGGTTGTCTGTTTGTCATGACTTGTGTCTTCTCCATGTTCATGTGTAGTCCGGACATTCTACTGCGGTCACTGAGCTCCTGTAGCATTTCTTGAAGGCTTTCTGCCGTTCTGGCAAATAAGACTATATCATCAGCGAATCGTAAGTTGGTGAGTCTGTAGCCATTCATTACAATTCCAAATTTGCTTCCCCATTTTATCTTACGAAATATTTCTTCCAACACGCTGGTGAAGAGTTTAGGGGATATTGGGCCACCTTGTCTTACATTTCTGTTTAGTTTGAAAGGTTCCCCTTTTCTTTCTGTCATCACTGTAGCATGTGAGTCCTCGTATAATTTAGCTATTAGTCTTATGTACTTATGTTCCACTCCATGTTTAGTCAGTGCCTGGAATATACTTGGGTGTTCCACAGAGTCGAAGACTTTTTTATAGTCGACAAAGGCAATGTATAGCGGTAGGTTAAATTCGTCAGTTTTTTCCATGACCTGTGTGATTGTTTGCAGATGGTCAACCGTGCTGTAGCCCAAGCGAAAGCCTGCTTGCTCTTCCGGTTGGTTTTTATCTAATGTCCTCGTGATCCTTTTTGTTAGTAGCTTGGAGAACAACTTATAGACATTTGACATCAGACTTATTGGCCTGTAGTTATTTAGTTGGTCTTTTGCTCCTTTTTTGTGCAGGAGAATTATCTTCCTGGTTTTCCACTGAGTTGGTAAGGTTTCTGAGTCTAGAATTTTGTTAAAAATTTCTGTGAGGGGTGCTAATATATGATTTAGTCCTGCTTTCAAGAGTTCATTATATATATAGTCTTCAAACGGAGTTTTGCTGTGTTTAAGCTCTTCTATGGCGGATGTTACTTCGCTCTGTAGGAATGGTAAGACTTCTTCGTTGTTGTCCTTACTTGGTAGGCAGTATTGATTGAGGTCGGTGTTTGGGAGGGAGCTCGTACAGAGGGTTTTGTAGAACTCCGTAGCTTCTGTTATGATGTCTGCTCTAGAGGTTATTCGTTTACCTTGTGGGCCCTGTGTACCTAGGATCCATTGTTTTCTGTTTCCCAGTTCTTTCTTTGCTTTCCTGGTTGATTTAATAGACTCTAGAGTTTGTTTTACTTTTAGGTGTTAGTAAATATAATGATTTAACTATTATGCTCTAAATTTTTAATTTTTGAAATAATTATCGCGGGCGAAGCCGCGGGCACATGCTAGTGTTACAAATAAAACAGTTTTTACTTTTACTGTGGTTTTTCATTTAGCGACCGATCGGACCTTGAAAGTAGATAGCCATCGTAGTAGCCTATATTGTTACCGAATACTAACGATGTGTGATTTGCCGTATTTTGTGAATTTCAAAATTAGAAGAAGCAAATACAATTTTTATAATATCATTATACTTTTCAAAAAATGTGTAAACGCTTCACGATTACAGTGTCATCCTTGCGCAGGGACAATGCTAATCTTCTCTGTATCGTTTACATTATACCATACGTACTCCCAATGGGAGTACACATATTAACAATTCGGAAGTTGTATATATAGTTACCATGGAACTAAGATTTGTGTTTGTGGATTTCCTCAAAATTTCGAGTTCAATAGTTTTAAAAGTACGAAGAGATTTTATCACTTAGTACCATCATTACCTGCAGAAAAATATAGTCAGATCACCTGTTCCAACAAAATTGCTACATTTTAAGGAATAAATTTTCTAGAGCTGTGCCCATTTCGAGGCAAAACGCTACTTTGAGCCTATCATCAGGTGCTAAAGGCCTGAAATGTCCTCACCTACATATTTTAAGGCTAAACTAATTGTATAATGTATGTTTTCTCTATAATTGATCCAGTTTTCGTGACTGTATTTAAGTTAGAACTGATTTTTGTTTATTTCACTCTTGTGCGAATTAATTACGTTTTTTAATACGTATTTAAATAAATACGTTATTTTATATGATGACATTTATTACAGTACGTTCGAAGAATTGTAGCATAATTGAAAATTATGCAAGAAAATTTAAGTGCACAACATAATGCTCTAAAACTCGCTAATAGCATTTATCGAAATGATGTATACATTGCAATTCTTTCTCTGAATAATTATTGTGCCAATGAATTTCATTCAGGGTTTTTGGTATTCAAGTTCCCTGTTTCATAATCTCTGGTTAAACAGCGCCTTTCAACGAATATTAAGTTGGAGCAGCGAAACGGGCATTTGCGCGAAGTCCCATATGGCTAACTAAATTAAGTGTGCAAATATAATAACACAAAAATTTAATATCATGATTAGCCTATAATTATTTTTAAACTCTACATTAAAACTAAATGTTTGACAGGAAACGAAAGTCGGAAAGTCTTTATTTATGACTAGACAAAAGTAACAGAGTGGTTTTTTCCATTTCAAGGAGAAATAGTTGTATTTACTATATTTAGTAGACTACTAAAAGCAGAAAGAGATACCGCATTTCCTTAAATTGCAGAATGACCAAAGTATCGAAAAAGTACCGAGTGAGTTTTCTGAAGAATCGCTCGATGCCGATACCATGCAGGTATCGAGAGTACCGAGGTATCGAAAGTATCGAGGACCCATCTATATTAATAAAAGGAAGTGTCTGTCCTCCGTCTTTCTGTCTCTCCGCGATGCCCAGCGAAATCTACTCAACGCAGAGATCTGAAATTTTATACATAGGCGGACTGAAGGGTCGGAAAATGCACCTCGAAGCCAGAATTTCAATTTTCTCTTTCGTTCGTGAGTTATGAGTGAAAAACGAGCAAAAACGTGCATTTTTTTGAGTTTTCGAAGCATGAGTTTTCAGTTACATTTCAATGTCACATCAATTACAGTTAGCTTTGACTATTTTTGTCGTACCACGCGATCGCTTGAATGTTGTAGCTCACGCAGGTCGATTCATTTGTTTATAATGTCAAAGCACGCAGACATATGAAATTTTCAACCTACACCGAAGAGGATTATTATTATTATTATTATTATTATTATTATTATTGTTAGGCTATGAGAGGGATAATCAATATTGGCCTAAATATGGTCAAACGTTGTTCGATTTGGACGAAACTCCCTATACTGGGGTTTTCTGGGCCAAGGACCTCGAATCTGAGGTCGCGTTTACCAGGCGACGCTATCTAATCGTGGTATGTAGTCCATGTGATTTAGGTGTTAGTAAATATAATGATTTAACTATTATGCTCTTAATTTTTAGTTTTTGAAATAATTATCGCGGGCGAAGCCGCGGGCACATTCTAGTGTTAAATATAAAACAGTTTTTATTTTCACTGTGGTTTTTCATTTAGCGACCGATCGGACCTTGAAAGTAAATAGCCATCGTAGTAGCCTATATTGTTACCGAATACTAATGATGTGTGATTTGCCGTATTTTGTGAATTTCAAAATTAGAAGAAGCAAATAACATTTTTATAATAACATTATACTTTTCAAACAATGTGTAAACGCTTCACGATTACAGTGTCATCCTTGCGCAGGGACAATGCTAATCTTCTCTGTATCGTTTACATTATACCATACGTACTCCCAATGGGAGTACACATATTAACAATTCGGAAGTTGTATATATAGTTACCATGGAACTAAGATTTGTGATTGTGGATTTCCTCAAAATTTCGAGTTCAATAGTTTTAAAAGTACGAAGAGATTTTATCACTTAGTACCATCATTACCTGCAGAAAATATAGTCAGATCACCTGTTCCAACAAAATTGCTACATTTTAAGGAATAAATTTTCTAGAGCTGTGCCCATTTCGAGGCAAAACGCTACTTTGAGCCAATCATCAGGTGCTGAAAGCCTGAAATGTCCTCACCTACATATTTTAAGGCTAAACTAACTGTATAATGTATGTTTTATCTATAATTGATCCAGTTTTCGTGACTGTATTTAAGTTAGAACTGATTTTTGTTTATTTCACTCTTTTTTAATACGTATTTAAACAAATACGTTATTTTATATGATGACAATTATTACAGTACGTTCGACGAATTGTAGCATAATTGAAAATTATGCAAGAAAATTTAAGTGCACAACATAATGCTCTAAAACTCGCTAATAGCATTTACCGAAATGATGTATAAATTGCAATTCTTTCTCTGAATAATTATTGTGTCAATGAATTTCATTCAGGGTTTTCGGTATTCAAGTTCCCTGTTATAATAATCTCTGGTTAAACAGCGCCTTTCAACGAATATTAAGTTGGAGCAGCGAAACGGGCATTTGCCCGAATGCCCATATGGCTAACTAAATTAAGTGTGCATATTTAATAACACAAAAATTTAATATCATGAGTAGCCTATAATTATTTTTAAACTCTACATTAAAACTAAATGTTTGACAGGAAACGAAAGTCGGAAAGTCTTTATTTATGACTAGACAAAAGTAACAGAGTGGTTTTCTCCATTTCAAGGAGAAATAGTTGTATTTACTATATTTAGTAGACTACTAAAAGCAGAAAGAGATACCGCATTTCCTTAAATTGCAGAATTACCAAAGTATCGAAAAAGTACCGAGTGAGTTTTCTGAAGAATCGCTCGATGCCGATACCATGCAGGTATCGAGAGTACCGAGGTATCGAAAGTATCGAGGACCCATCTATATTAATAAAAGGAAGTGTCTGTCCTCCGTCTTTCTGTCTGTCCGCGATGCCCAGCGAAATCTACTCAACGCAGAGATCTGAAATTTTATACATAGGCGGACTGAAGGGTCGGAAAATGCACCTCGAAGCCGGAATTTTAATTTTCGCTTTCGTTCGTGAGTTATGAGTGAAAAATGAGCAAAAAACATGCATTTTTTTGCGTTTTCGAAGCATGAGTTTTCAGATACATTTCAGTGTCACATCAATTACAGTTGGCTTTGGCTATTTTTTCGTACCTCGCGATCGCTTGAATGTTGTAGCTCCCGCAGGTCGATTCATTTGTTTATAATGTCAAAGCACGCAGACATATGAAATTTTCAACCTACACCGAAGAGGATTATTATTATTATTATTAGGCTATAAGAGGGATAATCAATATTGGCCTAAATATGGTCAAAAGTTGTTCGATTTGGAAGAAAATCCCTATACAGAGGCTTTCTGGGCCAAGAACCTCGAATCTGAGGTCGCGTTTACCAGGCGACGCTATCTAATCGTGGTATGTAGTCCATGTGATTTGAATGAATGAATGAATGAGCCACATGTGTCCCATTCAGGGCTAGGGCCTCCCTCTGATGAGGGGGTAGCTCGGTTAGAATCTCATATGGTGAGCTGGTCCATATGAGCTTGGTAAACACTTCACTTTCACTAAACTTCTTCCAGCAACTCGGTGTGTAGGCTTCTTCAGACATCTCTGTTCTTTGCTACGCTGGACCAGTGTACCCCGGCACGCCTTCTGAAGAAATCTACCCACATCGTTCTTGGTCTTCCTCTCTCCCTTTTGCCTATCCTAGGGTCCCATACAGTAGAGATGTTTCCCCATCTGGTACCTGGAAGTCTCGCTACATGACCACCCCACTTCCACTTCAGGCTGCATGCGCGCTGGGCCACGTCGGTTAGTCCTGACATCTTTCTCAGTCTTTCTGTTGAAATTCTGTCTCTGAGGGATATCCCCATTATCCTCCGTTCCATCTTCCGTTGGCAAGTTTTTATGCTATTCTTCTGAGCTGATGTCAAACTCCATGTCTGGCATCCATACAGAAGTGAAGGGAAGATGCAGGATTCTAGTGCCGCTAATTTTAGTCTTTTGTTTAATGATCTGTCCATCAGGATGAATTTCAGTCCCCAGAAAGCTCTCCATGCTGAGGAGATTCTCCTCTTTATTTCTTTCCCCATATGGTTTTGGAATGATACAACTTGCCCCAAGTAAATGTACTCTGACACATATTTTAGATCTGATCCGTTAATCATGATGAGTGTTGGTTGTCTGTTTGTCATGACTTGTGTCTTCTCCATGTTCATGTGTAGTCCGGACATTCTACTGCGGTCACTGAGCTCCTGTAACATTTCTTGAAGGCTTTCTACCGTTCTGGCAAATAAGACTATATCATCAGCGAATCGTAAGTTGGTGAGTCTGTAGCCATTCATTACAATTCCAAATTTGCTTCCCCATTTTATCTTACGAAATATTTCTTCCAACACGCTGGTGAAGAGTTTAGGGGATATTGGGTCACCTTGTCTTACACCTCTGTTTAGTTTGAAAGGTTCCCCTTTTCTTTCTGTCATCACTGTAGCATGTGAGTCCTCGTATAATTTAGCTATTAGTCTTATGTACTTATGTTCCACTCCATGTTTAGTCAGTGCCTGGAATATACTTGGGTGTTCCACAGAGTCGAAGGCTTTTTTATAGTCGACAAAGGCAATGTATAGCGGTAGGTTAAATTCGTCAGTTTTTTCCATGACCTGTGTGATTGTTTGCAGATGGTCCACCGTGCTGTAGCCCGAGCGAAAGCCTGCTTGCTCTTCCGGTTGGTTTTCATCTAATGTCCTCGTGATCCTATTTGTTAGTAGCTTGGAGAACAACTTATAGACATTTGACATCCGACTTATTGGCCTGTAGTTATTTAGTTGGTCTTTTGCTCCTTTTTTGTGCAGGAGAATTCTCTTCCTGGCTTTCCAATGAGTTGGTAAGGTTTCTGAGTCTAGGATTTTGTTAAAAATTTCTGTGAGGGGTGCTAATATATGATTTAGTCCTGCTTTCAAGAGTTCATTATATATATAGTCTTCAAACGGAGTTTTGCTGTGTTTAAGCTCTTCTATGGCGGATGTTACTTCGCTCTGTAGGAATGGTAAGACTTCTTCGTTGTTGTCCTTACTTGGTAGGCAGTATTGATTGAGGTCGGTGTTTGGGAGGGAGCTCGTATAGAGGGTTTTGTAGAACTCCGTAGCTTCTGTTATGATGTCTGCTCTAGAGGTTATTCGTTCACCTTGTGGGCCCTGTGTACCTAGGATCCATTGTTTTCTGTTTCCCAGTTCTTTCTTTGCTTTCCTGGTTGATTTAATAGACTCTAGAGTTTGTTTTACTTTTAGGTGTTAGTAAATATAATGATTTAACTATTATGCTCTTAATTTTTAATTTTTGAAATAATTATCGCGGGCGAAGCCGCGGGCACATGCTAGTGTTACAAATAAAACAGTTTTTATTTTTACTGTGGTTTTTCATTTAGCGACCGATCGGACCTTGAAAGTAAATAGCCATCGTAGTAGCCTATATGTTACCGAATACTAACGATGTGTGATTTGCCGTATTTTGAGAATTTCAAAATTAGAAGAAGCAAATACAATTTTTATAATAACATTATACTTTTCAAAAAATGTGTAAACGCTTCACGATTACAGTGTCATCCTTGCGCAGGGACAATGCTAATCTTCTCTGTATCGTTTACATTATACAATACGTACTCCCAATGGGAGTACACATATTAACAATTCGGAAGTTGTATATATAGTTACCATGGAACTAAGAGTTGTGTTTGTGGATTTCCACAAAATTTCGAGTTCAATAGTTTTAAAAGTACGAAGAGATTTTATCACTTAGTACCATCATTACCTGCAGAAAAATATAGTCAGATCACCTGTTCCAACAAAATTTCTACATTTTAAGGAATAAATTTTCTAGAGCTGTGCCCATTTCGAGGCAAAACGCTACTTTGAGCCTATCATCAGGTGCTAAAGGCCTGAAATGTCCTCACCTACATATTTTAAGGCTAAACTAACTGTATAATGTATGTGTTCTCTATAATTGATCCAGTTTTCGTGACTGTATTTAAGTTAGAACTGATTTTTGTTTATTTCACTCTTGTGCGAATTAATTATGTTTTTTAATACGTATTTGAACTAATACGTTATTTTATATGATGACATTTATTACAGTACGTTCGAAGAATTGTAGCATAATTGAAAATTATGCAAGAAAATTTAAGTGCACAACATAATGCTCTAAAACTCGCTAATAGCATTTATCGAAATGATGTATAAATTGCAATTCTTTCTCTGAATAATTATTGTGTCAATGAATTTCCTCCAGGGTTTTCGGTATTCAAGTTCCCTGTTATAATAATCTCTGGTTAAACAGCGCCTTTCAACGAATATTAAGTTGGAGCAGCGAAACGGGCATTTGCCCGAATGCCCATATGGCTAACTAAATTAAGTGTGCATATATAATAACACAAAAATTTAATATCATGATTAGCCTATAATTATTTTTAAACTCTACATTAAAACTAAATGTTTGACAGGAAACGAAAGTCGGAAAGTCTTTATTTATGACTAGACAAAAGTAACAGAGTGGTTTTTTCCATTTCAAGGAGAAATAGTTGTATTTACTATATTTAGTAGACTACTAAATTGCAGAAAGAGGTACCGCATTTCCTTAAATTGCAGAATGACCAAAGTATCGAAAAAGTACCGAGTGAGTTTTCTGAAGAATCGCTCGATGCCGATACCATGCAGGTATCGAGAGTACCGAGGTATCGAAAGTATCGAGGACCCATCTATATTAATAAAAGGAAGTGTCTGTCCTCCGTCTTTCTGTCTGTCCGCGATGCCCAGCGAAATCTACTCAACGCAGAGATCTGAAATTTTATACATAGGCGGACTGAAGGGTCGGAAAATGCACCTCGAAGCCGGAATTTTAATTTTCGCTTTCGTTCGTGAGTTATGAGTGAAAAATGAGCAAAAACGTGCATTTTTTTGAGTTTTCGAAGCATGAGTTTTCAGTTACATTTCAATGTCACATCAATTACAGTTGGCTTTGGCTATTTTTGTCGTACCTCGCGATCGTTTGAATGTTGTAGCTCACGCAGGTCGATTCATTTGTTTATAATGTCAAAGCACGCAGACATATGAAATTTTCAACCTACACCGAAGAGGATTATTATTATTATTAGGCTATAAGAGGGATAATCAATATTGGCCTAAATATGGTCAAACGTTGTTCGATTTGGACGAAACTCCCTATACAGGGGTTTTCTGGGCCAAGGACCTCGAATCTGAGGTCGCGTTTACCAGGCGACGCTATCTAATCGTGGTATGTAGTCCATGTGATTTAGGTGTTAGTAAATATAATGATTTAACTATTATGCTCTTAATTTTTAATTTTTGAAATAATTATCGCGGGCGAAGCCGCGGGCACATGCTAGTGTTACAAATAAAACAGTTTTTATTTTTACTGTGGTTTTTCATTTAGCGACCGATCGGACCTTGAAAGTAAATAGATATCGTAGTAGCCTATATTGTTACCGAATACTAACGATGTGTGATTTGCCGTATTTTGTGAATTTCAAAATTATGAGAAGCAAATACAATTTTTATAATAACATTATACTTTTCAAAAAATGTGTAAACGCTTCACGATTACAGTGTCATCCTTGCGCAGGGACAATGCTAATCTTCTCTGTATCGTTTACATTATACCATACGTACTCCCAATGGGAGTACACATATTAACAATTCGGAAGTTGTATATATAGTTACCATGGAACTAAGATTTGTGTTTGTGGATTTCCTCAAAATTTCGAGTTCAATAGTTTTAAAAGTACGAATAGATTTTATCACTTAGTACCATCATTACCTGCAGAAAAATATAGTCAGATCACCTGTTCCAACAAAATTGCTACATTTTAAGGAATAAATTTTCTAGAGCTGTGCCCATTTCGAGACAAAACGCTACTTTGAGCCTATCATCAGGTGCTAAAGGCCTGAAATGTCCTCACCTACATATTTTAAGGCTAAACTAACTGTATAATGTTGTTTTCTCTATAATTGATCTATTTTTCGTGACTGTATTTAAGTTAGAACTGATTTTTGTTTATTTCACTCTTGTGCGAATTAATTATGTTTTTTAATACGTATTTAAACAAATACGTTATTTTATATGATGACGATTATTACAGTACGTTCGAAGAATTGTAGCATACTTGAAAATTATGCAAGAAAATTTAAGTTTACAACATAATGCTCTAAAACTCGCTAATAGCATTTATCGAAATGATGTAATTGCAATACTTTCTCTGAATAATCATTGTGTCAATGAATTTCATTCAGGGTTTTCGGTATTCAAGTTCCCTGTTATAATAATCTCTGGTTAAACAGCGCCTTTCAACGAATATTAAGTTGGAGCAGCGAAACGGGCATTTGCCCGAATGCCCATATGGCTAACTAAATTAAGTGTGCATATTTAATAACACAAAAATTTAATATAATGATTGGCGTATAATTATTTTTAAACTCTACATTTAAACTAAATGTTTGACAGGAAACGACAGTCGGAAAGTCTTTATTTATGACTAGACAAAGGTAACAGAGTGGTTTTTTCCATTTCAAGGAGAAATAGTTGTATTTACTATATTTAGTAGACTACTAAAAGCAGTAAGAGATACCGCATTTCCATAAATTGCAGAATGACCAAAGTATCGAAAAACTACCGAGTGAGTTTTCTGAAGAATCGCTCGATGCCGATACCATGCAAGTATCGAGAGTACCGAGGTATCGAAAGTATCGAGGACCCATCTATATTAATAAAAGGAAGTGTCTGTCCTCCGTCTTTCTGTCTGTCCGCGATGCCCAGCGAAATCTACTCAACGCAGAGATCTAAAATTTTATACATAGGCGGACTGAAGGGTCGGAAAATGCACCTCGAAGCCGGAATTTTAATTTTCGCTTTCGTTCGTGAGTTATGAGTGAAAAATGAGCAAAAAACGTGCATTTTTTTGCGTTTTCGAAGCATGAGTTTTCAGATACATTTCAATGTCACATCAATTACAGTTGGCTTTGGCTATTTTTGTCGTACCTCGCGATCGCTTGAATGTTGTAGCTCACGCAGGTCGATTCATTTGTTTATAATGTCAAAACACGCAGACATATGAAATTTTCAACCTACACCGAAGAGGATTATTATTATTATTAGGCTATAACAGGGATAATCAATATTGGCCTAAATATGGTCAAACGTTGTTCGATTTGGACGAAACTCCCTATACAGGGGTTTTCTGGGCAAGGACCTCGAATCTGAGGTCGCGTTTACCAGGCGACGCTATCTAATCGTGGTATGTAGTCCATGTGATTTAGGTGTTAGTAAATATAATGATTTAACTATTATGCTCTTAATTTTTTATTTTTGAAATAATTATCGCGGGCGAAGCCGCGGGCACATGCTAGTGTTACAAATAAAACAGTTTTTATTTTCACTGTGGTTTTTCATTTAGCGACCGATCGGACCTTGAAAGTAAATAGCCATCGTAGTAGCCTATATTGTTACCGAATACTAATGATGTGTGATTTGCCGTATTTTGTGAATTTCAAAATTAGAAGAAACAAATAAAATTTTTATAATAACATTATACTTTTCAAAAAATGTGTAAACGCTTCACGATTACAGTGTCATCCTTGCGCAGGGACAATGCTAATCTTCTCTGTATCGTTTACATTATACCATACGTACTCCCAATGGGAGTACACATATTAACAATTCGGAAGTTGTATATATAGTTACCATGGAACTAAGATTTGTGTTTGTGGATTTCCTCAAAATTTCGAGTTCAATAGTTTTAAAAGTACGAAGAGATTTTATCACTTTGTACCATCATTACCTGCAGAAAAATACAGTCAGATCACCTGTTCCAACAAAATTGCTACATTTTAAGGAATAAATTTTCTAGAGCTGTGCCCATTTCGAGCCAAACGCTAGTTTGCGCCTATCATCAGGTGCTAAAGGCCTGAAATGTCCTCACCTACATATTTTAAGGCTAAACTAACTGTATAATGTTGTTTTCTCTATAATTGATCCAGTTTTCGTGACTGTATTTAAGTTAGAACTGATTTTTGTTTATTTCACTCTTGTGCGAATTAATTATTTTTTTAATACGTATTTAAACAAATACGTTATTTTATATGATGACGATTATTACAGTACGTTCGAAGAATTGTAGCATACTTGAAAATTATGCAAGAAAATTTAAGTTTACAACATAATGCTCTAAAACTCGCTAATAGCATTTATCGAAATGATGTATAAATTGCAATTCTTTCTCTGAATAATTATTGTGTCAATGTATTTCATTCAGGGTTTTCGGTATTCAAGTTCCCTGTTATAATAATCTCTGGTTAAACAGCGCCTTTCAACGAATATTAAGTTGGAGCAGCGAAACGGGCATTTGCCCGAATGCCCATATGGCTAACTAAATTAAGTGTGCATATTTAATAACACAAAAATTTAATATCATGATTAGCCTATAATTATTTTTAAACTCTACATTAAAACTAAATGTTTGACAGGAAACGACAGTCGGAAAGTCTTTATTTATGACTAGACAAAGGTAACAGAGTGTTTTTTTCCATTTCAAGGAGAAATAGTTGTATTTACTATATTTAGTAGACTACTAAAAGCAGAAAGAGATACCGCATTTCCTTAAATTGCAGAATGACCAAAGTATCGAAAAAGTACCGAGTGAGTTTTCTGAAGAATCGCTCGATGCCGATACCATGCAGGTATCGAGAGTACCGAGGTATCGAAAGTATCGAGGACCCATCTATATTAATAAAAGGAAGTGTCTGTCCTCCGTCTTTCTGTCTGTCCGCGATGCCCAGCGAAATCTACTCAACGCAGAGATCTAAAATTTTATACATAGGCGGACTGAAGGGTCGGAAAATGCACCTCGAAGCCGGAATTTTAATTTTCGCTTTCGTTCGTGAGTTATGAGTGAAAAATGAGCAAAAAACGTGCATTTTTTTGCGTTTTCGAAGCATGAGTTTTCAGATACATTTCAATGTCACATCAATTACAGTTGGCTTTGGCTATTTTTGTCGTACCTCGCGATCGCTTGAATGTTGTAGCTCACGCAGGTCGATTCATTTGTTTATAATGTCAAAACACGCAGACATATGAAATTTTCAACCTACACCGAAGAGGATTATTATTATTATTAGGCTATAAGAGGGATAATCAATATTGGCCTAAATATGGTCAAACGTTGTTCGATTTGGACGAAACTCCCTATACAGGGGTTTTCTGGGCCAAGGACCTCAAATCTGAGGTCGCGTTTACCAGGCGACGCTATCTAATCGTGGTATGTAGTCCATGTGATTTAGGTGTTAGTAAATATAATGATTTAACTATTATGCTCTTAATTTTTTATTTTTGAAATAATTATCGCGGGCGAAGCCGCGGGCACATGCTAGTGTTACAAATAAAACAGTTTTTATTTTTACTGTGGTTTTTCATTTAGCGACCGATCGGACCTTGAAAGTAAATAGATATCGTAGTAGCCTATATTGTTACCGAATACTAACGATGTGTGATTTGCCGTATTTTGTGAATTTCAAAATTATGAGAAGCAAATACAATTTTTATAATAACATTATACTTTTCAAAAAATGTGTAAACGCTTCACGATTACAGTGTCATCCTTGCGCAGGGACAATGCTAATCTTCTCTGTATCGTTTACATTATACCATACGTACTCCCAATGGGAGTACACATATTAACAATTCGGAAGTTGTATATATAGTTACCATGGAACTAAGATTTGTGTTTGTGGATTTCCTCAAAATTTCGAGTTCAATAGTTTTAAAAGTACGAATAGATTTTATCACTTAGTACCATCATTACCTGCAGAAAAATATAGTCAGATCACCTGTTCCAACAAAATTGCTACATTTTAAGGAATAAATTTTCTAGAGCTGTGCCCATTTCGAGACAAAACGATACTTTGAGCCTATCATCAGGTGCTAAAGGCCTGAAATGTCCTCACCTACATATTTTAAGGCTAAACTAACTGTATAATGTATGTTTTCTCTATAATTGATCCAGTTTTCGTGACTGTATTTAAGTTAGAACTGATTTTTCTTTATTTCACTCTTGTGCGAATTAATTATGTTTTTTAATACGTATTTGAACTAATACGTTATTTTATATGATGACATTTATTACAGTACGTTCGAAGAATTGTAGCATAATTGAAAATTATGCAAGAAAATTTAAGTGCACAACATAATGCTCTAAAACTCGCTAATAGCATTTATCGAAATGATGTATAAATTGCAATTCTTTCTCTGAATAATTATTGTGTCAATGAATTTCCTCCAGGGTTTTCGGTATTCAAGTTCCCTGTTATAATAATCTCTGGTTAAACAGCGCCTTTCAACGAATATTAAGTTGGAGCAGCGAAACGGGCATTTGCCCGAATGCCCATATGGCTAACTAAATTAAGTGTGCATATATAATAACACAAAAATTTAATATCATGATTAGCCTATAATTATTTTTAAACTCTACATTAAAACTAAATGTTTGACAGGAAACGAAAGTCGGAAAGTCTTTATTTATGACTAGACAAAAGTAACAGAGTGGTTTTTTCCATTTCAAGGAGAAATAGTTGTATTTACTATATTTAGTAGACTACTAAATTGCAGAAAGAGGTACCGCATTTCCTTAAATTGCAGAATGACCAAAGTATCGAAAAAGTACCGAGTGAGTTTTCTGAAGAATCGCTCGATGCCGATACCATGCAGGTATCGAGAGTACCGAGGTATCGAAAGTATCGAGGACCCATCTATATTAATAAAAGGAAGTGTCTGTCCTCCGTCTTTCTGTCTGTCCGCGATGCCCAGCGAAATCTACTCAACGCAGAGATCTGAAATTTTATACATAGGCGGACTGAAGGGTCGGAAAATGCACCTCGAAGCCGGAATTTTAATTTTCGCTTTCGTTCGTGAGTTATGAGTGAAAAATGAGCAAAAACGTGCATTTTTTTGAGTTTTCGAAGCATGAGTTTTCAGTTACATTTCAATGTCACATCAATTACAGTTGGCTTTGGCTATTTTTGTCGTACCTCGCGATCGTTTGAATGTTGTAGCTCACGCAGGTCGATTCATTTGTTTATAATGTCAAAGCACGCAGACATATGAAATTTTCAACCTACACCGAAGAGGATTATTATTATTATTAGGCTATAAGAGGGATAATCAATATTGGCCTAAATATGGTCAAACGTTGTTCGATTTGGACGAAACTCCCTATACAGGGGTTTTCTGGGCCAAGGACCTCGAATCTGAGGTCGCGTTTACCAGGCGACGCTATCTAATCGTGGTATGTAGTCCATGTGATTTAGGTGTTAGTAAATATAATGATTTAACTATTATGCTCTTAATTTTTAATTTTTGAAATAATTATCGCGGGCGAAGCCGCGGGCACATGCTAGTGTTACAAATAAAACAGTTTTTATTTTTACTGTGGTTTTTCATTTAGCGACCGATCGGACCTTGAAAGTAAATAGATATCGTAGTAGCCTATATTGTTACCGAATACTAACGATGTGTGATTTGCCGTATTTTGTGAATTTCAAAATTATGAGAAGCAAATACAATTTTTATAATAACATTATACTTTTCAAAAAATGTGTAAACGCTTCACGATTACAGTGTCATCCTTGCGCAGGGACAATGCTAATCTTCTCTGTATCGTTTACATTATACCATACGTACTCCCAATGGGAGTACACATATTAACAATTCGGAAGTTGTATATATAGTTACCATGGAACTAAGATTTGTGTTTGTGGATTTCCTCAAAATTTCGAGTTCAATAGTTTTAAAAGTACGAAGAGATTTTATCACTTTGTACCATCATTACCTGCAGAAAAATATAGTCAGATCACCTGTTCCAACAAAATTGCTACATTTTAAGGAATAAATTTTCTAGAGCTGTGCCCATTTCGAGGCAAAACGCTAGTTTGCGCCTATCATCAGGTGCTAAAGGCCTGAAATGTCCTCACCTACATATTTTAAGGCTAAACTAACTGTATAATGTTGTTTTCTCTATAATTGATCCAGTTTTCGTGACTGTATTTAAGTTAGAACTGATTTTTGTTTATTTCACTCTTGTGCGAATTAATTATTTTTTTAATACGTATTTAAACAAATACGTTATTTTATATGATGACGATTATTACAGTACGTTCGAAGAATTGTAGCATACTTGAAAATTATGCAAGAAAATTTAAGTTTACAACATAATGCTCTAAAACTCGCTAATAGCATTTATCGAAATGATGTATAAATTGCAATTCTTTCTCTGAATAATTATTGTGTCAATGTATTTCATTCAGGGTTTTCGGTATTCAAGTTCCCTGTTATAATAATCTCTGGTTAAACAGGGCCTTTCAACGAATATTAAGTTGGAGCAGCGAAACGGGCATTTGCCCGAATGCCCATATGGCTAACTAAATTAAGTGTGCATATTTAATAACACAAAAATTTAATATAATGATTGGCGTATAATTATTTTTAAACTCTACATTTAAACTAAATGTTTGACAGGAAACGACAGTCGGAAAGTCTTTATTTATGACTAGACAAAGGTAACAGAGTGGTTTTTTCCATTTCAAGGAGAAATAGTTGTATTTACTATATTTAGTAGACTACTAAAAGCAGTAAGAGATACCGCATTTCCATAAATTGCAGAATGACCAAAGTATCGAAAAACTACCGAGTGAGTTTTCTGAAGAATCGCTCGATGCCGATACCATGCAAGTATCGAGAGTACCGAGGTATCGAAAGTATCGAGGACCCATCTATATTAATAAAAGGAAGTGTCTGTCCTCCGTCTTTCTGTCTGTCCGCGATGCCCAGCGAAATCTACTCAACGCAGAGATCTAAAATTTTATACATAGGCGGACTGAAGGGTCGGAAAATGCACCTCGAAGCCGGAATTTTAATTTTCGCTTTCGTTCGTGAGTTATGAGTGAAAAATGAGCAAAAAACGTGCATTTTTTTGCGTTTTCGAAGCATGAGTTTTCAGATACATTTCAATGTCACATCAATTACAGTTGGCTTTGGCTATTTTTGTCGTACCTCGCGATCGCTTGAATGTTGTAGCTCACGCAGGTCGATTCATTTGTTTATAATGTCAAAACACGCAGACATATGAAATTTTCAACCTACACCGAAGAGGATTATTATTATTATTAGGCTATAACAGGGATAATCAATATTGGCCTAAATATGGTCAAACGTTGTTCGATTTGGACGAAACTCCCTATACAGGGGTTTTCTGGGCCAAGGACCTCGAATCTGAGGTCGCGTTTACCAGGCGACGCTATCTAATCGTGGTATGTAGTCCATGTGATTTAGGTGTTAGTAAATATAATGATTTAACTATTATGCTCTTAATTTTTTATTTTTGAAATAATTATCGCGGGCGAAGCCGCGGGCACATGCTAGTGTTACAAATAAAACAGTTTTTATTTTCACTGTGGTTTTTCATTTAGCGACCGATCGGACCTTGAAAGTAAATAGCCATCGTAGTAGCCTATATTGTTACCGAATACTAATGATGTGTGATTTGCCGTATTTTGTGAATTTCAAAATTAGAAGAAACAAATAAAATTTTTATAATAACATTATACTTTTCAAAAAATGTGTAAACGCTTCACGATTACAGTGTCATCCTTGCGCAGGGACAATGCTAATCTTCTCTGTATCGTTTACATTATACCATACGTACTCCCAATGGGAGTACACATATTAACAATTCGGAAGTTGTATATATAGTTACCATGGAACTAAGATTTGTGTTTGTGGATTTCCTCAAAATTTCGAGTTCAATAGTTTTAAAAGTACGAAGAGATTTTATCACTTTGTACCATCATTACCTGCAGAAAAATACAGTCAGATCACCTGTTCCAACAAAATTGCTACATTTTAAGGAATAAATTTTCTAGAGCTGTGCCCATTTCGAGGCAAAACGCTAGTTTGCGCCTATCATCAGGTGCTAAAGGCCTGAAATGTCCTCACCTACATATTTTAAGGCTAAACTAACTGTATAATGTTGTTTTCTCTATAATTGATCCAGTTTTCGTGACTGTATTTAAGTTAGAACTGATTTTTGTTTATTTCACTCTTGTGCGAATTAATTATTTTTTTAATACGTATTTAAACAAATACGTTATTTTATATGATGACGATTATTACAGTACGTTCGAAGAATTGTAGCATACTTGAAAATTATGCAAGAAAATTTAAGTTTACAACATAATGCTCTAAAACTCGCTAATAGCATTTATCGAAATGATGTATAAATTGCAATTCTTTCTCTGAATAATTATTGTGTCAATGTATTTCATTCAGGGTTTTCGGTATTCAAGTTCCCTGTTATAATAATCTCTGGTTAAACAGCGCCTTTCAACGAATATTAAGTTGGAGCAGCGAAACGGGCATTTGCCCGAATGCCCATATGGCTAACTAAATTAAGTGTGCATATTTAATAACACAAAAATTTAATATCATGATTAGCCTATAATTATTTTTAAACTCTACATTAAAACTAAATGTTTGACAGGAAACGACAGTCGGAAAGTCTTTATTTATGACTAGACAAAGGTAACAGAGTGTTTTTTTCCATTTCAAGGAGAAATAGTTGTATTTACTATATTTAGTAGACTACTAAAAGCAGAAAGAGATACCGCATTTCCTTAAATTGCAGAATGACCAAAGTATCGAAAAAGTACCGAGTGAGTTTTCTGAAGAATCGCTCGATGCCGATACCATGCAGGTATCGAGAGTACCGAGGTATCGAAAGTATCGAGGACCCATCTATATTAATAAAAGGAAGTGTCTGTCCTCCGTCTTTCTGTCTGTCCGCGATGCCCAGCGAAATCTACTCAACGCAGAGATCTAAAATTTTATACATAGGCGGACTGAAGGGTCGGAAAATGCACCTCGAAGCCGGAATTTTAATTTTCGCTTTCGTTCGTGAGTTATGAGTGAAAAATGAGCAAAAAACGTGCATTTTTTTGCGTTTTCGAAGCATGAGTTTTCAGATACATTTCAATGTCACATCAATTACAGTTGGCTTTGGCTATTTTTGTCGTACCTCGCGATCGCTTGAATGTTGTAGCTCACGCAGGTCGATTCATTTGTTTATAATGTCAAAACACGCAGACATATGAAATTTTCAACCTACACCGAAGAGGATTATTATTATTATTAGGCTATAAGAGGGATAATCAATATTGGCCTAAATATGGTCAAACGTTGTTCGATTTGGACGAAACTCCCTATACAGGGGTTTTCTGGGCCAAGGACCTCAAATCTGAGGTCGCGTTTACCAGGCGACGCTATCTAATCGTGGTATGTAGTCCATGTGATTTAGGTGTTAGTAAATATAATGATTTAACTATTATGCTCTTAATTTTTTATTTTTGAAATAATTATCGCGGGCGAAGCCGCGGGCACATGCTAGTGTTACAAATAAAACAGTTTTTATTTTTACTGTGGTTTTTCATTTAGCGACCGATCGGACCTTGAAAGTAAATAGATATCGTAGTAGCCTATATTGTTACCGAATACTAACGATGTGTGATTTGCCGTATTTTGTGAATTTCAAAATTATGAGAAGCAAATACAATTTTTATAATAACATTATACTTTTCAAAAAATGTGTAAACGCTTCACGATTACAGTGTCATCCTTGCGCAGGGACAATGCTAATCTTCTCTGTATCGTTTACATTATACCATACGTACTCCCAATGGGAGTACACATATTAACAATTCGGAAGTTGTATATATAGTTACCATGGAACTAAGATTTGTGTTTGTGGATTTCCTCAAAATTTCGAGTTCAATAGTTTTAAAAGTACGAATAGATTTTATCACTTAGTACCATCATTACCTGCAGAAAAATATAGTCAGATCACCTGTTCCAACAAAATTGCTACATTTTAAGGAATAAATTTTCTAGAGCTGTGCCCATTTCGAGACAAAACGATACTTTGAGCCTATCATCAGGTGCTAAAGGCCTGAAATGTCCTCACCTACATATTTTAAGGCTAAACTAACTGTATAATGTATGTTTTCTCTATAATTGATCCAGTTTTCGTGACTGTATTTAAGTTAGAACTGATTTTTGTTTATTTCACTCTTGTGCGAATTAATTATGTTTTTTAATACGTATTTGAACTAATACGTTATTTTATATGATGACATTTATTACAGTACGTTCGAAGAATTGTAGCATAATTGAAAATTATGCAAGAAAATTTAAGTGCACAACATAATGCTCTAAAACTCGCTAATAGCATTTATCGAAATGATGTATAAATTGCAATTCTTTCTCTGAATAATTATTGTGTCAATGAATTTCCTCCAGGGTTTTCGGTATTCAAGTTCCCTGTTATAATAATCTCTGGTTAAACAGCGCCTTTCAACGAATATTAAGTTGGAGCAGCGAAACGGGCATTTGCCCGAATGCCCATATGGCTAACTAAATTAAGTGTGCATATATAATAACACAAAAATTTAATATCATGATTAGCCTATAATTATTTTTAAACTCTACATTAAAACTAAATGTTTGACAGGAAACGAAAGTCGGAAAGTCTTTATTTATGACTAGACAAAAGTAACAGAGTGGTTTTTTCCATTTCAAGGAGAAATAGTTGTATTTACTATATTTAGTAGACTACTAAATTGCAGAAAGAGGTACCGCATTTCCTTAAATTGCAGAATGACCAAAGTATCGAAAAAGTACCGAGTGAGTTTTCTGAAGAATCGCTCGATGCCGATACCATGCAGGTATCGAGAGTACCGAGGTATCGAAAGTATCGAGGACCCATCTATATTAATAAAAGGAAGTGTCTGTCCTCCGTCTTTCTGTCTGTCCGCGATGCCCAGCGAAATCTACTCAACGCAGAGATCTGAAATTTTATACATAGGCGGACTGAAGGGTCGGAAAATGCACCTCGAAGCCGGAATTTTAATTTTCGCTTTCGTTCGTGAGTTATGAGTGAAAAATGAGCAAAAACGTGCATTTTTTTGAGTTTTCGAAGCATGAGTTTTCAGTTACATTTCAATGTCACATCAATTACAGTTGGCTTTGGCTATTTTTGTCGTACCTCGCGATCGTTTGAATGTTGTAGCTCACGCAGGTCGATTCATTTGTTTATAATGTCAAAGCACGCAGACATATGAAATTTTCAACCTACACCGAAGAGGATTATTATTATTATTAGGCTATAAGAGGGATAATCAATATTGGCCTAAATATGGTCAAACGTTGTTCGATTTGGACGAAACTCCCTATACAGGGGTTTTCTGGGCCAAGGACCTCGAATCTGAGGTCGCGTTTACCAGGCGACGCTATCTAATCGTGGTATGTAGTCCATGTGATTTAGGTGTTAGTAAATATAATGATTTAACTATTATGCTCTTAATTTTTAATTTTTGAAATAATTATCGCGGGCGAAGCCGCGGGCACATGCTAGTGTTACAAATAAAACAGTTTTTATTTTTACTGTGGTTTTTCATTTAGCGACCGATCGGACCTTGAAAGTAAATAGATATCGTAGTAGCCTATATTGTTACCGAATACTAACGATGTGTGATTTGCCGTATTTTGTGAATTTCAAAATTATGAGAAGCAAATACAATTTTTATAATAACATTATACTTTTCAAAAAATGTGTAAACGCTTCACGATTACAGTGTCATCCTTGCGCAGGGACAATGCTAATCTTCTCTGTATCGTTTACATTATACCATACGTACTCCCAATGGGAGTACACATATTAACAATTCGGAAGTTGTATATATAGTTACCATGGAACTAAGATTTGTGTTTGTGGATTTCCTCAAAATTTCGAGTTCAATAGTTTTAAAAGTACGAAGAGATTTTATCACTTTGTACCATCATTACCTGCAGAAAAATATAGTCAGATCACCTGTTCCAACAAAATTGCTACATTTTAAGGAATAAATTTTCTAGAGCTGTGCCCATTTCGAGGCAAAACGCTAGTTTGCGCCTATCATCAGGTGCTAAAGGCCTGAAATGTCCTCACCTACATATTTTAAGGCTAAACTAACTGTATAATGTTGTTTTCTCTATAATTGATCCAGTTTTCGTGACTGTATTTAAGTTAGAACTGATTTTTGTTTATTTCACTCTTGTGCGAATTAATTATTTTTTTAATACGTATTTAAACAAATACGTTATTTTATATGATGACGATTATTACAGTACGTTCGAAGAATTGTAGCATACTTGAAAATTATGCAAGAAAATTTAAGTTTACAACATAATGCTCTAAAACTCGCTAATAGCATTTATCGAAATGATGTATAAATTGCAATTCTTTCTCTGAATAATTATTGTGTCAATGTATTTCATTCAGGGTTTTCGGTATTCAAGTTCCCTGTTATAATAATCTCTGGTTAAACAGGGCCTTTCAACGAATATTAAGTTGGAGCAGCGAAACGGGCATTTGCCCGAATGCCCATATGGCTAACTAAATTAAGTGTGCATATTTAATAACACAAAAATTTAATATCATGATTAGCCTATAATTATTTTTAAACTCTACATTAAAACTAAATGTTTGACAGGAAACGACAGTCGGAAAGTCTTTATTTATGACTAGACAAAGGTAACAGAGTGTTTTTTTCCATTTCAAGGAGAAATAGTTGTATTTACTATATTTAGTAGACTACTAAAAGCAGAAAGAGATACCGCATTTCCTTAAATTGCAGAATGACCAAAGTATCGAAAAAGTACCGAGTGAGTTTTCTGAAGAATCGCTCGATGCCGATACCATGCAGGTATCGAGAGTACCGAGGTATCGAAAGTATCGAGGACCCATCTATATTAATAAAAGGAAGTGTCTGTCCTCCGTCTTTCTGTCTGTCCGCGATGCCCAGCGAAATCTACTCAACGCAGAGATCTAAAATTTTATACATAGGCGGACTGAAGGGTCGGAAAATGCACCTCGAAGCCGGAATTTTAATTTTCGCTTTCGTTCGTGAGTTATGAGTGAAAAATGAGCAAAAAACGTGCATTTTTTTGCGTTTTCGAAGCATGAGTTTTCAGATACATTTCAATGTCACATCAATTACAGTTGGCTTTGGCTATTTTTGTCGTACCTCGCGATCGCTTGAATGTTGTAGCTCACGCAGGTCGATTCATTTGTTTATAATGTCAAAACACGCAGACATATGAAATTTTCAACCTACACCGAAGAGGATTATTATTATTATTAGGCTATAAGAGGGATAATCAATATTGGCCTAAATATGGTCAAACGTTGTTCGATTTGGACGAAACTCCCTATACAGGGGTTTTCTGGGCCAAGGACCTCGAATCTGAGGTCGCGTTTACCAGGCGACGCTATCTAATCGTGGTATGTAGTCCATGTGATTTAGGTGTTAGTAAATATAATGATTTAACTATTATGCTCTTAATTTTTTATTTTTGAAATAATTATCGCGGGCGAAGCCGCGGGCACATGCTAGTGTTACAAATAAAACAGTTTTTATTTTTACTGTGGTTTTTCATTTAGCGACCGATCGGACCTTGAAAGTAAATAGATATCGTAGTAGCCTATATTGTTACCGAATACTAACGATGTGTGATTTGCCGTATTTTGTGAATTTCAAAATTATGAGAAGCAAATACAATTTTTATAATAACATTATACTTTTCAAAAAATGTGTAAACGCTTCACGATTACAGTGTCATCCTTGCGCAGGGACAATGCTAATCTTCTCTGTATCGTTTACATTATACCATACGTACTCCCAATGGGAGTACACATATTAACAATTCGGAAGTTGTATATATAGTTACCATGGAACTAAGATTTGTGTTTGTGGATTTCCTCAAAATTTCGAGTTCAATAGTTTTAAAAGTACGAATAGATTTTATCACTTAGTACCATCATTACCTGCAGAAAAATATAGTCAGATCACCTGTTCCAACAAAATTGCTACATTTTAAGGAATAAATTTTCTAGAGCTGTGCCCATTTCGAGACAAAACGATACTTTGAGCCTATCATCAGGTGCTAAAGGCCTGAAATGTCCTCACCTACATATTTTAAGGCTAAACTAACTGTATAATGTATGTTTTCTCTATAATTGATCCAGTTTTCGTGACTGTATTTAAGTTAGAACTGATTTTTGTTTATTTCACTCTTGTGCGAATTAATTATGTTTTTTAATACGTATTTGAACTAATACGTTATTTTATATGATGACATTTATTACAGTACGTTCGAAGAATTGTAGCATAATTGAAAATTATGCAAGAAAATTTAAGTGCACAACATAATGCTCTAAAACTCGCTAATAGCATTTATCGAAATGATGTATAAATTGCAATTCTTTCTCTGAATAATTATTGTGTCAATGAATTTCCTCCAGGGTTTTCGGTATTCAAGTTCCCTGTTATAATAATCTCTGGTTAAACAGCGCCTTTCAACGAATATTAAGTTGGAGCAGCGAAACGGGCATTTGCCCGAATGCCCATATGGCTAACTAAATTAAGTGTGCATATATAATAACACAAAAATTTAATATCATGATTAGCCTATAATTATTTTTAAACTCTACATTAAAACTAAATGTTTGACAGGAAACGAAAGTCGGAAAGTCTTTATTTATGACTAGACAAAAGTAACAGAGTGGTTTTTTCCATTTCAAGGAGAAATAGTTGTATTTACTATATTTAGTAGACTACTAAATTGCAGAAAGAGGTACCGCATTTCCTTAAATTGCAGAATGACCAAAGTATCGAAAAAGTACCGAGTGAGTTTTCTGAAGAATCGCTCGATGCCGATACCATGCAGGTATCGAGAGTACCGAGGTATCGAAAGTATCGAGGACCCATCTATATTAATAAAAGGAAGTGTCTGTCCTCCGTCTTTCTGTCTGTCCGCGATGCCCAGCGAAATCTACTCAACGCAGAGATCTGAAATTTTATACATAGGCGGACTGAAGGGTCGGAAAATGCACCTCGAAGCCGGAATTTTAATTTTCGCTTTCGTTCGTGAGTTATGAGTGAAAAATGAGCAAAAACGTGCATTTTTTTGAGTTTTCGAAGCATGAGTTTTCAGTTACATTTCAATGTCACATCAATTACAGTTGGCTTTGGCTATTTTTGTCGTACCTCGCGATCGTTTGAATGTTGTAGCTCACGCAGGTCGATTCATTTGTTTATAATGTCAAAGCACGCAGACATATGAAATTTTCAACCTACACCGAAGAGGATTATTATTATTATTAGGCTATAAGAGGGATAATCAATATTGGCCTAAATATGGTCAAACGTTGTTCGATTTGGACGAAACTCCCTATACAGGGGTTTTCTGGGCCAAGGACCTCGAATCTGAGGTCGCGTTTACCAGGCGACGCTATCTAATCGTGGTATGTAGTCCATGTGATTTAGGTGTTAGTAAATATAATGATTTAACTATTATGCTCTTAATTTTTAATTTTTGAAATAATTATCGCGGGCGAAGCCGCGGGCACATGCTAGTGTTACAAATAAAACAGTTTTTATTTTTACTGTGGTTTTTCATTTAGCGACCGATCGGACCTTGAAAGTAAATAGATATCGTAGTAGCCTATATTGTTACCGAATACTAACGATGTGTGATTTGCCGTATTTTGTGAATTTCAAAATTATGAGAAGCAAATACAATTTTTATAATAACATTATACTTTTCAAAAAATGTGTAAACGCTTCAAGATTACAGTGTCATCCTTGCGCAGGGACAATGCTAATCTTCTCTGTATCGTTTACATTATACCATACGTACTCCCAATGGGAGTACACATATTAACAATTCGGAAGTTGTATATATAGTTACCATGGAACTAAGATTTGTGTTTGTGGATTTCCTCAAAATTTCGAGTTCAATAGTTTTAAAAGTACGAAGAGATTTTATCACTTTGTACCATCATTACCTGCAGAAAAATATAGTCAGATCACCTGTTCCAACAAAATTGCTACATTTTAAGGAATAAATTTTCTAGAGCTGTGCCCATTTCGAGGCAAAACGCTAGTTTGCGCCTATCATCAGGTGCTAAAGGCCTGAAATGTCCTCACCTACATATTTTAAGGCTAAACTAACTGTATAATGTTGTTTTCTCTATAATTGATCCAGTTTTCGTGACTGTATTTAAGTTAGAACTGATTTTTGTTTATTTCACTCTTGTGCGAATTAATTATTTTTTTAATACGTATTTAAACAAATACGTTATTTTATATGATGACGATTATTACAGTACGTTCGAAGAATTGTAGCATACTTGAAAATTATGCAAGAAAATTTAAGTTTACAACATAATGCTCTAAAACTCGCTAATAGCATTTATCGAAATGATGTATAAATTGCAATTCTTTCTCTGAATAATTATTGTGTCAATGTATTTCATTCAGGGTTTTCGGTATTCAAGTTCCCTGTTATAATAATCTCTGGTTAAACAGCGCCTTTCAACGAATATTAAGTTGGAGCAGCGAAACGGGCATTTGCCCGAATGCCCATATGGCTAACTAAATTAAGTGTGCATATTTAATAACACAAAAATTTAATATCATGATTAGCCTATAATTATTTTTAAACTCTACATTAAAACTAAATGTTTGACAGGAAACGACAGTCGGAAAGTCTTTATTTATGACTAGACAAAGGTAACAGAGTGTTTTTTTCCATTTCAAGGAGAAATAGTTGTATTTACTATATTTAGTAGACTACTAAAAGCAGAAAGAGATACCGCATTTCCTTAAATTGCAGAATGACCAAAGTATCGAAAAAGTACCGAGTGAGTTTTCTGAAGAATCGCTCGATGCCGATACCATGCAGGTATCGAGAGTACCGAGGTATCGAAAGTATCGAGGACCCATCTATATTAATAAAAGGAAGTGTCTGTCCTCCGTCTTTCTGTCTGTCCGCGATGCCCAGCGAAATCTACTCAACGCAGAGATCTAAAATTTTATACATAGGCGGACTGAAGGGTCGGAAAATGCACCTCGAAGCCGGAATTTTAATTTTCGCTTTCGTTCGTGAGTTATGAGTGAAAAATGAGCAAAAAACGTGCATTTTTTTGCGTTTTCGAAGCATGAGTTTTCAGATACATTTCAATGTCACATCAATTACAGTTGGCTTTGGCTATTTTTGTCGTACCTCGCGATCGCTTGAATGTTGTAGCTCACGCAGGTCGATTCATTTGTTTATAATGTCAAAACACGCAGACATATGAAATTTTCAACCTACACCGAAGAGGATTATTATTATTATTAGGCTATAAGAGGGATAATCAATATTGGCCTAAATATGGTCAAACGTTGTTCGATTTGGACGAAACTCCCTATACAGGGGTTTTCTGGGCCAAGGACCTCGAATCTGAGGTCGCGTTTACCAGGCGACGCTATCTAATCGTGGTATGTAGTCCATGTGATTTAGGTGTTAGTAAATATAATGATTTAACTATTATGCTCTTAATTTTTTATTTTTGAAATAATTATCGCGGGCGAAGCCGCGGGCACATGCTAGTGTTACAAATAAAACAGTTTTTATTTTTACTGTGGTTTTTCATTTAGCGACCGATCGGACCTTGAAAGTAAATAGATATCGTAGTAGCCTATATTGTTACCGAATACTAACGATGTGTGATTTGCCGTATTTTGTGAATTTCAAAATTATGAGAAGCAAATACAATTTTTATAATAACATTATACTTTTCAAAAAATGTGTAAACGCTTCACGATTACAGTGTCATCCTTGCGCAGGGACAATGCTAATCTTCTCTGTATCGTTTACATTATACCATACGTACTCCCAATGGGAGTACACATATTAACAATTCGGAAGTTGTATATATAGTTACCATGGAACTAAGATTTGTGTTTGTGGATTTCCTCAAAATTTCGAGTTCAATAGTTTTAAAAGTACGAATAGATTTTATCACTTAGTACCATCATTACCTGCAGAAAAATATAGTCAGATCACCTGTTCCAACAAAATTGCTACATTTTAAGGAATAAATTTTCTAGAGCTGTGCCCATTTCGAGACAAAACGATACTTTGAGCCTATCATCAGGTGCTAAAGGCCTGAAATGTCCTCACCTACATATTTTAAGGCTAAACTAACTGTATAATGTATGTTTTCTCTATAATTGATCCAGTTTTCGTGACTGTATTTAAGTTAGAACTGATTTTTGTTTATTTCACTCTTGTGCGAATTAATTATTTTTTTAATACGTATTTAAACAAATACGTTATTTTATATGATGACGATTATTACAGTACGTTCGAAGAATTGTAGCATACTTGAAAATTATGCAAGAAAATTTAAGTTTACAACATAATGCTCTAAAACTCGCTAATAGCATTTATCGAAATGATGTATAAATTGCAATTCTTTCTCTGAATAATTATTGTGTCAATGTATTTCATTCAGGGTTTTCGGTATTCAAGTTCCCTGTTATAATAATCTCTGGTTAAACAGCGCCTTTCAACGAATATTAAGTTGGAGCAGCGAAACGGGCATTTGCCCGAATGCCCATATGGCTAACTAAATTAAGTGTGCATATTTAATAACACAAAAATTTAATATCATGATTAGCCTATAATTATTTTTAAACTCTACATTAAAACTAAATGTTTGACAGGAAACGACAGTCGGAAAGTCTTTATTTATGACTAGACAAAGGTAACAGAGTGTTTTTTTCCATTTCAAGGAGAAATAGTTGTATTTACTATATTTAGTAGACTACTAAAAGCAGAAAGAGATACCGCATTTCCTTAAATTGCAGAATGACCAAAGTATCGAAAAAGTACCGAGTGAGTTTTCTGAAGAATCGCTCGATGCCGATACCATGCAGGTATCGAGAGTACCGAGGTATCGAAAGTATCGAGGACCCATCTATATTAATAAAAGGAAGTGTCTGTCCTCCGTCTTTCTGTCTGTCCGCGATGCCCAGCGAAATCTACTCAACGCAGAGATCTAAAATTTTATACATAGGCGGACTGAAGGGTCGGAAAATGCACCTCGAAGCCGGAATTTTAATTTTCGCTTTCGTTCGTGAGTTATGAGTGAAAAATGAGCAAAAAACGTGCATTTTTTTGCGTTTTCGAAGCATGAGTTTTCAGATACATTTCAATGTCACATCAATTACAGTTGGCTTTGGCTATTTTTGTCGTACCTCGCGATCGCTTGAATGTTGTAGCTCACGCAGGTCGATTCATTTGTTTATAATGTCAAAACACGCAGACATATGAAATTTTCAACCTACACCGAAGAGGATTATTATTATTATTAGGCTATAAGAGGGATAATCAATATTGGCCTAAATATGGTCAAACGTTGTTCGATTTGGACGAAACTCCCTATACAGGGGTTTTCTGGGCCAAGGACCTCGAATCTGAGGTCGCGTTTACCAGGCGACGCTATCTAATCGTGGTATGTAGTCCATGTGATTTAGGTGTTAGTAAATATAATGATTTAACTATTATGCTCTTAATTTTTTATTTTTGAAATAATTATCGCGGGCGAAGCCGCGGGCACATGCTAGTGTTACAAATAAAACAGTTTTTATTTTTACTGTGGTTTTTCATTTAGCGACCGATCGGACCTTGAAAGTAAATAGATATCGTAGTAGCCTATATTGTTACCGAATACTAACGATGTGTGATTTGCCGTATTTTGTGAATTTCAAAATTATGAGAAGCAAATACAATTTTTATAATAACATTATACTTTTCAAAAAATGTGTAAACGCTTCACGATTACAGTGTCATCCTTGCGCAGGGACAATGCTAATCTTCTCTGTATCGTTTACATTATACCATACGTACTCCCAATGGGAGTACACATATTAACAATTCGGAAGTTGTATATATAGTTACCATGGAACTAAGATTTGTGTTTGTGGATTTCCTCAAAATTTCGAGTTCAATAGTTTTAAAAGTACGAATAGATTTTATCACTTAGTACCATCATTACCTGCAGAAAAATATAGTCAGATCACCTGTTCCAACAAAATTGCTACATTTTAAGGAATAAATTTTCTAGAGCTGTGCCCATTTCGAGACAAAACGATACTTTGAGCCTATCATCAGGTGCTAAAGGCCTGAAATGTCCTCACCTACATATTTTAAGGCTAAACTAACTGTATAATGTATGTTTTCTCTATAATTGATCCAGTTTTCGTGACTGTATTTAAGTTAGAACTGATTTTTGTTTATTTCACTCTTGTGCGAATTAATTATGTTTTTTAATACGTATTTGAACTAATACGTTATTTTATATGATGACATTTATTACAGTACGTTCGAAGAATTGTAGCATAATTGAAAATTATGCAAGAAAATTTAAGTGCACAACATAATGCTCTAAAACTCGCTAATAGCATTTATCGAAATGATGTATAAATTGCAATTCTTTCTCTGAATAATTATTGTGTCAATGAATTTCCTCCAGGGTTTTCGGTATTCAAGTTCCCTGTTATAATAATCTCTGGTTAAACAGCGCCTTTCAACGAATATTAAGTTGGAGCAGCGAAACGGGCATTTGCCCGAATGCCCATATGGCTAACTAAATTAAGTGTGCATATATAATAACACAAAAATTTAATATCATGATTAGCCTATAATTATTTTTAAACTCTACATTAAAACTAAATGTTTGACAGGAAACGAAAGTCGGAAAGTCTTTATTTATGACTAGACAAAAGTAACAGAGTGGTTTTTTCCATTTCAAGGAGAAATAGTTGTATTTACTATATTTAGTAGACTACTAAATTGCAGAAAGAGGTACCGCATTTCCTTAAATTGCAGAATGACCAAAGTATCGAAAAAGTACCGAGTGAGTTTTCTGAAGAATCGCTCGATGCCGATACCATGCAGGTATCGAGAGTACCGAGGTATCGAAAGTATCGAGGACCCATCTATATTAATAAAAGGAAGTGTCTGTCCTCCGTCTTTCTGTCTGTCCGCGATGCCCAGCGAAATCTACTCAACGCAGAGATCTGAAATTTTATACATAGGCGGACTGAAGGGTCGGAAAATGCACCTCGAAGCCGGAATTTTAATTTTCGCTTTCGTTCGTGAGTTATGAGTGAAAAATGAGCAAAAACGTGCATTTTTTTGAGTTTTCGAAGCATGAGTTTTCAGTTACATTTCAATGTCACATCAATTACAGTTGGCTTTGGCTATTTTTGTCGTACCTCGCGATCGTTTGAATGTTGTAGCTCACGCAGGTCGATTCATTTGTTTATAATGTCAAAGCACGCAGACATATGAAATTTTCAACCTACACCGAAGAGGATTATTATTATTATTAGGCTATAAGAGGGATAATCAATATTGGCCTAAATATGGTCAAACGTTGTTCGATTTGGACGAAACTCCCTATACAGGGGTTTTCTGGGCCAAGGACCTCGAATCTGAGGTCGCGTTTACCAGGCGACGCTATCTAATCGTGGTATGTAGTCCATGTGATTTAGGTGTTAGTAAATATAATGATTTAACTATTATGCTCTTAATTTTTAATTTTTGAAATAATTATCGCGGGCGAAGCCGCGGGCACATGCTAGTGTTACAAATAAAACAGTTTTTATTTTTACTGTGGTTTTTCATTTAGCGACCGATCGGACCTTGAAAGTAAATAGATATCGTAGTAGCCTATATTGTTACCGAATACTAACGATGTGTGATTTGCCGTATTTTGTGAATTTCAAAATTATGAGAAGCAAATACAATTTTTATAATAACATTATACTTTTCAAAAAATGTGTAAACGCTTCAAGATTACAGTGTCATCCTTGCGCAGGGACAATGCTAATCTTCTCTGTATCGTTTACATTATACCATACGTACTCCCAATGGGAGTACACATATTAACAATTCGGAAGTTGTATATATAGTTACCATGGAACTAAGATTTGTGTTTGTGGATTTCCTCAAAATTTCGAGTTCAATAGTTTTAAAAGTACGAAGAGATTTTATCACTTTGTACCATCATTACCTGCAGAAAAATATAGTCAGATCACCTGTTCCAACAAAATTGCTACATTTTAAGGAATAAATTTTCTAGAGCTGTGCCCATTTCGAGGCAAAACGCTAGTTTGCGCCTATCATCAGGTGCTAAAGGCCTGAAATGTCCTCACCTACATATTTTAAGGCTAAACTAACTGTATAATGTTGTTTTCTCTATAATTGATCCAGTTTTCGTGACTGTATTTAAGTTAGAACTGATTTTTGTTTATTTCACTCTTGTGCGAATTAATTATTTTTTTAATACGTATTTAAACAAATACGTTATTTTATATGATGACGATTATTACAGTACGTTCGAAGAATTGTAGCATACTTGAAAATTATGCAAGAAAATTTAAGTTTACAACATAATGCTCTAAAACTCGCTAATAGCATTTATCGAAATGATGTATAAATTGCAATTCTTTCTCTGAATAATTATTGTGTCAATGTATTTCATTCAGGGTTTTCGGTATTCAAGTTCCCTGTTATAATAATCTCTGGTTAAACAGCGCCTTTCAACGAATATTAAGTTGGAGCAGCGAAACGGGCATTTGCCCGAATGCCCATATGGCTAACTAAATTAAGTGTGCATATTTAATAACACAAAAATTTAATATCATGATTAGCCTATAATTATTTTTAAACTCTACATTAAAACTAAATGTTTGACAGGAAACGACAGTCGGAAAGTCTTTATTTATGACTAGACAAAGGTAACAGAGTGTTTTTTTCCATTTCAAGGAGAAATAGTTGTATTTACTATATTTAGTAGACTACTAAAAGCAGAAAGAGATACCGCATTTCCTTAAATTGCAGAATGACCAAAGTATCGAAAAAGTACCGAGTGAGTTTTCTGAAGAATCGCTCGATGCCGATACCATGCAGGTATCGAGAGTACCGAGGTATCGAAAGTATCGAGGACCCATCTATATTAATAAAAGGAAGTGTCTGTCCTCCGTCTTTCTGTCTGTCCGCGATGCCCAGCGAAATCTACTCAACGCAGAGATCTAAAATTTTATACATAGGCGGACTGAAGGGTCGGAAAATGCACCTCGAAGCCGGAATTTTAATTTTCGCTTTCGTTCGTGAGTTATGAGTGAAAAATGAGCAAAAAACGTGCATTTTTTTGCGTTTTCGAAGCATGAGTTTTCAGATACATTTCAATGTCACATCAATTACAGTTGGCTTTGGCTATTTTTGTCGTACCTCGCGATCGCTTGAATGTTGTAGCTCACGCAGGTCGATTCATTTGTTTATAATGTCAAAACACGCAGACATATGAAATTTTCAACCTACACCGAAGAGGATTATTATTATTATTAGGCTATAAGAGGGATAATCAATATTGGCCTAAATATGGTCAAACGTTGTTCGATTTGGACGAAACTCCCTATACAGGGGTTTTCTGGGCCAAGGACCTCGAATCTGAGGTCGCGTTTACCAGGCGACGCTATCTAATCGTGGTATGTAGTCCATGTGATTTAGGTGTTAGTAAATATAATGATTTAACTATTATGCTCTTAATTTTTAATTTTTGAAATAATTATCGCGGGCGAAGCCGCGGGCACATGCTAGTGTTACAAATAAAACAGTTTTTATTTTTACTGTGGTTTTTCATTTAGCGACCGATCGGACCTTGAAAGTAAATAGATATCGTAGTAGCCTATATTGTTACCGAATACTAACGATGTGTGATTTGCCGTATTTTGTGAATTTCAAAATTATGAGAAGCAAATACAATTTTTATAATAACATTATACTTTTCAAAAAATGTGTAAACGCTTCACGATTACAGTGTCATCCTTGCGCAGGGACAATGCTAATCTTCTCTGTATCGTTTACATTATACCATACGTACTCCCAATGGGAGTACACATATTAACAATTCGGAAGTTGTATATATAGTTACCATGGAACTAAGATTTGTGTTTGTGGATTTCCTCAAAATTTCGAGTTCAATAGTTTTAAAAGTACGAATAGATTTTATCACTTAGTACCATCATTACCTGCAGAAAAATATAGTCAGATCACCTGTTCCAACAAAATTGCTACATTTTAAGGAATAAATTTTCTAGAGCTGTGCCCATTTCGAGACAAAACGATACTTTGAGCCTATCATCAGGTGCTAAAGGCCTGAAATGTCCTCACCTACATATTTTAAGGCTAAACTAACTGTATAATGTATGTTTTCTCTATAATTGATCCAGTTTTCGTGACTGTATTTAAGTTAGAACTGATTTTTGTTTATTTCACTCTTGTGCGAATTAATTATGTTTTTTAATACGTATTTGAACTAATACGTTATTTTATATGATGACATTTATTAGAGTACGTTCGAAGAATTGTAGCATAATTGAAAATTATGCAAGAAAATTTAAGTGCACAACATAATGCTCTAAAACTCGCTAATAGCATTTATCGAAATGATGTATAAATTGCAATTCTTTCTCTGAATAATTATTGTGTCAATGAATTTCCTCCAGGGTTTTCGGTATTCAAGTTCCCTGTTATAATAATCTCTGGTTAAACAGCGCCTTTCAACGAATATTAAGTTGGAGCAGCGAAACGGGCATTTGCCCGAATGCCCATATGGCTAACTAAATTAAGTGTGCATATATAATAACACAAAAATTTAATATCATGATTAGCCTATAATTATTTTTAAACTCTACATTAAAACTAAATGTTTGACAGGAAACGAAAGTCGGAAAGTCTTTATTTATGACTAGACAAAAGTAACAGAGTGGTTTTTTCCATTTCAAGGAGAAATAGTTGTATTTACTATATTTAGTAGACTACTAAATTGCAGAAAGAGGTACCGCATTTCCTTAAATTGCAGAATGACCAAAGTATCGAAAAAGTACCGAGTGAGTTTTCTGAAGAATCGCTCGATGCCGATACCATGCAGGTATCGAGAGTACCGAGGTATCGAAAGTATCGAGGACCCATCTATATTAATAAAAGGAAGTGTCTGTCCTCCGTCTTTCTGTCTGTCCGCGATGCCCAGCGAAATCTACTCAACGCAGAGATCTGAAATTTTATACATAGGCGGACTGAAGGGTCGGAAAATGCACCTCGAAGCCGGAATTTTAATTTTCGCTTTCGTTCGTGAGTTATGAGTGAAAAATGAGCAAAAACGTGCATTTTTTTGAGTTTTCGAAGCATGAGTTTTCAGTTACATTTCAATGTCACATCAATTACAGTTGGCTTTGGCTATTTTTGTCGTACCTCGCGATCGTTTGAATGTTGTAGCTCACGCAGGTCGATTCATTTGTTTATAATGTCAAAGCACGCAGACATATGAAATTTTCAACCTACACCGAAGAGGATTATTATTATTATTAGGCTATAAGAGGGATAATCAATATTGGCCTAAATATGGTCAAACGTTGTTCGATTTGGACGAAACTCCCTATACAGGGGTTTTCTGGGCCAAGGACCTCGAATCTGAGGTCGCGTTTACCAGGCGACGCTATCTAATCGTGGTATGTAGTCCATGTGATTTAGGTGTTAGTAAATATAATGATTTAACTATTATGCTCTTAATTTTTAATTTTTGAAATAATTATCGCGGGCGAAGCCGCGGGCACATGCTAGTGTTACAAATAAAACAGTTTTTATTTTTACTGTGGTTTTTCATTTAGCGACCGATCGGACCTTGAAAGTAAATAGATATCGTAGTAGCCTATATTGTTACCGAATACTAACGATGTGTGATTTGCCGTATTTTGTGAATTTCAAAATTATGAGAAGCAAATACAATTTTTATAATAACATTATACTTTTCAAAAAATGTGTAAACGCTTCACGATTACAGTGTCATCCTTGCGCAGGGACAATGCTAATCTTCTCTGTATCGTTTACATTATACCATACGTACTCCCAATGGGAGTACACATATTAACAATTCGGAAGTTGTATATATAGTTACCATGGAACTAAGATTTGTGTTTGTGGATTTCCTCAAAATTTCGAGTTCAATAGTTTTAAAAGTACGAAGAGATTTTATCACTTTGTACCATCATTACCTGCAGAAAAATATAGTCAGATCACCTGTTCCAACAAAATTGCTACATTTTAAGGAATAAATTTTCTAGAGCTGTGCCCATTTCGAGGCAAAACGCTAGTTTGCGCCTATCATCAGGTGCTAAAGGCCTGAAATGTCCTCACCTACATATTTTAAGGCTAAACTAACTGTATAATGTTGTTTTCTCTATAATTGATCCAGTTTTCGTGACTGTATTTAAGTTAGAACTGATTTTTGTTTATTTCACTCTTGTGCGAATTAATTATTTTTTTAATACGTATTTAAACAAATACGTTATTTTATATGATGACGATTATTACAGTACGTTCGAAGAATTGTAGCATACTTGAAAATTATGCAAGAAAATTTAAGTTTACAACATAATGCTCTAAAACTCGCTAATAGCATTTATCGAAATGATGTATAAATTGCAATTCTTTCTCTGAATAATTATTGTGTCAATGTATTTCATTCAGGGTTTTCGGTATTCAAGTTCCCTGTTATAATAATCTCTGGTTAAACAGCGCCTTTCAACGAATATTAAGTTGGAGCAGCGAAACGGGCATTTGCCCGAATGCCCATATGGCTAACTAAATTAAGTGTGCATATTTAATAACACAAAAATTTAATATCATGATTAGCCTATAATTATTTTTAAACTCTACATTAAAACTAAATGTTTGACAGGAAACGACAGTCGGAAAGTCTTTATTTATGACTAGACAAAGGTAACAGAGTGTTTTTTTCCATTTCAAGGAGAAATAGTTGTATTTACTATATTTAGTAGACTACTAAAAGCAGAAAGAGATACCGCATTTCCTTAAATTGCAGAATGACCAAAGTATCGAAAAAGTACCGAGTGAGTTTTCTGAAGAATCGCTCGATGCCGATACCATGCAGGTATCGAGAGTACCGAGGTATCGAAAGTATCGAGGACCCATCTATATTAATAAAAGGAAGTGTCTGTCCTCCGTCTTTCTGTCTGTCCGCGATGCCCAGCGAAATCTACTCAACGCAGAGATCTAAAATTTTATACATAGGCGGACTGAAGGGTCGGAAAATGCACCTCGAAGCCGGAATTTTAATTTTCGCTTTCGTTCGTGAGTTATGAGTGAAAAATGAGCAAAAAACGTGCATTTTTTTGCGTTTTCGAAGCATGAGTTTTCAGATACATTTCAATGTCACATCAATTACAGTTGGCTTTGGCTATTTTTGTCGTACCTCGCGATCGCTTGAATGTTGTAGCTCACGCAGGTCGATTCATTTGTTTATAATGTCAAAACACGCAGACATATGAAATTTTCAACCTACACCGAAGAGGATTATTATTATTATTAGGCTATAAGAGGGATAATCAATATTGGCCTAAATATGGTCAAACGTTGTTCGATTTGGACGAAACTCCCTATACAGGGGTTTTCTGGGCCAAGGACCTCGAATCTGAGGTCGCGTTTACCAGGCGACGCTATCTAATCGTGGTATGTAGTCCATGTGATTTAGGTGTTAGTAAATATAATGATTTAACTATTATGCTCTTAATTTTTTATTTTTGAAATAATTATCGCGGGCGAAGCCGCGGGCACATGCTAGTGTTACAAATAAAACAGTTTTTATTTTTACTGTGGTTTTTCATTTAGCGACCGATCGGACCTTGAAAGTAAATAGATATCGTAGTAGCCTATATTGTTACCGAATACTAACGATGTGTGATTTGCCGTATTTTGTGAATTTCAAAATTATGAGAAGCAAATACAATTTTTATAATAACATTATACTTTTCAAAAAATGTGTAAACGCTTCACGATTACAGTGTCATCCTTGCGCAGGGACAATGCTAATCTTCTCTGTATCGTTTACATTATACCATACGTACTCCCAATGGGAGTACACATATTAACAATTCGGAAGTTGTATATATAGTTACCATGGAACTAAGATTTGTGTTTGTGGATTTCCTCAAAATTTCGAGTTCAATAGTTTTAAAAGTACGAATAGATTTTATCACTTAGTACCATCATTACCTGCAGAAAAATATAGTCAGATCACCTGTTCCAACAAAATTGCTACATTTTAAGGAATAAATTTTCTAGAGCTGTGCCCATTTCGAGACAAAACGATACTTTGAGCCTATCATCAGGTGCTAAAGGCCTGAAATGTCCTCACCTACATATTTTAAGGCTAAACTAACTGTATAATGTATGTTTTCTCTATAATTGATCCAGTTTTCGTGACTGTATTTAAGTTAGAACTGATTTTTGTTTATTTCACTCTTGTGCGAATTAATTATGTTTTTTAATACGTATTTGAACTAATACGTTATTTTATATGATGACATTTATTACAGTACGTTCGAAGAATTGTAGCATAATTGAAAATTATGCAAGAAAATTTAAGTGCACAACATAATGCTCTAAAACTCGCTAATAGCATTTATCGAAATGATGTATAAATTGCAATTCTTTCTCTGAATAATTATTGTGTCAATGAATTTCCTCCAGGGTTTTCGGTATTCAAGTTCCCTGTTATAATAATCTCTGGTTAAACAGCGCCTTTCAACGAATATTAAGTTGGAGCAGCGAAACGGGCATTTGCCCGAATGCCCATATGGCTAACTAAATTAAGTGTGCATATATAATAACACAAAAATTTAATATCATGATTAGCCTATAATTATTTTTAAACTCTACATTAAAACTAAATGTTTGACAGGAAACGAAAGTCGGAAAGTCTTTATTTATGACTAGACAAAAGTAACAGAGTGGTTTTTTCCATTTCAAGGAGAAATAGTTGTATTTACTATATTTAGTAGACTACTAAATTGCAGAAAGAGGTACCGCATTTCCTTAAATTGCAGAATGACCAAAGTATCGAAAAAGTACCGAGTGAGTTTTCTGAAGAATCGCTCGATGCCGATACCATGCAGGTATCGAGAGTACCGAGGTATCGAAAGTATCGAGGACCCATCTATATTAATAAAAGGAAGTGTCTGTCCTCCGTCTTTCTGTCTGTCCGCGATGCCCAGCGAAATCTACTCAACGCAGAGATCTGAAATTTTATACATAGGCGGACTGAAGGGTCGGAAAATGCACCTCGAAGCCGGAATTTTAATTTTCGCTTTCGTTCGTGAGTTATGAGTGAAAAATGAGCAAAAACGTGCATTTTTTTGAGTTTTCGAAGCATGAGTTTTCAGTTACATTTCAATGTCACATCAATTACAGTTGGCTTTGGCTATTTTTGTCGTACCTCGCGATCGTTTGAATGTTGTAGCTCACGCAGGTCGATTCATTTGTTTATAATGTCAAAGCACGCAGACATATGAAATTTTCAACCTACACCGAAGAGGATTATTATTATTATTAGGCTATAAGAGGGATAATCAATATTGGCCTAAATATGGTCAAACGTTGTTCGATTTGGACGAAACTCCCTATACAGGGGTTTTCTGGGCCAAGGACCTCGAATCTGAGGTCGCGTTTACCAGGCGACGCTATCTAATCGTGGTATGTAGTCCATGTGATTTAGGTGTTAGTAAATATAATGATTTAACTATTATGCTCTTAATTTTTTATTTTTGAAATAATTATCGCGGGCGAAGCCGCGGGCACATGCTAGTGTTACAAATAAAACAGTTTTTATTTTCACTGTGGTTTTTCATTTAGCGACCGATCGGACCTTGAAAGTAAATAGCCATCGTAGTAGCCTATATTGTTACCGAATACTAATGATGTGTGATTTGCCGTATTTTGTGAATTTCAAAATTAGAAGAAACAAATAAAATTTTTATAATAACATTATACTTTTCAAAAAATGTGTAAACGCTTCACGATTACATTGTCATCCTTGCGCAGGGACAATGCTAATCTTCTCTGTATCGTTTACATTATACCATACGTACTCCCAATGGGAGTACACATATTAACAATTCGGAAGTTGTATATATAGTTACCATGGAACTAAGATTTGTGTTTGTGGATTTCCTCAAAATTTCGAGTTCAATAGTTTTAAAAGTACGAAGAGATTTTATCACTTTGTACCATCATTACCTGCAGAAAAATATAGTCAGATCACCTGTTCCAACAAAATTGCTACATTTTAAGGAATAAATTTTCTAGAGCTGTGCCCATTTCGAGGCAAAACGCTAGTTTGCGCCTATCATCAGGTGCTAAAGGCCTGAAATGTCCTCACCTACATATTTTAAGGCTAAACTAACTGTATAATGTTGTTTTCTCTATAATTGATCCAGTTTTCGTGACTGTATTTAAGTTAGAACTGATTTTTGTTTATTTCACTCTTGTGCGAATTAATTATTTTTTTAATACGTATTTAAACAAATACGTTATTTTATATGATGACGATTATTACAGTACGTTCGAAGAATTGTAGCATACTTGAAAATTATGCAAGAAAATTTAAGTTTACAACATAATGCTCTAAAACTCGCTAATAGCATTTATCGAAATGATGTATAAATTGCAATTCTTTCTCTGAATAATTATTGTGTCAATGTATTTCATTCAGGGTTTTCGGTATTCAAGTTCCCTGTTATAATAATCTCTGGTTAAACAGCGCCTTTCAACGAATATTAAGTTGGAGCAGCGAAACGGGCATTTGCCCGAATGCCCATATGGCTAACTAAATTAAGTGTGCATATTTAATAACACAAAAATTTAATATCATGATTAGCCTATAATTATTTTTAAACTCTACATTAAAACTAAATGTTTGACAGGAAACGACAGTCGGAAAGTCTTTATTTATGACTAGACAAAGGTAACAGAGTGTTTTTTTTCCATTTCAAGGAGAAATAGTTGTATTTACTATATTTAGTAGACTACTAAAAGCAGAAAGAGATACCGCATTTCCTTAAATTGCAGAATGACCAAAGTATCGAAAAAGTACCGAGTGAGTTTTCTGAAGAATCGCTCGATGCCGATACCATGCAGGTATCGAGAGTACCGAGGTATCGAAAGTATCGAGGACCCATCTATATTAATAAAAGGAAGTGTCTGTCCTCCGTCTTTCTGTCTGTCCGCGATGCCCAGCGAAATCTACTCAACGCAGAGATCTAAAATTTTATACATAGGCGGACTGAAGGGTCGGAAAATGCACCTCGAAGCCGGAATTTTAATTTTCGCTTTCGTTCGTGAGTTATGAGTGAAAAATGAGCAAAAAACGTGCATTTTTTTGCGTTTTCGAAGCATGAGTTTTCAGATACATTTCAATGTCACATCAATTACAGTTGGCTTTGGCTATTTTTGTCGTACCTCGCGATCGCTTGAATGTTGTAGCTCACGCAGGTCGATTCATTTGTTTATAATGTCAAAACACGCAGACATATGAAATTTTCAACCTACACCGAAGAGGATTATTATTATTATTAGGCTATAAGAGGGATAATCAATATTGGCCTAAATATGGTCAAACGTTGTTCGATTTGGACGAAACTCCCTATACAGGGGTTTTCTGGGCCAAGGACCTCGAATCTGAGGTCGCGTTTACCAGGCGACGCTATCTAATCGTGGTATGTAGTCCATGTGATTTAGGTGTTAGTAAATATAATGATTTAACTATTATGCTCTTAATTTTTTATTTTTGAAATAATTATCGCGGGCGAAGCCGCGGGCACATGCTAGTGTTACAAATAAAACAGTTTTTATTTTTACTGTGGTTTTTCATTTAGCGACCGATCGGACCTTGAAAGTAAATAGATATCGTAGTAGCCTATATTGTTACCGAATACTAACGATGTGTGATTTGCCGTATTTTGTGAATTTCAAAATTATGAGAAGCAAATACAATTTTTATAATAACATTATACTTTTCAAAAAATGTGTAAACGCTTCACGATTACAGTGTCATCCTTGCGCAGGGACAATGCTAATCTTCTCTGTATCGTTTACATTATACCATACGTACTCCCAATGGGAGTACACATATTAACAATTCGGAAGTTGTATATATAGTTACCATGGAACTAAGATTTGTGTTTGTGGATTTCCTCAAAATTTCGAGTTCAATAGTTTTAAAAGTACGAATAGATTTTATCACTTAGTACCATCATTACCTGCAGAAAAATATAGTCAGATCACCTGTTCCAACAAAATTGCTACATTTTAAGGAATAAATTTTCTAGAGCTGTGCCCATTTCGAGACAAAACGATACTTTGAGCCTATCATCAGGTGCTAAAGGCCTGAAATGTCCTCACCTACATATTTTAAGGCTAAACTAACTGTATAATGTATGTTTTCTCTATAATTGATCCAGTTTTCGTGACTGTATTTAAGTTAGAACTGATTTTTGTTTATTTCACTCTTGTGCGAATTAATTATGTTTTTTAATACGTATTTGAACTAATACGTTATTTTATATGATGACATTTATTACAGTACGTTCGAAGAATTGTAGCATAATTGAAAATTATGCAAGAAAATTTAAGTGCACAACATAATGCTCTAAAACTCGCTAATAGCATTTATCGAAATGATGTATAAATTGCAATTCTTTCTCTGAATAATTATTGTGTCAATGAATTTCCTCCAGGGTTTTCGGTATTCAAGTTCCCTGTTATAATAATCTCTGGTTAAACAGCGCCTTTCAACGAATATTAAGTTGGAGCAGCGAAACGGGCATTTGCCCGAATGCCCATATGGCTAACTAAATTAAGTGTGCATATATAATAACACAAAAATTTAATATCATGATTAGCCTATAATTATTTTTAAACTCTACATTAAAACTAAATGTTTGACAGGAAACGAAAGTCGGAAAGTCTTTATTTATGACTAGACAAAAGTAACAGAGTGGTTTTTTCCATTTCAAGGAGAAATAGTTGTATTTACTATATTTAGTAGACTACTAAATTGCAGAAAGAGGTACCGCATTTCCTTAAATTGCAGAATGACCAAAGTATCGAAAAAGTACCGAGTGAGTTTTCTGAAGAATCGCTCGATGCCGATACCATGCAGGTATCGAGAGTACCGAGGTATCGAAAGTATCGAGGACCCATCTATATTAATAAAAGGAAGTGTCTGTCCTCCGTCTTTCTGTCTGTCCGCGATGCCCAGCGAAATCTACTCAACGCAGAGATCTGAAATTTTATACATAGGCGGACTGAAGGGTCGGAAAATGCACCTCGAAGCCGGAATTTTAATTTTCGCTTTCGTTCGTGAGTTATGAGTGAAAAATGAGCAAAAACGTGCATTTTTTTGAGTTTTCGAAGCATGAGTTTTCAGTTACATTTCAATGTCACATCAATTACAGTTGGCTTTGGCTATTTTTGTCGTACCTCGCGATCGTTTGAATGTTGTAGCTCACGCAGGTCGATTCATTTGTTTATAATGTCAAAGCACGCAGACATATGAAATTTTCAACCTACACCGAAGAGGATTATTATTATTATTAGGCTATAAGAGGGATAATCAATATTGGCCTAAATATGGTCAAACGTTGTTCGATTTGGACGAAACTCCCTATACAGGGGTTTTCTGGGCCAAGGACCTCGAATCTGAGGTCGCGTTTACCAGGCGACGCTATCTAATCGTGGTATGTAGTCCATGTGATTTAGGTGTTAGTAAATATAATGATTTAACTATTATGCTCTTAATTTTTAATTTTTGAAATAATTATCGCGGGCGAAGCCGCGGGCACATGCTAGTGTTACAAATAAAACAGTTTTTATTTTTACTGTGGTTTTTCATTTAGCGACCGATCGGACCTTGAAAGTAAATAGATATCGTAGTAGCCTATATTGTTACCGAATACTAACGATGTGTGATTTGCCGTATTTTGTGAATTTCAAAATTATGAGAAGCAAATACAATTTTTATAATAACATTATACTTTTCAAAAAATGTGTAAACGCTTCACGATTACAGTGTCATCCTTGCGCAGGGACAATGCTAATCTTCTCTGTATCGTTTACATTATACCATACGTACTCCCAATGGGAGTACACATATTAACAATTCGGAAGTTGTATATATAGTTACCATGGAACTAAGATTTGTGTTTGTGGATTTCCTCAAAATTTCGAGTTCAATAGTTTTAAAAGTACGAAGAGATTTTATCACTTTGTACCATCATTACCTGCAGAAAAATATAGTCAGATCACCTGTTCCAACAAAATTGCTACATTTTAAGGAATAAATTTTCTAGAGCTGTGCCCATTTCGAGGCAAAACGCTAGTTTGCGCCTATCATCAGGTGCTAAAGGCCTGAAATGTCCTCACCTACATATTTTAAGGCTAAACTAACTGTATAATGTTGTTTTCTCTATAATTGATCCAGTTTTCGTGACTGTATTTAAGTTAGAACTGATTTTTGTTTATTTCACTCTTGTGCGAATTAATTATTTTTTTAATACGTATTTAAACAAATACGTTATTTTATATGATGACGATTATTACAGTACGTTCGAAGAATTGTAGCATACTTGAAAATTATGCAAGAAAATTTAAGTTTACAACATAATGCTCTAAAACTCGCTAATAGCATTTATCGAAATGATGTATAAATTGCAATTCTTTCTCTGAATAATTATTGTGTCAATGTATTTCATTCAGGGTTTTCGGTATTCAAGTTCCCTGTTATAATAATCTCTGGTTAAACAGCGCCTTTCAACGAATATTAAGTTGGAGCAGCGAAACGGGCATTTGCCCGAATGCCCATATGGCTAACTAAATTAAGTGTGCATATTTAATAACACAAAAATTTAATATCATGATTAGCCTATAATTATTTTTAAACTCTACATTAAAACTAAATGTTTGACAGGAAACGACAGTCGGAAAGTCTTTATTTATGACTAGACAAAGGTAACAGAGTGTTTTTTTCCATTTCAAGGAGAAATAGTTGTATTTACTATATTTAGTAGACTACTAAAAGCAGAAAGAGATACCGCATTTCCTTAAATTGCAGAATGACCAAAGTATCGAAAAAGTACCGAGTGAGTTTTCTGAAGAATCGCTCGATGCCGATACCATGCAGGTATCGAGAGTACCGAGGTATCGAAAGTATCGAGGACCCATCTATATTAATAAAAGGAAGTGTCTGTCCTCCGTCTTTCTGTCTGTCCGCGATGCCCAGCGAAATCTACTCAACGCAGAGATCTAAAATTTTATACATAGGCGGACTGAAGGGTCGGAAAATGCACCTCGAAGCCGGAATTTTAATTTTCGCTTTCGTTCGTGAGTTATGAGTGAAAAATGAGCAAAAAACGTGCATTTTTTTGCGTTTTCGAAGCATGAGTTTTCAGATACATTTCAATGTCACATCAATTACAGTTGGCTTTGGCTATTTTTGTCGTACCTCGCGATCGCTTGAATGTTGTAGCTCACGCAGGTCGATTCATTTGTTTATAATGTCAAAACACGCAGACATATGAAATTTTCAACCTACACCGAAGAGGATTATTATTATTATTAGGCTATAAGAGGGATAATCAATATTGGCCTAAATATGGTCAAACGTTGTTCGATTTGGACGAAACTCCCTATACAGGGGTTTTCTGGGCTAAGGACCTCGAATCTGAGGTCGCGTTTACCAGGCGACGCTATCTAATCGTGGTATGTAGTCCGTGTGATTTAGGTGTTAGTAAATATAATGATTTAACTATTATGCTCTTAATTTTTTATTTTTGAAATAATTATCGCGGGCGAAGCCGCGGGCACATGCTAGTGTTACAAATAAAACAGTTTTTATTTTTACTGTGGTTTTTCATTTAGCGACCGATCGGACCTTGAAAGTAAATAGATATCGTAGTAGCCTATATTGTTACCGAATACTAACGATGTGTGATTTGCCGTATTTTGTGAATTTCAAAATTATGAGAAGCAAATACAATTTTTATAATAACATTATACTTTTCAAAAAATGTGTAAACGCTTCACGATTACAGTGTCATCCTTGCGCAGGGACAATGCTAATCTTCTCTGTATCGTTTACATTATACCATACGTACTCCCAATGGGAGTACACATATTAACAATTCGGAAGTTGTATATATAGTTACCATGGAACTAAGATTTGTGTTTGTGGATTTCCTCAAAATTTCGAGTTCAATAGTTTTAAAAGTACGAATAGATTTTATCACTTAGTACCATCATTACCTGCAGAAAAATATAGTCAGATCACCTGTTCCAACAAAATTGCTACATTTTAAGGAATAAATTTTCTAGAGCTGTGCCCATTTCGAGACAAAACGATACTTTGAGCCTATCATCAGGTGCTAAAGGCCTGAAATGTCCTCACCTACATATTTTAAGGCTAAACTAACTGTATAATGTATGTTTTCTCTATAATTGATCCAGTTTTCGTGACTGTATTTAAGTTAGAACTGATTTTTGTTTATTTCACTCTTGTGCGAATTAATTATGTTTTTTAATACGTATTTGAACTAATACGTTATTTTATATGATGACATTTATTACAGTACGTTCGAAGAATTGTAGCATAATTGAAAATTATGCAAGAAAATTTAAGTGCACAACATAATGCTCTAAAACTCGCTAATAGCATTTATCGAAATGATGTATAAATTGCAATTCTTTCTCTGAATAATTATTGTGTCAATGAATTTCCTCCAGGGTTTTCGGTATTCAAGTTCCCTGTTATAATAATCTCTGGTTAAACAGCGCCTTTCAACGAATATTAAGTTGGAGCAGCGAAACGGGCATTTGCCCGAATGCCCATATGGCTAACTAAATTAAGTGTGCATATATAATAACACAAAAATTTAATATCATGATTAGCCTATAATTATTTTTAAACTCTACATTAAAACTAAATGTTTGACAGGAAACGAAAGTCGGAAAGTCTTTATTTATGACTAGACAAAAGTAACAGAGTGGTTTTTTCCATTTCAAGGAGAAATAGTTGTATTTACTATATTTAGTAGACTACTAAATTGCAGAAAGAGGTACCGCATTTCCTTAAATTGCAGAATGACCAAAGTATCGAAAAAGTACCGAGTGAGTTTTCTGAAGAATCGCTCGATGCCGATACCATGCAGGTATCGAGAGTACCGAGGTATCGAAAGTATCGAGGACCCATCTATATTAATAAAAGGAAGTGTCTGTCCTCCGTCTTTCTGTCTGTCCGCGATGCCCAGCGAAATCTACTCAACGCAGAGATCTGAAATTTTATACATAGGCGGACTGAAGGGTCGGAAAATGCACCTCGAAGCCGGAATTTTAATTTTCGCTTTCGTTCGTGAGTTATGAGTGAAAAATGAGCAAAAACGTGCATTTTTTTGAGTTTTCGAAGCATGAGTTTTCAGTTACATTTCAATGTCACATCAATTACAGTTGGCTTTGGCTATTTTTGTCGTACCTCGCGATCGTTTGAATGTTGTAGCTCACGCAGGTCGATTCATTTGTTTATAATGTCAAAGCACGCAGACATATGAAATTTTCAACCTACACCGAAGAGGATTATTATTATTATTAGGCTATAAGAGGGATAATCAATATTGGCCTAAATATGGTCAAACGTTGTTCGATTTGGACGAAACTCCCTATACAGGGGTTTTCTGGGCCAAGGACCTCGAATCTGAGGTCGCGTTTACCAGGCGACGCTATCTAATCGTGGTATGTAGTCCATGTGATTTAGGTGTTAGTAAATATAATGATTTAACTATTATGCTCTTAATTTTTAATTTTTGAAATAATTATCGCGGGCGAAGCCGCGGGCACATGCTAGTGTTACAAATAAAACAGTTTTTATTTTTACTGTGGTTTTTCATTTAGCGACCGATCGGACCTTGAAAGTAAATAGATATCGTAGTAGCCTATATTGTTACCGAATACTAACGATGTGTGATTTGCCGTATTTTGTGAATTTCAAAATTATGAGAAGCAAATACAATTTTTATAATAACATTATACTTTTCAAAAAATGTGTAAACGCTTCACGATTACAGTGTCATCCTTGCGCAGGGACAATGCTAATCTTCTCTGTATCGTTTACATTATACCATACGTACTCCCAATGGGAGTACACATATTAACAATTCGGAAGTTGTATATATAGTTACCATGGAACTAAGATTTGTGTTTGTGGATTTCCTCAAAATTTCGAGTTCAATAGTTTTAAAAGTACGAATAGATTTTATCACTTAGTACCATCATTACCTGCAGAAAAATATAGTCAGATCACCTGTTCCAACAAAATTGCTACATTTTAAGGAATAAATTTTCTAGAGCTGTGCCCATTTCGAGACAAAACGCTACTTTGAGCCTATCATCAGGTGCTAAAGGCCTGAAATGTCCTCACCTACATATTTTAAGGCTAAACTAACTGTATAATGTTGTTTTCTCTATAATTGATCTATTTTTCGTGACTGTATTTAAGTTAGAACTGATTTTTGTTTATTTCACTCTTGTGCGAATTAATTATGTTTTTTAATACGTATTTAAACAAATACGTTATTTTATATGATGACGATTATTACAGTACGTTCGAAGAATTGTAGCATACTTGAAAATTATGCAAGAAAATTTAAGTTTACAACATAATGCTCTAAAACTCGCTAATAGCATTTATCGAAATGATGTAATTGCAATACTTTCTCTGAATAATCATTGTGTCAATGAATTTCATTCAGGGTTTTCGGTATTCAAGTTCCCTGTTATAATAATCTCTGGTTAAACAGCGCCTTTCAACGAATATTAAGTTGGAGCAGCGAAACGGGCATTTGCCCGAATGCCCATATGGCTAACTAAATTAAGTGTGCATATTTAATAACACAAAAATTTAATATAATGATTGGCGTATAATTATTTTTAAACTCTACATTTAAACTAAATGTTTGACAGGAAACGACAGTCGGAAAGTCTTTATTTATGACTAGACAAAGGTAACAGAGTGGTTTTTTCCATTTCAAGGAGAAATAGTTGTATTTACTATATTTAGTAGACTACTAAAAGCAGTAAGAGATACCGCATTTCCATAAATTGCAGAATGACCAAAGTATCGAAAAACTACCGAGTGAGTTTTCTGAAGAATCGCTCGATGCCGATACCATGCAAGTATCGAGAGTACCGAGGTATCGAAAGTATCGAGGACCCATCTATATTAATAAAAGGAAGTGTCTGTCCTCCGTCTTTCTGTCTGTCCGCGATGCCCAGCGAAATCTACTCAACGCAGAGATCTAAAATTTTATACATAGGCGGACTGAAGGGTCGGAAAATGCACCTCGAAGCCGGAATTTTAATTTTCGCTTTCGTTCGTGAGTTATGAGTGAAAAATGAGCAAAAAACGTGCATTTTTTTGCGTTTTCGAAGCATGAGTTTTCAGATACATTTCAATGTCACATCAATTACAGTTGGCTTTGGCTATTTTTGTCGTACCTCGCGATCGCTTGAATGTTGTAGCTCACGCAGGTCGATTCATTTGTTTATAATGTCAAAACACGCAGACATATGAAATTTTCAACCTACACCGAAGAGGATTATTATTATTATTAGGCTATAAGAGGGATAATCAATATTGGCCTAAATATGGTCAAACGTTGTTCGATTTGGACGAAACTCCCTATACAGGGGTTTTCTGGGCCAAGGACCTCGAATCTGAGGTCGCGTTTACCAGGCGACGCTATCTAATCGTGGTATGTAGTCCATGTGATTTAGGTGTTAGTAAATATAATGATTTAACTATTATGCTCTTAATTTTTTATTTTTGAAATAATTATCGCGGGCGAAGCCGCGGGCACATGCTAGTGTTACAAATAAAACAGTTTTTATTTTTACTGTGGTTTTTCATTTAGCGACCGATCGGACCTTGAAAGTAAATAGATATCGTAGTAGCCTATATTGTTACCGAATACTAACGATGTGTGATTTGCCGTATTTTGTGAATTTCAAAATTATGAGAAGCAAATACAATTTTTATAATAACATTATACTTTTCAAAAAATGTGTAAACGCTTCACGATTACAGTGTCATCCTTGCGCAGGGACAATGCTAATCTTCTCTGTATCGTTTACATTATACCATACGTACTCCCAATGGGAGTACACATATTAACAATTCGGAAGTTGTATATATAGTTACCATGGAACTAAGATTTGTGTTTGTGGATTTCCTCAAAATTTCGAGTTCAATAGTTTTAAAAGTACGAATAGATTTTATCACTTAGTACCATCATTACCTGCAGAAAAATATAGTCAGATCACCTGTTCCAACAAAATTGCTACATTTTAAGGAATAAATTTTCTAGAGCTGTGCCCATTTCGAGACAAAACGATACTTTGAGCCTATCATCAGGTGCTAAAGGCCTGAAATGTCCTCACCTACATATTTTAAGGCTAAACTAACTGTATAATGTATGTTTTCTCTATAATTGATCCAGTTTTCGTGACTGTATTTAAGTTAGAACTGATTTTTGTTTATTTCACTCTTGTGCGAATTAATTATGTTTTTTAATACGTATTTGAACTAATACGTTATTTTATATGATGACATTTATTACAGTACGTTCGAAGAATTGTAGCATAATTGAAAATTATGCAAGAAAATTTAAGTGCACAACATAATGCTCTAAAACTCGCTAATAGCATTTATCGAAATGATGTATAAATTGCAATTCTTTCTCTGAATAATTATTGTGTCAATGAATTTCCTCCAGGGTTTTCGGTATTCAAGTTCCCTGTTATAATAATCTCTGGTTAAACAGCGCCTTTCAACGAATATTAAGTTGGAGCAGCGAAACGGGCATTTGCCCGAATGCCCATATGGCTAACTAAATTAAGTGTGCATATATAATAACACAAAAATTTAATATCATGATTAGCCTATAATTATTTTTAAACTCTACATTAAAACTAAATGTTTGACAGGAAACGAAAGTCGGAAAGTCTTTATTTATGACTAGACAAAAGTAACAGAGTGGTTTTTTCCATTTCAAGGAGAAATAGTTGTATTTACTATATTTAGTAGACTACTAAATTGCAGAAAGAGGTACCGCATTTCCTTAAATTGCAGAATGACCAAAGTATCGAAAAAGTACCGAGTGAGTTTTCTGAAGAATCGCTCGATGCCGATACCATGCAGGTATCGAGAGTACCGAGGTATCGAAAGTATCGAGGACCCATCTATATTAATAAAAGGAAGTGTCTGTCCTCCGTCTTTCTGTCTGTCCGCGATGCCCAGCGAAATCTACTCAACGCAGAGATCTGAAATTTTATACATAGGCGGACTGAAGGGTCGGAAAATGCACCTCGAAGCCGGAATTTTAATTTTCGCTTTCGTTCGTGAGTTATGAGTGAAAAATGAGCAAAAACGTGCATTTTTTTGAGTTTTCGAAGCATGAGTTTTCAGTTACATTTCAATGTCACATCAATTACAGTTGGCTTTGGCTATTTTTGTCGTACCTCGCGATCGTTTGAATGTTGTAGCTCACGCAGGTCGATTCATTTGTTTATAATGTCAAAGCACGCAGACATATGAAATTTTCAACCTACACCGAAGAGGATTATTATTATTATTAGGCTATAAGAGGGATAATCAATATTGGCCTAAATATGGTCAAACGTTGTTCGATTTGGACGAAACTCCCTATACAGGGGTTTTCTGGGCCAAGGACCTCGAATCTGAGGTCGCGTTTACCAGGCGACGCTATCTAATCGTGGTATGTAGTCCATGTGATTTAGGTGTTAGTAAATATAATGATTTAACTATTATGCTCTTAATTTTTAATTTTTGAAATAATTATCGCGGGCGAAGCCGCGGGCACATGCTAGTGTTACAAATAAAACAGTTTTTATTTTTACTGTGGTTTTTCATTTAGCGACCGATCGGACCTTGAAAGTAAATAGATATCGTAGTAGCCTATATTGTTACCGAATACTAACGATGTGTGATTTGCCGTATTTTGTGAATTTCAAAATTATGAGAAGCAAATACAATTTTTATAATAACATTATACTTTTCAAAAAATGTGTAAACGCTTCACGATTACAGTGTCATCCTTGCGCAGGGACAATGCTAATCTTCTCTGTATCGTTTACATTATACCATACGTACTCCCAATGGGAGTACACATATTAACAATTCGGAAGCTGTATATATAGTTACCATGGAACTAAGATTTGTGTTTGTGGATTTCCTCAAAATTTCGAGTTCAATAGTTTTAAAAGTACGAATAGATTTTATCACTTAGTACCATCATTACCTGCAGAAAAATATAGTCAGATCACCTGTTCCAACAAAATTGCTACATTTTAAGGAATAAATTTTCTAGAGCTGTGCCCATTTCGAGACAAAACGCTACTTTGAGCCTATCATCAGGTGCTAAAGGCCTGAAATGTCCTCACCTACATATTTTAAGGCTAAACTAACTGTATAATGTTGTTTTCTCTATAATTGATCTATTTTTCGTGACTGTATTTAAGTTAGAACTGATTTTTGTTTATTTCACTCTTGTGCGAATTAATTATGTTTTTTAATACGTATTTAAACAAATACGTTATTTTATATGATGACGATTATTACAGTACGTTCGAAGAATTGTAGCATACTTGAAAATTATGCAAGAAAATTTATGTTTACAACATAATGCTCTAAAACTCGCTAATAGCATTTATCGAAATGATGTAATTGCAATACTTTCTCTGAATAATCATTGTGTCAATGAATTTCATTCAGGGTTTTCGGTATTCAAGTTCCCTGTTATAATAATCTCTGGTTAAACAGCGCCTTTCAACGAATATTAAGTTGGAGCAGCGAAACGGGCATTTGCCCGAATGCCCATATGGCTAACTAAATTAAGTGTGCATATTTAATAACACAAAAATTTAATATAATGATTGGCGTATAATTATTTTTAAACTCTACATTTAAACTAAATGTTTGACAGGAAACGACAGTCGGAAAGTCTTTATTTATGACTAGACAAAGGTAACAGAGTGGTTTTTTCCATTTCAAGGAGAAATAGTTGTATTTACTATATTTAGTAGACTACTAAAAGCAGTAAGAGATACCGCATTTCCATAAATTGCAGAATGACCAAAGTATCGAAAAACTACCGAGTGAGTTTTCTGAAGAATCGCTCGATGCCGATACCATGCAAGTATCGAGAGTACCGAGGTATCGAAAGTATCGAGGACCCATCTATATTAATAAAAGGAAGTGTCTGTCCTCCGTCTTTCTGTCTGTCCGCGATGCCCAGCGAAATCTACTCAACGCAGAGATCTAAAATTTTATACATAGGCGGACTGAAGGGTCGGAAAATGCACCTCGAAGCCGGAATTTTAATTTTCGCTTTCGTTCGTGAGTTATGAGTGAAAAATGAGCAAAAAACGTGCATTTTTTTGCGTTTTCGAAGCATGAGTTTTCAGATACATTTCAATGTCACATCAATTACAGTTGGCTTTGGCTATTTTTGTCGTACCTCGCGATCGCTTGAATGTTGTAGCTCACGCAGGTCGATTCATTTGTTTATAATGTCAAAACACGCAGACATATGAAATTTTCAACCTACACCGAAGAGGATTATTATTATTATTAGGCTATAAGAGGGATAATCAATATTGGCCTAAATATGGTCAAACGTTGTTCGATTTGGACGAAACTCCCTATACAGGGGTTTTCTGGGCCAAGGACCTCGAATCTGAGGTCGCGTTTACCAGGCGACGCTATCTAATCGTGGTATGTAGTCCATGTGATTTAGGTGTTAGTAAATATAATGATTTAACTATTATGCTCTTAATTTTTTATTTTTGAAATAATTATCGCGGGCGAAGCCGCGGGCACATGCTAGTGTTACAAATAAAACAGTTTTTATTTTTACTGTGGTTTTTCATTTAGCGACCGATCGGACCTTGAAAGTAAATAGATATCGTAGTAGCCTATATTGTTACCGAATACTAACGATGTGTGATTTGCCGTATTTTGTGAATTTCAAAATTATGAGAAGCAAATACAATTTTTATAATAACATTATACTTTTCAAAAAATGTGTAAACGCTTCACGATTACAGTGTCATCCTTGCGCAGGGACAATGCTAATCTTCTCTGTATCGTTTACATTATACCATACGTACTCCCAATGGGAGTACACATATTAACAATTCGGAAGTTGTATATATAGTTACCATGGAACTAAGATTTGTGTTTGTGGATTTCCTCAAAATTTCGAGTTCAATAGTTTTAAAAGTACGAATAGATTTTATCACTTAGTACCATCATTACCTGCAGAAAAATATAGTCAGATCACCTGTTCCAACAAAATTGCTACATTTTAAGGAATAAATTTTCTAGAGCTGTGCCCATTTCGAGACAAAACGATACTTTGAGCCTATCATCAGGTGCTAAAGGCCTGAAATGTCCTCACCTACATATTTTAAGGCTAAACTAACTGTATAATGTATGTTTTCTCTATAATTGATCCAGTTTTCGTGACTGTATTTAAGTTAGAACTGATTTTTGTTTATTTCACTCTTGTGCGAATTAATTATGTTTTTTAATACGTATTTGAACTAATACGTTATTTTATATGATGACATTTATTACAGTACGTTCGAAGAATTGTAGCATAATTGAAAATTATGCAAGAAAATTTAAGTGCACAACATAATGCTCTAAAACTCGCTAATAGCATTTATCGAAATGATGTATAAATTGCAATTCTTTCTCTGAATAATTATTGTGTCAATGAATTTCCTCCAGGGTTTTCGGTATTCAAGTTCCCTGTTATAATAATCTCTGGTTAAACAGCGCCTTTCAACGAATATTAAGTTGGAGCAGCGAAACGGGCATTTGCCCGAATGCCCATATGGCTAACTAAATTAAGTGTGCATATATAATAACACAAAAATTTAATATCATGATTAGCCTATAATTATTTTTAAACTCTACATTAAAACTAAATGTTTGACAGGAAACGAAAGTCGGAAAGTCTTTATTTATGACTAGACAAAAGTAACAGAGTGGTTTTTTCCATTTCAAGGAGAAATAGTTGTATTTACTATATTTAGTAGACTACTAAATTGCAGAAAGAGGTACCGCATTTCCTTAAATTGCAGAATGACCAAAGTATCGAAAAAGTACCGAGTGAGTTTTCTGAAGAATCGCTCGATGCCGATACCATGCAGGTATCGAGAGTACCGAGGTATCGAAAGTATCGAGGACCCATCTATATTAATAAAAGGAAGTGTCTGTCCTCCGTCTTTCTGTCTGTCCGCGATGCCCAGCGAAATCTACTCAACGCAGAGATCTGAAATTTTATACATAGGCGGACTGAAGGGTCGGAAAATGCACCTCGAAGCCGGAATTTTAATTTTCGCTTTCGTTCGTGAGTTATGAGTGAAAAATGAGCAAAAAACGTGCATTTTTTTGCGTTTTCGAAGCATGAGTTTTCAGATACATTTCAATGTCACATCAATTACAGTTGGCTTTGGCTATTTTTGTCGTACCTCGCGATCGCTTGAATGTTGTAGCTCACGCAGGTCGATTCATTTGTTTATAATGTCAAAACACGCAGACATATGAAATTTTCAACCTACACCGAAGAGGATTATTATTATTATTAGGCTATAAGAGGGATAATCAATATTGGCCTAAATATGGTCAAACGTTGTTCGATTTGGACGAAACTCCCTATACAGGGGTTTTCTGGGCCAAGGACCTCGAATCTGAGGTCGCGTTTACCAGGCGACGCTATCTAATCGTGGTATGTAGTCCATGTGATTTAGGTGTTAGTAAATATAATGATTTAACTATTATGCTCTTAATTTTTTATTTTTGAAATAATTATCGCGGGCGAAGCCGCGGGCACATGCTAGTGTTACAAATAAAACAGTTTTTATTTTCACTGTGGTTTTTCATTTAGCGACCGATCGGACCTTGAAAGTAAATAGCCATCGTAGTAGCCTATATTGTTACCGAATACTAATGATGTGTGATTTGCCGTATTTTGTGAATTTCAAAATTAGAAGAAGCAAATAAAATTTTTATAATAACATTATGCTTTTCAAAAAATGTGTAAACGCTTCACGATTACAGTGTCATCCTTGCGCAGGGACAATGCTAATCTTCTCTGTATCGTTTACATTATACCATACGTACTCCCAATGGGAGTACACATATTAACAATTCGGAAGTTGTATATATAGTTACCATGGAACTAAGATTTGTGTTTGTGGATTTCCTCAAAATTTCGAGTTCAATAGTTTTAAAAGTACGAAGAGATTTTATCACTTTGTACCATCATTACCTGCAGAAAAATATAGTCAGATCACCTGTTCCAACAAAATTGCTACATTTTAAGGAATAAATTTTCTAGAGCTGTGCCCATTTCGAGGCAAAACGCTAGTTTGCGCCTATCATCAGGTGCTAAAGGCCTGAAATGTCCTCACCTACATATTTTAAGGCTAAACTAACTGTATAATGTTGTTTTCTCTATAATTGATCCAGTTTTCGTGACTGTATTTAAGTTAGAACTGATTTTTGTTTATTTCACTCTTGTGCGAATTAATTATTTTTTTAATACGTATTTAAACAAATACGTGATTTTTTATGATGACGATTATTACAGTACGTTCGAAGAATTGTAGCATACTTGAAAATTATGCAAGAAAATTTAAGTTTACAACATAATGCTCTAAAACTCGCTAATAGCATTTATCGAAATGATGTATAAATTGCAATTCTTTCTCTGAATAATTATTGTGTCAATGTATTTCATTCAGGGTTTTCGGTATTCAAGTTCCCTGTTATAATAATCTCTGGTTAAACAGCGCCTTTCAACGAATATTAAGTTGGAGCAGCGAAACGGGCATTTGCCCGAATGCCCATATGGCTAACTAAATTAAGTGTGCATATTTAATAACACAAAAATTTAATATCATGATTAGCCTATAATTATTTTTAAACTCTACATTAAAACTAAATGTTTGACAGGAAACGACAGTCGGAAAGTCTTTATTTATGACTAGACAAAGGTAACAGAGTGTTTTTTTCCATTTCAAGGAGAAATAGTTGTATTTACTATATTTAGTAGACTACTAAAAGCAGAAAGAGATACCGCATTTCCTTAAATTGCAGAATGACCAAAGTATCGAAAAAGTACCGAGTGAGTTTTCTGAAGAATCGCTCGATGCCGATACCATGCAGGTATCGAGAGTACCGAGGTATCGAAAGTATCGAGGACCCATCTATATTAATAAAAGGAAGTGTCTGTCCTCCGTCTTTCTGTCTCTCCGCGATGCCCAGCGAAATCTACTCAACGCAGAGATCTGAAATTTTATACATAGGCGGACTGAAGGGTCGGAAAATGCACCTCGAAGCCGGAATTTTAATTTTCGCTTTCGTTCGTGAGTTATGAGTGAAAAATGAGCAAAAAACATGCATTTTTTTGTGTTTTCGAAGCATGAGTTTTCAGATACATTTCAATGTCACATCAATTACAGTTGGCTTTGGCTTTTTTTTTCGTACCTCGCGATCGCTTGAATGTTGTAGCTCACGCAGGTCGATTCATTTGTTTATAATGTCAAAGCACGCAGACATATGAAATTTTCAACCTACACCGAAGAGGATTATTATTATTATTATTAGGCTATAAGAGGGATAATCAATATTGGCCTAAATATGGTCAAAAGTTGTTCGATTTGGAAGAAACTCCCTATACAGAGGCTTTCTGGGCCAAGGACCTCGAATCTGAGGTCGCGTTTACCAGGCGACGCTATCTAATCGTGGTATGTAGTCCATGTGATTTGAATGAATGAATGAATGAGCCACATGTGTCCCATCAGGGCTAGGGCCTCCCTCTGATGAGGGGGTAGCTCGGTTAGAATCTCATATGGTGACCTGGTCCATATGAGCTTGGTAAACACTTCACTTTCACTAAACTTCTTCCAGCAACTCGGTGTGTAGGCTTCTCCAGACGTCTCTGTTCTTTGCTACGCTGGACCAGTGTACCCCGGCACGCCTTCTGAAGAAATCTACCCACCTCCTTCTTGGTCTTCCTCTCTCCCTTTTGCCGATCCTAGGGTCCCATACAGTAGAGATGTTTCCCCATCTGGTACCTGGAAGTTTCGCTACATGACCACCCCACTTCCACTTCAGGCTGCATGCGCGCTGGGCCACGTCGGTTAGTCCTGACATCTTTCTCAGTCTTTCTGTTGAAATTCTGTCTCTGAGGGATATCCCCATTATCCTCCGTTCCATCTTCCGTTGGCAAGTTTTTATGCTATTCTTCTGAGCTGATGTCAAACTCCATGTCTGGCATCCATACAGAAGTGAAGGGAAGATGCAGGATTCTAGTGCCGCTAATTTTAGTCTTTTGTTTAATGATCTGTCCATCAGGATGAATTTCAGTCCCCAGAAAGCTCTCCATGCTGAGGAGATTCTCCTCTTTATTTCTTTCCCCATATGGTTTTGGAATGATACAACTTGCCCCAAGTAAATGTACTCTGACACATATTTTAGATCTGATCCGTTAATCATGATGAGTGTTGGTTGTCTGTTTGTCATGACTTGTGTCTTCTCCATGTTCATGTGTAGTCCGGACATTCTACTGCGGTCACTGAGCTCCTGTAACATTTCTTGAAGGCTTTCTGCCGTTCTGGCAAATAAGACTATATCATCAGCGAATCGTAAGTTGGTGAGTCTGTAGCCATTCATTACAATTCCAAATTTGCTTCCCCATTTTATCTTACGAAATATTTCTTCCAACACGCTGGTGAAGAGTTTAGGGGATATTGGGTCACCTTGTCTTACACCTCTGTTTAGTTTGAAAGGTTCCCCTTTTCTTTCTGTCATCACTGTAGCATGTGAGTCCTCGTATAATTTAGCTATTAGTCTTATGTACTTATGTTCCACTCCATGTTTAGTCAGTGCCTGGAATATACTTGGGTGTTCCACAGAGTCGAAGGCTTTTTTATAGTCGACAAAGGCAATGTATAGCGGTAGGTTAAATTCGTCAGTTTTTTCCATGACCTGTGTGATTGTTTGCAGATGGTCCACCGTGCTGTAGCCCGAGCGAAAGCCTGCTTGCTCTTCCGGTTGGTTTTCATCTAATGTCCTCGTGATCCTATTTGTTAGTAGCTTGGAGAACAACTTATAGACATTTGACATCAGACTTATTGGCCTGTAGTTATTTAGTTGGTCTTTTGCTCCTTTTTTGTGCAGGAGAATTCTCTTCCTGGCTTTCCAATGAGTTGGTAAGGTTTCTGAGTCTAGGATTTTGTTAAAAATTTCTGTGAGGGGTGCTAATATATGATTTAGTCCTGCTTTCAAGAGTTCATTATATATATAGTCTTCAAACGGAGTTTTGCTGTGTTTAAGCTCTTCTATGGCGGATGTTACTTCGCTCTGTAGGAATGGTAAGACTTCTTCGTTGTTGTCCTTACTTGGTAGGCAGTATTGATTGAGGTCGGTGTTTGGGAGGGAGCTCGTATAGAGGGTTTTGTAGAACTCCGTAGCTTCTGTTATGATGTCTGCTCTAGAGGTTATTCGTTCACCTTGTGGGCCCTGTGTACCTAGGATCCATTGTTTTCTGTTTCCCAGTTCTTTCTTTGCTTTCCTGGTTGATTTAATAGACTCTAGAGTTTGTTTTACTTTTAGGTGTTAGTAAATATAATGATTTAACTATTATGCTCTTAATTTTTAATTTTTGAAATAATTATCGCGGGCGAAGCCGCGGGCACATGCTAGTGTTACAAATAAAACAGTTTTTATTTTTACTGTGGTTTTTCATTTAGCGACCGATCGGACCTTGAAAGTAAATAGCCATCGTAGTAGCCTATATGTTACCGAATACTAACGATGTGTGATTTGCCGTATTTTGAGAATTTCAAAATTAGAAGAAGCAAATACAATTTTTATAATAACATTATACTTTTCAAAAAATGTGTAAACGCTTCACGATTACAGTGTCATCCTTGCGCAGGGACAATGCTAATCTTCTCTGTATCGTTTACATTATACCATACGTACTCCCAATGGGAGTACACATATTAACAATTCGGAAGTTGTATATATAGTTACCATGGAACTAAGATTTGTGTTTGTGGATTTCCACAAAATTTCGAGTTCAATAGTTTTAAAAGTACGAAGAGATTTTATCACTTAGTACCATCATTACCTGCAGAAAAATATAGTCAGATCACCTGTTCCAACAAAATTTCTACATTTTAAGGAATAAATTTTCTAGAGCTGTGCCCATTTCGAGGCAAAACGCTACTTTGAGCCTATCATCAGGTGCTAAAGGCCTGAAATGTCCTCACCTACATATTTTAAGGCTAAACTAACTGTATAATGTATGTTTTCTCTATAATTGATCCAGTTTTCGTGACTGTATTTAAGTTAGAACTGATTTTTGTTTATTTCACTCTTGTGCGAATTAATTATGTTTTTTAATACGTATTTAAACAAATACGTTATTTTATATGATGACATTTATTACAGTACGTTCGAAGAATTGTAGCATAATTGAAAATTATGCAAGAAAATTTAAGTTTACAACATAATGCTCTAAAACTCGCTAATAGCATTTATCGAAATGATGTATAAATTGCAATTCTTTCTCTGAATAATTATTGTGTCAATGAATTTCATTCAGGGTTTTCGGTATTCAAGTTCCCTGTTATAATAATCTCTGGTTAAACAGCGCCTTTCAACGAATATTAAGTTGGAGCAGCGAAACGGGCATTTGCCCGAATGCCCATATGGCTAACTAAATTAAGTGTGCATATTTAATAACACAAAAATTTAATATCATGATTAGCCTATAGTTATTTTTAAACTCTACATTAAAACTAAATGTTTGACAGGAAACGAAAGTCGGAAAGTCTTTATTCATGACTAGACAAAAGTAACAGAGTGGTTCTTTCCATTTCAAGGAGAAATTGTTGTATTTACTATATTTAGTAGACTACTAAAAGCAGAAAGAGATACCGCATTTCCTTAAATTGCAGAATGACCAAAGTATCGAAAAAGTACCGAGTGAGTTTCTGAAGAATCGCTCGATGCCGATACCATGCAGGTATCGAGAGTACCGAGGTATCGAAAGTATCGAGGACCCGTCTATATTAATAAAAGGAAGTGTCTGTCCTCCGTCTTTCTGTCTGTCCGAGATGCCCAGCGAAATCTACTCAACGCAGAGATCTGAAATTTTATACATAGGCGGACTGAAGGGTCGGAAAATGCACCTCGAAGCCGGAATTTTAATTTTCGCTTTCGTTCGTGAGTTATGAGTGAAAAATGAGCAAAAAACATGCATTTTTTTGCGTTTTCGAAGCATGAGTTTTCAGATACATTTCAATGTCACATCAATTACAGTTGGCTTTGGCTATTTTTTTCGTACCTCGCGATCGCTTGAATGTTGTAGCTCACGCAGGTCGATTCATTTGTTTATAATGTCAAAGCACGCAGACATATGAAATTTTCAACCTACACCGAAGAGGATTATTATTATTATTAGGCTATAAGAGGGATAATCAATATTGGCCTAAATATGGTCAAACGTTGTTCGATTTGGACGAAACTCCCTATACAGGGGTTTTCTGGACCAAGGACCTCGAATCTGAGGTCGCGTTTACCAGGCGACGCTATCTAATCGTGGTATGTAGTCCATGTGATTTGAATGAATGAATGAATGAGCCACATGTGTCCCATCAGGGCTAGGGCCTCCCTCTGATGAGGGGGTAGCTCGGTTAGAATCTCATATGGTGACCTGGTCCATATGAGCTTGGTAAACACTTCACTTTCACTAAACTTCTTCCAGCAACTCGGTGTGTAGGCTTCTCCAGACATCTCTGTTCTTTGCTACGCTGGACCAGTGTACCCCGGCACGCCTTCTGAAGAAATCTACCCACCTCGTTCTTGGTCTTCCTCTCTCCCTTTTGCCGATCCTAGGGTCCCATACAGTAGAGATGTTTCCCCATCTGGTACCTGGAAGTCTCGCTACATGACCACCCCACTTCCACTTCAGGCTGCATGCGCGCTGGGCCACGTCGGTTAGTCCTGACATCTTTCTCAGTCTTTCTGTTGAAATTCTGTCTGAGGGATAACCCCATTATCCTCCGATCCATCTTCCGTTGGCAAGTTTTTATGCTATTCTTCTGAGCTGATGTCAAACTCCATGTCTGGCATCCATACAGAAGTGAAGGGAAGATGCAGGATTCTAGTGCCGCTAATTTTAGTCTTTTGTTTAATGATCTGTCCATCAGGATGAATTTCAGTCCCCAGAAAGCTCTCCATGCTGAGGAGATTCTCCTCTTTATTTCTTTCCCCATATGGTTTTGGAATGATACAACTTGCCCCAAGTAAATGTACTCTGACACATATTTTAGATCTGATCCGTTAATCATGATGAGTGTTGGTTGTCTGTTTGTCATGACTTGTGTCTTCTCCATGTTCATGTGTAGTCCGGACATTCTACTGCGGTCACTGAGCTCCTGTAACATTTCTTGAAGGCTTTCTGCCGTTCTGGCAAATAAGACTATATCATCAGCGAATCGTAAGTTGGTGAGTCTGTAGCCATTCATTACAATTCCAAATTTGCTTCCCCATTTTATCTTACGAAATATTTCTTCCAACACGCTGGTGAAGAGTTTAGGGGATATTGGGTCACCTTGTCTTACACCTCTGTTTAGTTTGAAAGGTTCCCATTTTCTTTCTGTCATCACTGTAGCATGTGAGTCCTCGTATAATTTAGCTATTAGTCTTATGTACTTATGTTCCACTCCATGTTTAGTCAGTGCCTGGAATATACTTGGGTGTTCCACAGAGTCGAAGGCTTTTTTATAGTCGACAAAGGCAATGTATAGCGGTAGGTTAAATTCGTCAGTTTTTTCCATGACCTGTGTGATTGTTTGCAGATGGTCCACCGTGCTGTAGCCCGAGCGAAAGCCTGCTTGCTCTTCCGGTTGGTTTTCATCTAATGTCCTCGTGATCCTATTTGTTAGTAGCTTGGAGAACAACTTATAGACATTTGACATCAGACTTATTGGCCTGTAGTTATTTAGTTGGTCTTTTGCTCCTTTTTTGTGCAGGAGAATTCTCTTCCTGGCTTTCCAATGAGTTGGTAAGGTTTCTGAGTCTAGGATTTTGTTAAAAATTTCTGTGAGGGGTGCTAATATATGATTTAGTCCTGCTTTCAAGAGTTCATTATATATATAGTCTTCAAACGGAGTTTTGCTGTGTTTAAGCTCTTCTATGGCGGATGTTACTTCGCTCTGTAGGAATGGTAAGACTTCTTCGTTGTTGTCCTTATTTGGTAGGCAGTATTGATTGAGGTCGGTGTTTGGGAGGGAGCTCGTATAGAGGGTTTTGTAGAACTCCGTAGCTTCTGTTATGATGTCTGCTCTAGAGGTTATTCGTTCACCTTGTGGGCCCTGTGTACCTAGGATCCATTGTTTTCTGTTTCCCAGTTCTTTCTTTGCTTTCCTGGTTGATTTAATAGACTCTAGAGTTTGTTTTACTTTTAGGTGTTAGTAAATATAATGATTTAACTATTATGCTCTTAATTTTTAATTTTTGAAATAATTATCGCGGGCGAAGCCGCGGGCACATGCTAGTGTTACAAATAAAACAGTTTTTATTTTTACTGTGATTTTTCATTTAGCGACCGAACGGACCTTGAAAGTAAATAGCCATCGTAGTAGCCTATATGTTACCGAATACTAACGACGTGTGGTTTGCCGTATTTTGTGAATTTCAAAATTAGAAGAAGCAAATACAATTTTTATAATAACATTATACTTTTCAGAAAATGTGTAAACGCTTCACGATTACAGTGTCATCCTTGCGCAGGGACAATGCTAATCTTCTCTGTATCGTTTACATTATACCATACGTACTCCCAATGGGAGTACACATATTAACAATTCGGATGTTGTATATATAGTTACCATGGAACTAAGATTTGTGTTTGTGGATTTCCTCAAAATTTCGAGTTCAATAGTTTTAAAAGTACGAATAGATTTTATCACTTAGTACCATCATTACCTGCAGAAAAATATAGTCAGATCACCTGTTCCAACAAAATTGCTACATTTTAAGGAATAAATGTTCTAGAGCTGTGCCCATTTCGAGGCAAAACGCTACTTTGAGCCTATCATCAGGTGCTAAAGGCCTGAAATGTCCTCACCTACATATTTTAAGGCTAAACTAACTGTATAATGTATGTTTTCTCTATAATTGATCCAGTTTTCGTGACTGTATTTAAGTTAGAACTGATTTTTGTTTATTTCACTCTTGTGCGAATTAATTATGTTTTTTAATACGTATTTGAACTAATACGTTATTTTATATGATGACATTTATTACAGTACGTTCGAAGAATTGTAGCATAATTGAAAATTATGCAAGAAAATTTAAGTGCACAACATAATGCTCTATAACTCGCTAATAGCATTTATCGAAATGATGTATAAATTGCAATTCTTTCTCTGAATAATTATTGTGTCAATGAATTTCCTCCAGGGTTTTCGGTATTCAAGTTCCCTGTTATAATAATCTCTGGTTAAACAGCGCCTTTCAACGAATATTAAGTTGGAGCAGCGAAACGGGCATTTGCCCGAATGCCCATATGGCTAAAAAATTAAGTGTGCATATATAATAACACAAAAATTTAATATCATGATTAGCCTATAATTATTTTTAAACTCTACATTAAAACTAAATGTTTGACAGGAAACGAAAGTCGGAAAGTCTTTATTTATGACTAGACAAAAGTAACAGAGTGGTTTTTTCCATTTCAAGGAGAAATAGTTGTATTTACTATATTTAGTAGACTACTAAATTGCAGAAAGAGGTACCGCATTTCCTTAAATTGCAGAATGACCAAAGTATCGAAAAAGTACCGAGTGAGTTTTCTGAAGAATCGCTCGATGCCGATACCATGCAGGTATCGAGAGTACCGAGGTATCGAAAGTATCGAGGACCCATCTATATTAATAAAAGGAAGTGTCTGTCCTCCGTCTTTCTGTCTGTCCGCGATGCCCAGCGAAATCTACTCAACACAGAGATCTGAAATTTTATACATAGGCGGACTGAAGGGTCGGAAAATGCACCACGAAGCCGGAATTTTAATTTTCGCTTTCGTTCGTGAGTTATGAGTGAAAAATGAGCAAAAACGTGCATTTTTTTGCGTTTTCGAAGCATGAGTTTTCAGTTACATTTCAATGTCACATCAATTACAGTTGGCTTTGGCTATTTTTGTCGTACCTCGCGATCGTTTGAATGTTGTAGCTCACGCAGGTCGATTCATTTGTTTATAATGTCAAAGCACGCAGACATATGAAATTTTCAACCTACACCGAAGAGGATTATTATTATTATTAGGCTATAAGAGGGATAATCAATATTGGCCTAAATATGGTCAAACGTTGTTCGATTTGGACGAAACTCCCTATACAGGGGTTTTCTGGGCCAAGGACCTCGAATCTGAGGTCGCGTTTACCAGGCGACGCTATCTAATCGTGGTATGTAGTCCATGTGATTTAGGTGTTAGTAAATATAATGATTTAACTATTATGCTCTTAATTTTTAATTTTTGAAATAATTATCGCGGGCGAAGCCGCGGGCACATGCTAGTGTTACAAATAAAACAGTTTTTATTTTTACTGTGGTTTTTCATTTAGCGACCGATCGGACCTTGAAAGTAAATAGATATCGTAGTAGCCTATATTGTTACCGAATACTAACGATGTGTGATTTGCCGTATTTTGTGAATTTCAAAATTATGAGAAGCAAATACAATTTTTATAATAACATTATACTTTTCAAAAAATGTGTAAACGCTTCACGATTACAGTGTCATCCTTGCGCAGGGACAATGCTAATCTTCTCTGTATCGTTTACATTATACCATACGTACTCCCAATGGGAGTACACATATTAACAATTCGGAAGTTGTATATATAGTTACCATGGAACTAAGATTTGTGTTTGTGGATTTCCTCAAAATTTCGAGTTCAATAGTTTTAAAAGTACGAATAGATTTTATCACTTAGTACCATCATTACCTGCAGAAAAATATAGTCAGATCACCTGTTCCAACAAAATTGCTACATTTTAAGGAATAAATTTTCTAGAGCTGTGCCCATTTCGAGGCAAAACGCTACTTTGAGCCTATCATCAGGTGCTAAAGGCCTGAAATGTCCTCACCTACATATTTTAAGGCTAAACTAACTGTATAATGTATGTTTTCTCTATAATTGATCCAGTTTTCGTGACTGTATTTAAGTTAGAACTGATTTTTGTTTATTTCACTCTTGTGCGAATTAATTATGTTTTTTAATACGTATTTGAACTAATACGTTATTTTATATGATGACATTTATTACAGTACGTTCGAAGAATTGTAGCATAATTGAAAATTATGCAAGAAAATTTAAGTGCACAACATATTGCTCTAAAACTCGCTAATAGCATTTATCGAAATGATGTATAAATTGCAATTCTTTCTCTGAATAATTATTGTGTCAATGAATTTCCTCCAGGGTTTTCGGTATTCAAGTTCCCTGTTATAATAATCTCTGGTTAAACAGCGCCTTTCAACGAATATTAAGTTGGAGCAGCGAAACGGGCATTTGCCCGAATGCCCATATGGCTAACTAAATTAAGTGTGCATATATAATAACACAAAAATTTAATATCATGATTAGCCTATAATTATTTTTAAACTCTACATTAAAACTAAATGTTTGACAGGAAACGAAAGTCGGAAAGTCTTTATTTATGACTAGACAAAAGTAACAGAGTGGTTTTTTCCATTTCAAGGAGAAATAGTTGTATTTACTATATTTAGTAGACTACTAAATTGCAGAAAGAGGTACCGCATTTCCTTAAATTGCAGAATGACCAAAGTATCGAAAAAGTACCGAGTGAGTTTTCTGAAGAATCGCTCGATGCCGATACCATGCAGGTATCGAGAGTACCGAGGTATCGAAAGTATCGAGGACCCATCTATATTAATAAAAGGAAGTGTCTGTCCTCCGTCTTTCTGTCTGTCCGCGATGCCCAGCGAAATCTACTCAACGCAGAGATCTGAAATTTTATACATAGGCGGACTGAAGGGTCGGAAAATGCACCTCGAAGCCGGAATTTTAATTTTCGCTTTCGTTCGTGAGTTATGAGTGAAAAATGAGCAAAAACGTGCATTTTTTTGCGTTTTCGAAGCATGAGTTTTCAGTTACATTTCAATGTCACATCAATTACAGTTGGCTTTGGCTATTTTTGTCGTACCTCGCGATCGTTTGAATGTTGTAGCTCACGCAGGTCGATTCATTTGTTTATAATGTCAAAGCACGCAGACATATGAAATTTTCAACCTACACCGAAGAGGATTATTATTATTATTAGGCTATAAGAGGGATAATCAATATTGGCCTAAATATGGTCAAACGTTGTTCGATTTGGACGAAACTCCCTATACAGGGGTTTTCTGGGCCAAGGACCTCGAATCTGAGGTCGCGTTTACCAGGCGACGCTATCTAATCGTGGTATGTAGTCCATGTGATTTAGGTGTTAGTAAATATAATGATTTAACTATTATGCTCTTAATTTTTAATTTTTGAAATAATTATCGCGGGCGAAGCCGCGGGCACATGCTAGTGTTACAAATAAAACAGTTTTTATTTTTACTGTGGTTTTTCATTTAGCGACCGATCGGACCTTGAAAGTAAATAGCCATCGTAGTAGCCTATATTGTTACCGAATACTAACGATGTGTGATTTGCCGTATTTTGTGAATTTCAAAATTATGAGAAGCAAATACAATTTTTATAATAACATTATACTTTTCAAAAAATGTGTAAACGCTTCACGATTACAGTGTCATCCTTGCGCAGGGACAATGCTAATCTTCTCTGTATCGTTTACATTATACCATACGTACTCCCAATGGGAGTACACATATTAACAATTCGGAAGTTGTATATGTAGTTACCATGGAACTAAGATTTGTGTTTGTGGATTTCCTCAAAATTTCGAGTTCAATAGTTTTAAAAGTACGAAGAGATTTTATCACTTTGTACCATCATTACCTGCAGAAAAATATAGTCACATCACCAACAAAATTGCTACATTTTAAGGAATAAATTTTCTAGAGCTGTGCCCATTTCGAGGCAAAACGCTAGTTTGAGCCTATCATCAGGTGCTAAAGGCCTGAAATGTCCTCACCTACATATTTTAAGGCTAAACTAACTGTATAATGTTGTTTTCTCTATAATTGATCTATTTTTCGTGACTGTATTTAAGTTAGAACTGATTTTTGTTTATTTCACTCTTGTGCGAATTAATTATGTTTTTTAATACGTATTTAAACAAATACGTTATTTTATATGATGACGATTATTACAGTACGTTCGAAGAATTGTAGCATACTTGAAAATTATGCAAGAAAATTTAAGTTTACAACATAATGCTCTAAAACTCGCTAATAGCATTTATCGAAATGATGTAATTGCAATTCTTTCTCTGAATAATCATTGTGTCAATGAATTTCATTCAGGGTTTTCGGTATTCAAGTTCCCTGTTATAATAATCTCTGGTTAAACAGCGCCTTTCAACGAATATTAAGTTGGAGCAGCGAAACGGGCATTTGCCCGAATGCCCATATGGCTAAAAAATTAAGTGTGCATATATAATAACACAAAAATTTAATATCATGATTAGCCTATAATTATTTTTAAACTCTACATTAAAACTAAATGTTTGACAGGAAACGAAAGTCGGAAAGTCTTTATTTATGACTAGACAAAAGTAACAGAGTGGTTTTTTCCATTTCAAGGAGAAATAGTTGTATTTACTATATTTAGTAGACTACTAAATTGCAGAAAGAGGTACCGCATTTCCTTAAATTGCAGAATGACCAAAGTATCGAAAAAGTACCGAGTGAGTTTTCTGAAGAATCGCTCGATGCCGATACCATGCAGGTATCGAGAGTACCGAGGTATCGAAAGTATCGAGGACCCATCTATATTAATAAAAGGAAGTGTCTGTCCTCCGTCTTTCTGTCTGTCCGCGATGCCCAGCGAAATCTACTCAACACAGAGATCTGAAATTTTATACATAGGCGGACTGAAGGGTCGGAAAATGCACCACGAAGCCGGAATTTTAATTTTCACTTTCGTTCGTGAGTTATGAGTGAAAAATGAGCAAAAACGTGCATTTTTTTGCGTTTTCGAAGCATGAGTTTTCAGTTACATTTCAATGTCACATCAATTACAGTTGGCTTTGGCTATTTTTGTCGTACCTCGCGATCGTTTGAATGTTGTAGCTCACGCAGGTCGATTCATTTGTTTATAATGTCAAAGCACGCAGACATATGAAATTTTCAACCTACACCGAAGAGGATTATTATTATTATTAGGCTATAAGAGGGATAATCAATATTGGCCTAAATATGGTCAAACGTTGTTCGATTTGGACGAAACTCCCTATACAGGGGTTTTCTGGGCCAAGGACCTCGAATCTGAGGTCGCGTTTACCAGGCGACGCTATCTAATCGTGGTATGTAGTCCATGTGATTTAGGTGTTAGTAAATATAATGATTTAACTATTATGCTCTTAATTTTTAATTTTTGAAATAATTATCGCGGGCGAAGCCGCGGGCACATGCTAGTGTTACAAATAAAACAGTTTTTATTTTTACTGTGGTTTTTCATTTAGCGACCGATCGGACCTTGAAAGTAAATAGATATCGTAGTAGCCTATATTGTTACCGAATACTAACGATGTGTGATTTGCCGTATTTTGTGAATTTCAAAATTATGAGAAGCAAATACAATTTTTATAATAACATTATACTTTTCAAAAAATGTGTAAACGCTTCACGATTACAGTGTCATCCTTGCGCAGGGACAATGCTAATCTTCTCTGTATCGTTTACATTATACCATACGTACTCCCAATGGGAGTACACATATTAACAATTCGGAAGTTGTATATATAGTTACCATGGAACTAAGATTTGTGTTTGTGGATTTCCTCAAAATTTCGAGTTCAATAGTTTTAAAAGTACGAATAGATTTTATCACTTAGTACCATCATTACCTGCAGAAAAATATAGTCAGATCACCTGTTCCAACAAAATTGCTACATTTTAAGGAATAAATTTTCTAGAGCTGTGCCCATTTCGAGGCAAAACGCTACTTTGAGCCTATCATCAGGTGCTAAAGGCCTGAAATGTCCTCACCTACATATTTTAAGGCTAAACTAACTGTATAATGTATGTTTTCTCTATAATTGATCCAGTTTTCGTGACTGTATTTAAGTTAGAACTGATTTTTGTTTATTTCACTCTTGTGCGAATTAATTATGTTTTTTAATACGTATTTGAACTAATACGTTATTTTATATGATGACATTTATTACAGTACGTTCGAAGAATTGTAGCATAATTGAAAATTATGCAAGAAAATTTAAGTGCACAACATATTGCTCTAAAACTCGCTAATAGCATTTATCGAAATGATGTATAAATTGCAATTCTTTCTCTGAATAATTATTGTGTCAATGAATTTCCTCCAGGGTTTTCGGTATTCAAGTTCCCTGTTATAATAATCTCTGGTTAAACAGCGCCTTTCAACGAATATTAAGTTGGAGCAGCGAAACGGGCATTTGCCCGAATGCCCATATGGCTAACTAAATTAAGTGTGCATATATAATAACACAAAAATTTAATATCATGATTAGCCTATAATTATTTTTAAACTCTACATTAAAACTAAATGTTTGACAGGAAACGAAAGTCGGAAAGTCTTTATTTATGACTAGACAAAAGTAACAGAGTGGTTTTTTCCATTTCAAGGAGAAATAGTTGTATTTACTATATTTAGTAGACTACTAAATTGCAGAAAGAGGTACCGCATTTCCTTAAATTGCAGAATGACCAAAGTATCGAAAAAGTACCGAGTGAGTTTTCTGAAGAATCGCTCGATGCCGATACCATGCAGGTATCGAGAGTACCGAGGTATCGAAAGTATCGAGGACCCATCTATATTAATAAAAGGAAGTGTCTGTCCTCCGTCTTTCTGTCTGTCCGCGATGCCCAGCGAAATCTACTCAACGCAGAGATCTGAAATTTTATACATAGGCGGACTGAAGGGTCGGAAAATGCACCTCGAAGCCGGAATTTTAATTTTCGCTTTCGTTCGTGAGTTATGAGTGAAAAATGAGCAAAAACGTGCATTTTTTTGCGTTTTCGAAGCATGAGTTTTCAGTTACATTTCAATGTCACATCAATTACAGTTGGCTTTGGCTATTTTTGTCGTACCTCGCGATCGTTTGAATGTTGTAGCTCACGCAGGTCGATTCATTTGTTTATAATGTCAAAGCACGCAGACATATGAAATTTTCAACCTACACCGAAGAGGATTATTATTATTATTAGGCTATAAGAGGGATAATCAATATTGGCCTAAATATGGTCAAACGTTGTTCGATTTGGACGAAACTCCCTATACAGGGGTTTTCTGGGCCAAGGACCTCGAATCTGAGGTCGCGTTTACCAGGCGACGCTATCTAATCGTGGTATGTAGTCCATGTGATTTAGGTGTTAGTAAATATAATGATTTAACTATTATGCTCTTAATTTTTAATTTTTGAAATAATTATCGCGGGCGAAGCCGCGGGCACATGCTAGTGTTACAAATAAAACAGTTTTTATTTTTACTGTGGTTTTTCATTTAGCGACCGATCGGACCTTGAAAGTAAATAGCCATCGTAGTAGCCTATATTGTTACCGAATACTAACGATGTGTGATTTGCCGTATTTTGTGAATTTCAAAATTATGAGAAGCAAATACAATTTTTATAATAACATTATACTTTTCAAAAAATGTGTAAACGCTTCACGATTACAGTGTCATCCTTGCGCAGGGACAATGCTAATCTTCTCTGTATCGTTTACATTATACCATACGTACTCCCAATGGGAGTACACATATTAACAATTCGGAAGTTGTATATGTAGTTACCATGGAACTAAGATTTGTGTTTGTGGATTTCCTCAAAATTTCGAGTTAAATAGTTTTAAAAGTACGAAGAGATTTTATCACTTTGTACCATCATTACCTGCAGAAAAATATAGTCACATCACCAACAAAATTGCTACATTTTAAGGAATAAATTTTCTAGAGCTGTGCCCATTTCGAGGCAAAACGCTAGTTTGAGCCTATCATCAGGTGCTAAAGGCCTGAAATGTCCTCACCTACATATTTTAAGGCTAAACTAACTGTATAATGTTGTTTTCTCTATAATTGATCTATTTTTCGTGACTGTATTTAAGTTAGAACTGATTTTTGTTTATTTCACTCTTGTGCGAATTAATTATGTTTTTTAATACGTATTTAAACAAATACGTTATTTTATATGATGACGATTATTACAGTACGTTCGAAGAATTGTAGCATACTTGAAAATTATGCAAGAAAATTTAAGTTTACAACATAATGCTCTAAAACTCGCTAATAGCATTTATCGAAATGATGTAATTGCAATTCTTTCTCTGAATAATCATTGTGTCAATGAATTTCATTCAGGGTTTTCGGTATTCAAGTTCCCTGTTATAATAATCTCTGGTTAAACAGCGCCTTTCAACGAATATTAAGTTGGAGCAGCGAAACGGGCATTTGCCCGAATGCCCATATGGCTAACTAAATTAAGTGTGCATATTTAATAACACAAAAATTTAATATAATGATTGGCGTATAATTATTTTTAAACTCTACATTTAAACTAAATGTTTGACAGGAAACGACAGTCGGAAAGTCTTTATTTATGACTAGACAAAGGTAACAGAGTGGTTTTTTCCATTTCAAGGAGAAATAGTTGTATTTACTATATTTAGTAGACTACTAAAAGCAGTAAGAGATACCGCATTTCCATAAATTGCAGAATGACCAAAGTATCGAAAAACTACCGAGTGAGTTTTCTGAAGAATCGCTCGATGCCGATACCATGCAAGTATCGAGAGTTCCGAGGTATCGAAAGTATCGAGGACCCATCTATATTAATAAAAGGAAGTGTCTGTCCTCCGTCTTTCTGTCTGTCCGCGATGCCCAGCGAAATCTACTCAACGCAGAGATCTAAAATTTTATACATAGGCGGACTGAAGGGTCGGAAAATGCACCTCGAAGCCGGAATTTTAATTTTCGCTTTCGTTCGTGAGTTATGAGTGAAAAATGAGCAAAAAAACGTGCATTTTTTTGCGTTTTCGAAGCATGAGTTTCCAGATACATTTCAATGTCACATCAATTACAGTTGGCTTTGGCTATTTTTGTCGTACCTCGCGATCGCTTGAATGTTGTAGCTCACGCAGGTCGATTCATTTGTTTATAATGTCAAAACACGCAGACATATGAAATTTTCAACCTACACCGAAGAGGATTATTATTATTATTAGGCTATAAGAGGGATAATCAATATTGGCCTAAATATGGTCAAACGTTGTTCGATTTGGACGAAACTCCCTATACAGGGGTTTTCTGGGCCAAGGACCTCGAATCTGAGGTCGCGTTTACCAGGCGACGCTATCTAATCGTGGTATGTAGTCCATGTGATTTAGGTGTTAGTAAATATAATGATTTAACTATTATGCTCTTAATTTTTAATTTTTGAAATAATTATCGCGGGCGAAGCCGCGGGCACATGCTAGTGTTACAAATAAAACAGTTTTTATTTTCACTGTGGTTTTTCATTTAGCGACCGATCGGACCTTGAAAGTAAATAGCCATCGTAGTAGCCTATATTGTTACCGAATACTAATGATGTGTGATTTGCCGTATTTTGTGAATTTCAAAATTAGAAGAAGCAAATAAAATTTTTATAATAACATTATACTTTTCAAAAAATGTGTAAACGCTTCACGATTACAGTGTCATCCTTGCGCAGGGACAATGCTAATCTTCTCTGTATCGTTTACATTATACCATACGTACTCCCAATGGGAGTACACATATTAACAATTCGGAAGTTGTATATATAGTTACCATGGAACTAAGATTTGTGTTTGTGGATTTCCTCAAAATTTCGAGTTCAATAGTTTTAAAAGTACGAATAGATTTTATCACTTAGTACCATCATTACCTGCAGAAAAATATAGTCAGATCACCTGTTCCAACAAAATTGCTACATTTTAAGGAATAAATTTTCTAGAGCTGTGCCCATTTCGAGGCAAAACGCTACTTTGAGCCTATCATCAGGTGCTAAAGGCCTGAAATGTCCTCACCTACATATTTTAAGGCTAAACTAACTGTATAATGTATGTTTTCTCTATAATTGATCCAGTTTTCGTGACTGTATTTAAGTTAGAACTGATTTTTGTTTATTTCACTCTTGTGCGAATTAATTATGTTTTTTAATACGTATTTGAACTAATACGTTATTTTATATGATGACATTTATTACAGTACGTTCGAAGAATTGTAGCATAATTGAAAATTATGCAAGAAAATTTAAGTGCACAACATATTGCTCTAAAACTCGCTAATAGCATTTATCGAAATGATGTATAAATTGCAATTCTTTCTCTGAATAATTATTGTGTCAATGAATTTCCTCCAGGGTTTTCGGTATTCAAGTTCCCTGTTATAATAATCTCTGGTTAAACAGCGCCTTTCAACGAATATTAAGTTGGAGCAGCGAAACGGGCATTTGCCCGAATGCCCATATGGCTAACTAAATTAAGTGTGCATATATAATAACACAAAAATTTAATATCATGATTAGCCTATAATTATTTTTAAACTCTACATTAAAACTAAATGTTTGACAGGAAACGAAAGTCGGAAAGTCTTTATTTATGACTAGACAAAAGTAACAGAGTGGTTTTTTCCATTTCAAGGAGAAATAGTTGTATTTACTATATTTAGTAGACTACTAAATTGCAGAAAGAGGTACCGCATTTCCTTAAATTGCAGAATGACCAAAGTATCGAAAAAGTACCGAGTGAGTTTTCTGAAGAATCGCTCGATGCCGATACCATGCAGGTATCGAGAGTACCGAGGTATCGAAAGTATCGAGGACCCATCTATATTAATAAAAGGAAGTGTCTGTCCTCCGTCTTTCTGTCTGTCCGCGATGCCCAGCGAAATCTACTCAACGCAGAGATCTGAAATTTTATACATAGGCGGACTGAAGGGTCGGAAAATGCACCTCGAAGCCGGAATTTTAATTTTCGCTTTCGTTCGTGAGTTATGAGTGAAAAATGAGCAAAAACGTGCATTTTTTTGCGTTTTCGAAGCATGAGTTTTCAGTTACATTTCAATGTCACATCAATTACAGTTGGCTTTGGCTATTTTTGTCGTACCTCGCGATCGTTTGAATGTTGTAGCTCACGCAGGTCGATTCATTTGTTTATAATGTCAAAGCACGCAGACATATGAAATTTTCAACCTACACCGAAGAGGATTATTATTATTATTATTAGGCTATAAGAGGGATAATCAATATTGGCCTAAATATGGTCAAACGTTGTTCGATTTGGACGAAACTCCCTATACAGGGGTTTTCTGGGCCAAGGACCTCGAATCTGAGGTCGCGTTTACCAGGCGACGCTATCTAATCGTGGTATGTAGTCCATGTGATTTAGGTGTTAGTAAATATAATGATTTAACTATTATGCTCTTAATTTTTAATTTTTGAAATAATTATCGCGGGCGAAGCCGCGGGCACATGCTAGTGTTACAAATAAAACAGTTTTTATTTTTACTGTGGTTTTTCATTTAGCGACCGATCGGACCTTGAAAGTAAATAGCCATCGTAGTAGCCTATATTGTTACCGAATACTAACGATGTGTGATTTGCCGTATTTTGTGAATTTCAAAATTATGAGAAGCAAATACAATTTTTATAATAACATTATACTTTTCAAAAAATGTGTAAACGCTTCACGATTACAGTGTCATCCTTGCGCAGGGACAATGCTAATCTTCTCTGTATCGTTTACATTATACCATACGTACTCCCAATGGGAGTACACATATTAACAATTCGGAAGTTGTATATATAGTTACCATGGAACTAAGATTTGTGTTTGTGGATTTCCTCAAAATTTCGAGTTAAATAGTTTTAAAAGTACGAAGAGATTTTATCACTTTGTACCATCATTACCTGCAGAAAAATATAGTCACATCACCAACAAAATTGCTACATTTTAAGGAATAAATTTTCTAGAGCTGTGCCCATTTCGAGGCAAAACGCTAGTTTGAGCCTATCATCAGGTGCTAAAGGCCTGAAATGTCCTCACCTACATATTTTAAGGCTAAACTAACTGTATAATGTTGTTTTCTCTATAATTGATCTATTTTTCGTGACTGTATTTAAGTTAGAACTGATTTTTGTTTATTTCACTCTTGTGCGAATTAATTATGTTTTTTAATACGTATTTAAACAAATACGTTATTTTATATGATGACGATTATTACAGTACGTTCGAAGAATTGTAGCATACTTGAAAATTATGCAAGAAAATTTAAGTTTACAACATAATGCTCTAAAACTCGCTAATAGCATTTATCGAAATGATGTAATTGCAATTCTTTCTCTGAATAATCATTGTGTCAATGAATTTCATTCAGGGTTTTCGGTATTCAAGTTCCCTGTTATAATAATCTCTGGTTAAACAGCGCCTTTCAACGAATATTAAGTTGGAGCAGCGAAACGGGCATTTGCCCGAATGCCCATATGGCTAACTAAATTAAGTGTGCATATTTAATAACACAAAAATTTAATATCATGATTGGCGTATAATTATTTTTAAACTCTACATTTAAACTAAATGTTTGACAGGAAACGACAGTCGGAAAGTCTTTATTTATGACTAGACAAAGGTAACAGAGTGGTTTTTTCCATTTCAAGGAGAAATAGTTGTATTTACTATATTTAGTAGACTACTAAAAGCAGTAAGAGATACCGCATTTCCATAAATTGCAGAATGACCAAAGTATCGAAAAACTACCGAGTGAGTTTTCTGAAGAATCGCTCGATGCCGATACCATGCAAGTATCGAGAGTTCCGAGGTATCGAAAGTATCGAGGACCCATCTATATTAATAAAAGGAAGTGTCTGTCCTCCGTCTTTCTGTCTGTCCGCGATGCCCAGCGAAATCTACTCAACGCAGAGATCTAAAATTTTATACATAGGCGGACTGAAGGGTCGGAAAATGCACCTCGAAGCCGGAATTTTAATTTTCGCTTTCGTTCGTGAGTTATGAGTGAAAAATGAGCAAAAAAACGTGCATTTTTTTGCGTTTTCGAAGCATGAGTTTCCAGATACATTTCAATGTCACATCAATTACAGTTGGCTTTGGCTATTTTTGTCGTACCTCGCGATCGCTTGAATGTTGTAGCTCACGCAGGTCGATTCATTTGTTTATAATGTCAAAACACGCAGACATATGAAATTTTCAACCTACACCGAAGAGGATTATTATTATTATTAGGCTATAAGAGGGATAATCAATATTGGCCTAAATATGGTCAAACGTTGTTCGATTTGGACGAAACTCCCTATACAGGGGTTTTCTGGGCCAAGGACCTCGAATCTGAGGTCGCGTTTACCAGGCGACGCTATCTAATCGTGGTATGTAGTCCATGTGATTTAGGTGTTAGTAAATATAATGATTTAACTATTATGCTCTTAATTTTTAATTTTTGAAATAATTATCGCGGGCGAAGCCGCGGGCACATGCTAGTGTTACAAATAAAACAGTTTTTATTTTCACTGTGGTTTTTCATTTAGCGACCGATCGGACCTTGAAAGTAAATAGCCATCGTAGTAGCCTATATTGTTACCGAATACTAATGATGTGTGATTTGCCGTATTTTGTGAATTTCAAAATTAGAAGAAGCAAATAAAATTTTTATAATAACATTATACTTTTCAAAAAATGTGTAAACGCTTCACGATTACAGTGTCATCCTTGCGCAGGGACAATGCTAATCTTCTCTGTATCGTTTACATTATACCATACGTACTCCCAATGGGAGTACACATATTAACAATTCGGAAGTTGTATATATAGTTACCATGGAACTAAGATTTGTGTTTGTGGATTTCCTCAAAATTTCGAGTTCAATAGTTTTAAAAGTACGAATAGATTTTATCACTTAGTACCATCATTACCTGCAGAAAAATATAGTCAGATCACCTGTTCCAACAAAATTGCTACATTTTAAGGAATAAATTTTCTAGAGCTGTGCCCATTTCGAGGCAAAACGCTACTTTGAGCCTATCATCAGGTGCTAAAGGCCTGAAATGTCCTCACCTACATATTTTAAGGCTAAACTAACTGTATAATGTATGTTTTCTCTATAATTGATCCAGTTTTCGTGACTGTATTTAAGTTAGAACTGATTTTTGTTTATTTCACTCTTGTGCGAATTAATTATGTTTTTTAATACGTATTTGAACTAATACGTTATTTTATATGATGACATTTATTACAGTACGTTCGAAGAATTGTAGCATAATTGAAAATTATGCAAGAAAATTTAAGTGCACAACATATTGCTCTAAAACTCGCTAATAGCATTTATCGAAATGATGTATAAATTGCAATTCTTTCTCTGAATAATTATTGTGTCAATGAATTTCCTCCAGGGTTTTCGGTATTCAAGTTCCCTGTTATAATAATCTCTGGTTAAACAGCGCCTTTCAACGAATATTAAGTTGGAGCAGCGAAACGGGCATTTGCCCGAATGCCCATATGGCTAACTAAATTAAGTGTGCATATATAATAACACAAAAATTTAATATCATGATTAGCCTATAATTATTTTTAAACTCTACATTAAAACTAAATGTTTGACAGGAAACGAAAGTCGGAAAGTCTTTATTTATGACTAGACAAAAGTAACAGAGTGGTTTTTTCCATTTCAAGGAGAAATAGTTGTATTTACTATATTTAGTAGACTACTAAATTGCAGAAAGAGGTACCGCATTTCCTTAAATTGCAGAATGACCAAAGTATCGAAAAAGTACCGAGTGAGTTTTCTGAAGAATCGCTCGATGCCGATACCATGCAGGTATCGAGAGTACCGAGGTATCGAAAGTATCGAGGACCCATCTATATTAATAAAAGGAAGTGTCTGTCCTCCGTCTTTCTGTCTGTCCGCGATGCCCAGCGAAATCTACTCAACGCAGAGATCTGAAATTTTATACATAGGCGGACTGAAGGGTCGGAAAATGCACCTCGAAGCCGGAATTTTAATTTTCGCTTTCGTTCGTGAGTTATGAGTGAAAAATGAGCAAAAACGTGCATTTTTTTGCGTTTTCGAAGCATGAGTTTTCAGTTACATTTCAATGTCACATCAATTACAGTTGGCTTTGGCTATTTTTGTCGTACCTCGCGATCGTTTGAATGTTGTAGCTCACGCAGGTCGATTCATTTGTTTATAATGTCAAAGCACGCAGACATATGAAATTTTCAACCTACACCGAAGAGGATTATTATTATTATTAGGCTATAAGAGGGATAATCAATATTGGCCTAAATATGGTCAAACGTTGTTCGATTTGGACGAAACTCCCTATACAGGGGTTTTCTGGGCCAAGGACCTCGAATCTGAGGTCGCGTTTACCAGGCGACGCTATCTAATCGTGGTATGTAGTCCATGTGATTTAGGTGTTAGTAAATATAATGATTTAACTATTATGCTCTTAATTTTTAATTTTTGAAATAATTATCGCGGGCGAAGCCGCGGGCACATGCTAGTGTTACAAATAAAACAGTTTTTATTTTTACTGTGGTTTTTCATTTAGCGACCGATCGGACCTTGAAAGTAAATAGCCATCGTAGTAGCCTATATTGTTACCGAATACTAACGATGTGTGATTTGCCGTATTTTGTGAATTTCAAAATTATGAGAAGCAAATACAATTTTTATAATAACATTATACTTTTCAAAAAATGTGTAAACGCTTCACGATTACAGTGTCATCCTTGCGCAGGGACAATGCTAATCTTCTCTGTATCGTTTACATTATACCATACGTACTCCCAATGGGAGTACACATATTAACAATTCGGAAGTTGTATATATAGTTACCATGGAACTAAGATTTGTGTTTGTGGATTTCCTCAAAATTTCGAGTTAAATAGTTTTAAAAGTACGAAGAGATTTTATCACTTTGTACCATCATTACCTGCAGAAAAATATAGTCACATCACCAACAAAATTGCTACATTTTAAGGAATAAATTTTCTAGAGCTGTGCCCATTTCGAGGCAAAACGCTAGTTTGAGCCTATCATCAGGTGCTAAAGGCCTGAAATGTCCTCACCTACATATTTTAAGGCTAAACTAACTGTATAATGTTGTTTTCTCTATAATTGATCTATTTTTCGTGACTGTATTTAAGTTAGAACTGATTTTTGTTTATTTCACTCTTGTGCGAATTAATTATGTTTTTTAATACGTATTTAAACAAATACGTTATTTTATATGATGACGATTATTACAGTACGTTCGAAGAATTGTAGCATACTTGAAAATTATGCAAGAAAATTTAAGTTTACAACATAATGCTCTAAAACTCGCTAATAGCATTTATCGAAATGATGTAATTGCAATTCTTTCTCTGAATAATCATTGTGTCAATGAATTTCATTCAGGGTTTTCGGTATTCAAGTTCCCTGTTATAATAATCTCTGGTTAAACAGCGCCTTTCAACGAATATTAAGTTGGAGCAGCGAAACGGGCATTTGCCCGAATGCCCATATGGCTAACTAAATTAAGTGTGCATATTTAATAACACAAAAATTTAATATCATGATTGGCGTATAATTATTTTTAAACTCTACATTTAAACTAAATGTTTGACAGGAAACGACAGTCGGAAAGTCTTTATTTATGACTAGACAAAGGTAACAGAGTGGTTTTTTCCATTTCAAGGAGAAATAGTTGTATTTACTATATTTAGTAGACTACTAAAAGCAGTAAGAGATACCGCATTTCCATAAATTGCAGAATGACCAAAGTATCGAAAAACTACCGAGTGAGTTTTCTGAAGAATCGCTCGATGCCGATACCATGCAAGTATCGAGAGTTCCGAGGTATCGAAAGTATCGAGGACCCATCTATATTAATAAAAGGAAGTGTCTGTCCTCCGTCTTTCTGTCTGTCCGCGATGCCCAGCGAAATCTACTCAACGCAGAGATCTAAAATTTTATACATAGGCGGACTGAAGGGTCGGAAAATGCACCTCGAAGCCGGAATTTTAATTTTCGCTTTCGTTCGTGAGTTATGAGTGAAAAATGAGCAAAAAAACGTGCATTTTTTTGCGTTTTCGAAGCATGAGTTTCCAGATACATTTCAATGTCACATCAATTACAGTTGGCTTTGGCTATTTTTGTCGTACCTCGCGATCGCTTGAATGTTGTAGCTCACGCAGGTCGATTCATTTGTTTATAATGTCAAAACACGCAGACATATGAAATTTTCAACCTACACCGAAGAGGATTATTATTATTATTAGGCTATAAGAGGGATAATCAATATTGGCCTAAATATGGTCAAACGTTGTTCGATTTGGACGAAACTCCCTATACAGGGGTTTTCTGGGCCAAGGACCTCGAATCTGAGGTCGCGTTTACCAGGCGACGCTATCTAATCGTGGTATGTAGTCCATGTGATTTAGGTGTTAGTAAATATAATGATTTAACTATTATGCTCTTAATTTTTAATTTTTGAAATAATTATCGCGGGCGAAGCCGCGGGCACATGCTAGTGTTACAAATAAAACAGTTTTTATTTTCACTGTGGTTTTTCATTTAGCGACCGATCGGACCTTGAAAGTAAATAGCCATCGTAGTAGCCTATATTGTTACCGAATACTAATGATGTGTGATTTGCCGTATTTTGTGAATTTCAAAATTAGAAGAAGCAAATAAAATTTTTATAATAACATTATACTTTTCAAAAAATGTGTAAACGCTTCACGATTACAGTGTCATCCTTGCGCAGGGACAATGCTAATCTTCTCTGTATCGTTTACATTATACCATACGTACTCCCAATGGGAGTACACATATTAACAATTCGGAAGTTGTATATATAGTTACCATGGAACTAAGATTTGTGTTTGTGGATTTCCTCAAAATTTCGAGTTCAATAGTTTTAAAAGTACGAAGAGATTTTATCACTTTGTACCATCATTACCTGCAGAAAAATATAGTCAGATCACCTGTTCCAACAAAATTGCTACATTTTAAGGAATAAATTTTCTAGAGCTGTGCCCATTTCGAGGCAAATCGCTAGTTTGAGCCTATCATCAGGTGCTAAAGGCCTGAAATGTCCTCACCTACATATTTTAAGGCTAAACTAACTGTATAATGTTGTTTTCTCTATAATTGATCCAGTTTTCGTGACTGTATTTAAGTTAGAACTGATTTTTGTTTATTTCACTCTTGTGCGAATTAATTATTTTTTTAATACGTATTTAAACAAATACGTTATTTTATATGATGACGATTATTACAGTACGTTCGAAGAATTGTAGCATACTTGAAAATTATGCAAGAAAATTTAAGTTTACAACATAATGCTCTAAAACTCGCTAATAGCATTTATCGAAATGATGTATAAATTGCAATTCTTTCTCTGAATAATTATTGTGATAGGCACAGATAGGCAGAGGCACAGCACAGGCACGAGCAGCAGGCAGCAGAGCAGAGAGCATCTGAGTTGAACGGCCCACTGGTACCTCCAGTTGGCTGAGAGGGAAGCCTCTATTACTGACTACTGTTGGTGATCGTTCTTCGATCTCCATTTGTTCAGCGCGTACCGCCTGAACTAAAAGTTCTTTTTAGAACTTAAACTTCCGCCCTTCTAAGGGCTTTCCGAAAGAGCATCCTTTACTCTCCTTCCTTAACCCACCTTTCGTAGCTGTTCTTTTTAGAACTCTACGAACGTCCCTTTTCAGGACACTTCTGAAAGAGCTAGCTTGTTCTACCTTTCCTCTTCTATCCTACCCACCTCTCGTAGCTGTTCTTTTTAGAACACTACGAACGGCCCTTTTCAGGGCAATTCGGAAAGAGCTTGCTTGTTCTACCTTTCCCATTCCACCCAACCTTCCTCTATTTTTTCTAGGTCTCGACTACATGTGGCAGCCATGGACGACTCCATGGAATTCCTCGACCAGAACTTCCTCGAGGAGAACTACTCCAGGATTTCCCCGACTCTGCGTGAGAAGGTGGAGAAGGAGATGAGCGTCCTCTACCAGAAGCAGCAGCAGAAGAAGGAGAAGAAGAAACGAGCTACAGCGTCGAAGAAGTCCGGTAAGGCAACCGCCAGACCGGCAAACAGGCCGAGCGAACGACCCGCTGGCACTGCGCCAGCCGGGCAGCAACCTGGCTCGTCCGGGGATTTTGCGAAGGCCACAGCCAAACGCAAGGCCACTGAGGCAGTTTCACCTACCTCTGCTGGTTCGTTGGAACCAGCCACTCGGCGCCCGGCTCTTGGGCCATTGTCCTTAGCCGGGAATGCGTCCCTGACTGTGGCTGAAAAAGCCGCTCAAGGCCTAGAGGCCCCCGTAGTCTCTCCCTCCGCGGGCGAACAATCCACTTCCAGTGGAAGCCAACTGGGTCAAACCCAGGAAAGAGCACTGTATGCTGCGGCCTTGCAAGCCCAGCCTACTGCTCCTAACACGGCATGTGGGCCTAACACTGTCAAAGCCAAGGTCACTGGTTCACCAGTTACCGCAGAGTCGATGGACTCTGCACTAGGGCGCTCGCACAGCGAGTCTGACAGTCACTTAGGCACGCCTATTGGCACCACACTACACGCCCAAGCGGATGTTGCTGCCATTCCCGCAGGGAAGCTCCGCAACAAGGTCCCTGTATATGTCACTGGTGTGACAAATACTCGCAATTTTTTGAGATGGTTGCGAGAAAAGACTGGTGGTAACGGCACGGCGGCTATGCGGGGCGATGCTCTTTTGCTAGTTCCGGATACTGCCGATTGTTTCCGGGCCACCATCTCTGCTCTCCGCGCCATCGAACCGGAGAAGGGAGTCAGGTTCCATACCTACTCTCAGCCGGAGGAACGGTCTGTCAGACTGCTCCTGAAGAACCTAGGGCGTCGAATGCCAACAGAAGATGTACGCGAGGAGCTCATTGCACTTGGAGTTCCCGTACTCTCTGTACTGCAACTTCGGTCGCAGCGGCGCGACGCCGATCCTGCGAAGGATAGGCCTTTAACGCCGCACTTTATTGTGTCAGTGTCGCGTGGACCCTCGGCAGCGAAGGTGAGAGCTCTCACCACTTTGTGTGGTCTGCACATCTCGGTGGAATCTTACCACGCTCCGAGCGGCCCTCTACAATGCCGCAACTGCCAGCGCTTTGGTCACACAAAGCGTAATTGTGGTTACACTCCAAGGTGTGTCGCTTGTGGCGGAGACCACCCCTCAGGGGGTTGTAGTACGCCCAAGGACGCACTGAGGTGCTGTAACTGCAACTCCTCCCACACTGCCAACTATAAGGGTTGCAGTAAGTGGAAGCAAGTTAAAGGGGCAGCGGCGAAGCGCACTAAGGCGGGACCCAGAGGTTCTGGGAGCTCACGCTCCGTTTCTGCTGTGAAGAATGGCATTGCACCCAGTCTCTCCTCTGAGCAGGAGAAGCTTGGACCCGGTTGGAGCCATGTTACCGAGCGGGGGCGTGTGGTCCATAACCAGCCACCCTCTTTACCACCCCAAGTCCCTAGCGACTCAGGCGCATCGCAGATGTCGTCTGATAGCAATCCAACTGCTCCGGGACCCGAACCAACCACACCGGACAGTTATTCCGAAAAGTTAAAGCAACTTATCGATGACCTTCCTTTGGAAGATTGTTTTGAGGTGACCAAGTGTCTGTTAAAACAAGCTCCATTCCTTCCCACTGGGAATGCCCGTCCCAAGGCAGTTCTCAAGGTCATAGCCCTTTTCCTGGCTGGATATGGCAATGCAAACTAAGCAAGGAACGCGTGGCCCTTCATGAGGCTCGCTCACTGGAACGCCGACGAGTTCACAGTACTGTCCTCGCCTGATATAGGCGTATTACTACGTCTATAACAGGCAGATTCTGGAGGACCTAAAGGTTTCTCCAACTGCCAACGACATCAGAAGTATTGCACAGAGTTCCGACTCAAAGCTTCTCGATGCTGAGATCCCTTTAGAAAGGCAACTTGGAAAGCGCTTGCGCTTCCCAAGGGACGAGTAAAATCGTCAAAATTTTTGAGGCCTTCAGCCTAACAATGCCCCTTCCAAATACGTAGAAGCCTTCAGCCGAAACGTATCCCAACTGGTTGGTTCAACCCCAACCAGGCATTACAGAATGGAGGACCATGACCAAATCCCCTTTGCTAGTTCCGACCAGGGTTTTCCGTGGTTTTCCCTGGTCGTAAGGTGAATACCGGAACGTTAAGTTTAAAAAAGGGACACGGCCCGAACCCCAAGATAAAATACAGTTGCCCTGCATAGGTTCAAGTCCTATGCGAAACACAGTTAGCGTAAGCAAATATAAGTTATAGGATAGGAACCCGTTTTCATTTCCAGCAATGCATTTCGTATGCAGGTATGGACTCGGAGTCGAGATCATCGCATTGCGGGCTTCGCCCGCAATGCTCTGATCTCAGTTAGCTTATTTGGTCGTGGTCGAATAATTATTGTGTCAATGTATTTCATTCAGGGTTTTCGGTATTCAAGTTCCCTGTTATAATAATCTCTGGTTAAACAGCGCCTTTCAACGAATATTAAGTTGGAGCAGCGAAACGGGCATTTGCCCGAATGCCCATATGGCTAACTAAATTAAGTGTGCATATTTAATAACACAAAAATTTAATATCATGATTAGCCTATAATTATTTTTAAACTCTACATTAAATCTAAATGTTTGACAGGAAACGACAGTCGGAAAGTCTTTATTTATGACTAGACAAAGGTAACAGAGTGGTTTTTTCCATTTCAAGGAGAAATAGTTGTATTTACTATATTTAGTAGACTACTAAAAGCAGAAAGAGATACCGCATTTCCTTAAATTGCAGAATGACCAAAGTATCGAAAAAGTACCGAGTGAGTTTTCTGAAGAATCGCTCGATGCCGATACCATGCAGGTATCGAGAGTACCGAGGTATCGAAAGTATCGAGGACCCATCTATATTAATAAAAGGAAGTGTCTGTCCTCCGTCTTTCTGTCTGTCCGCGATGCCCAGCGTAATCTACTCAACGCAGAGATCTAAAATTTTATACATAGGCGGACTGAAGGGTCGGAAAATGCACCTCGAAGCCGGAATTTTAATTTTCGCTTTCGTTCGTGAGTTATGAGTGAAAAATGAGCAAAAAACATGCATTTTTTTGCTTTTTCGAAGCATGAGTTTTCAGATACATTTCAATGTCACATCAATTACAGTTGGCTTTGGCTATTTTTGTCGTACCTCGCGATCGCTTGAATGTTGTAGCTCACGCAGGTCGATTCATTTGTTTATAATGTCAAAGCACGCAGACATATGAAATTTTCAACCTACACCGAAGAGGATTATTATTATTATTAGGCTATAAGAGGGATAATCAATATTGGCCTAAATATGGTCAAACGTTGTTCGATTTGGACGAAACACCCTATACAGGGGTTTTCTGGACCAAGGACCTCGAATCTGAGGTCGCGTTTACCAGGCGACGCTATCTAATCGTGGTATGTAGTCCATGTGATTTGAATGAATGAATGAATGAATGAGCCACATGTGTCCCATCAGGGCTAGGGCCTCCCTCTGATGAGGGGGTAGCTCGGTTAGAATCTCATATGGTGACCTGGTCCATATGAGCTTGGTAAACACTTCACTTTCACTAAACTTCTTCCAGCAACTCGGTGTGTAGGCTTCTCCAGACATCTCTGTTCTTTGCTACGCTGGACCAGTGTACCCCGGCACGCCTTCTGAAGAAATCTACCCACCTCGTTCTTGGTCTTCCTCTCTCCCTTTTGCCGATCCTAGGGTCCCATACAGTAGAGATGTTTCCCCATCTGGTACCTGGAAGTCTCGCTACATGACCACCCCACTTCCACTTCAGGCTGCATGCGCGCTGGGCCACGTCGGTTAGTCCTGACATCTTTCTCAGTCTTTCTGTTGAAATTCTGTCTGAGGGATATCCCCATTATCCTCCGTTCCATCTTCCGTTGGCAAGTTTTTATGCTATTCTTCTGAGCTGATGTCAAACTCCATGTCTGGCATCCATACAGAAGTGAAGGGAAGATGCAGGATTCTAGTGCCGCTAATTTTAGTCTTTTGTTTAATGATCTGTCCATCAGGATGAATTTCAGTCCCCAGAAAGCTCTCCATGCTGAGGAGATTCTCCTCTTTATTTCTTTCCCCATATGGTTTTGGAATGATACAACTTGCCCCAAGTAAATGTACTCTGACACATATTTTAGATCTGATCCGTTAATCATGATGAGTGTTGGTTGTCTGTTTGCCATGACTTGTGTCTTCTCCATGTTCATGTGTAGTCCGGACATTCTACTGCGGTCACTGAGCTCCTGTAACATTTCTTGAAGGCTTTCTGCCGTTCTGGCAAATAAGACTATATCATCAGCGAATCGTAAGTTGGTGAGTCTGTAGCCATTCATTATAATTCCAAATTTGCTTCCCCATTTTATCTTACGAAATATTTCTTCCAACACGCTGGTGAAGAGTTTAGGGGATATTGGGTCACCTTGTCTTACACCTCTGTTTAGTTTGAAAGGTTCCCCTTTTCTTTCTGTCATCACTGTAGAATGTGAGTTCTCGTATAATTTAGCTATTAGTCTTATGTACTTATGTTCCACTCCATGTTTAGTCAGTGCCTGGAATATACTTGGGTGTTCCACAGAGTCGAAGGCTTTTTTGTAGTCGACAAAGGCAATGTATAGCGGTAGGTTAAATTCGTCCGTTTTTTCCATGACCTGTGTGATTGTTTGCAGATGGTCCACCGTGCTGTAGCCCGAGCGAAAGCCTGCTTGCTCTTCCGGTTGGTTTTCATCTAATGTCCTCGTGATCCTTTTTGTTAGTAGCTTGAAGAACAACTTATAGACATTTGACATCAGACTTATTGGCCTGCAGTTATTTAGTTGGTCTTTTGCTCCTTTTTTGTGCAGGAGAATTATTTTGCTGGTTTTCCACTGAGTTGGTAACGTTTCTGAGTCTAGGATTTTGTTAAAAATTTCTGTGAGGGGTGCTAATATATGATTTAGTCCTGCTTTCAAGAGTTCATTATATATATAGTCTTCACCTGGAGTTTTGCTGTGTTTAAGCTCTTCTATGGCGGATCTTACTTCGCTCTGTAGGAATGGTAAGACTTCTTCGTTGTTGTCCTTACTTGGTAGGCAGTATTGATGGAGGTCGGTGTTTGGGAGGGAGCTCGTATAGAGGGTTTTGTAGAACTCCGTAGCTTCTGTTATGATGTCTGCTCTAGAGGTTATTCGTTCACCTTGTGGGCCCTGTGTACCTAGGATCCATTGTTTTCTGTTTCCCAGTTCTTTCTTTGCTTTCCTGGTTGATTTAATAGACTCTAGAGTTTGTTTTACTTTTAGGTGTTAGTAAATATAATGATTTAACTATTATGCTCTTAATTTTTTATTTTTGAAATAATTATCGCGGGCGAAGCCGCGGGCACATGCTAGTGTTACAAATAAAACAGTTTTTATTTTTACTGTGGTTTTTCATTTAGCGACCGATCGGACCTTGAAAGTAAATAGCCATCGTAGTAGCCTATATGTTACCGAATACTAACGATGTGTGATTTGCCGTATTTTGTGAATTTCAAAATTAGAAGAAGCAAATACAATTTTTATAATAACATTATACTTTTCAAAAAATGTGTAAACGCTTCACGATTACAGTGTCATCCTTGCGCAGGGACAATGCTAATCTTCTCTGTATCGTTTACATTATACCATACGTACTCCCAATGGGAGTACACATATTAACAATTCGGAAGTTGTATATATAGTTACCATGGAACTAAGATTTGTGTTTGTGGATTTCCTCAAAATTTCGAGTTCAATAGTTTTAAAAGTACGAAGAGATTTTATCACTTAGTACCATCATTACCTGCAGAAAAATATAGTCAGATCACCTGTTCCAACAAAATTTCTACATTTTAAGGAATAAATTTTCTAGAGCTGTGCCCATTTCGAGGCAAAACGCTACTTTGAGCCTATCATCAGGTGCTAAAGGCCTGAAATGTCCTCACCTACATATTTTAAGGCTAAACTAACTGTATAATGTATGTTTTCTCTATAATTGATCCAGTTTTCGTGACTGTATTTAAGTTAGAACTGATTTTTGTTTATTTCACTCTTGTGCGAATTAATTATGTTTTTTAATACGTATTTAAACAAATACGTTATTTTATATGATGACATTTATTACAGTACGTTCGAAGAATTGTAGCATAATTGAAAATTATGCAAGAAAATTTAAGTGCACAACATAATGCTCTAAAACTCGCTAATAGCATTTATCGAAATGATGTATAAATTGCAATTCTTTCTCTGAATAATTATTGTGTCAATGAATTTCATTCAGGGTTTTCGGTATTCAAGTTCCCTGTTATAATAATCTCTGGTTAAACAGCGCCTTTCAACGAATATTAAGTTGGAGCAGCGAAACGGGCATTTGCCCGAATGCCCATATGGCTAACTAAATTAAGTGTGCATATTATATAATAACACAAAAATTTAATATCATGATTAGCCTATAATTATTTTTAAACTCTACATTAAAACTAAATGTTTGACAGGAAACGAAAGTCGGAAAGTCTTTATTTATGACTAGACAAAAGTAACAGAGTGGTTTTTTCCATTTCAAGGAGAAATAGTTGTATTTACTATATTTAGTAGACTACTAAATGCAGAAAGAGGTACCGCATTTCCTTAAATTGCAGAATGACCAAAGTATCGAAAAAGTACCGAGTGAGTTTTCTGAAGAATCGCTCGATGCCGATACCATGCAGTTATCGAGAGTACCGAGGTATCGAAAGTATCGAGGACCCATCTATATTAATAAAAGGAAGTGTCTGTCCTCCGTCCTTCTGTCTGTCCGCGATGCCCAACGAAATCTACTCAACGCAGAGATCTGAAATTTTATACATAGGCGGACTGAAGGGTCGGAAAATGCACCTCGAAGCCGGAATTTTAATTTTCGCTTTCGTTCGTGAGTTATGAGTGAAAAATGAGCAAAAACGTGCATTTTTTGCGTTTTCGAAGAATGAGTTTTCAGTTACATTTCAATGTCACATCAATTACAGTTGGCTTTTGCTATTTTTGTCGTACCTCGCGATCGTTTGAATGTTGTAGCTCACGCAGGTCGATTCATTTGTTTATAATGTCAAAGCACGCAGACATATGAAATTTTCAACCTACACCGAAGAGGATTATTATTATTATTATTATTAGGCTATAAGAGGGATAATCAATATTGGCCTAAATATGGTCAAACGTTGTTCGATTTGGACGAAACTCCCTATACAGGGGTTTTCTGGGCCAAGGACCTCGAATCTGAGGTCGCGTTTACCAGGCGTCGCTATCTAATCGTGGTATGTAGTCCATGTGATTTAGGTGTTAGTAAATATAATGATTTAACTATTATGCTCTTAATTTTTAATTTTTGAAATAATTATCGCGGGCGAAGCCGCGGGCACATGCTAGTGTTACAAATAAAACAGTTTTTATTTTTACTGTGGTTTTTCATTTAGCGACCGATCGGACAATGAAAGTAAATAGCCATCGTAGTAGCCTATATGTTACCGAATACTAACGATGTGTGATTTGCCGTATTTTGTGAATTTCAAAATTAGAAGAAGCAAATACAATTTTTATAATAACATTATACTTTTCAAAAAATGTGTAAACGCTTCACGATTACAGTGTCATCCTTGCGCAGGGACAATGCTAATCTTCTCTGTATCGTTTACATTATACCAAACGTACTCCCAATGGGAGTACACATATTAACAATTCGGAAGTTGTATATATAGTTACCATGGAACTAAGATTTGTGTTTGTGGATTTCCTCAAAATTTCGAGTTCAATAGTTTTAAAAGTACGAATAGATTTTATCACTTAGTAACATCATTACCTGCAGAAAAATATAGTCAGATCACCTGTTCCAACAAAATTGCTACATTTTAAGGAATAAATTTTCTAGAGCTGTGCCCATTTCGAGGCAAAACGCTACTTTGAGCCAATCATCAGGTGCTAAAGGCCTGAAATGTCCTCACCTACATATTTTAAGGCTAAACTAACTGTATAATGTATGTTTTCTCTATAATTGATCCAGTTTTCGTGACTGTATTTAAGTTAGAACTGATTTTTGTTTATTTCACACTTGTGCGAATTAATTATGTTTTTTAATACGTATTTAAACAAATACGTTATTTTATATGATGACATTTATTACAATACGTTCGAAGAATTGTAGCATAATTGAAAATTATGCAAGAAAATTTAAGTGCACAACATAATGCTCTAAAACTCGCTAATAGCATTTACCGAAATGATGTATAAATTGCAATTCTTTCTCTGAATAATTATTGTGTCAATGAATTTCATTCATGGTTTTCGGTATTCAAGTTCCCTGTTATAATAATCTCTGGTTAAACAGCGCCTTTCAACGAATATTAAGTTGGAGCAGCGAAACGGGCATTTGCCCGAATGCCCATATGGCTAACTAAATTAAGTGTGCATATTTAATAACACAAAAATTTAATATCATGAGTAGCCTATAATTATTTTTAAACTCTACATTAAAACTAAATGTTTGACAGGAAACGAAAGTCGGAAAGTCTTTATTTATGACTAGACAAAAGTAACAGAGTGGTTTTCTCCATTTCAAGGAGAAATAGTTGTATTTACTATATTTAGTAGACTACTAAAAGCAGAAAGAGATACCGCATTTCCTTAAATTGCAGAATTACCAAAGTATCGAAAAAGTACCGAGTGAGTTTTCTGAAGAATCGCTCGATGCCGATACCATGCAGGTATCGAGAGTACCGAGGTATCGAAAGTATCGAGGACCCATCTATATTAATAAAAGGAAGTGTCTGTCCTCCGTCTTTCTGTCTGTCCGCGATGCCCAGCGAAATCTACTCAACGCAGAGATCTGAAATTTTATACATAGGCGGACTGAAGGGTCGGAAAATGCACCTCGAAGCCGGAATTTTAATTTTCGCTTTCGTTCGTGAGTTATGAGTGAAAAATGAGCAAAAAACATGCATTTTTTTGCGTTTTCGAAGCATGAGTTTTCAGATACATTTCAGTGTCACATCAATTACAGTTGGCTTTGGCTATTTTTTCGTACCTCGCGATCGCTTGAATGTTGTAGCTCCCGCAGGTCGATTCATTTGTTTATAATGTCAAAGCACGCAGACATATGAAATTTTCAACCTACACCGAAGAGGATTATTATTATTATTATTAGGCTATAAGAGGGATAATCAATATTGGCCTAAATATGGTCAAAAGTTGTTCGATTTGGAAGAAAATCCCTATACAGAGGCTTTCTGGGCCAAGAACCTCGAATCTGAGGTCGCGTTTACCAGGCGACGCTATCTAATCGTGGTATGTAGTCCATGTGATTTGAATGAATGAATGAATGAGCCACATGTGTCCCATTCAGGGCTAGGGCCTCCCTCTGATGAGGGGGTAGCTCGGTTAGAATCTCATATGGTGAGCTGGTCCATATGAGCTTGGTAAACACTTCACTTTCACTAAACTTCTTCCAGCAACTCGGTGTGTAGGCTTCTTCAGACATCTCTGTTCTTTGCTACGCTGGACCAGTGTACCCCGGCACGCCTTCTGAAGAAATCTACCCACATCGTTCTTGGTCTTCCTCTCTCCCTTTTGCCTATCCTAGGGTCCCATACAGTAGAGATGTTTCCCCATCTGGTACCTGGAAGTCTCGCTACATGACCACCCCACTTCCACTTCAGGCTGCATGCGCGCTGGGCCACGTCGGTTAGTCCTGACATCTTTCTCAGTCTTTCTGTTGAAATTCTGTCTCTGAGGGATATCCCCATTATCCTCCGTTCCATCTTCCGTTGGCAAGTTTTTATGCTATTCTTCTGAGCTGATGTCAAACTCCATGTCTGGCATCCATACAGAAGTGAAGGGAAGATGCAGGATTCTAGTGCCGCTAATTTTAGTCTTTTGTTTAATGATCTGTCCATCAGGATGAATTTCAGTCCCCAGAAAGCTCTCCATGCTGAGGAGATTCTCCTCTTTATTTCTTTCCCCATATGGTTTTGGAATGATACAACTTGCCCCAAGTAAATGTACTCTGACACATATTTTAGATCTGATCCGTTAATCATGATGAGTGTTGGTTGTCTGTTTGTCATGACTTGTGTCTTCTCCATGTTCATGTGTAGTCCGGACATTCTACTGCGGTCACTGAGCTCCTGTAACATTTCTTGAAGGCTTTCTGCCGTTCTGGCAAATAAGACTATATCATCAGCGAATCGTAAGTTGGTGAGTCTGTAGCCATTCATTACAATTCCAAATTTGCTTCCCCATTTTATCTTACGAAATATTTCTTCCAACACGCTGGTGAAGAGTTTAGGGGATATTGGGTCACCTTGTCTTACACCTCTGTTTAGTTTGAAAGGTTCCCCTTTTCTTTCTGTCATCACTGTAGCATGTGAGTCCTCGTATAATTTAGCTATTAGTCTTATGTACTTATGTTCCACTCCATGTTTAGTCAGTGCCTGGAATATACTTGGGTGTTCCACAGAGTCGAAGGCTTTTTTATAGTCGACAAAGGCAATGTATAGCGGTAGGTTAAATTCGTCAGTTTTTTCCATGACCTGTGTGATTGTTTGCAGATGGTCCACCGTGCTGTAGCCCGAGCGAAAGCCTGCTTGCTCTTCCGGTTGGTTTTCATCTAATGTCCTCGTGATCCTATTTGTTAGTAGCTTGGAGAACAACTTATAGACATTTGACATCAGACTTATTGGCCTGTAGTTATTTAGTTGGTCTTTTGCTCCTTTTTTGTGCAGGAGAATTCTCTTCCTGGCTTTCCAATGAGTTGGTAAGGTTTCTGAGTCTAGGATTTTGTTAAAAATTTCTGTGAGGGGTGCTAATATATGATTTAGTCCTGCTTTCAAGAGTTCATTATATATATAGTCTTCAAACGGAGTTTTGCTGTGTTTAAGCTCTTCTATGGCGGATGTTACTTCGCTCTGTAGGAATGGTAAGACTTCTTCGTTGTTGTCCTTACTTGGTAGGCAGTATTGATTGAGGTCGGTGTTTGGGAGGGAGCTCGTATAGAGGGTTTTGTAGAACTCCGTAGCTTCTGTTATGATGTCTGCTCTAGAGGTTATTCGTTCACCTTGTGGGCCCTGTGTACCTAGGATCCATTGTTTTCTGTTTCCCAGTTCTTTCTTTGCTTTCCTGGTTGATTTAATAGACTCTAGAGTTTGTTTTACTTTTAGGTGTTAGTAAATATAATGATTTAACTATTATGCTCTTAATTTTTTATTTTTGAAATAATTATCGCGGGCGAAGCCGCGGGCACATGCTAGTGTTACAAATAAAACAGTTTTTATTTTTACTGTGGTTTTTCATTTAGCGACCGATCGGACCTTGAAAGTAAATAGCCATCGTAGTAGCCTATATGTTACCGAATACTAACGATGTGTGATTTGCCGTATTTTGAGAATTTCAAAATTAGAAGAAGCAAATACAATTTTTATAATAACATTATACTTTTCAAAAAATGTGTAAACGCTTCACGATTACAGTGTCATCCTTGCGCAGGGACAATGCTAATCTTCTCTGTATCGTTTACATTATACCATACGTACTCCCAATGGGAGTACACATATTAACAATTCGGAAGTTGTATATATAGTTACCATGGAACTAAGATTTGTGTTTGTGGATTTCCACAAAATTTCGAGTTCAATAGTTTTAAAAGTACGAAGAGATTTTATCACTTAGTACCATCATTACCTGCAGAAAAATATAGTCAGATCACCTGTTCCAACAAAATTTCTACATTTTAAGGAATAAATTTTCTAGAGCTGTGCCCATTTCGAGGCAAAACGCTACTTTGAGCCTATCATCAGGTGCTAAAGGCCTGAAATGTCCTCACCTACATATTTTAAGGCTAAACTAACTGTATAATGTATGTTTTCTCTATAATTGATCCAGTTTTCGTGACTGTATTTAAGTTAGAACTGATTTTTGTTTATTTCACTCTTGTGCGAATTAATTATGTTTTTTAATACGTATTTAAACAAATACGTTATTTTATATGATGACATTTATTACAGTACGTTCGAAGAATTGTAGCATAATTGAAAATTATGCAAGAAAATTTAAGTGCACAACATAATGCTCTAAAATTCGCTAATAGTATTTATCGAAATGATGTAATTGCAATTCTTTCTCTGAATAATTATTGTGTCAATGAATTTCATTCAGGGTTTTCGGTATTCAAGTTCCCTGTTATAATAATCTCTGGTTAAACAGCGCCTTTCAACGAATATTAAGTTGGAGCAGCGAAACGGGCATTTGCCCGAATGCCCATATGGCTAACTAAATTAAGTGTGCATATTTAATAACACAAAAATTTAATATCATGAGTAGCCTATAATTATTTTTAAACTCTACATTAAAACTAAATGTTTGACAGGAAACGAAAGTCGGAAAGTCTTTATTTATGACTAGACAAAAGTAACAGAGTGGTTCTTTCCATTTCAAGGAGAAATTGTTGTATTTACTATATTTAGTAGACTACTAAAAGCTGAAAGAGATACCGCATTTCCTTAAATTGCAGAATGACCAAAGTATCGAAAAAGTACCGAGTGAGTTTTCTGAAGAATCGCTCGATGCCGATACCATGCAGGTATCGAGAGTACCGAGGTATCGAAAGTATCGAGGACCCATCTATATTAATAAAAGGAAGTGTCTGTCCTCCGTCTTTCTGTCTGTCCGCGATGCCCAGCGTAATCTACTCAACGCAGAGATCTAAAATTTTATACATAGGCGGACTGAAGGGTCGGAAAATGCACCTCGAAGCCGGAATTTTAATTTTCGCTTTCGTTCGTGAGTTATGAGTGAAAAATGAGCAAAAAACATGCATTTTTTTGCTTTTTCGAAGCATGAGTTTTCAGATACATTTCAATGTCACATCAATTACAGTTGGCTTTGGCTATTTTTGTCGTACCTCGCGATCGCTTGAATGTTGTAGCTCACGCAGGTCGATTCATTTGTTTATAATGTCAAAGCACGCAGACATATGAAATTTTCAACCTACACCGAAGAGGATTATTATTATTATTAGGCTATAAGAGGGATAATCAATATTGGCCTAAATATGGTCAAACGTTGTTCGATTTGGACGAAACACCCTATACAGGGGTTTTCTGGACCAAGGACCTCGAATCTGAGGTCGCGTTTACCAGGCGACGCTATCTAATCGTGGTATGTAGTCCATGTGATTTGAATGAATGAATGAATGAATGAGCCACATGTGTCCCATCAGGGCTAGGGCCTCCCTCTGATGAGGGGGTAGCTCGGTTAGAATCTCATATGGTGACCTGGTCCATATGAGCTTGGTAAACACTTCACTTTCACTAAACTTCTTCCAGCAACTCGGTGTGTAGGCTTCTCCAGACATCTCTGTTCTTTGCTACGCTGGACCAGTGTACCCCGGCACGCCTTCTGAAGAAATCTACCCACCTCGTTCTTGGTCTTCCTCTCTCCCTTTTGCCGATCCTAGGGTCCCATACAGTAGAGATGTTTCCCCATCTGGTACCTGGAAGTCTCGCTACATGACCACCCCACTTCCACTTCAGGCTGCATGCGCGCTGGGCCACGTCGGTTAGTCCTGACATCTTTCTCAGTCTTTCTGTTGAAATTCTGTCTGAGGGATATCCCCATTATCCTCCGTTCCATCTTCCGTTGGCAAGTTTTTATGCTATTCTTCTGAGCTGATGTCAAACTCCATGTCTGGCATCCATACAGAAGTGAAGGGAAGATGCAGGATTCTAGTGCCGCTAATTTTAGTCTTTTGTTTAATGATCTGTCCATCAGGATGAATTTCAGTCCCCAGAAAGCTCTCCATGCTGAGGAGATTCTCCTCTTTATTTCTTTCCCCATATGGTTTTGGAATGATACAACTTGCCCCAAGTAAATGTACTCTGACACATATTTTAGATCTGATCCGTTAATCATGATGAGTGTTGGTTGTCTGTTTGCCATGACTTGTGTCTTCTCCATGTTCATGTGTAGTCCGGACATTCTACTGCGGTCACTGAGCTCCTGTAACATTTCTTGAAGGCTTTCTGCCGTTCTGGCAAATAAGACTATATCATCAGCGAATCGTAAGTTGGTGAGTCTGTAGCCATTCATTATAATTCCAAATTTGCTTCCCCATTTTATCTTACGAAATATTTCTTCCAACACGCTGGTGAAGAGTTTAGGGGATATTGGGTCACCTTGTCTTACACCTCTGTTTAGTTTGAAAGGTTCCCCTTTTCTTTCTGTCATCACTGTAGAATGTGAGTTCTCGTATAATTTAGCTATTAGTCTTATGTACTTATGTTCCACTCCATGTTTAGTCAGTGCCTGGAATATACTTGGGTGTTCCACAGAGTCGAAGGCTTTTTTGTAGTCGACAAAGGCAATGTATAGCGGTAGGTTAAATTCGTCCGTTTTTTCCATGACCTGTGTGATTGTTTGCAGATGGTCCACCGTGCTGTAGCCCGAGCGAAAGCCTGCTTGCTCTTCCGGTTGGTTTTCATCTAATGTCCTCGTGATCCTTTTTGTTAGTAGCTTGAAGAACAACTTATAGACATTTGACATCAGACTTATTGGCCTGCAGTTATTTAGTTGGTCTTTTGCTCCTTTTTTGTGCAGGAGAATTATTTTGCTGGTTTTCCACTGAGTTGGTAACGTTTCTGAGTCTAGGATTTTGTTAAAAATTTCTGTGAGGGGTGCTAATATATGATTTAGTCCTGCTTTCAAGAGTTCATTATATATATAGTCTTCACCTGGAGTTTTGCTGTGTTTAAGCTCTTCTATGGCGGATCTTACTTCGCTCTGTAGGAATGGTAAGACTTCTTCGTTGTTGTCCTTACTTGGTAGGCAGTATTGATGGAGGTCGGTGTTTGGGAGGGAGCTCGTATAGAGGGTTTTGTAGAACTCCGTAGCTTCTGTTATGATGTCTGCTCTAGAGGTTATTCGTTCACCTTGTGGGCCCTGTGTACCTAGGATCCATTGTTTTCTGTTTCCCAGTTCTTTCTTTGCTTTCCTGGTTGATTTAATAGACTCTAGAGTTTGTTTTACTTTTAGGTGTTAGTAAATATAATGATTTAACTATTATGCTCTTAATTTTTAATTTTTGAAATAATTATCGCGGGCGAAGCCGCGGGCACATGCTAGTGTTACAAATAAAACAGTTTTTATTTTTACTGTGGTTTTTCATTTAGCGACCGATCGGACCTTGAAAGTAAATAGCCATCGTAGTAGCCTATATGTTACCGAATACTAACGATGTGTGATTTGCCGTATTTTGTGAATTTCAAAATTAGAAGAAGCAAATACAATTTTTATAATAACATTATACTTTTCAAAAAATGTGTAAACGCTTCACGATTACAGTGTCATCCTTGCGCAGGGACAATGCTAATCTTCTCTGTATCGTTTACATTATACCATACGTACTCCCAATGGGAGTACACATATTAACAATTCGGAAGTTGTATATATAGTTACCATGGAACTAAGATTTGTGTTTGTGGATTTCCTCAAAATTTCGAGTTCAATAGTTTTAAAAGTACGAAGAGATTTTATCACTTAGTACCATCATTACCTGCAGAAAAATATAGTCAGATCACCTGTTCCAACAAAATTTCTACATTTTAAGGAATAAATTTTCTAGAGCTGTGCCCATTTCGAGGCAAAACGCTACTTTGAGCCTATCATCAGGTGCTAAAGGCCTGAAATGTCCTCACCTACATATTTTAAGGCTAAACTAACTGTATAATGTATGTTTTCTCTATAATTGATCCAGTTTTCGTGACTGTATTTAAGTTAGAACTGATTTTTGTTTATTTCACTCTTGTGCGAATTAATTATGTTTTTTAATACGTATTTAAACAAATACGTTATTTTATATGATGACATTTATTACAGTACGTTCGAAGAATTGTAGCATAATTGAAAATTATGCAAGAAAATTTAAGTGCACAACATAATGCTCTAAAACTCGCTAATAGCATTTATCGAAATGATGTATAAATTGCAATTCTTTCTCTGAATAATTATTGTGTCAATGAATTTCATTCAGGGTTTTCGGTATTCAAGTTCCCTGTTATAATAATCTCTGGTTAAACAGCGCCTTTCAACGAATATTAAGTTGGAGCAGCGAAACGGGCATTTGCCCGAATGCCCATATGGCTAACTAAATTAAGTGTGCATATTATATAATAACACAAAAATTTAATATCATGATTAGCCTATAATTATTTTTAAACTCTACATTAAAACTAAATGTTTGACAGGAAACGAAAGTCGGAAAGTCTTTATTTATGACTAGACAAAAGTAACAGAGTGGTTTTTTCCATTTCAAGGAGAAATAGTTGTATTTACTATATTTAGTAGACTACTAAATGCAGAAAGAGGTACCGCATTTCCTTAAATTGCAGAATGACCAAAGTATCGAAAAAGTACCGAGTGAGTTTTCTGAAGAATCGCTCGATGCCGATACCATGCAGTTATCGAGAGTACCGAGGTATCGAAAGTATCGAGGACCCATCTATATTAATAAAAGGAAGTGTCTGTCCTCCGTCCTTCTGTCTGTCCGCGATGCCCAACGAAATCTACTCAACGCAGAGATCTGAAATTTTATACATAGGCGGACTGAAGGGTCGGAAAATGCACCTCGAAGCCGGAATTTTAATTTTCGCTTTCGTTCGTGAGTTATGAGTGAAAAATGAGCAAAAACGTGCATTTTTTGCGTTTTCGAAGAATGAGTTTTCAGTTACATTTCAATGTCACATCAATTACAGTTGGCTTTTGCTATTTTTGTCGTACCTCGCGATCGTTTGAATGTTGTAGCTCACGCAGGTCGATTCATTTGTTTATAATGTCAAAGCACGCAGACATATGAAATTTTCAACCTACACCGAAGAGGATTATTATTATTATTATTATTATTATTAGGCTATAAGAGGGATAATCAATATTGGCCTAAATATGGTCAAACGTTGTTCGATTTGGACGAAACTCCCTATACAGGGGTTTTCTGGGCCAAGGACCTCGAATCTGAGGTCGCGTTTACCAGGCGTCGCTATCTAATCGTGGTATGTAGTCCATGTGATTTAGGTGTTAGTAAATATAATGATTTAACTATTATGCTCTTAATTTTTAATTTTTGAAATAATTATCGCGGGCGAAGCCGCGGGCACATGCTAGTGTTACAAATAAAACAGTTTTTATTTTTACTGTGGTTTTTCATTTAGCGACCGATCGGACAATGAAAGTAAATAGCCATCGTAGTAGCCTATATGTTACCGAATACTAACGATGTGTGATTTGCCGTATTTTGTGAATTTCAAAATTAGAAGAAGCAAATACAATTTTTATAATAACATTATACTTTTCAAAAAATGTGTAAACGCTTCACGATTACAGTGTCATCCTTGCGCAGGGACAATGCTAATCTTCTCTGTATCGTTTACATTATACCATACGTACTCCCAATGGGAGTACACATATTAACAATTCGGAAGTTGTATATATAGTTACCATGGAACTAAGATTTGTGTTTGTGGATTTCCTCAAAATTTCGAGTTCAATAGTTTTAAAAGTACGAATAGATTTTATCACTTAGTAACATCATTACCTGCAGAAAAATATAGTCAGATCACCTGTTCCAACAAAATTGCTACATTTTAAGGAATAAATTTTCTAGAGCTGTGCCCATTTCGAGGCAAAACGCTACTTTGAGCCAATCATCAGGTGCTAAAGGCCTGAAATGTCCTCACCTACATATTTTAAGGCTAAACTAACTGTATAATGTATGTTTTCTCTATAATTGATCCAGTTTTCGTGACTGTATTTAAGTTAGAACTGATTTTTGTTTATTTCACACTTGTGCGAATTAATTATGTTTTTTAATACGTATTTAAACAAATACGTTATTTTATATGATGACATTTATTACAATACGTTCGAAGAATTGTAGCATAATTGAAAATTATGCAAGAAAATTTAAGTGCACAACATAATGCTCTAAAACTCGCTAATAGCATTTACCGAAATGATGTATAAATTGCAATTCTTTCTCTGAATAATTATTGTGTCAATGAATTTCATTCATGGTTTTCGGTATTCAAGTTCCCTGTTATAATAATCTCTGGTTAAACAGCGCCTTTCAACGAATATTAAGTTGGAGCAGCGAAACGGGCATTTGCCCGAATGCCCATATGGCTAACTAAATTAAGTGTGCATATTTAATAACACAAAAATTTAATATCATGAGTAGCCTATAATTATTTTTAAACTCTACATTAAAACTAAATGTTTGACAGGAAACGAAAGTCGGAAAGTCTTTATTTATGACTAGACAAAAGTAACAGAGTGGTTTTCTCCATTTCAAGGAGAAATAGTTGTATTTACTATATTTAGTAGACTACTAAAAGCAGAAAGAGATACCGCATTTCCTTAAATTGCAGAATTACCAAAGTATCGAAAAAGTACCGAGTGAGTTTTCTGAAGAATCGCTCGATGCCGATACCATGCAGGTATCGAGAGTACCGAGGTATCGAAAGTATCGAGGACCCATCTATATTAATAAAAGGAAGTGTCTGTCCTCCGTCTTTCTGTCTGTCCGCGATGCCCAGCGAAATCTACTCAACGCAGAGATCTGAAATTTTATACATAGGCGGACTGAAGGGTCGGAAAATGCACCTCGAAGCCGGAATTTTAATTTTCGCTTTCGTTCGTGAGTTATGAGTGAAAAATGAGCAAAAAACATGCATTTTTTTGCGTTTTCGAAGCATGAGTTTTCAGATACATTTCAGTGTCACATCAATTACAGTTGGCTTTGGCTATTTTTTCGTACCTCGCGATCGCTTGAATGTTGTAGCTCCCGCAGGTCGATTCATTTGTTTATAATGTCAAAGCACGCAGACATATGAAATTTTCAACCTACACCGAAGAGGATTATTATTATTATTATTAGGCTATAAGAGGGATAATCAATATTGGCCTAAATATGGTCAAAAGTTGTTCGATTTGGAAGAAAATCCCTATACAGAGGCTTTCTGGGCCAAGAACCTCGAATCTGAGGTCGCGTTTACCAGGCGACGCTATCTAATCGTGGTATGTAGTCCATGTGATTTGAATGAATGAATGAATGAGCCACATGTGTCCCATTCAGGGCTAGGGCCTCCCTCTGATGAGGGGGTAGCTCGGTTAGAATCTCATATGGTGAGCTGGTCCATATGAGCTTGGTAAACACTTCACTTTCACTAAACTTCTTCCAGCAACTCGGTGTGTAGGCTTCTTCAGACATCTCTGTTCTTTGCTACGCTGGACCAGTGTACCCCGGCACGCCTTCTGAAGAAATCTACCCACATCGTTCTTGGTCTTCCTCTCTCCCTTTTGCCTATCCTAGGGTCCCATACAGTAGAGATGTTTCCCCATCTGGTACCTGGAAGTCTCGCTACATGACCACCCCACTTCCACTTCAGGCTGCATGCGCGCTGGGCCACGTCGGTTAGTCCTGACATCTTTCTCAGTCTTTCTGTTGAAATTCTGTCTCTGAGGGATATCCCCATTATCCTCCGTTCCATCTTCCGTTGGCAAGTTTTTATGCTATTCTTCTGAGCTGATGTCAAACTCCATGTCTGGCATCCATACAGAAGTGAAGGGAAGATGCAGGATTCTAGTGCCGCTAATTTTAGTCTTTTGTTTAATGATCTGTCCATCAGGATGAATTTCAGTCCCCAGAAAGCTCTCCATGCTGAGGAGATTCTCCTCTTTATTTCTTTCCCCATATGGTTTTGGAATGATACAACTTGCCCCAAGTAAATGTACTCTGACACATATTTTAGATCTGATCCGTTAATCATGATGAGTGTTGGTTGTCTGTTTGTCATGACTTGTGTCTTCTCCATGTTCATGTGTAGTCCGGACATTCTACTGCGGTCACTGAGCTCCTGTAACATTTCTTGAAGGCTTTCTGCCGTTCTGGCAAATAAGACTATATCATCAGCGAATCGTAAGTTGGTGAGTCTGTAGCCATTCATTACAATTCCAAATTTGCTTCCCCATTTTATCTTACGAAATATTTCTTCCAACACGCTGGTGAAGAGTTTAGGGGATATTGGGTCACCTTGTCTTACACCTCTGTTTAGTTTGAAAGGTTCCCCTTTTCTTTCTGTCATCACTGTAGCATGTGAGTCCTCGTATAATTTAGCTATTAGTCTTATGTACTTATGTTCCACTCCATGTTTAGTCAGTGCCTGGAATATACTTGGGTGTTCCACAGAGTCGAAGGCTTTTTTATAGTCGACAAAGGCAATGTATAGCGGTAGGTTAAATTCGTCAGTTTTTTCCATGACCTGTGTGATTGTTTGCAGATGGTCCACCGTGCTGTAGCCCGAGCGAAAGCCTGCTTGCTCTTCCGGTTGGTTTTCATCTAATGTCCTCGTGATCCTATTTGTTAGTAGCTTGGAGAACAACTTATAGACATTTGACATCAGACTTATTGGCCTGTAGTTATTTAGTTGGTCTTTTGCTCCTTTTTTGTGCAGGAGAATTCTCTTCCTGGCTTTCCAATGAGTTGGTAAGGTTTCTGAGTCTAGGATTTTGTTAAAAATTTCTGTGAGGGGTGCTAATATATGATTTAGTCCTGCTTTCAAGAGTTCATTATATATATAGTCTTCAAACGGAGTTTTGCTGTGTTTAAGCTCTTCTATGGCGGATGTTACTTCGCTCTGTAGGAATGGTAAGACTTCTTCGTTGTTGTCCTTACTTGGTAGGCAGTATTGATTGAGGTCGGTGTTTGGGAGGGAGCTCGTATAGAGGGTTTTGTAGAACTCCGTAGCTTCTGTTATGATGTCTGCTCTAGAGGTTATTCGTTCACCTTGTGGGCCCTGTGTACCTAGGATCCATTGTTTTCTGTTTCCCAGTTCTTTCTTTGCTTTCCTGGTTGATTTAATAGACTCTAGAGTTTGTTTTACTTTTAGGTGTTAGTAAATATAATGATTTAACTATTATGCTCTTAATTTTTAATTTTTGAAATAATTATCGCGGGCGAAGCCGCGGGCACATGCTAGTGTTACAAATAAAACAGTTTTTATTTTTACTGTGGTTTTTCATTTAGCGACCGATCGGACCTTGAAAGTAAATAGCCATCGTAGTAGCCTATATGTTACCGAATACTAACGATGTGTGATTTGCCGTATTTTGAGAATTTCAAAATTAGAAGAAGCAAATACAATTTTTATAATAACATTATACTTTTCAAAAAATGTGTAAACGCTTCACGATTACAGTGTCATCCTTGCGCAGGGACAATGCTAATCTTCTCTGTATCGTTTACATTATACCATACGTACTCCCAATGGGAGTACACATATTAACAATTCGGAAGTTGTATATATAGTTACCATGGAACTAAGATTTGTGTTTGTGGATTTCCACAAAATTTCGAGTTCAATAGTTTTAAAAGTACGAAGAGATTTTATCACTTAGTACCATCATTACCTGCAGAAAAATATAGTCAGATCACCTATTCCAACAAAATTTCTACATTTTAAGGAATAAATTTTCTAGAGCTGTGCCCATTTCGAGGCAAAACGCTACTTTGAGCCTATCATCAGGTGCTAAAGGCCTGAAATGTCCTCACCTACATATTTTAAGGCTAAACTAACTGTATAATGTATGTTTTCTCTATAATTGATCCAGTTTTCGTGACTGTATTTAAGTTAGAACTGATTTTTGTTTATTTCACTCTTGTGCGAATTAATTATGTTTTTTAATACGTATTTAAACAAATACGTTATTTTATATGATGACATTTATTACAGTACGTTCGAAGAATTGTAGCATAATTGAAAATTATGCAAGAAAATTTAAGTGCACAACATAATGCTCTAAAATTCGCTAATAGTATTTATCGAAATGATGTAATTGCAATTCTTTCTCTGAATAATTATTGTGTCAATGAATTTCATTCAGAGTTTTCGGTATTCAAGTTCCCTGTTATAATAATCTCTGGTTAAACAGCGCCTTTCAACGAATATTAAGTTGGAGCAGCGAAACGGGCATTTGCCCGAATGCCCATATGGCTAACTAAATTAAGTGTGCATATTTAATAACACAAAAATTTAATATCATGATTAGCCTATAGTTATTTTTAAACTCTACATTAAAACTAAATGTTTGACAGGAAACGAAAGTCGGAAAGTCTTTATTTATGACTAGACAAAAGTAACAGAGTGGTTCTTTCCATTTCAAGGAGAAATTGTTGTATTTACTATATTTAGTAGACTACTAAAAGCAGAAAGAGATACCGCATTTCCTTAAATTGCAGAATGACCAAAGTATCGAAAAAGTACCGAGTGAGTTTTCTGAAGAATCGCTCGATGCCGATACCATGCAGGTATCGAGAGTACCGAGGTATCGAAAGTATCGAGGACCCATCTATATTAATAAAAGGAAGTGTCTGTCCTCCGTCTTTCTGTCTGTCCGCGATGCCCAGCGTAATCTACTCAACGCAGAGATCTAAAATTTTATACATAGGCGGACTGAAGGGTCGGAAAATGCACCTCGAAGCCGGAATTTTAATTTTCGCTTTCGTTCGTGAGTTATGAGTGAAAAATGAGCAAAAAACATGCATTTTTTTGCTTTTTCGAAGCATGAGTTTTCAGATACATTTCAATGTCACATCAATTACAGTTGGCTTTGGCTATTTTTGTCGTACCTCGCGATCGCTTGAATGTTGTAGCTCACGCAGGTCGATTCATTTGTTTATAATGTCAAAGCACGCAGACATATGAAATTTTCAACCTACACCGAAGAGGATTATTATTATTATTAGGCTATAAGAGGGATAATCAATATTGGCCTAAATATGGTCAAACGTTGTTCGATTTGGACGAAACACCCTATACAGGGGTTTTCTGGACCAAGGACCTCGAATCTGAGGTCGCGTTTACCAGGCGACGCTATCTAATCGTGGTATGTAGTCCATGTGATTTGAATGAATGAATGAATGAATGAGCCACATGTGTCCCATCAGGGCTAGGGCCTCCCTCTGATGAGGGGGTAGCTCGGTTAGAATCTCATATGGTGACCTGGTCCATATGAGCTTGGTAAACACTTCACTTTCACTAAACTTCTTCCAGCAACTCGGTGTGTAGGCTTCTCCAGACATCTCTGTTCTTTGCTACGCTGGACCAGTGTACCCCGGCACGCCTTCTGAAGAAATCTACCCACCTCGTTCTTGGTCTTCCTCTCTCCCTTTTGCCGATCCTAGGGTCCCATACAGTAGAGATGTTTCCCCATCTGGTACCTGGAAGTCTCGCTACATGACCACCCCACTTCCACTTCAGGCTGCATGCGCGCTGGGCCACGTCGGTTAGTCCTGACATCTTTCTCAGTCTTTCTGTTGAAATTCTGTCTGAGGGATATCCCCATTATCCTCCGTTCCATCTTCCGTTGGCAAGTTTTTATGCTATTCTTCTGAGCTGATGTCAAACTCCATGTCTGGCATCCATACAGAAGTGAAGGGAAGATGCAGGATTCTAGTGCCGCTAATTTTAGTCTTTTGTTTAATGATCTGTCCATCAGGATGAATTTCAGTCCCCAGAAAGCTCTCCATGCTGAGGAGATTCTCCTCTTTATTTCTTTCCCCATATGGTTTTGGAATGATACAACTTGCCCCAAGTAAATGTACTCTGACACATATTTTAGATCTGATCCGTTAATCATGATGAGTGTTGGTTGTCTGTTTGCCATGACTTGTGTCTTCTCCATGTTCATGTGTAGTCCGGACATTCTACTGCGGTCACTGAGCTCCTGTAACATTTCTTGAAGGCTTTCTGCCGTTCTGGCAAATAAGACTATATCATCAGCGAATCGTAAGTTGGTGAGTCTGTAGCCATTCATTATAATTCCAAATTTGCTTCCCCATTTTATCTTACGAAATATTTCTTCCAACACGCTGGTGAAGAGTTTAGGGGATATTGGGTCACCTTGTCTTACACCTCTGTTTAGTTTGAAAGGTTCCCCTTTTCTTTCTGTCATCACTGTAGAATGTGAGTTCTCGTATAATTTAGCTATTAGTCTTATGTACTTATGTTCCACTCCATGTTTAGTCAGTGCCTGGAATATACTTGGGTGTTCCACAGAGTCGAAGGCTTTTTTGTAGTCGACAAAGGCAATGTATAGCGGTAGGTTAAATTCGTCCGTTTTTTCCATGACCTGTGTGATTGTTTGCAGATGGTCCACCGTGCTGTAGCCCGAGCGAAAGCCTGCTTGCTCTTCCGGTTGGTTTTCATCTAATGTCCTCGTGATCCTTTTTGTTAGTAGCTTGAAGAACAACTTATAGACATTTGACATCAGACTTATTGGCCTGCAGTTATTTAGTTGGTCTTTTGCTCCTTTTTTGTGCAGGAGAATTATTTTGCTGGTTTTCCACTGAGTTGGTAACGTTTCTGAGTCTAGGATTTTGTTAAAAATTTCTGTGAGGGGTGCTAATATATGATTTAGTCCTGCTTTCAAGAGTTCATTATATATATAGTCTTCACCTGGAGTTTTGCTGTGTTTAAGCTCTTCTATGGCGGATCTTACTTCGCTCTGTAGGAATGGTAAGACTTCTTCGTTGTTGTCCTTACTTGGTAGGCAGTATTGATGGAGGTCGGTGTTTGGGAGGGAGCTCGTATAGAGGGTTTTGTAGAACTCCGTAGCTTCTGTTATGATGTCTGCTCTAGAGGTTATTCGTTCACCTTGTGGGCCCTGTGTACCTAGGATCCATTGTTTTCTGTTTCCCAGTTCTTTCTTTGCTTTCCTGGTTGATTTAATAGACTCTAGAGTTTGTTTTACTTTTAGGTGTTAGTAAATATAATGATTTAACTATTATGCTCTTAATTTTTAATTTTTGAAATAATTATCGCGGGCGAAGCCGCGGGCACATGCTAGTGTTACAAATAAAACAGTTTTTATTTTTACTGTGGTTTTTCATTTAGCGACCGATCGGACCTTGAAAGTAAATAGCCATCGTAGTAGCCTATATGTTACCGAATACTAACGATGTGTGATTTGCCGTATTTTGTGAATTTCAAAATTAGAAGAAGCAAATACAATTTTTATAATAACATTATACTTTTCAAAAAATGTGTAAACGCTTCACGATTACAGTGTCATCCTTGCGCAGGGACAATGCTAATCTTCTCTGTATCGTTTACATTATACCATACGTACTCCCAATGGGAGTACACATATTAACAATTCGGAAGTTGTATATATAGTTACCATGGAACTAAGATTTGTGTTTGTGGATTTCCTCAAAATTTCGAGTTCAATAGTTTTAAAAGTACGAAGAGATTTTATCACTTAGTACCATCATTACCTGCAGAAAAATATAGTCAGATCACCTGTTCCAACAAAATTTCTACATTTTAAGGAATAAATTTTCTAGAGCTGTGCCCATTTCGAGGCAAAACGCTACTTTGAGCCTATCATCAGGTGCTAAAGGCCTGAAATGTCCTCACCTACATATTTTAAGGCTAAACTAACTGTATAATGTATGTTTTCTCTATAATTGATCCAGTTTTCGTGACTGTATTTAAGTTAGAACTGATTTTTGTTTATTTCACTCTTGTGCGAATTAATTATGTTTTTTAATACGTATTTAAACAAATACGTTATTTTATATGATGACATTTATTACAGTACGTTCGAAGAATTGTAGCATAATTGAAAATTATGCAAGAAAATTTAAGTGCACAACATAATGCTCTAAAACTCGCTAATAGCATTTATCGAAATGATGTATAAATTGCAATTCTTTCTCTGAATAATTATTGTGTCAATGAATTTCATTCAGGGTTTTCGGTATTTAAGTTCCCTGTTATAATAATCTCTGGTTAAACAGCGCCTTTCAACGAATATTAAGTTGGAGCAGCGAAACGGGCATTTGCCCGAATGCCCATATGGCTAACTAAATTAAGTGTGCATATTATATAATAACACAAAAATTTAATATCATGATTAGCCTATAATTATTTTTAAACTCTACATTAAAACTAAATGTTTGACAGGAAACGAAAGTCGGAAAGTCTTTATTTATGACTAGACAAAAGTAACAGAGTGGTTTTTTCCATTTCAAGGAGAAATAGTTGTATTTACTATATTTAGTAGACTACTAAATGCAGAAAGAGGTACCGCATTTCCTTAAATTGCAGAATGACCAAAGTATCGAAAAAGTACCGAGTGAGTTTTCTGAAGAATCGCTCGATGCCGATACCATGCAGTTATCGAGAGTACCGAGGTATCGAAAGTATCGAGGACCCATCTATATTAATAAAAGGAAGTGTCTGTCCTCCGTCCTTCTGTCTGTCCGCGATGCCCAACGAAATCTACTCAACGCAGAGATCTGAAATTTTATACATAGGCGGACTGAAGGGTCGGAAAATGCACCTCGAAGCCGGAATTTTAATTTTCGCTTTCGTTCGTGAGTTATGAGTGAAAAATGAGCAAAAACGTGCATTTTTTGCGTTTTCGAAGAATGAGTTTTCAGTTACATTTCAATGTCACATCAATTACAGTTGGCTTTTGCTATTTTTGTCGTACCTCGCGATCGTTTGAATGTTGTAGCTCACGCAGGTCGATTCATTTGTTTATAATGTCAAAGCACGCAGACATATGAAATTTTCAACCTACACCGAAGAGGATTATTATTATTATTATTATTATTATTATTAGGCTATAAGAGGGATAATCAATATTGGCCTAAATATGGTCAAACGTTGTTCGATTTGGACGAAACTCCCTATACAGGGGTTTTCTGGGCCAAGGACCTCGAATCTGAGGTCGCGTTTACCAGGCGTCGCTATCTAATCGTGGTATGTAGTCCATGTGATTTAGGTGTTAGTAAATATAATGATTTAACTATTATGCTCTTAATTTTTAATTTTTGAAATAATTATCGCGGGCGAAGCCGCGGGCACATGCTAGTGTTACAAATAAAACAGTTTTTATTTTTACTGTGGTTTTTCATTTAGCGACCGATCGGACAATGAAAGTAAATAGCCATCGTAGTAGCCTATATGTTACCGAATACTAACGATGTGTGATTTGCCGTATTTTGTGAATTTCAAAATTAGAAGAAGCAAATACAATTTTTATAATAACATTATACTTTTCAAAAAATGTGTAAACGCTTCACGATTACAGTGTCATCCTTGCGCAGGGACAATGCTAATCTTCTCTGTATCGTTTACATTATACCATACGTACTCCCAATGGGAGTACACATATTAACAATTCGGAAGTTGTATATATAGTTACCATGGAACTAAGATTTGTGTTTGTGGATTTCCTCAAAATTTCGAGTTCAATAGTTTTAAAAGTACGAATAGATTTTATCACTTAGTAACATCATTACCTGCAGAAAAATATAGTCAGATCACCTGTTCCAACAAAATTGCTACATTTTAAGGAATAAATTTTCTAGAGCTGTGCCCATTTCGAGGCAAAACGCTACTTTGAGCCAATCATCAGGTGCTAAAGGCCTGAAATGTCCTCACCTACATATTTTAAGGCTAAACTAACTGTATAATGTATGTTTTCTCTATAATTGATCCAGTTTTCGTGACTGTATTTAAGTTAGAACTGATTTTTGTTTATTTCACACTTGTGCGAATTAATTATGTTTTTTAATACGTATTTAAACAAATACGTTATTTTATATGATGACATTTATTACAATACGTTCGAAGAATTGTAGCATAATTGAAAATTATGCAAGAAAATTTAAGTGCACAACATAATGCTCTAAAACTCGCTAATAGCATTTACCGAAATGATGTATAAATTGCAATTCTTTCTCTGAATAATTATTGTGTCAATGAATTTCATTCATGGTTTTCGGTATTCAAGTTCCCTGTTATAATAATCTCTGGTTAAACAGCGCCTTTCAACGAATATTAAGTTGGAGCAGCGAAACGGGCATTTGCCCGAATGCCCATATGGCTAACTAAATTAAGTGTGCATATTTAATAACACAAAAATTTAATATCATGAGTAGCCTATAATTATTTTTAAACTCTACATTAAAACTAAATGTTTGACAGGAAACGAAAGTCGGAAAGTCTTTATTTATGACTAGACAAAAGTAACAGAGTGGTTTTCTCCATTTCAAGGAGAAATAGTTGTATTTACTATATTTAGTAGACTACTAAAAGCAGAAAGAGATACCGCATTTCCTTAAATTGCAGAATTACCAAAGTATCGAAAAAGTACCGAGTGAGTTTTCTGAAGAATCGCTCGATGCCGATACCATGCAGGTATCGAGAGTACCGAGGTATCGAAAGTATCGAGGACCCATCTATATTAATAAAAGGAAGTGTCTGTCCTCCGTCTTTCTGTCTGTCCGCGATGCCCAGCGAAATCTACTCAACGCAGAGATCTGAAATTTTATACATAGGCGGACTGAAGGGTCGGAAAATGCACCTCGAAGCCGGAATTTTAATTTTCGCTTTCGTTCGTGAGTTATGAGTGAAAAATGAGCAAAAAACATGCATTTTTTTGCGTTTTCGAAGCATGAGTTTTCAGATACATTTCAGTGTCACATCAATTACAGTTGGCTTTGGCTATTTTTTCGTACCTCGCGATCGCTTGAATGTTGTAGCTCCCGCAGGTCGATTCATTTGTTTATAATGTCAAAGCACGCAGACATATGAAATTTTCAACCTACACCGAAGAGGATTATTATTATTATTATTAGGCTATAAGAGGGATAATCAATATTGGCCTAAATATGGTCAAAAGTTGTTCGATTTGGAAGAAAATCCCTATACAGAGGCTTTCTGGGCCAAGAACCTCGAATCTGAGGTCGCGTTTACCAGGCGACGCTATCTAATCGTGGTATGTAGTCCATGTGATTTGAATGAATGAATGAATGAGCCACATGTGTCCCATTCAGGGCTAGGGCCTCCCTCTGATGAGGGGGTAGCTCGGTTAGAATCTCATATGGTGAGCTGGTCCATATGAGCTTGGTAAACACTTCACTTTCACTAAACTTCTTCCAGCAACTCGGTGTGTAGGCTTCTTCAGACATCTCTGTTCTTTGCTACGCTGGACCAGTGTACCCCGGCACGCCTTCTGAAGAAATCTACCCACATCGTTCTTGGTCTTCCTCTCTCCCTTTTGCCTATCCTAGGGTCCCATACAGTAGAGATGTTTCCCCATCTGGTACCTGGAAGTCTCGCTACATGACCACCCCACTTCCACTTCAGGCTGCATGCGCGCTGGGCCACGTCGGTTAGTCCTGACATCTTTCTCAGTCTTTCTGTTGAAATTCTGTCTCTGAGGGATATCCCCATTATCCTCCGTTCCATCTTCCGTTGGCAAGTTTTTATGCTATTCTTCTGAGCTGATGTCAAACTCCATGTCTGGCATCCATACAGAAGTGAAGGGAAGATGCAGGATTCTAGTGCCGCTAATTTTAGTCTTTTGTTTAATGATCTGTCCATCAGGATGAATTTCAGTCCCCAGAAAGCTCTCCATGCTGAGGAGATTCTCCTCTTTATTTCTTTCCCCATATGGTTTTGGAATGATACAACTTGCCCCAAGTAAATGTACTCTGACACATATTTTAGATCTGATCCGTTAATCATGATGAGTGTTGGTTGTCTGTTTGTCATGACTTGTGTCTTCTCCATGTTCATGTGTAGTCCGGACATTCTACTGCGGTCACTGAGCTCCTGTAACATTTCTTGAAGGCTTTCTGCCGTTCTGGCAAATAAGACTATATCATCAGCGAATCGTAAGTTGGTGAGTCTGTAGCCATTCATTACAATTCCAAATTTGCTTCCCCATTTTATCTTACGAAATATTTCTTCCAACACGCTGGTGAAGAGTTTAGGGGATATTGGGTCACCTTGTCTTACACCTCTGTTTAGTTTGAAAGGTTCCCCTTTTCTTTCTGTCATCACTGTAGCATGTGAGTCCTCGTATAATTTAGCTATTAGTCTTATGTACTTATGTTCCACTCCATGTTTAGTCAGTGCCTGGAATATACTTGGGTGTTCCACAGAGTCGAAGGCTTTTTTATAGTCGACAAAGGCAATGTATAGCGGTAGGTTAAATTCGTCAGTTTTTTCCATGACCTGTGTGATTGTTTGCAGATGGTCCACCGTGCTGTAGCCCGAGCGAAAGCCTGCTTGCTCTTCCGGTTGGTTTTCATCTAATGTCCTCGTGATCCTATTTGTTAGTAGCTTGGAGAACAACTTATAGACATTTGACATCAGACTTATTGGCCTGTAGTTATTTAGTTGGTCTTTTGCTCCTTTTTTGTGCAGGAGAATTCTCTTCCTGGCTTTCCAATGAGTTGGTAAGGTTTCTGAGTCTAGGATTTTGTTAAAAATTTCTGTGAGGGGTGCTAATATATGATTTAGTCCTGCTTTCAAGAGTTCATTATATATATAGTCTTCAAACGGAGTTTTGCTGTGTTTAAGCTCTTCTATGGCGGATGTTACTTCGCTCTGTAGGAATGGTAAGACTTCTTCGTTGTTGTCCTTACTTGGTAGGCAGTATTGATTGAGGTCGGTGTTTGGGAGGGAGCTCGTATAGAGGGTTTTGTAGAACTCCGTAGCTTCTGTTATGATGTCTGCTCTAGAGGTTATTCGTTCACCTTGTGGGCCCTGTGTACCTAGGATCCATTGTTTTCTGTTTCCCAGTTCTTTCTTTGCTTTCCTGGTTGATTTAATAGACTCTAGAGTTTGTTTTACTTTTAGGTGTTAGTAAATATAATGATTTAACTATTATGCTCTTAATTTTTTATTTTTGAAATAATTATCGCGGGCGAAGCCGCGGGCACATGCTAGTGTTACAAATAAAACAGTTTTTATTTTTACTGTGGTTTTTCATTTAGCGACCGATCGGACCTTGAAAGTAAATAGCCATCGTAGTAGCCTATATGTTACCGAATACTAACGATGTGTGATTTGCCGTATTTTGTGAATTTCAAAATTAGAAGCAAATACAATTTTTATAATAACATTATACTTTTCAAAAAATGTGTAAACGCTTCACGATTACAGTGTCATCCTTGCGCAGGGACAATGCTAATCTTCTCTGTATCGTTTACATTATACCATACGTACTCCCAATGGGAGTACACATATTAACAATTCGGAAGTTGTATATATAGTTAGCATGGAACTAAGATTTGTGTTTGTGGATTTCCTCAAAATTTCGAGTTCAATAGTTTTAAAAGTACGAAGAGATTTTATCACTTAGTACCATCATTACCTGCAGAAAAATATAGTCAGATCACCTGTTCCAACAAAATTTCTACATTTTAAGGAATAAATTTTCTAGAGCTGTGCCCATTTCGAGGCAAAACGCTACTTTGAGCCTATCATCAGGTGCTAAAGGCCTGAAATGTCCTCACCTACATATTTTAAGGCCAAACTAACTGTATAATGTATGTTTTCTCTATAATTGATCCAGTTTTCGTGACTGTATTTAAGTTAGAACTGATTTTTGTTTATTTCACTCTTGTGCGAATTAATTATGTTTTTTAATACGTATTTAAACAAATACGTTATTTTATATGATGACATTTATTACAGTACGTTCGAAGAATTGTAGCATAATTGAAAATTATGCAAGAAAATTTAAGTGCACAACATAATGCTCTAAAACTCGCTAATAGCATTTATCGAAATGATGTATAAATTGCAATTCTTTCTCGGAATAATTATTGTGTCAATGAATTTCCTCCAGGGTTTTCGGTATTCAAGTTCCCTGTTATAATAATCTCTGGTTAAACAGCGCCTTTCAACGAATATTAAGTTGGAGCAGCGAAACGGGCATTTGCCCGAATGCCCATATGGCTAACTAAATTAAGTGTGCATATATAATAACACAAAAATTTAATATCATGATTAGCCTATAATTATTTTTAAACTCTACATTAAAACTAAATGTTTGACAGGAAACGAAAGTCGGAAAGTCTTTATTTATGACTAGACAAAAGTAACAGAGTGGTTTTTTCCATTTCAAGGAGAAATAGTTGTATTTACTATATTTAGTAGACTACTAAATTGCAGAAAGAGGTACCGCATTTCCTTAAATTGCAGAATGACCAAAGTATCGAAAAAGTACCGAGTGAGTTTTCTGAAGAATCGCTCGATGTCGATACCATGCAGGTATCGAGAGTACCGAGGTATCGAAAGTATCGAGGACCCATCTATATTAATAAAAGGAAGTGTCTGTCCTCCGTCTTTCTGTCTGTCCGCGATGCCCAGCGAAATCTACTCAACGCAGAGATCTGAAATTTTATACATAGGCGGACTGAAGGGTCGGAAAATGCACCTCGAAGCCGGAATTTTAATTTTCGCTTTCGTTCGTGAGTTATGAGTGAAAAATGAGCAAAAACGTGCATTTTTTTGAGTTTTCGAAGCATGAGTTTTCAGTTACATTTCAATGTCACATCAATTACAGTTGGCTTTGGCTATTTTTGTCGTACCTCGCGATCGTTTGAATGTTGTAGCTCACGCAGGTCGATTCATTTGTTTATAATGTCAAAGCACGCAGACATATGAAATTTTCAACCTACACCGAAGAGGATTATTATTATTATTAGGCTATAAGAGGGATAATCAATATTGGCCTAAATATGGTCAAACGTTGTTCGATTTGGACGAAACTCCCTATACAGGGGTTTTCTGGGCCAAGGACCTCGAATCTGAGGTCGCGTTTACCAGGCGACGCTATCTAATCGTGGTATGTAGTCCATGTGATTTAGGTGTTAGTAAATATAATGATTTAACTATTATGCTCTTAATTTTTAATTTTTGAAATAATTATCGCGGGCGAAGCCGCGGGCACATGCTAGTGTTACAAATAAAACAGTTTTTATTTTTACTGTGGTTTTCATTTAGCGACCGATCGGACCTTGAAAGTAAATAGCCATCGTAGTAGCCTATATTGTTACCGAATACTAACGATGTGTGATTTGCCGTATTTTGTGAATTTCAAAATTATGAGAAGCAAATACAATTTTTATAATAACATTATACTTTTCAAAAAATGTGTAAACGCTTCACGATTACAGTGTCATCCTTGCGCAGGGACAATGCTAATCTTCTCTGTATCGTTTACATTATACCATACGTACTCCCAATGGGAGTACACATATTAACAATTCGGAAGTTGTATATATAGTTACCATGGAACTAAGATTTGTGTTTGTGGATTTCCTCAAAATTTCGAGTTCAATAGTTTTAAAAGTACGAAGAGATTTTATCACTTTGTACCATCATTACCTGCAGAAAAATATAGTCACATCACCAACAAAATTGCTACATTTTAAGGAATAAATTTTCTAGAGCTGTGCCCATTTCGAGGCAAAACGCTAGTTTGAGCCTATCATCAGGTGCTAAAGGCCTGAAATGTCCTCACCTACATATTTTAAGGCTAAACTAACTGTATAATGTTGTTTTCTCTATAATTGATCTATTTTTCGTGACTGTATTTAAGTTAGAACTGATTTTTGTTTATTTCACTCTTGTGCGAATTAATTATGTTTTTTAATACGTATTTAAACAAATACGTTATTTTATATGATGACGATTATTACAGTACGTTCGAAGAATTGTAGCATACTTGAAAATTATGCAAGAAAATTTAAGTTTACAACATAATGCTCTAAAACTCGCTAATAGCATTTATCGAAATGATGTAATTGCAATTCTTTCTCTGAATAATCATTGAGTCAATGAATTTCATTCAGGGTTTTCGGTATTCAAGTTCCCTGTTATAATAATCTCTGGTTAAACAGCGCCTTTCAACGAATATTAAGTTGGAGCAGCGAAACGGGCATTTGCCCGAATGCCCATATGGCTAACTAAATTAAGTGTGCATATTTAATAACACAAAAATTTAATATCATGATTGGCGTATAATTATTTTTAAACTCTTCATTTAAACTAAATGTTTGACAGGAAACGACAGTCGGAAAGTCTTTATTTATGACTAGACAAAGGTAACAGAGTGGTTTTTTCCATTTCAAGGAGAAATAGTTGTATTTACTATATTTAGTAGACTACTAAAAGCAGTAAGAGATACCGCATTTCCATAAATTGCAGAATGACCAAAGTATCGAAAAACTACCGAGTGAGTTTTCTGAAGAATCGCTCGATGCCGATACCATGCAAGTATCGAGAGTTCCGAGGTATCGAAAGTATCGAGGACCCATCTATATTAATAAAAGGAAGTGTCTGTCCTCCGTCTTTCTGTCTGTCCGCGATGCCCAGCGAAATCTACTCAACGCAGAGATCTAAAATTTTATACATAGGCGGACTGAAGGGTCGGAAAATGCACCTCGAAGCCGGAATTTTAATTTTCGCTTTCGTTCGTGAGTTATGAGTGAAAAATGAGCAAAAAACGTGCATTTTTTTGCGTTTTCGAAGCATGAGTTTTCAGATACATTTCAATGTCACATCAATTACAGTTGGCTTTGGCTATTTTTGTCGTACCTCGCGATCGCTTGAATGTTGTAGCTCACGCAGGTCGATTCATTTGTTTATAATGTCAAAACACGCAGACATATGAAATTTTCAACCTACACCGAAGAGGATTATTATTATTATTAGGCTATAAGAGGGATAATCAATATTGGCCTAAATATGGTCAAACGTTGTTCGATTTGGACGAAACTCCCTATACAGGGGTTTTCTGGGCCAAGGACCTCGAATCTGAGGTCGCGTTTACCAGGCGACGCTATCTAATCGTGGTATGTAGTCCATGTGATTTAGGTGTTAGTAAATATAATGATTTAACTATTATGCTCTTAATTTTTTATTTTTGAAATAATTATCGCGGGCGAAGCCGCGGGCACATGCTAGTGTTACAAATAAAACAGTTTTTATTTTTACTGTGGTTTTTCATTTAGCGACCGATCGGACCTTGAAAGTAAATAGATATCGTAGTAGCCTATATTGTTACCGAATACTAACGATGTGTGATTTGCCGTATTTTGTGAATTTCAAAATTATGAGAAGCAAATACAATTTTTATAATAACATTATACTTTTCAAAAAATGTGTAAACGCTTCACGATTACAGTGTCATCCTTGCGCAGGGACAATGCTAATCTTCTCTGTATCGTTTACATTATACCATACGTACTCCCAATGGGAGTACACATATTAACAATTCGGAAGTTGTATATATAGTTACCATGGAACTAAGATTTGTGTTTGTGGATTTCCTCAAAATTTCGAGTTCAATAGTTTTAAAAGTACGAATAGATTTTATCACTTAGTACCATCATTACCTGCAGAAAAATATAGTCAGATCACCTGTTCCAACAAAATTGCTACATTTTAAGGAATAAATTTTCTAGAGCTGTGCCCATTTCGAGACAAAACGCTACTTTGAGCCTATCATCAGGTGCTAAAGGCCTGAAATGTCCTCACCTACATATTTTAAGGCTAAACTAACTGTATAATGTATGTTTTCTCTATAATTGATCCAGTTTTCGTGACTGTATTTAAGTTAGAACTGATTTTTGTTTATTTCACTCTTGTGCGAATTAATTATGTTTTTTAATACGTATTTGAACTAATACGTTATTTTATATGATGACATTTATTACAGTACGTTCGAAGAATTGTAGCATAATTGAAAATTATGCAAGAAAATTTAAGTGCACAACATAATGCTCTATAACTCGCTAATAGCATTTATCGAAATGATGTATAAATTGCAATTCTTTCTCTGAATAATTATTGTGTCAATGAATTTCCTCCAGGGTTTTCGGTATTCAAGTTCCCTGTTATAATAATCTCTGGTTAAACAGCGCCTTTCAACGAATATTAAGTTGGAGCAGCGAAACGGGCATTTGCCCGAATGCCCATATGGCTAACTAAATTAAGTGTGCATATATAATAACACAAAAATTTAATATCATGATTAGCCTATAATTATTTTTAAACTCTACATTAAAACTAAATGTTTGACAGGAAACGAAAGTCGGAAAGTCTTTATTTATGACTAGACAAAAGTAACAGAGTGGTTTTTTCCATTTCAAGGAGAAATAGTTGTATTTACTATATTTAGTAGACTACTAAATTGCAGAAAGAGGTACCGCATTTCCTTAAATTGCAGAATGACCAAAGTATCGAAAAAGTACCGAGTGAGTTTTCTGAAGAATCGCTCGATGCCGATACCATGCAGGTATCGAGAGTACCGAGGTATCGAAAGTATCGAGGACCCATCTATATTAATAAAAGGAAGTGTCTGTCCTCCGTCTTTCTGTCTGTCCGCGATGCCCAGCGAAATCTACTCAACGCAGAGATCTGAAATTTTATACATAGGCGGACTGAAGGGTCGGAAAATGCACCTCGAAGCCGGAATTTTAATTTTCGCTTTCGTTCGTGAGTTATGAGTGAAAAATGAGCAAAAACGTGCATTTTTTTGCGTTTTCGAAGCATGAGTTTTCAGTTACATTTCAATGTCACATCAATTACAGTTGGCTTTGGCTATTTTTGTCGTACCTCGCGATCGTTTGAATGTTGTAGCTCACGCAGGTCGATTCATTTGTTTATAATGTCAAAGCACGCAGACATATGAAATTTTCAACCTACACCGAAGAGGATTATTATTATTATTAGGCTATAAGAGGGATAATCAATATTGGCCTAAATATGGTCAAACGTTGTTCGATTTGGACGAAACTCCCTATACAGGGGTTTTCTGGGCCAAGGACCTCGAATCTGAGGTCGCGTTTACCAGGCGACGCTATCTAATCGTGGTATGTAGTCCATGTGATTTAGGTGTTAGTAAATATAATGATTTAACTATTATGCTCTTAATTTTTAATTTTTGAAATAATTATCGCGGGCGAAGCCGCGGGCACATGCTAGTGTTACAAATAAAACAGTTTTTATTTTTACTGTGGTTTTCATTTAGCGACCGATCGGACCTTGAAAGTAAATAGCCGTCGTAGTAGCCTATATTGTTACCGAATACTAACGATGTGTGATTTGCCGTATTTTGTGAATTTCAAAATTATGAGAAGCAAATACAATTTTTATAATAACATTATACTTTTCAAAAAATGTGTAAACGCTTCACGATTACAGTGTCATCCTTGCGCAGGGACAATGCTAATCTTCTCTGTATCGTTTACATTATACCATACGTACTCCCAATGGGAGTACACATATTAACAATTCGGAAGTTGTATATATAGTTACCATGGAACTAAGATTTGTGTTTGTGGATTTCCTCAAAATTTCGAGTTCAATAGTTTTAAAAGTACGAAGAGATTTTATCACTTTGTACCATCATTACCTGCAGAAAAATATAGTCACATCACCAACAAAATTGCTACATTTTAAGGAATAAATTTTCTAGAGCTGTGCCCATTTCGAGGCAAAACGCTAGTTTGAGCCTATCATCAGGTGCTAAAGGCCTGAAATGTCCTCACCTACATATTTTAAGGCTAAACTAACTGTATAATGTTGTTTTCTCTATAATTGATCTATTTTTCGTGACTGTATTTAAGTTAGAACTGATTTTTGTTTATTTCACTCTTGTGCGAATTAATTATGTTTTTTAATACGTATTTAAACAAATACGTTATTTTATATGATGACGATTATTACAGTACGTTCGAAGAATTGTAGCATACTTGAAAATTATGCAAGAAAATTTAAGTTTACAACATAATGCTCTAAAACTCGCTAATAGCATTTATCGAAATGATGTAATTGCAATTCTTTCTCTGAATAATCATTGTGTCAATGAATTTCATTCAGGGTTTTCGGTATTCAAGTTCCCTGTTATAATAATCTCTGGTTAAACAGCGCCTTTCAACGAATATTAAGTTGGAGCAGCGAAACGGGCATTTGCCCGAATGCCCATATGGCTAACTAAATTAAGTGTGCATATTTAATAACACAAAAATTTAATATCATGATTGGCGTATAATTATTTTTAAACTCTACATTTAAACTAAATGTTTGACAGGAAACGACAGTCGGAAAGTCTTTATTTATGACTAGACAAAGGTAACAGAGTGGTTTTTTCCATTTCAAGGAGAAATAGTTGTATTTACTATATTTAGTAGACTACTAAAAGCAGTAAGAGATACCGCATTTCCATAAATTGCAGAATGACCAAAGTATCGAAAAACTACCGAGTGAGTTTTCTGAAGAATCGCTCGATGCCGATACCATGCAAGTATCGAGAGTACCGAGGTATCGAAAGTATCGAGGACCCATCTATATTAATAAAAGGAAGTGTCTGTCCTCCGTCTTTCTGTCTGTCCGCGATGCCCAGCGAAATCTACTCAACGCAGAGATCTAAAATTTTATACATAGGCGGACTGAAGGGTCGGAAAATGCACTTCGAAGCCGGAATTTTAATTTTCGCTTTCGTTCGTGAGTTATGAGTGAAAAATGAGCAAAAAACGTGCATTTTTTTGCGTTTTCGAAGCATGAGTTTTCAGATACATTTCAATGTCACATCAATTACAGTTGGCTTTGGCTATTTTTGTCGTACCTCGCGATCGCTTGAATGTTGTAGCTCACGCAGGTCGATTCATTTGTTTATAATGTCAAAACACGCAGACATATGAAATTTTCAACCTACACCGAAGAGGATTATTATTATTATTAGGCTATAAGAGGGATAATCAATATTGGCCTAAATATGGTCAAACGTTGTTCGATTTGGACGAAACTCCCTATACAGGGGTTTTCTGGGCCAAGGACCTCGAATCTGAGGTCGCGTTTACCAGGCGACGCTATCTAATCGTGGTATGTAGTCCATGTGATTTAGGTGTTAGTAAATATAATGATTTAACTATTATGCTCTTAATTTTTTATTTTTGAAATAATTATCGCGGGCGAAGCCGCGGGCACATGCTAGTGTTACAAATAAAACAGTTTTTATTTTCACTGTGGTTTTTCATTTAGCGACCGATCGGACCTTGAAAGTAAATAGCCATCGTAGTAGCCTATATTGTTACCGAATACTAATGATGTGTGATTTGCCGTATTTTGTGAATTTCAAAATTAGAAGAAGCAAATAAAATTTTTATAATAACATTATGCTTTTCAAAAAATGTGTAAACGCTTCACGATTACAGTGTCATCCTTGCGCAGGGACAATGCTAATCTTCTCTGTATCGTTTACATTATACCATACGTACTCCCAATGGGAGTACACATATTAACAATTCGGAAGTTGTATATATAGTTACCATGGAACTAAGATTTGTGTTTGTGGATTTCCTCAAAATTTCGAGTTCAATAGTTTTAAAAGTACGAAGAGATTTTATCACTTTGTACCATCATTACCTGCAGAAAAATATAGTCAGATCACCTGTTCCAACAAAATTGCTACATTTTAAGGAATAAATTTTCTAGAGCTGTGCCCATTTCGAGGCAAAACGCTAGTTTGCGCCTATCATCAGGTGCTAAAGGCCTGAAATGTCCTCACCTACATATTTTAAGGCTAAACTAACTGTATAATGTTGTTTTCTCTATAATTGATCCAGTTTTCGTGACTGTATTTAAGTTAGAACTGATTTTTGTTTATTTCACTCTTGTGCGAATTAATTATTTTTTTAATACGTATTTAAACAAATACGTTATTTTATATGATGGCGATTATTACAGTACGTTCGAAGAATTGTAGCATACTTGAAAATTATGCAAGAAAATTTAAGTTTACAACATAATGCTCTAAAACTCGCTAATAGCATTTATCGAAATGATGTATAAATTGCAATTCTTTCTCTGAATAATTATTGTGTCAATGTATTTCATTCAGGGTTTTCGGTATTCAAGTTCCCTGTTATAATAATCTCTGGTTAAACAGCGCCTTTCAACGAATATTAAGTTGGAGCAGCGAAACGGGCATTTGCCCGAATGCCCATATGGCTAACTAAATTAAGTGTGCATATTTAATAACACAAAAATTTAATATCATGATTAGCCTATAATTATTTTTAAACTCTACATTAAAACTAAATGTTTGACAGGAAACGACAGTCGGAAAGTCTTTATTTATGACTAGACAAAGGTAACAGAGTGTTTTTTTCCATTTCAAGGAGAAATAGTTGTATTTACTATATTTAGTAGACTACTAAAAGCAGAAAGAGATACCGCATTTCCTTAAATTGCAGAATGACCAAAGTATCGAAAAAGTACCGAGTGAGTTTTCTGAAGAATCGCTCGATGCCGATACCATGCAGGTATGGAGAGTACCGAGGTATCGAAAGTATCGAGGACCCATCTATATTAATAAAAGGAAGTGTCTGTCCTCCGTCTTTCTGTCTCTCCGCGATGCCCAGCGAAATCTACTCAACGCAGAGATCTGAAATTTTATACATAGGTGGACTGAAGGGTCGGAAAATGCACCTCGAAGCCGGAATTTTAATTTTCGCTTTCGTTCGTGAGTTATGAGTGAAAAATGAGCAAAAAACATGCATTTTTTTGTGTTTTCGAAGCATGAGTTTTCAGATACATTTCAATGTCACATCAATTACAGTTGGCTTTGGCTATTTTTTTCGTACCTCGCGATCGCTTGAATGTTGTAGCTCACGCAGGTCGATTCATTTGTTTATAATGTCAAAGCACGCAGACATATGAAATTTTCAACCTACACCGAAGAGGATTATTATTATTATTATTAGGCTATAAGAGGGATAATCAATATTGGCCTAAATATGGTCAAAAGTTGTTCGATTTGGAAGAAACACCCTATACAGAGGCTTTCTGGGCCAAGGACCTCGAATCTGAGGTCGCGTTTACCAGGCGACGCTATCTAATCGTGGTATGTAGTCCATGTGATTTGAATGAATGAATGAATGAGCCACATGTGTCCCATCAGGGCTAGGGCCTCCCTCTGATGAGGGGGTAGCTCGGTTAGAATCTCATATGGTGACCTGGTCCATATGAGCTTGGTAAACACTTCACTTTCACTAAACTTCTTCCAGCAACTCGGTGTGTAGGCTTCTCCAGACGTCTCTGTTCTTTGCTACGCTGGACCAGTGTACCCCGGCACGCCTTCTGAAGAAATCTACCCACCTCCTTCTTGGTCTTCCTCTCTCCCTTTTGCCGATCCTAGGGTCCCATACAGTAGAGATGTTTCCCCATCTGGTACCTGGAAGTCTCGCTACATGACCACCCCACTTCCACTTCAGGCTGCATGCGCGCTGGGCCACGTCGGTTAGTCCTGACATCTTTCTCAGTCTTTCTGTTGAAATTCTGTCTCTGAGGGATATCCCCATTATCCTCCGTTCCATCTTCCGTTGGCAAGTTTTTATGCTATTCTTCTGAGCTGATGTCAAACTCCATGTCTGGCATCCATACAGAAGTGAAGGGAAGATGCAGGATTCTAGTGCCGCTAATTTTAGTCTTTTGTTTAATGATCTGTCCATCAGGATGAATTTCAGTCCCCAGAAAGCTCTCCATGCTGAGGAGATTCTCCTCTTTATTTCTTTCCCCATATGGTTTTGGAATGATACAACTTGCCCCAAGTAAATGTACTCTGACACATATTTTAGATCTGATCCGTTAATCATGATGAGTGTTGGTTGTCTGTTTGTCATGACTTGTGTCTTCTCCATGTTCATGTGTAGTCCGGACATTCTACTGCGGTCACTGAGCTCCTGTAACATTTCTTGAAGGCTTTCTGCCGTTCTGGCAAATAAGACTATATCATCAGCGAATCGTAAGTTGGAGAGTCTGTAGCCATTCATTACAATTCCAAATTTGCTTCCCCATTTTATCTTACGAAATATTTCTTCCAACACGCTGGTGAAGAGTTTAGGGGATATTGGGTCACCTTGTCTTACACCTCTGTTTAGTTTGAAAGGTTCCCCTTTTCTTTCTGTCATCACTGTAGCATGTGAGTCCTCGTATAATTTAGCTATTAGTCTTATGTACTTATGTTCCACTCCATGTTTAGTCAGTGCCTGGAATATACTTGGGTGTTCCACAGAGTCGAAGGCTTTTTTATAGGCGACAAAGGCAATGTATAGCGGTAGGTTAAATTCGTCAGTTTTTTCCATGACCTGTGTGATTGTTTGCAGATGGTCCACCGTGCTGTAGCCCGAGCGAAAGCCTGCTTGCTCTTCCGGTTGGTTTTCATCTAATGTCCTCGTGATCCTATTTGTTAGTAGCTTGGAGAACAACTTATAGACATTTGACATCAGACTTATTGGCCTGTAGTTATTTAGTTGGTCTTTTGCTCCTTTTTTGTGCAGGAGAATTCTCTTCCTGGCTTTCCAATGAGTTGGTAAGGTTTCTGAGTCTAGGATTTTGTTAAAAATTTCTGTGAGGGGTGCTAATATATGATTTAGTCCTGCTTTCAAGAGTTCATTATATATATAGTCTTCAAACGGAGTTTTGCTGTGTTTAAGCTCTTCTATGGCGGATGTTACTTCGCTCTGTAGGAATGGTAAGACTTCTTCGTTGTTGTCCTTACTTGGTAGGCAGTATTGATTGAGGTCGGTGTTTGGGAGGGAGCTCGTATAGAGGGTTTTGTAGAACTCCGTAGCTTCTGTTATGATGTCTGCTCTAGAGGTTATTCGTTCACCTTGTGGGCCCTGTGTACCTAGGATCCATTGTTTTCTGTTTCCCAGTTCTTTCTTTGCTTTCCTGGTTGATTTAATAGACTCTAGAGTTTGTTTTACTTTTAGGTGTTAGTAAATATAATGATTTAACTATTATGCTCTTAATTTTTAATTTTTGAAATAATTATCGCGGGCGAAGCCGCGGGCACATGCTAGTGTTACAAATAAAACAGTTTTTATTTTTACTGTGGTTTTTCATTTAGCGACCGATCGGACCTTGAAAGTAAATAGCCATCGTAGTAGCCTATATGTTACCGAATACTAACGATGTGTGATTTGCCGTATTTTGAGAATTTCAAAATTAGAAGAAGCAAATACAATTTTTATAATAACATTATACTTTTCAAAAAAATGTGTAAACGCTTCACGATTACAGTGTCATCCTTGCGCAGGGACAATGCTAATCTTCTCTGTATCGTTTACATTATACCATACGTACTCCCAATGGGAGTACACATATTAACAATTCGGAAGTTGTATATATAGTTACCATGGAACTAAGATTTGTGTTTGTGGATTTCCACAAAATTTCGAGTTCAATAGTTTTAAAAGTACGAAGAGATTTTATCACTTAGTACCATCATTACCTGCAGAAAAATATAGTCAGATCACCTGTTCCAACAAAATTTCTACATTTTAAGGAATAAATTTTCTAGAGCTGTGCCCATTTCGAGGCAAAACGCTACTTTGAGCCTATCATCAGGTGCTAAAGGCCTGAAATGTCCTCACCTACATATTTTAAGGCTAAACTAACTGTATAATGTATGTTTTCTCTATAATTGATCCAGTTTTCGTGACTGTATTTAAGTTAGAACTGATTTTTGTTTATTTCACTCTTGTGCGAATTAATTATTTTTTTAATACGTATTTAAACAAATACGTTATTTTATATGATGACGATTATTACAGTACGTTCGAAGAATTGTAGCATACTTGAAAATTATGCAAGAAAATTTAAGTTTACAACATAATGCTCTAAAACTCGCTAATAGCATTTATCGAAATGATGTATAAATTGCAATTCTTTCTCTGAATAATTATTGTGTCAATGTATTTCATTCAGGGTTTTCGGTATTCAAGTTCCCTGTTATAATAATCTCTGGTTAAACAGCGCCTTTCAACGAATATTAAGTTGGAGCAGCGAAACGGGCATTTGCCCATATGGCTAACTAAATTAAGTGTGCATATTTAATAACACAAAAATTTAATATCATGATTAGCCTATAATTATTTTTAAACTCTACATTAAATCTAAATGTTTGACAGGAAACGACAGTCGGAAAGTCTTTATTTATGACTAGACAAAGGTAACAGAGTGGTTTTTTCCATTTCAAGGAGAAATAGTTGTATTTACTATATTTAGTAGACTACTAAAAGCAGAAAGAGATACCGCATTTCCTTAAATTGCAGAATGACCAAAGTATCGAAAAAGTACCGAGTGAGTTTTCTGAAGAATCGCTCGATGCCGATACCATGCAGGTATCGAGAGTACCGAGGTATCGAAAGTATCGAGGACCCATCTATATTAATAAAAGGAAGTGTCTGTCCTCCGTCTTTCTGTCTGTCCGCGATGCCCAGCGTAATCTACTCAACGCAGAGATCTAAAATTTTATACATAGGCGGACTGAAGGGTCGGAAAATGCACCTCGAAGCCGGAATTTTAATTTTCGCTTTCGTTCGTGAGTTATGAGTGAAAAATGAGCAAAAAACATGCATTTTTTTGCTTTTTCGAAGCATGAGTTTTCAGATACATTTCAATGTCACATCAATTACAGTTGGCTTTGGCTATTTTTGTCGTACCTCGCGATCGCTTGAATGTTGTAGCTCACGCAGGTCGATTCATTTGTTTATAATGTCAAAGCACGCAGACATATGAAATTTTCAACCTACACCGAAGAGGATTATTATTATTATTAGGCTATAAGAGGGATAATCAATATTGGCCTAAATATGGTCAAACGTTGTTCGATTTGGACGAAACACCCTATACAGGGGTTTTCTGGACCAAGGACCTCGAATCTGAGGTCGCGTTTACCAGGCGACGCTATCTAATCGTGGTATGTAGTCCATGTGATTTGAATGAATGAATGAATGAATGAGCCACATGTGTCCCATCAGGGCTAGGGCCTCCCTCTGATGAGGGGGTAGCTCGGTTAGAATCTCATATGGCGACCTGGTCCATATGAGCTTGGTACACACTTCACTTTCACTAAACTTCTTCCAGCAACTCGGTGTGTAGGCTTCTCCAGACATCTCTGTTCTTTGCTACGCTGGACCAGTGTACCCCGGCACGCCTTCTGAAGAAATCTACCCACCTCGTTCTTGGTCTTCCTCTCTCCCTTTTGCCGATCCTAGGGTCCCATACAGTAGAGATGTTTCCCCATCTGGTACCTGAAGTCTCGCTACATGACCACCCCACTTCCACTTCAGGCTGCATGCGCGCTGGGCCACGTCGGTTAGTCCTGACATCTTTCTCAGTCTTTCTGTTGAAATTCTGTCTGAGGGATATCCCCATTATCCTCCGTTCCATCTTCCGTTGGCAAGTTTTTATGCTATTTTTCTGAGCTGATGTCAAACTCCATGTCTGGCATCCATACAGAAGTGAAGGGAAGATGCAGGATTCTAGTGCCGCTAATTTTAGTCTTTTGTTTAATTATCTGTCCATCAGGATGAATTTCAGTCCCCAGAAAGCTCTCCATGCTGAGGAGATTCTCCTCTTTATTTCTTTCCCCATATGGTTTTGGAATGATACAACTTGCCCCAAGTAAATGTACTCTGACACATATTTTAGATCTGATCCGTTAATCATGATGAGTGTTGGTTGTCTGTTTGCCATGACTTGTGTCTTCTCCATGTTCATGTGTAGTCCGGACATTCTACTGCGGTCACTGAGCTCCTGTAACATTTCTTGAAGGCTTTCTGCCGTTCTGGCAAATAAGACTATATCATCAGCGAATCGTAAGTTGGTGAGTCTGTAGCCATTCATTATAATTCCAAATTTGCTTCCCCATTTTATCTTACGAAATATTTCTTCCAACACGCTGGTGAAGAGTTTAGGGGATATTGGGTCACCTTGTCTTACACCTCTTTTTAGTTTGAAAGGTTCCCCTTTTCTTTCTGTCATCACTGTAGAATGTGAGTTCTCGTATAATTTAGCTATTAGTCTTATGTACTTATGTTCCACTCCATGTTTAGTCAGTGCCTGGAATATACTTGGGTGTTCCACAGAGTCGAAGGGTTTTTTGTAGTCGACAAAGGCAATGTATAGCGGTAGGTTAAATTCGTCCGTTTTTTCCATGACCTGTGTGATTGTTTGCAGATGGTCCACCGTGCTGTAGCCCGAGCGAAAGCCTGCTTGCTCTTCCGGTTGGTTTTCATCTAATGTCCTCGTGATCCTTTTTGTTAGTAGCTTGAAGAACAACTTATAGACATTTGACATCAGACTTATTGGCCTGCAGTTATTTAGTTGGTCTTTTGCTCCTTTTTTGTGCAGGAGAATTATTTTGCTGGTTTTCCACTGAGTTGGTAACGTTTCTGAGTCTAGGATTTTGTTAAAAATTTCTGTGAGGGGTGCTAATATATGATTTAGTCCTGCTTTCAAGAGTTCATTATATATATAGTCTTCACCTAGAGTTTTGCTGTGTTTAAGCTCTTCTATGGCGGATCTTACTTCGCTCTGTAGGAATGGTAAGACTTCTTCGTTGTTGTCCTTATTTGGTAGGCAGTATTGATTGAGGTCGGTGTTTGGAGGGAGCTCGTATAGAGGGTTTTGTAGAACTCCGTAGCTTCTGTTATGATGTCTGCTCTAGAGGTTATTCGTTCACCTTGTGGGCCCTGTGTACCTAGGATCCATTGTTTTCTGTTTCCCAGTTCTTTCTTTGCTTTCCTGGTTGATTTAATAGACTCTAGAGTTTGTTTTACTTTTAGGTGTTAGTAAATATAATGATTTAACTATTATGCTCTTAATTTTTTATTTTTGAAATAATTATCGCGGGCGAAGCCGCGGGCACATGCTAGTGTTACAAATAAAACAGTTTTTATTTTTACTGTGGTTTTTCATTTAGCGACCGATCGGACCTTGAAAGTAAATAGCCATCGTAGTAGCCTATATGTTACCGAATACTAACGATGTGTGATTTGCCGTATTTTGTGAATTTCAAAATTAGAAGCAAATACAATTTTTATAATAACATTATACTTTTCAAAAAATGTGTAAACGCTTCACGATTACAGTGTCATCCTTGCGCAGGGACAATGCTAATCTTCTCTGTATCGTTTACATTATACCATACGTACTCCCAATGGGAGTACACATATTAACAATTCGGAAGTTGTATATATAGTTAGCATGGAACTAAGATTTGTGTTTGTGGATTTCCTCAAAATTTCGAGTTCAATAGTTTTAAAAGTACGAAGAGATTTTATCACTTAGTACCATCATTACCTGCAGAAAAATATAGTCAGATCACCTGTTCCAACAAAATTTCTACATTTTAAGGAATAAATTTTCTAGAGCTGTGCCCATTTCGAGGCAAAACGCTACTTTGAGCCTATCATCAGGTGCTAAAGGCCTGAAATGTCCTCACCTACATATTTTAAGGCCAAACTAACTGTATAATGTATGTTTTCTCTATAATTGATCCAGTTTTCGTGACTGTATTTAAGTTAGAACTGATTTTTGTTTATTTCACTCTTGTGCGAATTAATTATGTTTTTTAATACGTATTTAAACAAATACGTTATTTTATATGATGACATTTATTACAGTACGTTCGAAGAATTGTAGCATAATTGAAAATTATGCAAGAAAATTTAAGTGCACAACATAATGCTCTTAAACTCGCTAATAGCATTTATCGAAATGATGTATAAATTGCAATTCTTTCTCTGAATAATTATTGTGTCAATGAATTTCCTCCAGGGTTTTCGGTATTCAAGTTCCCTGTTATAATAATCTCTGGTTAAACAGCGCCTTTCAACGAATATTAAGTTGGAGCAGCGAAACGGGCATTTGCCCGAATGCCCATATGGCTAACTAAATTAAGTGTGCATATATACTAACACAAAAATTTAATATCATGATTAGCCTATAATTATTTTTAAACTCTACATTAAAACTAAATGTTTGACAGGAAACGAAAGTCGGAAAGTCTTTATTTATGACTAGACAAAAGTAACAGAGTGGTTTTTTCCATTTCAAGGAGAAATAGTTGTATTTACTATATTTAGTAGACTACTAAATTGCAGAAAGAGGTACCGCATTTCCTTAAATTGCAGAATGACCAAAGTATCGAAAAAGTACCGAGTGAGTTTTCTGAAGAATCGCTCGATGCCGATACCATGCAGGTATCGAGAGTACCGAGGTATCGAAAGTATCGAGGACCCATCTATATTAATAAAAGGAAGTGTCTGTCCTCCGTCTTTCTGTCTGTCCGCGATGCCCAGCGAAATCTACTCAACGCAGAGATCTGAAATTTTATACATAGGCGGACTGAAGGGTCGGAAAATGCACCTCGAAGCCGGAATTTTAATTTTCGCTTTCGTTCGTGAGTTATGAGTGAAAAATGAGCAAAAACGTGCATTTTTTTGCGTTTTCGAAGCATGAGTTTTCAGTTACATTTCAATGTCACATCAATTACAGTTGGCTTTGGCTATTTTTGTCGTACCTCGCGATCGTTTGAATGTTGTAGCTCACGCAGGTCGATTCATTTGTTTATAATGTCAAAGCACGCAGACATATAAAATTTTCAACCTACACCGAAGAGGATTATTATTATTATTAGGCTATAAGAGGGATAATCAATATTGGCCTAAATATGATCAAACGTTGTTCGATTTGGACGAAACTCCCTATACAGGGGTTTTCTGGGCCAAGGACCTCGAATCTGAGGTCGCGTTTACCAGGCGACGCTATCTAATCGTGGTATGTAGTCCATGTGATTTAGGTGTTAGTAAATATAATGATTTAACTATTATGCTCTTAATTTTTAATTTTTGAAATAATTATCGCGGGCGAAGCCGCGGGCACATGCTAGTGTTACAAATAAAACAGTTTTTATTTTTACTGTGGTTTTTCATTTAGCGACCGATCGGACCTTGAAAGTAAATAGCCATCGTAGTAGCCTATATTGTTACCGAATACTAACGATGTGTGATTTGCCGTATTTTGTGAATTTCAAAATTATGAGAAGCAAATACAATTTTTATAATAACATTATACTTTTCAAAAAATGTGTAAACGCTTCACGATTACAGTGTCATCCTTGCGCAGGGACAATGCTAATCTTCTCTGTATCGTTTACATTATACCATACGTACTCCCAATGGGAGTACACATATTAACAATTCGGAAGTTGTATATATAGTTACCATGGAACTAAGATTTGTGTTTGTGGATTTCCTCAAAATTTCGAGTTCAATAGTTTTAAAAGTACGAAGAGATTTTATCACTTTGTACCATCATTACCTGCAGAAAAATATAGTCACATCACCAACAAAATTGCTACATTTTAAGGAATAAATTTTCTAGAGCTGTGCCCATTTCGAGGCAAAACGCTAGTTTGAGCCTATCATCAGGTGCTAAAGGCCTGAAATCTCCTCACCTACATATTTTAAGGCTAAACTAACTGTATAATGTATGTTTTCTCTATAATTGATCCATTTTTCTTGACTGTATTTAAGTTAGAACTGATTTTTGTTTATTTCACTCTTGTGCGAATTAATTACTTTTTTAATACGTATTTAAACAAATACGTTATTTTATATGATGACGATTATTACAGTACGTTCGAAGAATTGTAGCATACTTGAAAATTATGCAAGAAAATTTAAGTTTACAACATAATGCTCTAAAACTCGCTAATAGCATTTATCGAAATGATGTAATTGCAATTCTTTCTCTGAATAATCATTGTGTCAATGAATTTCATTCACGGTTTTCGGTATTCAAGTTCCCTGTTATAATAATCTCTGGTTAAACAGCGCCTTTCAACGAATATTAAGTTGGAGCAGCGAAACGGGCATTTGCCCATATGGCTAACTAAATTAAGTGTGCATATATAATAACACAAAAATTTAATATCATGATTAGCCTATAATTATTTTTAAACTCTACATTAAAACTAAATGTTTGACAGGAAACGAAAGTCGGAAAGTCTTTATTTATGACTAGACAAAAGTAACAGAGTGGTTTTCTCCATTTCAAGGGGAAATAGTTGTATTTACTATATTTAGTAGACTACTAAAAGCAGAAAGAGATACCGCATTTCCTTAAATTGCAGAATTACCAAAGTATCGAAAAAGTACCGAGTGAGTTTTCTGAAGAATCGCTCGATGCCGATACCATGCAGGAATCGAGAGTACCGAGGTATCGAAAGTATCGAGGACCCATCTATATTAATAAAAGGAAGTTCTTGTCCTCCGTCTTTCTGTCTGTCCGCGATGCCCAGCAAAATCTACTCAACGCAGAGATCTGAAATTTTATACATAGGCGGACTGAAGGGTCGGAAAATGCACCTCGAAGCCGGAATTTTAATTTTCGCTTTCGTTCGTGAGTTATGAGTGAAAAATGAGCAAAAAAGTTCATTTTTTTGCGTTTTCCAAGCATGAGTTTTCAGTTACATTTCAATGTCACATCAATTACAGTTGGCTTTGGCTATTTTTGTCGTACCTCGTGATCGCTTGAATGTTGTAGCTCACGCAGGTCGATTCATTTGTCTATAATGTCAAAGCACGCAGACATATGAAATTTTCAACCTACACCGAAGAGGATTATTATTATTATTATTATTATTATTAGGCTATAAGAGGGATAATCAATATTGGCCTAAATATGGTCAAACGTTGTTCGATTTGGACGAAACTCCCTATACAGGGGTTTTCTGAGCCAAGGACCTTGAATCTGAGGTCGCGTTTACCAGGCGACGCTATCTAATCGTGGTATGTAGTCCATGTGATTTAGGTGTTAGTAAATATAATGATTTAACTATTATGCTCTTAATTTTTAATTTTTGAAATAATTATCGCGGGCACATGCTCGTGTTACAAATAAAACAGTTTTTATTTTCACTGTGGTTTTTCATTTAGCGACCGATCGGACCTTGAAAGTAAATAGCCATCGTTGTAGCCTATATTGTTACCGAATACTAACGATGTGTGATTGCCGTATTTTGTGAATTTCAAAATTAGAAGAAGCAAATAAAATTTTTATAATAATATTATACTTTTCAAAAAATGTGTAAACGCTTCACGATTACAGTGTCATCCTTGCGCAGGGACAATGCTAATCTTCTCTGTATCGTTTACATTATACCATACGTACTCCCAATGGGAGTACACATATTAACAATTCGGAAGTTGTATATATAGTTACCATGGAACTAAGATTTGTGTTTGTGGATTTCCTCAAAATTTCGAGTTCAATAATTTTAAAAGTACGAAGAGATTTTATCACGTAGTACCATCATTACCTGCAGAAAAATATAGTCAGATCACCTGTTCCAACAAAATTGCTACATTTTAAGGAATAAATTTTCTAGAGCTGTGCCCATTTCGAGGCAAAACGCTACATTGAGCCTATCATCAGGTGCTAAAGGCCTGAAATGTCCTCACCTACATATTTTAAGGCTAAACTAACTGTATAATGTATGTTTTCTCTATAATTGATCCAGTTTTCGTGACTGTATTTAAGTTAGAACTGATTTTTGTTTATTTCACTCTTGTGCGAATTAATTACGTTTTTTAATACGTATTTAAACAAATACGTTATTTTATATGATGACAATTATTACAGTACGTTCGAAGAATTGTAGCATAATTGAAAATTATGCAAGAAAATTTAAGTGCACAACATAATGCTCTAAAACTCGCTAATAGCATTTATCGAAATGATGTATAAATTGCAATTCTTTCTCTGAAGAATTATTGTGACAATGAATTTCATTCAGGGTTTTCGGTATTCAAGTTCCCTGTTATAATAATCTCTGGTTAAACAGCGCCTTTCAACGAATATTAAGTTGGAGCAGCGAAACGGGCATTTGCCCATATGGCTAACTAAATTAAGTGTGCATATATAATAACAGAAAAATTTAATATCAGGATTAGCCTATAATTATTTTTAATCTCTACATTAAAACTAAATGTTTGACAGGAAACGAAAGTCGGAAAGTCTTTATTTATGACTAGACAAAAGTAACAGAGTGGTTTTTTCCATTTCAAGGAGAAATAGTTGTATTTACTATATTTAGTAGACTACTAAAAGCAGAAAGAGATACCGCATTTCCTTAAATTGCAGAATGAACAAAGTATCGAAAAAGTACCGAGTGAGTTTTCTGAAGAATCGCTCGATGCCGATACCATGCAGGTATCGAGAGTACCGAGGTATCGAAAGTATCGAGGACCCATCTATATTAATAAAAGGAAGTGTCTGTCCTCCGTCTTTCTGTCTGTCCGCGATGCCCAGCGAAATCTACTCAACGCAGAGATCTGAAATTTTATACATAGGCGGACTGAAGGGTCGGAAAATGCACCTCGAAGCCGGAATTTTAATTTTCGCTTTCGTTCGTGAGTTATGAGTGAAAAATGAGCAAAAAACATGCATTTTTTTGCGTTTTCGAAGCATGAGTTTTCAGATACATTTTAATGTTACATCAATTACAGTTGGCTTTGGCTATTTTTGTCGTACCTCGCGATCGCTTGAATGTTGTAGCTCACGCAGGTCGATTCATTTGTTTATAATGTCAAAACACGCAGACATATGAAATTTTCAACCTACACCGAAGAGGATTATTATTATTATTAGGCTATAAGAGGGATAACCAATATTGGCCTAAATATGGTCAAACGTTGTTCGATTTGGACGAAACTCCATATACAGGGGTTTTCTGGGCCAAGGACCTCGAATCTGAGGTCGCGTTTACCAGGCGACGCTATCTAATCGTGGTATGTAGTCCATGTGATTTGAATGAATGAATGAATGAGCCACATGTGTCCCATCAGGGCTAGGGCCACCCTCTGATGAGGGGGTAGCTCGGTTAGAATCTCATATGGTGACCTGGTCCATATGAGCTTGGTAAACACTTCACTTTCACTAAAATTCTTCCAGTAACTCGGTGTGTAGGCTTCTCCAGACATCTCTGTTCTTTGCTACGCTGGACCAGTGTACCCCGGCACACCTTCTGAAGAAATCTACCCACCTCGTTCTTGGTCTTCCTCTCTCCCTTTTGCCGATCCTAGGGTCCCATACAGTAGAGATGTTTCCCCATCTGGTACCTGGAAGTCTCGCTACATGACCACCCCACTTCCACTTCAGGCTGCATGCGCGCTGGGCCACGTCGGTTAGTCCTGACATCTTTCTCAGTCTTTCTGTTGAAATTCTGTCTGAGGGATATCCCCATTATCCTCCGTTCCATCTTCCGTTGGTAAGTTTTTATGCTATTCTTCTGAGCTGATGTCAAACTCCATGTCTGGCATCCATACAGAAGTGAAGGGAAGATGCAGGATTCTAGTGCCGCTAATTTTAGTCTTTTGTTTAATGATCTGTCCATCAGGATGAATTTCAGTCCCCAGAAAGCTCTCCATGCTGAGGAGATTCTCCTCTTTATTTCTTTCCCCATATGGTTTTGGAATGATACAACTTGCCCCAAGTAAATGTACTCTGACACATATTTTAGATCTGATCCGTTAATCATGATGAGTGTTGGTTGTCTGTTTGTCATGACTTGTGTCTTCTCCATGTTCATGTGTAGTCCGGACATTCTACTGCGGTCACTGAGCTCCTGTAACATTTCTTGAAGGCTTTCTGCCGTTCTGGCAAATAAGACTATATCATCAGCGAATCGTAAGTTGGTGAGTCTGTAGCCATTCATTACAATTCCAAATTTGCTTCCCCATTTTATCTTACGAAATATTTCTTCCAACACGCTGGTGAAGAGTTTAGGGGATATTGGGTCACCTTGTCTTACACCTCTGTTTAGTTTGAAAGGTTCCCCTTTTCTTTCTGTCATCACTGTAGAATGTGAGTCCTCCTATAATTTAGCTATTAGTCTTATGTACTTATGTTCCACTCCATGTTTAGTCAGTGCCTGGAATATACTTGGGTGTTCCACAGAGTCGAAGGCTTTTTTGTAGTCGACAAAGGCAATGTATAGCGGTAGGTTAAATTCGTCCGTTTTTTCCATGACCTGTGTGATTGTTTGCAGATGGTCCACCGTGCTGTAGCCCGAGCAAAAGCCTGCTTGCTCTTCCGGTTGGTTTTCATCTAATGTCCTCGTGATCCTTTTTGTTAGTAGCTTGAAGAACAACTTATAGACATTTGACATCAGACTTATTGGCCTGTAGTTATTTAGTTGGTCTTTTGCTCCTTTTTTGTGCAGGAGAATTATCTTGCTGGTTTTCCACTGAGTTGGTAAGGTTTCTGAGTCTAGGATTTTGTTAAAAATTTCTGTGAGGGGTGCTAATATATGATTTAGTCCTGCATTCAAGAGTTCATTATATATATATATAGTCTTCACCTGGAGTTTTGCTGTGTTTAAGCTCTTCTATGGCGGATCTTACTTCGCTCTGTAGGAATGGTAAGACTTCTTCGTTGATGTCCTTACTTGGTAGGCAGTATTGATTGAGGTCGATGTTTGGAGGGAGCTCGTATAGAGGGTTTTGTAGAACTCCGTAGCTTCTGTTATGATGTCTGTTCTAGAGGTTATTTGTTCACCTTGTGGGCCCTGTGTACCTAGGATCCATTGTTTTCTGTTTCCCAGTTCTTTCTTTGCTTTCCTGGTTGATTTAGTAGACTCTAGAGTTTGTTTTACTTTTAGGTGTTAGTAAATATAATGATTTAACTATTATGCTCTAAATTTTTAATTTTTGAAATAATTATCGCGGGCGAAGCCGCGGGCACATGCTAGTGTTACAAATAAAACAGTTTTTATTTTTTTGTGGTTTTTCATTTAGCGACCGATCGGACCTTGAAAGTAAATAGCCATCGTAGTAGCCTATATTGTTACCGAATACTAACGATGTGTGATTGCCGTATTTTGTGAATTTCAAAATTAGAAGAAGCAAATGAAATTTTTATAATAACATTATACTTTTCAAAAAATGTGTAAACGCTTCACGATTACAGTGTCATCCTTGCGCAGGGACAATGCTAATCTTCTCTGTATCGTTTACATTATACCATACGTACTCCCAATGGGAGTACACATATTAACAATTCGGAAGTTGTATATATAGTTACCATGGAACTAAGATTTGTGTTTGTGGATTTCCTCAAAATTTCGAGTTCAATAATTTTAAAAGTACGAAGAGATTTTATCACGTAGTACCATCATTACCTGCAGAAAAATATAGTCAGATCACCTGTTCCAACAAAATTGCTACATTTTAAGGAATAAATTTTCTAGAGCTGTGCCCATTTCGAGGCAAAACGCTACTTTGAGCCTATCATCAGGTGCTAAAGGCCTGAAATGTCCTCACCTACATATTTTAAGGCTAAACTAACTGTATAATGTATGTTTTCTCTATAATTGATCCAGTTTTCGTGACTGTATTTAAGTTAGAACTGATTTTTGTTTATTTCACTCTTGTGCGAATTAATTACGTTTTTTAATACGTATTTAAACAAATACGTTATTTTATATGATGACAATTATTACAGTACGTTCGAAGAATTGTAGCATAATTGAAAATTATGCAAGAAAATTTAAGTGCACAACATAATGCTCTAAAACTCGCTAATAGAATTTATCGAAATGATGTATAAATTGCAATTCTTTCTCTGAATAATTATTGTGTCAATGAATTTCATTCAGGGTTTTCGGTATTCAAGTTCCCTGTTATAATAATCTCTGGTTAAACAGCGCCTTTCAACGAATATTAAGTTGGAGCAGCGAAACGGGCATTTGCCCATATGGCTAACTAAATTAAGTGTGCATATATAATAACTGAAAAATTTAATATCATGATTAGCCTATAATTATTTTTAAACTCTACATTAAAACTAAATGTTTGACAGGAAACGAAAGTCGGAAAGTCTTTATTTATGACTAGACAAAAGTAACAGTAGTTTTTTCCATTTCAAGGAGAAATAGTTGTATTTACTATATTTAGTAGACTACTAAAAGCAGAAAGAGATACCGCATTTCCTTAAATTGCAGAATGACCAAAGTATCGAAAAAGTACCGAGTGAGTTTTCTGAAGAATCGCTCGATGCCGATACCATGCAGGAATCGAGAGTACCGAGGTATCGAAAGTATCGAGGACCCATCTATATTAATAAAAGGAAGTTCTTGTCCTCCGTCTTTCTGTCTGTCCGCGATGCCCAGCAAAATCTACTCAACGCAGAGATCTGAAATTTTATACATAGGCGGACTGAAGGGTCGGAAAATGCACCTCGAAGCCAGAATTTTAATTTTCGCTTTCGTTCGTGAGTTATGAGTGAAAAATGAGCAAAAAACGTTCATTTTTTTGCGTTTTAAAAGCATTAGTTTTCAGTTACATTTCAATGTCACATCAATTACAGTTGGCTTTGGCTATTTTTGTCATACCTCGCGATCGCTTGAATGTTGTAGCTCACGCAGGTCGATTCATTTGTTTATAATGTCAAAGCACGCAGACATATGAAATTTTCAACCTACACCGAAGAGGATTAATATTATTATTATTATTATTATTATTATTATTATTATTATTATTAGGCTATAAGAGGGATAATCAATATTGGCCTAAATATGGTCAAACGTTGTTAGATTTGGACGAAACTCCCTATACAGGGGTTTTCTGGGCCAAGGACCTCGAATCTGAGGTCGCGTTTACCAGGCGACGCTATCTAATCGTGGTATGTAGTCCATGTGATTTAGGTGTTAGTAAATATAATGATTTAACTATTATGCTCTTAATTTTTTATTTTTGAAATAATTATCGCGGGCGAAGCCGCGGGCACATGCTAGTGTTGCAAATAAAACAGTTTTTATTTTCACTGTGGTTTTTCATTTAGCGACCGATCGGACCTTGAAAGTAAATAGCCATCGTAGTATGTAAGCTTTCATGAACCACAGATTATTGTCTCTTTTGGAGATACCGCATTCTCATATTCTCAGCCATCGTAGTAGCCTATATTGTTACCGAATACTAATGATGTGTGATTTGCCGTATTTTGTGAATTTCAAAATTAGAAGAAGCAAATAAAATTTTTATAATAACATTATACTTTTCAAAAAATGTGTAAACGCTTCACGATTACAGTGTCATCCTTGCGCAGGGACAATGCTAATCTTCTCTGTATCGTTTACATTATACCATACGTACTCCCAATGGGAGTACACTTATTAACAATTCGGAAGTTGTATATATAGTTACCATGGAACTAAGATTTGTGTTTGTGGATTTCCTCAAAATTTCGAGTTCAATAGTTTTAAAAGTACGTAGAGATTTTATCACTTAGTACCATCATTACCTGCAGAAAATATAGTCAGATCACCTGTTCCAACAAAATTGCTACATTTTAAGGAATAAATTTTCTAGAGCTGTGCCCATTTCGAGGCAAAACGCTACTTTGAGCCAATCATCAGGTGCTAAAGGACTGAAATGTCCTCACCTACATATTTTAAGGCTAAACTAACTGTATAATGTATGTTTTCTCTATAATTGATCCAGTTTTCGTGACTGTATTTAAGTTAGAACTGATTTTTGGTTATTTCACTCTTGTGCGAATTAATTACTTTTTTTAATACGTATTTAAACAAATACGTTATTTTATATGATGACAATTATTACAGTACGTTCGAAGAATTGTAGCATAATTGAAAATTATGCAAGAAAATTAAAGTGCACAACATAATGCTCTAAAACTCGCTAATAGCATTTATCGAAATGATGTATAAATTGCAATTGAATTTCATTCAGGGTTTTCGGTATTCAAGTTCCCTGTTATAATAATCTCTGGTTAAACAGCGCCTTTCAACGAATATTGTACCGTATTGTTTTGCACATGTTTTTTTTATTTTAATTCATTTGGTTTTCAGGTACTTACGCTTATGTTTACGTCCGTATCATTCCATCTCTTGTTTGTGTTCGCGTGCTCTGCTCTTCTGTTTTATTATTATCTTTGCTTATCTTACAAGTATACGTGTTTCGGGGCGCGTTCTAATGTTTTGTTTTGCTGTTTCTTTACCTACTTGTGTGCTCTGAGCTCGGACCTCCAGTCTGCAGCTGGGAGCCTTCCCGTGAACATCTTGTCATCTCTTGCCGTCTCTGAACCCCTGTCCGGGTTTGTTCCCATCTATCCATTCAGGTATGTTTCTGATTTAGTTATATCTTAAAGTTTTCTTTTCTTGGCGAGTTATTTATTTTTATATTAAATTCTAGTTTTCTATTCGGTTAATATTTCTTTCTCGCCAGGATGATTTTCTTTCGTTCACTGCTGTTCTATCGTTTAGTTTATTTTCGTCATTGATTTATTTTTGAGATGGAACGATCCGGATACGCCCCCTTTCTGATTAATGATGTATACCGAACCAGTTCTAGCTAAATTGTTCAGCTTGTAGTTTTCAAATAGATTTTTATCATTTGTATCTTATATTTTTATAAATAAATTGTTAATGTTCTGAGTCAGTGATTTTTCTGGTTACATTATGCTATTCTCCCCTGGGTTATTTAATGGGTAAATCTAATTACCAGCACAAATTGTGGTAGCAGGGCGAACTCGGTCTTGATTTGGGCTTCTTTAACTATCGAAATTATTATACCTTTTTCAAGTTTTCTAAATTTTTCCGGCGTATTTGCCTGTTATTTAAAACTTCATTTTTCATTCCGCTTTCTCTATTGATTTGGGCTTCTTTAACTATCGAAATTATTATACCTTTTTCAAGTTTTCTAAATTTTGCCGGCGTATTTGCCTGTTATTTAAAACTTCATTTTTCATTCCGCTTTCTCTATTGCAATATGGAAGACATTGTGATTTCCCCGGACGCTTTACGCAAAGATGAGCTTAGGGCTGAATTTTTGCATCGCGGTGTCTATAAAGGAATAGATGTCGATTTGCAGGCTTTATTGCCTAAATGCAAGGAAATTAAATTATTTAGTATGCCTGGCGTGGATAAATATAATGAAGATTCAGCAGTCGATGAAAGCGTTAGGATACAGAATGCATTGAAAGAATTCGAGAAAAATGTTGAGGAATTTGAAAATACGGGGATTACTGATAGACAGTATCGTAGAATGTTACATAGATTGGTACATTGGAGAGATAGAAATTTATTTTTAAATCGTATCACTGAAGAACAGGATATTATTAACAACCAACAGAGAAGAGAGCTAGTTTTCTTGGAGTTGTTCGAGAAGTTAAGATTATTGTGAGCCAGTGGTACTGACACAGTGATGGTGCCGGACTATGTTTCTACTCGTCCTATTATTACAGCTCAGAAAAGTGAAACTTTAGTTGCACCGAACTTATTGGACTCGCAACCTAACCTGCAATTTCAAGGTGCTAGGCAAACCGATGATTCTGTAAACTTGCTTGGTTTTATTTCTACTACTAATGAAAATATTGCTCGGCCCCTTGAAAATGACCAAGCCATTTCTAGTCAAAGCATTTCGCTTCCAAATTTAAAATTTAAAATTTTCGAATTACCAAATCCTGTAGAACAGGTGATTCAGAAACTTCCGGTTTTTGATATTTGTAATGCTGATCAAGCTTTTCTTTTTTTGAAACAACTAGTTATTTTCCAAAAACAAGTGTCATCATTCCGATTAAGCGAAATCCAGATATTACAAATTATGTGCTCTCGTGCTACAGGACAACTACTAGATTTAATCATGAAAGCTATTAATACTGGAGTAACAATAAAGCAGTTTCAACTTTCGGTAATTAAATATTATATTCCGGATATTATCTTGCACCAAATTACTGGCAAGTATTATTTTCGTAATCAACGCCCTGAGGAGAGTTTTCTTAATTACGTTGAAGACATTGAAATCGTAGCTAGTGCTTTAATGTTGTCCCATTCTGAGAAAGAATCAGTTGCGATGGTTGGTGCGGGTGCTAGATTGCCCGAAGTCCGTGGGTTGTTTCTCAGCCTATCTCCACCTGTTACTTGGGAACAGTTAAAAGAACTTGCTCCTAAATTGAATAATGCGGCGGCGTTGGGGCAATCTTATGCTTCACCGCGCCCTGAAGGGCAAGATGATTTTTCTAATAGACCCACTTTCTACAGAAATAGTTGGTCGGGTCAAGCTAGATCTAACCTGGCCACTCGGGGCGGCAGATCTGTTATTTTTTGTGATGTCTGTAATCGAGCTGGACATACTCGCGATAGGTGTTGGGGTAGAACAGGTGCTACCAATTATCGTGGTAGGAATTTTGCATCGAGCACTGGTAATAGGCAGAGCTGACTAGTCAAGAAAAATCATTGCTTAAGGAAGGATGTGAAATTTCCCATTGTAGCAAAAGTGTCTAGTAATGTCCCTATTGTTACTGCATGTTTAAATAACATCTCGTGTCAAGCTTTAGTAGATTCTGGTAGCTCTTATTCTATTGTGTCCCACGAATTTGCTGCTAAAAATAACTTTACTGTGAGCCCGTGTGAATTGGTTTGCTATAGTATTGACCAGTCCCCAGTGAGAATTTTGGGCAAAACTTCACTTAGAGTAAAACTAGCTAAGTTTACCTGGAAATTCAATTTCATTGTAATTAAGGGGTTGCCTGTTCAGGCTGTTTTGGGGGCCGATTTTTTGTCTAAAACTAGAACCATATTGGACTTAAGTCGTGGTGTGCTGCGTTTTGGGTTCGACCCGAGAACCATTGCGCAGTTACATTTCGATTCTCGAAATGCCGAGTATGAGGTTTTAGCTGCCATTATTGATCCGTTGTTTGAAAATAATTTTCCGGCGGATCTAAAATTGTCTCACCTTTTCTCTCAAAAGGCTGTTGACATTCGTCGTTTGGTAGAACTGTACCCGGATGTTCTAACTAACGACCTGGGGCTAACTAACCTCATAGAGTACGATATTGTTCTGGAAGATCAAAAAGCTGTTAGGTTACCACCGTATCGCCTATCTCCGCCTCGTATGCAAATTCTTAAAGCCAAAATTGACTCTATGCTTCAGCAAGGCATTATCAGACCATCCAAATCTTCATACTCTAGTCCGATCTTTCTGGTACCAAAACCAAACAATGACTTCCGTCCAGTAGTCGACTACAGGGTGCTCAACAGTAAAATCTCTATAGAGTCAGTGCCATTACCGGATGTACACAATAATTTTCATTGCTTTCAAAAGGCAAAATTTTTCACTAGCCTTGACTTGAATAGCGCCTATCATCAGATTCCGCTTTCAGAAAAGTCTATGCCGCTCACTGCTTTCGCGACTGACTGGAATTTGTACGAGTATACCCGCGTGCCATTTGGAATAGCAGTCGGGGCGCAAGTGTTAACTAGGTTATTAGACTCCATTTTCTCTGATATTAAATTCCAGTTTGTTTTTCATTATTTGGATGATCTGATTGTGTATTCAAATTCTTACGAAGAGCACTTGGAGCATTTGCAAGAGGTTTTGCATCGTTTGCGCGAGGCTAAACTTACGGTTAAACCGGCTAAAGTAAATTTTTTGGCTCAGAATCTGTCATTTTTAGGCCATCTGATAGGTCCTAATGGAGTTTCTATTGACCCTGACCGCACGGTTAAAATTCGAAATTTTCCTCCCCCGCGCAATCAAAAAGCTGTCGGAAGGTTTGTAGGTATGGTTAATTACTTTTCCAAGTTTATACCTAAGTTTGCAGAAATTTGTGCGCCTCTGAATGCTTTAAGGAGAAAAAACACCAAGTTTCATTGGGGGGAAGATCAGCAGAAAGCTTTTGAATTACTTAAACAAAAAGTCACTAACCCTCCTGTGTTGGCGATGGCCGACTTCTCCAGGGGTTTCATATTACAAACGGATGCTTGTGGGCGCGCCCTAGCGGCGGTTTTACTGCAAGAGTTTCCTGATGGGAGACGCCCCATAGCTTTCGCTTCACGTGCCTTGACTGATCAGGAGAGAAAACTTTCGATGTACGAACTTGAAGCCTTAGCGGTTCTTTTTGGCATGGAAAAATACAAAATGTACCTAGAACACGTTGAGTTTCTTTTGGAGACCTATAATCAAGCTCTTAGTTGGGTCCTAGGCCGTCCGAGGAAAACTGGTAAAATTGCTCGCTGGGCGTTGCGTATTTCAGCATTTAAGTTTAAAGTCAGTCACATCCGTAGTTCGATGAACGTAGTAGCGGACACATTGTCTCGTATGTTCGAGGGTTACTCTGACGAGCAACTTGGTGGTGATGATTCCGCCAGTGAGCCCGAAAATGAGGTTTTTCTTAGTGCCCTTCTTTCGGATTTGCCTACTTCTTTCCTTACTATAAGGGAGGCCCAGAGTCAAGATCCAAAATTAAATAGTATTTTACAAGATTTGGAAAAAGGTACTCTAATTCCCCCATATTCTGTTAAGGATGGTGTCCTTGTATGCAAGGCTAATAGGGATGGGAAATTTAAAGTGGTAGTACCTGATAACTTGGTTCCGTTGCTTTTTCAATACTTTCATATTTCTCCAGTAGGGGGTCATTTGGGTTTGTATAAAACTATAGGCAAAATAAGGGAGCATTTTATTTGGAAGGGTTTAGATAAGGACATACAGATAAGAGTTAAATCTTGTAATATTTGTAAGCAAAGTAAACCGGCTCAGAAGGTACATTACGGTTACCTCGCGTCTCAGATTGCCTCTCGCCCTATGGAAAAATTGTTTATTGATTATGTGGGACGTTTGCCAAGGTCTAACAAAGGTAATACTTTCCTATTGGTTTGCGTGGACGCGTTCTCAAAGTTTGTGTGGTTTTTTCCAGTCCGTGAAGCCACTTCTGCTGTTACTATTGCTTGCCTTTCTCAGATTTGCTCTACTTTTGGCCCTCCTAGTAATATTGTCTCAGATAATGCTAGTCAGTTCACATCTAATTCCTTCCGTAAATTTTGTTTTGACAGGGGTATAGCTCATGTGACTACTACGCCTTTCTATCCTAACCCTTCATTGGCTGAGAGAGTAAATAGGAACATTCGGTCGGCCCTCATTGCGTTTCACTCTGACAATCACAGCCGTTGGGATGTAAATTTAGAGTGGTTAGCTTATGCATTCAACACAGCTATCCACGAGGCTCATAAGTCTACCCCTTTTGCACGTATGATGGGATTTCAGCCAAATTGTCCCCTGTCTAACCTATGGGCTCTCAATGATTTACTCCCTGATCAGCCGAATCCACAGGATTTAAAAGACAGATGGAGTAGGGCGCTTCGCAATCTGAAAAGGAGTCACATCAAAACCCAAGAAAGGTATAACAAGGATAAGGCTCCCATCCCTTTAAACCTGGTGATAAAGTCTTTCTTAAGAACCACCCTATTAGTAAAGCCATAAATAAATTTTCTGCAAAATTAGCTCCCCGTTTTTGCGGCCCCTATCTTATTGAAAAGTTTACTACACCGGTTACTGTTTCCCTACGGGATGAAAAAGGAAAGTTTTATAGGGCGCATATTTCGCAATTGAAAATGGCTTAAGGATTTTTCGTGCCAGGGGTCTCCATGATTTGGGCATGGTGATTTGGGAGCTGACGTTCCCGGCTTCCCGAGTCTTAGGTCTTCTTTTCGGCTTTTGTCTATGTTCTCTACTATATAGTAAAATATTTTGGTCTAAATTTTCTGTATATATTTTTGCTTTTATTTTTAATAAACTTGCATTATTTTGATAAAAAGAATATTAAAATTCCATATATCAAAGTATTTTTTTTGCAAAGTTTTGTTTTGCCGTTACAATTTAAAAGGTCATATTCAAATTTTTGAAGTTTTCTGGGGTTTTCTGGGGTGTTTCTGGGATTTTCTATTTATTCAAAATTTTAGGCCCAAGCTGTTTTAAGTTTGAATATGCGAGTTTTAATTGTTTTTCAAAATTTAGTGTTTGTCCAGTTTGTGGAATATTTTATTAATCTTGTATTTTGTAAGTTTTCCTAGTAGTTTTGCTTTAGACTTAGCATATTCATACTTTTTCGGCATTTTTGTTTTGGGGAGGGTTATATGAAAGCACTATGCAATTTTGATGAATATCGGTTTATTCTCCACTGGTTCCAGTTGCCATTTTCAATCCGGTTCTATTATTATTCCATATTGCTTTGCTGCCACTTTGCTGTTGTTTACATGTTACGTCTCTAGCTTGCCGGTCGTTCCTCTCTGATGTTTTGTTATTATTTTCTTGTTTTGTTTTGGTTTAATTTTGTTGAGTTTTTTTCTTCTTTCTGCATACCTGAATCTCCTTTTGTTTTTATCCATTTCCTGAAAAGAAATAGTAATTTTCAATATAATTGGTTTTTTTTTCTATCTGAATTTAATTGGTATTTCAAAAATTATTAAACCAACAAACTAGGCTTTACTGACTATTCCCCCTAGACTGCAGACTCCTAATTTCACGCTTTAGCTGTATATTTTGCTAATAAAAATAATAAATATAATATAAACAGTCCTTCTCAGCAGTAATCAACTATAAGCCATTATATTTCACGACCGAAATTACATAGTTATCATAAATATTATTGGTTTTTGGTATTATATCAGAGATAAAATATATTTTCTACAAATCTAAATTTTCAGAAAAAAACAAAAACAAAAAACAAAATTCATTAGCCTGGGAATTTAGCTATAACTTATTAGCTTCTATAAAATTGCTCACTTTATAAAGGTCAATTAGTGAGTTTTCTTATTTCAAATATAAGATTTGGAAGTGTCAAAAAAAATCTGAGACATTCCATTGTTTTGTATTATATAAATAATCATTCTATAATGCAAACAAAATATTATAATCATCCTTAGATGTTTAATGCTTCCTAGTTGAGCATTTCTCGAATGAGCTTACCTAAAATGAATAAAAATATTAAAAAAACAGAGAAGTAAAAAAAAACCTCAAAGAAGTAACTAAGACACATAAAAAAACAAATACTAATCACCATTTGTGTCTAAAACCTCTATAATGGTTACCATGCTTATGTCCTAACGCTCTGTCGGCTCGGTAAAACATTTAGTTCATATTACTGAAGTAATTGCTACTTCAGTTATGTTTTCTTCCGACTTGAGTTTCAAAAGTTCATGAAAAATATAATTCAACAAAGTGATTGTCTAAAATATATATAAATATATTTTTCTAAATAAAGATGAATATCGGATATGACTAACCTGAAAATATAAGGCTAAAGTAAATTCTGCCGATTTCACTTATTAAAAGGCGTGTATTTACATATATTACGTGTCATATTTATTAATTTGCACGTATTCAATTATTGTCTACCATTTTCATCTGTTGGGTTTGCTGTGTCCGTTACGCGGTTTGTTCTGTCGTGTTTTTGTTGGTGGTCTCTGACTCCTGCCCGAGAGGGCTCCTCTGCTTTCCGTTCGCAGCTCGCGGTGGTGTCTGTTAATTTCGTGGAGGAGGTTCCATTTTTGCTCCTTGCTGGCGGACGGTTTTGTTAGTTCGGGTCTCACAGAGCGGGGCGTCAGCATTGTGTTCCGTTTCCGCCCCTTGTGGGCGAGGTTTTATTTGCTTTTTGTTTCAGACTCCCAACTCGACAATCTGTTTTCTGAAGGAAAATTTTCGCTATGTAAAGGCATGGCCTACTAGTGATGCGTCGCCCTCCGATCCAGGACAGTGGATGAGTGCAGCGAGCGACGAAGAAATTCCTTTAAAAAAAAAAACTTACCTTTCCAACCCTAGCCGCGCTCCGTCACTCCAATTCCAATTTCCATCAATTCATTTGTCATGTGTTTTAGTCCGGACTATCCAACAATCCATTTATGTTATCATTTATTCATTTCATTCCATTTTTCTATCATTTGCATTAATATTTTCTCTGCATCATTCTATTTTCATCTCATTTAGCTTTTCATCTCATATGTTTCATATTCTCACTTAATTTATCATTATTTATTAAATTGTTGTGAAAAGAAAAATTATCCAGCTTAAAGCTGATATAATTGTTATACTATTGTAAATATTATTTATTGGGCTTCACCCTTATGTAAATATTATCTTTTAATTGTAGCAAGTTTTCAGATTATTAATTGCAAAAACTAATTGTATAAAAAAAATGGAAAGGGTTTTTCATATTCTATATATGGCTATCAATAGCTTTTGGGGCTTATCCCTCAGTTGAATCTTTTGTAAATAAATATTGCCCTGTGTACATAAATTTTACTTGAAATATTCTAAAATTCTTATTTGTAGTACACAATTTTTCATAAAACCGTAATTGCTAATAGTTTGAAGATTTAAAAGTTTTCTGTGGTTTGTAAATCAAAATAAGGTCCCTTCTGGATAGTCTAAAATTTTCTCTAAGTTAGGGGGCAAAAGAAAATTAAATGTTAAAAGCTCTTAAAGCAGTTTTTGAAATGTTATGTTGTGAGTACCTGAATATTAATATTCTTTTTGTTATTTCAGTATGTTGTGCTGTGGTGCTTTGCTCCCCCATGGCCATTCTTCAGAATATGTATTTGCACTGACTATGTGGCTTCTTGCTTGCTACTCTGTTTTGGCCATCCTCTCCGACTGGCTTCTACTGGCTTCTACTGGCTTCCTGGCTCCTGTGTCCGGGGACGCCCGGGCGCCGCTGTCAAGGTCTCCTGTGCAAGATAAAGCAACTATCACAACATGACCCAGTTCTGCTGTTGTCAAAACAACTATGGAATGCATGCACCTGTCATGCGGTACTCACCGTACTTAAACATCTCCAGAACTATCAGCTAGTGTTTGATGCATGTTTGTCATGCTCCAATTATTCAAATTTTATAACCAGTTTATACTACAAATTATCATACTACACGATATTGGACATTGTGTTTAGCCAGTGACTATTATTATTCAGTTTTGGACAACTGTTTTGTGATGGACCATGAGTAATAGCAAGCCCTTTATGTACTATATATTTATGCAGTGCTTTTCAAAAAAATCACTTCAAGATTTTTTTTGTTGGTCGGCGGGGAGATTATGTACCGTATTGTTTTGCACATGTTTCTTTATTTTAATTCATTTGGTTTTCAGGTACTTACGCTTATGTTTACGTCCGTATCATTCCATCTCTTGTTTGTGTTCGCGTGCTCTGCTCTTCTGTTTTATTATTATCTTTGCTTATCTTACAAGTATACGTGTTTCGGGGCGCGTTCTAATGTTTTGTTTTGCTGTTTCTTTACCTACTTGTGTGCTCTGAGCTCGGACCTCCAGTCTGCAGCTGGGAGCCTTCCCGTGAACATCTTGTCATCTCTTGCCGTCTCTGAACCCCTGTCCGGGTTTGTTCCCATCTATCCATTCAGGTATGTTTCTGATTTAGTTATATCTTAAAGTTTTCTTTTCTTGGCGAGTTATTTATTTTTATATTAAATTCTAGTTTTCTATTCGGTTAATATTTCTTTCTCGCCAGGATGATTTTCTTTCGTTCACTGCTGTTCTATCGTTTAGTTTATTTTCGTCATTGATTTATTTTTGAGATGGAACGATCCGGATACGCCCCCTTTCTGATTAATGATGTATACCGAACCAGTTCTAGCTAAATTGTTCAGCTTGTAGTTTTCAAATAGATTTTTATCATTTGTATCTTATATTTTTATAAATAAATTGTTAATGTTCTGAGTCAGTGATTTTTCTGGTTACATTATGCTATTCTCCCCTGGGTTATTTAATGGGTAAATCTAATTACCAGCACAATATTAAGTTGGAGCAGCGAAACGGGCATTTTCCCGAATGCCCATATGGCTAACTAAATTAAGTGTGCATATTTAATAACACAAAAATTTAATATCATGATTAGCCTATAATTATTTTTAAACTCTACATTAAAACTAAATGCTTGACAGGAAACGAAAGTCGGAAAGTCTTTATTTATGACTAGACAAAAGTAACAGAGTGGTTTTCTCCATTTCAAGGAGAAATAGTTGTATTTACTATATTTAGTAGACTACTAAAAGCAGAAAGAGATACCGCATTTCCTTAAATTGCAGAATTACCAAAGTATCGAAAAAGTACCGAGTGAGTTTTCTGAGGAATCGCTCGATGCCGATACCATGCAGGTATCGAGAGTACCGAGGTATCGAAAGTATCGAGGACCCATCTATATTAATAAAAGGAAGTGTCTGTCCTCCGTCTTTCTGTCTGTCCGCGATGCCCAGCGAAATCTACTCAACGCAGAGATGTGAAATTTTATACATAGGGGGACTGAAGGGTCGGAAAATGCACCTCGAAGCCGGAATGTTAATTTTCGCTTTCGTTCGTGAGTTATGAGTGAAAAATGAAACAAAAAACGTGCATTTTTTTGCGTTTTCGAAGCATGAGTTTTCAGTTACATTTCAATGTCACATCAATTACAGTTGGCTTTGGCTATTTTTGTCGTACCTCGTGATCGCTTGAATGTTGTAGCTCACGCAGGTCGATTCATTTGTTTATAATGTCAAAGCACGCAGACATATGAAATTTTCAACCTACACCGAAGGGGATTATTATTATTATTATTATTAGGCTATAAGAGGGATAATCAATATTGGCCTAAATATGGTCAAACGTTGTTCGATTTGGACGAAACTCTTTATACAGGGGTTTTCTGAGCCAAGGACCTCGAATCTGAGGTCGCGTTTACCAGGCGACGCTATCGAATCGTGGTATGTAGTCCATGTGATTTAGGTGTTAGTAAATATAATGATTTAACTATTATGCTCTTAATTTTTAATTTTTGAAATAATTATCGCGGGCACATGCTAGTGTTACAAATAAAACAGTTTTTATTTTCACTGTAGTTTTTCATTTAGCGACCGATCGGACCTTGAAAGTAAATAGCCATCGTAGTAGCCTATATTGTTACCGAATACTAATGATGTGTGATTTGCCGTATTTTGTGAATTTCAAAATTAGAAGCATATAAAATTTTTATAATAACATTATACTTTTCAAAAAATGTTTAAACGCTTCACGATTACAGTGTCATCCTTGCGCAGGGACAATGCTAATCTTCTCTGTATCGTTTACATTATACCATACGTACTCCCAATGGGAGTACACTTATTAACAATTCGGAAGTTGTATATATAGTTACCATGGAACTAAGATTTGTGTTTGTGGATTTCCTCAAAATTTCGAGTTCAATAGTTTTAAAAGTACGAAGAGATTTTATCACTTTGTACCATCATTACCTGCAGAAAAATATAGTCAGATCACCTGTTCCAACAAAATTGCTACATTTTAAGGAATAAGTTTTCTAGATCTGTGCCCATTTCGAGGCAAAACGCTAGTTTGAGCCTATCATCAGGTGCTAAAGGCCTGAAATGTCCTCACCTACATATTTTAAGGCTAAACTAACTGTATAATGTTGTATTCTCTATAATTGATCCAGTTTTCGTGACTGTATTTAAGTTAGAACTGATTTTTGTTTATTTCACTCTTTTGCGAATTAATTACTTTCTTAATACGTATTTAAACAAATACGTTATTTTATATGATGACGATTATTACAGTACGTTCGAAGAATTGTAGCATACTTGAAAATTATGCAAGAAAATTTAAGTTTACAACATAATGCTCTAAAACTCGCTAATAACATTTATCGAAATGATGTATAAATTGCAATTCTTTCTCTGAATAATTATTGTGTCATTGAATTTCATTCAGGGTTTTCGGTATTCAAGTTGCCTGTTATAATAATCTCTGGTTAAACAGCGCCTTTCAACGAATATTAAGTTGGAGCAGCGAAACGGGCATTTGCCCGAATGCCCATATGGCTAACTAAATTAAGTGTGCGTTTTTAATAACACAAAAATTTAATATCATGATTAGCCTATAAGTATTTTTGAACTCTACATTAAAACTAAATGCTTGACAGGAAACGAAAGTCGGAAAGTCTTTATTTATGACTAGACAAAAGTAACAGAGTGGTTTTCTCCATTTCAAGGAGAAATAGTTGTATTTACTAGATTTAGTAGACTACTAAAAGCAGAAAGAGATACCGCATTTCCTTAAATTGCAGAATTACCAAAGTATCGAAAAAGTACCGAATGACTTTTCTGAAGAATCGCTTTATGCCGATACCATGCAGGTATCGAGAGTACCGAGGTATCGAAAGTATCGAGGACCCATCTATATTAATAAAAGGAAGTGTCTGTCCTCCGTCTTTCTGTCTGTCCGCGATGCCCAGCGAAATCTACTCAACGCAGAGATCTGAAATTTTATACACAGGCGGACTGAAGGGTCGGAAAATGCACGTAGAAGCCGGAATTTTAATTTTCGCTTTCGTTCGTGACTTATGAGTTAAAAATGAACAAAAAACGTGCATTTTTTTGAGTTTTCGAAGCATGAGTTTTCAGATACATTTCAATGTCACATCAATTACATTTGGCGTTGGCTATTTTTGTCGTACCTCGCGATCGCTTGAATGTTGTAGCTCACGCAGGTCGATTCATTTGTTTATAATGTCAAAGCACGCAGACATATGAAATTTTCAACCTACACCGAAGAGGATTATTATTATTATTAGGCTATAAGAGGGATAATCGATATTGGCCTAAATATGGTCAAACGTTATTCGATTTGGACGAAACTCCCTATACAGGGGTTTTCTGGGCCAAGGACCTCGAATCTGAGGTCGCGTTTACCAGGCGACGCTATCTAATCGTGGTATGTAGTCCATGTGATTTAGGTGTTAGTAAATATAATGATTTAACTATTATGCTCTTAATTTTTTATTTTTGAAATAATTATTGCGGGCGAAGCCGCGGGCATATGCTAGTGTTGCAAATAAAACAGTTTTTATTTTTACTGTGGTTTTTCATTTAGCGACCGATCGGACCTTGAAAGTAAATAGCCATCGTAGTAGCCTATATTGTTACCGAATACTAACGATGTGTGATTTGCCGTATTTTGTGAATTTCAAAATTAGAAGAAGCAAATAAAATTTTTATAATAACATTATACTTTTCAAAAAATGTGTAAACGCTTCACGATTACAGTGTCATCCTTGCGCAGGGACAATGCTAATCTTCTCTGTATCGTTTACATTATACCATACGTACTCCCAATGGGAGTACACATATTAACAATTCGGAAGTTGTATATATAGTTACCATGGAACTAAGATTTGTGTTTGTGGATTTCCTCAAAATTTCGAGTTCAATAATTTTAAAAGTACGAAGAGATTTTATCACGTAGTACCATCATTACCTGCAGAAAAATATAGTCAGATCACCTGTTCCAACAAAATTGCTACATTTTAAGGAATAAATTTTCTAGAGCTGTGCCCATTTCGAGGCAAAACGCTACTTTGAGCCTATCAGCAGGTGCTAAACGCCTGAAATGTCCTCACCTACATATTTTAAGGCTAAACTAACTGTATAATGTATGTTTTCTCTATAATTGATCCAGTTTTCGTGACTGTATTTAAGTTAGAACTGATTTTTGTTTATTTCACTCTTGTGCGAATTAATTACTTTTTTAATACGTATTTAAACAAATACGTTATTTTATATGATGACAATTATTACAGTACGTTCGAAGAATTGTAGCATAATTGCAAATTATGCAAGAAAATTTAAGTGCACAACATAATGCTCTAAAACTCGCTAATAGCATTTATCGAAACGATGTTTAAATTGCAATTCTTTCTCTGAATAATTATTGTGTCAATGAATTTCCTTCAGGGTTTTCGGTATTCAAGTTCCCTGTTATAATAATCTCTGGTTAAACAGCGCCTTTCAACGAATATTAAGTTGGAGCAGCGAAACGGGCATTTGCCCGAATGCCCATATGGCTAAGTAAATTAAGTGTGCATATTTAATAAGACAAAAATTTAATATCATGATTAGCCTATAATTATTTTTAAACTCTACATTAAAACTAAATGTTTGACAGGAAACGAAAGTCGGAAAGTCTTTATTTATGACTAGACAAAAGTAACAGAATGGTTTTCTCCATTTCAAGGAGAAATAGTTGTATTTACTAGATTTATGCCCGGTTTCTACAAACTTGTGAATTACCTATGGGTAAATTATCCATGGATAAATTAGTCCCATTTCAACCACAATGATATAATGAGCAAGGCCTTGGAGTTGTACAGTTAATTTAATTCAGAAGGCTTTGATTCTCATTTTTACTGATCCTACAAAGAGGTTAAATTTTATCCAGCCATCCATGAAAGGACAAATTAACCCAAAGATTTACCCTTGGACAGATCTAGCCCGAGTTTGTAGGAACATTTTTTGTGTAATTTTCATATTTACTCAGAGGACATTTATCTAGAAACTCGTCACAAGTGTATGTGATTGCTATCTTTAAATTATTTGTGTTTGTGTGGTGTTATTCTTGTGTAAATTCTTTCCATTGGGTAATTTACCCATAGATAATTCGCGAGTTTATAGAAACCGGCCATTAGTAGACTACTAAAAGCAGAAAGAGATACCGCATTTCCTTAAATTGCAGACTTACCAAAGTATCGAAGAAGTACCGTGTGAGTTTTCTGAAGAATCGCTCGATGCCGATACCATGCAGGTATCGAGAGTACCGAGGTATCGAAAGTATCGAGGACCCATCTATATTAATAAAAGGAAGTGTCTGTTTTCCGTCTTACTGTCTGTCCGCTATGCCCAGCGAAATCTACTCAACGCAGAGATCTGAAATTTTATACATAGGCGGACTGAATGGTCGGAAAATGCACCTCGAAGCCGGAATGTTAATTTTCGCTTCCGTTCATGACTTATGAGTGAAAAATGAGCAAAAAACGTGCATTTTTTTGCGTTTTCGAAGCATGATTTTTCAGATACATTTCAATGTCACATCAATTACAGTTGGCTTTGGCTATTTTTGTCGTACCTCGCGATCGCTTGAATGTTATAGCTCACGCAGACATATGCAATTTTCAACCTACACCGAAGAGGATTATTATTATTATTATTAGGCTATAAGAGGGATAATCAATATTTACCTAAAATGGTCAAACGTTGTTCGATTTGGACGAAACTCCCTGTACAGGGGTTTTCTGGGCCAAGGACCTCGAATCTGAGGTCGCTTTACCAGGCGACGCTATCTAATCGTGGTATGTAGTCAATGTGATTTAGCTGTTAGTAAATATAATGATTTAACTATTATGCTCTTAATTTTTCATTTTTCAAATAATTATCGCGGGGGAAGCCGCGGGCACATGCTAGTGTTACAAATAAAACAGTTTTTATTTTCACTGTGGTTTTTCATTTAGCGACCGATCGGACCTTGAAAGTAAATAGCCATCGTAGTAGCCTATATTGTTACCGAATACTAATGATGTGTGATTTGCCGTATTTTGTGAATTTCAAAATTAGAAGAAGCAAATAAAATTTTTATAATAACATTATACTTTTCAAAAAATGTGTAAACGCTTCACGATTACAGTGTCATCCTTGCGCAGGGACAATGCTAATCTTCTCTGTATCGTTTACATTATACCATACGTACTCCCAATGGGAGTACACATATTAACAATTCGGAAGTTGTATATATAGTTACCAAGGAACTAAGATTTGTGTTTGTGGATTTCCTCAAAATTTCGAGTTCAATAGTTTTAAAAGTACGAAGAGATTTTATCACTTAGTACCATCATTACCTGCAGAATAATATAGTCAGATCACCTGTTCCAGAAAATTGCTACATTTTAAGGAATAAATTTTCTAGAGCTGTGCCCATTTCGAGGCAAAACGCTACTTTGAGCGTATCATCAGGTGCTAAAGGCCTGAAATGTCCTCACCTACATATTTTAAGGCTAAACTAACTGTATAATGTATGTTATCTCTATAATTGATCCAGTTTTCGTGACTGTATTTAAGTTAGAACTGATTTTTGTTTATTTCACTCTTGTGCGAAATAATTACCTTTTTTAATACGTATTTAAACAAATACGTTATTTTATATGATGACAATTATTACAGTACGTTCGAAGAAATGAAGCATAATTGAAAATTATGCAAGAAAATTTAAGTGCACAACATAATGCCCTAAAACTCGCTAATAGCATTTATCGAAATGATGTATAAATTGCAATTCTTTCTCTGAATAATTATTGTGTCAATGAATTTCATTCTGGGTTTTCGGTATTTAAGTTCCCTGTTATAATAATTTCTGGTTAAAGAGCGCCTTTCAACGAATATTAAGTTGGAGCAGCGAAACGGGCATTTGCCCGAATGCCCATATGGCTAACTAAATTAAGTGTGCATTTTTAATAACACAAAAATTTAATATCATGATTAGCCTATAAGTAATTTTAAACTCTACATTAAAACTAAATGTTTGACAGGAAACTAAAGTCGGAAAGTCTTTATTTATGACTAGACAAAAGTAACAGAGTGGTTTTCTCCATTTCAAGGAGAAATAGTTGTATTTACTAGATTTAGTAGACTACTAAAAGCAGAAAGAGATACCGCATTTCCTTAAATTGCAGAATTACCAAAGTATCGAAAAAGTACCGAGTGAGTTTTCTGAAGAATCGCTCGATGCCGATACCATGCAGGTATCGAGAGTACCGAGGTATCGAAAGTATCGAGGACCCATTTATATTAATAAAAGGAAGTGTCTGTCCTCCGTCTTTCTGTCTGTCCGCGATGCCCAGCGAAATCTACTCAACGCAGAGATCTGAAATTTTATACATAGGCGGACTGAAGGGTCGGAAAATGCACGTCGAAGCCGGAATTTTAATTTTCGCTTTCGTTCGTGACTTATGAGTGAAAAATGAGCAAAAAAGGTGCATTTTTTGCGTTTTCGAAGCATGAGTTTTCAGATACATTTCAATGTCACATCAATTACAGTTGGCGTTGGCTATTTTTGTCGTACCTCGCGATCGCTTGAATGTTGTAGCTCACGCAGGTCGATTCATTTGTTTATAATGTCAAAGCACGCAGACATATGAAATTTTCAACCTACACCGAAGAGGATTATTATTATTATTAGGCTATAAGAGGGATAATCAATATTGGCCTAAATATGGTCAAACGTTGTTCGATTTGGACGAAACTCCCTATACAGGAGTTTTCTGGGCCAAGGACCTCGAATCTGAGGTCGCATTTACCAGGCGACGCTATCTAATCGTGGTATGTAGTCAATGTGATTTAGGTGTTAGTAAATATAATGATTTAACTATTATGCTCTTAATTTTTAATTTTTGAAATAATTATCGCGGGCACATGCTAGTGTTCCAAATAAAACAGTTTTTATTTTTACTGTGGTTTTTCATTTAGCGACCGATCGGACCTTGAAAGTAAGTAGCCATCGTAGTAGCCTATATTGTTACCGAATACTAATGATGTGTGATTTGCCGTATTTTGTGAATTTCAAAATTAGAAGAAGCAAATAAAATTTTTATAATAACATTATACTTTTCAAAAAATGTGTAAACGCTTCACGATTACAGTGTCATCCTTGCGCAGGGACAATGCTAATCTTCTCTGTATCGTTTACATTATACCATACGTACTCCCAATGGGAGTACACATATTAACAATTCGGAAGTTGTATATATAGTTACCATGGAACTAAGATTTGTGTTTGTGGATTTCCTCAAAATTTCGAGTTCAATAATTTTAAAAGTACGAAGAGATTTTATCACGTAGTACCATCATTACCTGCAGAAAAATATAGTCAGATCACCTGTTCCAACAAAATTGCTACATTTTAAGGAATAAATTTTCTAGAGCTGTGCCCATTTCGAGGCAAAACGCTACTTTGAGCCTATCAGCAGGTGCTAAACGCCTGAAATGTCCTCACCTACATATTTTAAGGCTAAACTAACTGTATAATGTATGTTTTCTCTATAATTGATCCAGTTTTCGTGACTGTATTTAAGTTAGAACTGATTTTTGTTTATTTCACTCTTGTGCGAATTAATTACTTTTTTAATACGTATTTAAACAAATACGTTATTTTATATGATGACAATTATTACAGTACGTTCGAAGAATTGTAGCATAATTGCAAATTATGCAAGAAAATTTAAGTGCACAACATAATGCTCTAAAACTCGCTAATAGCATTTATCGAAACGATGTTTAAATTGCAATTCTTTCTCTGAATAATTATTGTGTCAATGAATTTCCTTCAGGGTTTTCGGTATTCAAGTTCCCTGTTATAATAATCTCTGGTTAAACAGCGCCTTTCAACGAATATTAAGTTGGAGCAGCGAAACGGGCATTTGCCCGAATGCCCATATGGCTAACTAAATTAAGTGTGCATATTTAATAAGACAAAAATTTAATATCATGATTAGCCTATAATTATTTTTAAACTCTACATTAAAACTAAATGTTTGACAGGAAACGAAAGTCGGAAAGTCTTTATTTATGACTAGACAAAAGTAACAGAATGGTTTTCTCCATTTCAAGGAGAAATAGTTGTATTTACTAGATTTATGCCCGGTTTCTACAAACTTGTGAATTACCTATGGGTAAATTATCCATGGATAAATTAGTCCCATTTCAACCACAATGATATAATGAGCAAGGCCTTGGAGTTGTACAGTTAATTTAATTCAGAAGGCTTTGATTCTCATTTTTACTGATCCTACAAAGAGGTTAAATTTTATCCAGCCATCCATGAAAGGACAAATTAACCCAAAGATTTACCCTTGGACAGATCTAGCCCGAGTTTGTAGGAACATTTTTTGTGTAATTTTCATATTTACTCAGAGGACATTTATCTAGAAACTCGTCACAAGTGTATGTGATTGCTATCTTTAAATTATTTGTGTTTGTGTGGTGTTATTCTTGTGTAAATTCTTTCCATTGGGTAATTTACCCATAGATAATTCGCGAGTTTATAGAAACCGGCCATTAGTAGACTACTAAAAGCAGAAAGAGATACCGCATTTCCTTAAATTGCAGACTTACCAAAGTATCGAAGAAGTACCGTGTGAGTTTTCTGAAGAATCGCTCGATGCCGATACCATGCAGGTATCGAGAGTACCGAGGTATCGAAAGTATCGAGGACCCATCTATATTAATAAAAGGAAGTGTCTGTTTTCCGTCTTACTGTCTGTCCGCTATGCCCAGCGAAATCTACTCAACGCAGAGATCTGAAATTTTATACATAGGCGGACTGAATGGTCGGAAAATGCACCTCGAAGCCGGAATGTTAATTTTCGCTTCCGTTCATGACTTATGAGTGAAAAATGAGCAAAAAACGTGCATTTTTTTGCGTTTTCGAAGCATGATTTTTCAGATACATTTCAATGTCACATCAATTACAGTTGGCTTTGGCTATTTTTGTCGTACCTCGCGATCGCTTGAATGTTATAGCTCACGCAGACATATGCAATTTTCAACCTACACCGAAGAGGATTATTATTATTATTATTAGGCTATAAGAGGGATAATCAATATTTACCTAAAATGGTCAAACGTTGTTCGATTTGGACGAAACTCCCTGTACAGGGGTTTTCTGGGCCAAGGACCTCGAATCTGAGGTCGCTTTACCAGGCGACGCTATCTAATCGTGGTATGTAGTCAATGTGATTTAGCTGTTAGTAAATATAATGATTTAACTATTATGCTCTTAATTTTTCATTTTTCAAATAATTATCGCGGGGGAAGCCGCGGGCACATGCTAGTGTTACAAATAAAACAGTTTTTATTTTCACTGTGGTTTTTCATTTAGCGACCGATCGGACCTTGAAAGTAAATAGCCATCGTAGTAGCCTATATTGTTACCGAATACTAATGATGTGTGATTTGCCGTATTTTGTGAATTTCAAAATTAGAAGAAGCAAATAAAATTTTTATAATAACATTATACTTTTCAAAAAATGTGTAAACGCTTCACGATTACAGTGTCATCCTTGCGCAGGGACAATGCTAATCTTCTCTGTATCGTTTACATTATACCATACGTACTCCCAATGGGAGTACACATATTAACAATTCGGAAGTTGTATATATAGTTACCAAGGAACTAAGATTTGTGTTTGTGGATTTCCTCAAAATTTCGAGTTCAATAGTTTTAAAAGTACGAAGAGATTTTATCACTTAGTACCATCATTACCTGCAGAATAATATAGTCAGATCACCTGTTCCAGAAAATTGCTACATTTTAAGGAATAAATTTTCTAGAGCTGTGCCCATTTCGAGGCAAAACGCTACTTTGAGCGTATCATCAGGTGCTAAAGGCCTGAAATGTCCTCACCTACATATTTTAAGGCTAAACTAACTGTATAATGTATGTTATCTCTATAATTGATCCAGTTTTCGTGACTGTATTTAAGTTAGAACTGATTTTTGTTTATTTCACTCTTGTGCGAAATAATTACCTTTTTTAATACGTATTTAAACAAATACGTTATTTTATATGATGACAATTATTACAGTACGTTCGAAGAAATGAAGCATAATTGAAAATTATGCAAGAAAATTTAAGTGCACAACATAATGCCCTAAAACTCGCTAATAGCATTTATCGAAATGATGTATAAATTGCAATTCTTTCTCTGAATAATTATTGTGTCAATGAATTTCATTCTGGGTTTTCGGTATTTAAGTTCCCTGTTATAATAATTTCTGGTTAAAGAGCGCCTTTCAACGAATATTAAGTTGGAGCAGCGAAACGGGCATTTGCCCGAATGCCCATATGGCTAACTAAATTAAGTGTGCATTTTTAATAACACAAAAATTTAATATCATGATTAGCCTATAAGTAATTTTAAACTCTACATTAAAACTAAATGTTTGACAGGAAACTAAAGTCGGAAAGTCTTTATTTATGACTAGACAAAAGTAACAGAGTGGTTTTCTCCATTTCAAGGAGAAATAGTTGTATTTACTAGATTTAGTAGACTACTAAAAGCAGAAAGAGATACCGCATTTCCTTAAATTGCAGAATTACCAAAGTATCGAAAAAGTACCGAGTGAGTTTTCTGAAGAATCGCTCGATGCCGATACCATGCAGGTATCGAGAGTACCGAGGTATCGAAAGTATCGAGGACCCATTTATATTAATAAAAGGAAGTGTCTGTCCTCCGTCTTTCTGTCTGTCCGCGATGCCCAGCGAAATCTACTCAACGCAGAGATCTGAAATTTTATACATAGGCGGACTGAAGGGTCGGAAAATGCACGTCGAAGCCGGAATTTTAATTTTCGCTTTCGTTCGTGACTTATGAGTGAAAAATGAGCAAAAAAGGTGCATTTTTTGCGTTTTCGAAGCATGAGTTTTCAGATACATTTCAATGTCACATCAATTACAGTTGGCGTTGGCTATTTTTGTCGTACCTCGCGATCGCTTGAATGTTGTAGCTCACGCAGGTCGATTCATTTGTTTATAATGTCAAAGCACGCAGACATATGAAATTTTCAACCTACACCGAAGAGGATTATTATTATTATTATTAGGCTATAAGAGGGATAATCAATATTGGCCTAAATATGGTCAAACGTTGTTCGATTTGGACGAAACTCCCTATACAGGAGTTTTCTGGGCCAAGGACCTCGAATCTGAGGTCGCATTTACCAGGCGACGCTATCTAATCGTGGTATGTAGTCAATGTGATTTAGGTGTTAGTAAATATAATGATTTAACTATTATGCTCTTAATTTTTAATTTTTGAAATAATTATCGCGGGCACATGCTAGTGTTCCAAATAAAACAGTTTTTATTTTTACTGTGGTTTTTCATTTAGCGACCGATCGGACCTTGAAAGTAAGTAGCCATCGTAGTAGCCTATATTGTTACCGAATACTAATGATGTGTGATTTGCCGTATTTTGTGAATTTCAAAATTAGAAGAAGCAAATAAAATTTTTATAATAACATTATACTTTTCAAAAAATGTGTAAACGCTTCACGATTACAGTGTCATCCTTGCGCAGGGACAATGCTAATCTTCTCTGTATCGTTTACATTATACCATACGTACTCCCAATGGGAGTACACATATTAACAATTCGGAAGTTGTATATATAGTTACCATGGAACTAAGATTTGTGTTTGTGGATTTCCTCAAAATTTCGAGTTCAATAATTTTAAAAGTACGAAGAGATTTTATCACGTAGTACCATCATTACCTGCAGAAAAATATAGTCAGATCACCTGTTCCAACAAAATTGCTACATTTTAAGGAATAAATTTTCTAGAGCTGTGCCCATTTCGAGGCAAAACGCTACTTTGAGCCTATCAGCAGGTGCTAAACGCCTGAAATGTCCTCACCTACATATTTTAAGGCTAAACTAACTGTATAATGTATGTTTTCTCTATAATTGATCCAGTTTTCGTGACTGTATTTAAGTTAGAACTGATTTTTGTTTATTTCACTCTTGTGCGAATTAATTACTTTTTTAATACGTATTTAAACAAATACGTTATTTTATATGATGACAATTATTACAGTACGTTCGAAGAATTGTAGCATAATTGCAAATTATGCAAGAAAATTTAAGTGCACAACATAATGCTCTAAAACTCGCTAATAGCATTTATCGAAACGATGTTTAAATTGCAATTCTTTCTCTGAATAATTATTGTGTCAATGAATTTCCTTCAGGGTTTTCGGTATTCAAGTTCCCTGTTATAATAATCTCTGGTTAAACAGCGCCTTTCAACGAATATTAAGTTGGAGCAGCGAAACGGGCATTTGCCCGAATGCCCATATGGCTAACTAAATTAAGTGTGCATATTTAATAAGACAAAAATTTAATATCATGATTAGCCTATAATTATTTTTAAACTCTACATTAAAACTAAATGTTTGACAGGAAACGAAAGTCGGAAAGTCTTTATTTATGACTAGACAAAAGTAACAGAATGGTTTTCTCCATTTCAAGGAGAAATAGTTGTATTTACTAGATTTAGTAGACTACTAAAAGCAGAAAGAGATACCGCATTTCCTTAAATTGCAGAATTACCAAAGTATCGAAAATACCGAGTGAGTTTTCTGAAGAATCGCTCGATGCCGATACCATGCAGGTATCGAGAGTACCGAGGTATCGAAAGTATCGAGGACCCATTTATATTAATAAAAGAAAGTGTCTGTCCTCCGTCTTTCTGTCTGTCCGCGATGCCCAGCGAAATCTACTCAACGCAGAGATCTGAAATTTTATACATAGGCGGACTGAAGGGTCGGAAAATGCACGTCGAAGCCGGAATTTTAATTTTCGCTTTCGTTCGTGACTTATGAGTGAAAAATGAGCAAAAAAGGTGCATTTTTTGCGTTTTCGAAGCATGAGTTTTCAGATACATTTCAATGTCACATCAATTACAGTTGGCGTTGGCTATTTTTGTCGTACCTCGCGATCGCTTGAATGTTGTAGCTCACGCAGGTCGATTCATTTGTTTATAATGTCAAAGCACGCAGACATATGAAATTTTCAACCTACACCGAAGAGGTTTATTATTATTATTATTAGGCTATAAGAGGGATAATCAATATTGGCCTAAATATGGTCAAACGTTGTTCGATTTGGACGAAATTCCCTATACAGGAGTTTTCTGGGCCAAGGACCTCGAATCTGAGGTCGCATTTACCAGGCGACGCTATCTAATCGTGGTATGTAGTCAATGTGATTTAGGTGTTAGTAAATATAATGATTTAACTATTATGCTCTTAATTTTTAATTTTTGAAATAATTATCGCGGGCACATGCTAGTGTTCCAAATAAAACAGTTTTTATTTTTACTGTGGTTTTTCATTTAGCGACCGATCGGACCTTGAAAGTAAATAGCCATCGTAGTAGCCTATATTGTTACCGAATACTAATGATGTGTGATTTGCCGTATTTTGTGAATTTCAAAATTAGAAGAAGCAAATAAAATTTTTATAATAACATTATACTTTTCAAAAAATGTGTAAACGTTTCACGATTACAGTGTCATCCTTGCGCAGGGACAATGCTAATCTTCTCTGTATAGTTTACATTATACCATACGTACTCCCAATGGGAGTACACATATTAACAATTCGGAAGTTGTATATGTAGTTACCATGGAACTAAGATTTGTGTTTGTGGATTTCCTCAAAATTTCGAGTTCAATAGTTTTAAAAGTACGAAGAGATTTTATCACTTAGTACCATCATTACCTGCAGAAAAATATAGTCAGATCACTTGTTCCAACAAACTTGCTACATTTTAAGGAATAAATTTTCTAGAGCTGTGCCCATTTCGAGGCAAAACGCTACCTTGAGCCTATCATCAGGTGCTAAACGCCTGAAATGTCCTCACCTACATATTTTAAGGCTAAACTAACTGTATAATGTATGTTTTCTCTATAATTGATCCAGTTTTCGTGACTGTATTTAAGTTAGAACTGATTTTTGTTTATTTCACTCTTGTGCGAAATAATTACTTTTTTTAATACGTATTTAAACAAATACGTTATTTTATATGATGACAATTATTACAGTACGTTCGAAGAATTGTAGCATAATTGCAAATTATGCAAGAAAATTTAAGTGCACAACATAATGCTCTAAAACTCGCTAATAGCATTTATCGAAATGATGTATAAATTGCAATTCTTTCTCTGAATAATTATTGTGTCAATGAATTTCCTTCATGGTTTTCGGTATTCAAGTTCCCTGTTATAATAATCTCTGGTTAAACAGCGCCTTTCAACGAATATTAATTTGGAGCAGCGAAACGGGCATTTGCCCGAATGCCCATATGGCTAACAAAATTAAGTGTGCATATTTAATAAGACAAAAATTTAATATCATGATTAGCCTATAATTATTTTTAAACTCTACATTAAAACTAAATGTTTGACAGGAAACGAAAGTCGGAAAGTCTTTATTTATGACTAGACAAAAGTAACAGAGTGGTTTTCTCTATTTCAAGGAGAAATAGTTGTATTTACTAGATTTAGTAGACTACTAAAAGCAGAAAGAGATTCCGCATTTCCTTAAATTGCAGAATTACCAAAGTATCGAAAAAGTACCGAGTGAGTTTTGTGAAGAATCGCTCGATGCCGATACCATGCAGGTATCGAGAGTACCGAGGTATCGAAAGTATCGTGGACCCATCTATATTAATAAAAGGAAGTGTCTTTCCTCCGTCTTACTGTCTGTCCGCTATGCCCAGCGAAATCTACTCAACGCAGAGATCTGAAATTTTATACATAGGCGGACTGAGGGGTCGGAAAATGCACCTCGAAGCCGGAATGTTAATTTTCGCTTCCGTTCATGACTTATGAGTGAAAAATGAGCAAAAAACGTGCATTTTTTTGCTTTTCGAAGCATGATTTTTCAGATACATTTCAATGTCACATCAATTACAGTGTGCTTTGGCTATTTTTGTCGTACCTCGCGATCGCTTGAATGTTGTAGCTCACGCAGGCATATGCAATTTTCAACCTACACCGAAGAGGATTATTATTATTATTATTATTATTATTATTATTATTATTATTATTATTATTATTATTAGGATATAAGAGGGATAATCAATATTTACCTAAAATGGTCAAACGTTGTTCGATTTGGACGAAACTCCCTATACAGGAGTTTTCTGGGCCAAGGACCTCGAATCTGAGGTCGCATTTACCAGGCGACGCTATCTAATCGTGGTATGTAGTCAATGTGATTTAGGTGTTAGTAAATATAATGATTTAACTATTATGCTCTTAATTTTTAATTTTTGAAATAATTATCGCGGGCACATGCTAGTATTACAAATAAAACAGTTTTTATTTTTACTGTGGTTTTTCATTTAGCGACCGATCGGACCTTGAAAGTAAATAGCCATCGTAGTAGCCTATATTGTTACCGAATACTAATGATGTGTGATTTGCCGTATTTTGTGAATTTCAAAATTAGAAGAAGCAAATAACATTTTTATAATAACATTATACTTTTCAAAAAATGTGTAAACGCTTCACGATTACAGTGTCATCCTTGCGCAGGGACAATGCTAATCTTCTCTGTATCGTTTACATTATACCATACGTACTCCCGATGGGAGTACACATTTTAACAATTCGGAAGTTGTATATATAGTTACCATGGAACTAAGATTTGTGTTTGTGGATTTCCTCAAAATTTCGAGTTCAATAGTTTTAAAAGTACGAAGAGATTTTATCACTTAGTATCATCATTACCTTGCAGAAAAATATAGTCAGATCACCTGTTCCAACAAAATTGCTACATTTTAAGGAATAAATTTTCTAGAGCTGTGCCCATTTCGAGGCAAAACGCTACTTTGAGCCTATCATCAGGTGCTAAAGGCCTGAAATGTCCTCACCTACATATTTTTAAGCTAAACTAACTGTATAATGTATGTTTTCTCTATAATTGATCCAGTTTTCGTGACTGTATTTAAGTTAGAACTGATTTTTGTTTATTTCACTCTTGTGCGAATTAATTACTTTTTTAGTACATATTTAAACAAGTACGTTATTTTATATGATGACAATTATTACAGTACGTTCGAAGAATTGTAGCATAATTGAAAATTATGCAAGAAATTTAAGTGCACAAAATAATGCTCTAAAACTCGCTAATAGCATTTATCGAAATGATGTTTTCATTGCAATTCTTTCTCTGAATAATTATTGTGTCAATGGATTTCATTCAGGGTTTTCGGTATTCAAGTTCCCTGTTATAATAATCTCTGGTTAAACAGCGCCTTTCAACGAATATTAAGTTGGAGCAGCGAAACGTGCATTTGCCCAAATGCCCATATGGTAACTAAATTAAGTGTGCATTTTTAATAACACAAAAATTTAATATCATGATTAGCCTATAAGTATTTTTAAACTCTACATTAAAACTAAATGTTTGCCAGGAAACGAAAGTCGGAAAGTCTTTATTTATGACTAGACAAAAGTAACAGAGTGGTTTTCTCCATTTCAAGGAGAAATAGTTGTATTTACTAGATTTAGTAGACTACTAAAAGCAGAAAGAGATACCGCATTTCCTTAAATTGCAGAATTACCAAAGTATCGAAAAAGTACCGAGTGAGTTTTCTGAAGAAGCGCTCGATGCCGATACCATGCAGGTATCGAGAGTACCGAGGTATCGAAAGTATCGAGGACCCATCTATATTAATGAAAGGAAGTGTCTGTCCTCCGTCTTTCCGTCTGTCCGCGATGCCCAGCGAAATCTACTCAACGCAGAGATCTGAAATTTTATACATAGGCGGACTGAAGGGTCGAAAAATGCACGTCGAAGCCGGAATTTTAATTTTCGCGTTCGTTCGTGACTTATGAGTGAAAAATGAGCAAAAAACGTTCATTTTTTTGAGTTTTCGAAGCATGAGTTTTCACTTACATTTCAATGTCACATCAATTACAGTTGGCGTTGGGTATTTTTGTCGTACCTCGCGATCGCTTGAATGTTGTAGCTCACGCAGACATATGAAATTTTCAACCTACACAGAAGAGGATTATTATTATTATTATTATTATTATTATTATTATTATTATTATTATTATTATTATTATTATTATTATTATTATTATTATTATTAGGCTATAAGAGGGATAATCAATATTGACCTAAATATGGTCAAACGTTGTTGGATTTGGACGAAACTCCCTATACGGGGGGTTTCTGGGCCAAGGACCTCGAACATGAGGTCGCGTTTACCAGGCGACGCTATCTAATCGTGGTATGTAGTCCATGTGATTTAGGTGTTAGTAAATATAATGATTTAACTATTAGGCTCTTAATTTTTAATTTTTGAAATAATTATCGCGGGCATATGCTAGTGTTACAAATAAAACAGTTTTTATTTTTACTGTGGTTTTTCTTTTAGCGACCGATCGGACCTTGAAAGTAAATAACCATCGTAGTAGCCTATATTGTTACCGAATACTAATGATGTGTGATTTGCCGTATTTTGTGAATTTCAAAATTAGAAGAAGCAAATACAATTTTTATAATAACATTATACTTTTCAAAAAATGTGTAAACGCTTCACGATTACAGTGTCATCCTTGCGCAGGGACAATGCTAATCTTCTCTATATCGTTTACATTATACCATACGTACTCCCAATGGGAGTACACATATTAACAATTCGGAAGTTGTATATATAGTTACCATGGACCTAAGATTTGTGTTTGTGGATTTCCTCAAAATATCGAGTTCAATAGTTTTAAAAGTACGAAGAGATTTTATCACTTAGTACCATCATTACCTGCAGAAAAATATAGTCAGATCACCTGTTCCAGAAAATTGCTACATTTTAAGGAATAAATTTTCTAGAGCTGTGCCCATTTCGAGGCAAAACGCTACTTTGAGCCTATCATCAGGTGCTAAAGGCCTGAAATGTCTTCACCTACATATTTTAAGGCTAAACTAACTGTATAATGTATGTTTTCTCTATAATTGATCCAGTTTTCGTGACTGTATTTAAGTTAGAACTGATTTTTGTTTATTTCACTCTTGTGCGAATTAATTACTTTTTTAGTACATATTTAAACAAATACGTTATTTTATATGATGACAATTATTACAGTACGTTCGAAGAAATGTAGCATAATTGAAAATTATGCAAGAAAATTTAAGTGCACAACATAATGCTCTAAAACTCGCTAATAGCATTTATCGAAATGATGTATAAATTTCAATTCTTTCTCTGAATAATTATTGTGTCAATGAATTTCATTCAGGGTTTTCGGTATTCAAGTTCCCTGTTATAATAATCTGATTGAATCCTGATTCTAGTATTAAATATAAAACTATAATCATGATAAATAGCAAGCTAAATTACATTAAATATAAAACCTTAGAATGATGGGACCTATTAGTATTTTATATCAAATTGAATCTCAAATGATACTCTATTAAATCATGCTTAACATACAATTATTGAATGAAGAATATGGATTACAGATAAAATAAGTTAATATTAAATATAAGAATATTACGGGGTGTAGAAAGTACCAGACAAGATTCCGAGTATGTCACAAAGACTAGCTCGCTTGTACCATTCATTCACGACGGGTAGCCGGCGACGGGTATTGTTAAAAAGCAGTGCTTCCTTTATGCAAAAAGTGACACAAAGGCGATGAGAGCCTAGTCAAAAGAATATAATTGGAATAGGACTTGGGAAAAGAGTACTGAGTGCACATTCTCAGAAAATTGAAGTAATAGCGAGAACAGGTAGACAGTGGAAACTTGAGAGTTGTATCTCGTAGCGTCTTTAAGCTTGGGTCTAAAGGGCCAATCAAAAATAAGCTACTAGCTAAAATATGGTTAAATTACTGTAACACAGAATTTGATTTGTTAGTATAAGAGTGGGGAGATTTCTGTGAGTGCCACGGATGTAGAATATTGCCAATGTTAAGAGTACACTGTTCTACCGGACTCGTCACCGGTCGGACGCATATTCCTTGTCAGCTTAATTCTTCCGAGTGAATACAATTGTATTCCACTCGATTTTATATTCACGTTGGGAAGTTACCCAACTTGGATAAGTAATCTTTTATAGTAAGATACCCAGTAAACGCGATTTGTGGTAATAGCTAAGTTACGGCTATTACCGATTTAAATTCAGTGGATCGCAGTAAGTACTTGGTCGACGAATTAACATTATTATAATTACTCCAAGGAGGGTCATTATATCATCACGTGATAATGAATAGGAAGAAGTAATAACTGATAAACTTTGTGGCTACGTTCTACAATCGAGACATTATATACAGTATCCACCACGAGTAGATTAGCATACATGTTAATTGGACTTGATATTAATTGGTTAATAAATCAACTCATACCAGTATTCAATATTTTGATATCTAATTACTATAATTAGTATTGCCATTCACCAGACCCATATTTTACTATGTAGAAACGTAAGAGTTTAAATCTTGTAGCTCGACTGACTAACCGAGGCAGGTTCAAAGAAGCTCAGCAAATGTAAGTACTGCATAAAAACATTAATACTTATACAGAGTGAACCTTAATAGTGGCGTACCCAATTCAAAGGGGGCGAACCGCTTCATAGTGGCGCGAACAACGTGGTGGCTTCGGAAAGAAAAAGGTGAATGGCGTGGGCAATGAACTAAAATTTTTGAAATCTCAAAATACTGATCAAAATCAAATAAAGAAGAAGGGAAGTAAGGAATTAAGGAGCGGGCACTAGCTTAGAAGGGGAGTTAGACAAGAGAGAAGAGAGAAGAAAAACGCAGGAAGGGCATCATTAAAATCAAGAAAGCGGAGTAGTCCGGAAGAATATCAATCTTATTGTAATAGAGATAAGAGGGCATTTCTTGTATTAATGATAAGAGGGTATTTCTTGTTAGATATAAGAGTGCCATATTGAAACGATTTCAAAAATCCGTTTCCTGGCCCTCTGGTGAGGCCTTTTGTATTTATATATATATATTTTCGTTTTGTGCTCCCGCTGAAGCGACAGTTTTCTTAAAGCTTAACATTTTCATTCTTTTTCTTTGATTAACCTCTTGTGCGTGCGGTTTTGTACCCATTAGTTTTGATTTCTGTTTTTCTAAATGTTTTTCTAAAGTCTTCTGCTTACGCCGCCCTAGCCCTCTGGTGTGGGGTTTGTGAATTACGTTTATTCTTGCTGTTTGGTGCTGCCACCTATGTTCGCTAGCGTGAGAGGTCTGGCACGCCGGCCGAGAGAGTGGGTGTTTGTCTTCCGTTGAGTGTGGCACGTTTTTCTGGATCGTCCTCATGGCTGATGTGAGTACCGTTTGCTTCATGTACACTTATTATATAGCATTTGCAAGTTCTAAGCCTTAAGCATGGATGAAATTTGTTTGTCGAAATTTCGAGACATTCACCAAATTATTCTAGCTACTTGCACTCTTTAGCCATTTCATTGTAAGCCATATGCAATAATGGTTAGTATGCGTTTCTTAACTTTGTACGGGTATTTGTTAATGTGGTTCGTTAATCACCAGTTCGGTAGATTGTTCTAGCCTTGGGCATGAGTTTCACGATATTTTATGCCTTGTAGTGATCGCCATTTTTGTTAGTTGGAGGTCACGTACTTTGGGGGCGTTGCTATGCGTGATATTAAAGCTCTTTTGCCTGTTATACATTTGCATTGCGATTCAGTAATTCCATGTAATTTCCTTCATTCCAGAGTTTTTCGTAATTGTACAGGCCTTTGAAATGTATATATATACATAGATTTTGTATAGAAAACTCGTGAGTAGGTTTCCTTATCAGAGCGTGTCATGCATTACTAGATCGTGCTGCCGTCTTTCTGGAGTTACGTATAGGTTCATTTTCTTGGTCAGTTTGTTTATTGGTGCTATCAAGTTTGAGTTATTAACTAGCTGTTTCTTAAAAGATGCTTAGGTGAAGTGTAGCCACATGCTTCGTAATTCTAGACATAACCTTTATGTATGCCAGGCATATATTTGTACTTAAGATGTAGGATATTTTTGGGTAATGTTCTTGAGTAATAGGGTTCAGGCTCTGTAATAGGCCAACAGCATAGTGTCTTTCTGTAATTTTTCACGTTTATATAATCTGTTATTTATATACTAAATTATTCATATCCACATAAATATTAATTTAGCGAAATTGCTATTGTTGTCCCTTATACTGCATTCTTGGAATTCACGAATGTTCTATTAACCTTATGACGATTATTATAGTCAGGCTAAATTCTGCTCCTGGCCGAATTGTGTATTTACACCAGCTTATGTCAGATATTTCACTTCTATCTGAGAGAGAGACCTTTTTCATGGGATTTCTTTAATTATTTTGCGGTTCCTTCTCTGGGTTTTTGGTATTCAGTTTGACTATACTCAAGATCCCAGTGTGTATTGCTTTCAATATAAAATTAGTATATTATTGTTTAGATTCCTCATTCATCTAGTGAATTTACTTAAGGGATTTTTACTTTAATTTGGTCTGTAGTCTGCGGGAAATCTCTTGAAGTGAAAACGTTTTCGTGTATCCCAGGGATGTATTTTCTCATGCCCTTGTAGGCCTACCCTTTTCTTCTACCTATGCATCTGGTCACGTGTCAACGGACATTGAGTCATTTTCTTCATAAAAAAGTTGAATTATTAATTAATAATTGAGGCCCATTTATACTTAAGCTAGTAGCTTTAAGATTTTAGTCATATTCTCATTTCTCGTGGATGGTTTTCCTATTCTTTGTTATTATGGTAAAGAATGGAAGCTGTCGGTTAAGAAACTTAGCTTGTGCCTATTGAATAAGGAAGTTTTGACCAAGTTAGAAACTTTACCTTGTTGAGGAGTTATTAATAAACTTCATTATGAAGTTTTGATAATTTCAACTAGTATAGTATATTCAAATTTGTGGTAAATGTTCCACCAATATACTAGTATATACTATATACTAGTAGTCGACTACTAGTATATAGGTGGAACATTTACCACAAATTTGTTGAGGAGTGTTAAGGCTTATTGTCCCCTTTATACCCAACTGCGTTATGGTAATTATTATATCTATCCCTCGTGTGAATCCTACTTGCTTTGGTTTGCGACAGTCCCTAATCTGATGGCTTTACAGTGGAGGCAAACTGTTTCCATGTAATCTCTGTTACATATTTTCTCCATGGTACGTTTGTATAGCTCCCGTTATATTTATTACTGGGAATATTGCTCCTACTTATAACAGTGACTCTCTTGCTGATCTAAATTCATTTATGGGATATTATTTACTTACATTAAAACTGTTTCCATGTAATCTCTGTTACATAATTTCTCCATGGTACGTTTGTATAGCTCCCTTTATATTTATTATTGGGAATATTGCTCCTACTTATAACAGTGACTCTGTTGCTGATCTAAATTCATTTACGGGATTATTTACTTACATTAGACCTTCTGCCACGTAGTTAATTGGGTTTTGCCTTTTCTGTATTTTCACCGAAGATAATACTCTGACTCCCTTACTCAGCGTATTGAAGGAAAACCATCTCCGTGCCCTTTATCTATTCTTAATTATACCTGGTACTTGGGTGTGGTAACTTTCTATTACCGTCAGGATTTTTAAGGACTTGTTGTTGTCTGGGAATTTTCTCAGGGGTGTTAAATTAATGATACTATGCCTTTGAATAGTAATTTATTTAACCTATGATATTTCTTATACATATGTATATATACATTTACTTTGTTTCAAGGTGTAAGGTTATTATACTGCCTCACTATTGTTTAACTCACCTTTGTTATATCTTAACTTGTTATTAAAAGAACTTGTTTGAAAGTTGCCTTCCTATTTATCTTGTGTGGGCGAATCTATTTCTTCCCTCTCCCGTCAGAAAAGAAGATCTACGGCAGGGTTAAAGCTTAGTACGTTCTTCCTAGTCATCCAAATAGTTAACCAGTTTTTCTTGTGTGCGGTTTAAATTAAGTAATTAAATAAATCTAGCTAAAAATCTTATTTACCAGCCCACAATATATATGTCAGTGTATAAATTGTGCCATGTACTAAAGGTGAGTGCGCATGTTTTTATATGAAAGTGATAAGTGCAATGACCAGGGTATTTACATATAAACAGCTATGTATACATTAATCAGTGGCTTTGTATTAGGAAAAGGAATGGAGCAGGTAGATTCTCAAATTTGTCAGGATGTGCCTAGCAATAATAACGCAGATATAATGGAGGAAACTAACAATGGGAAAATTAATCCAGAAGGGCCTTCAGCTCAAACAGAACTTGAAAGCGTAGGAACTCAAAATAAAAGTCAGGTGATGACGGGAGAAAGGGAGGATTCTTTATTAAGGGAAATATGGAAGATGATAGAACTGAACTCAATAAAATTAGCAGAAAAAATTGACAAAAGTATAAATGAGACTAAAATGTTCCATGAAACACTTACAAATAGTTGTAAGGAGATGGGTGACATAATAGACCGAAATTCGGAGGAAAGAAAACAATCTTTCAATAAAACGTTCGACATTTTAGATAAAGACCAGGAATACTTCAACAAGTTAAACAATGAGGTTAGGTCTACAAATGCTAAATCGGACAAAAAGGTCAAAGATGTAGAGCTAGAGATTGATATGTCAAAGAAAAGCGTAGAGCTAGAAAGGGAAAATGTAGATGAGAAAATTGTAAATAAAGCTAAAGAAATTAATTTGCAATTAACTAACGCGGTAAAAGCTATTGACAGTAAGATGGAGACAGGTCATTGTTCTGTACAGATAGAAATTGCTGAGAAAAATGGTAGGTTAGAAGGACAGTTAACTAAAACTTGTTTAAATGAAACTGGGGAACTGAGTACTAAAATCCAAGGTCAGGTGAAAGAGATTGACATTCAGCCTAGTGAGGAAATTAGTAAAGTGGTGATACAGAGCGATATCACAACAGAAATAAATAACATGATAGATAAAAGTTCGAGTGATACTTTTAGTGTAAGTACGGATGCAAATAGCAAAGGGGCGTGGTCTCCAACTGTCAAAGTTGTAAACACGGCGAATTCGCCGGTAAATAATTCCATAAATGGAGATCAACAAACCCACAGCGATTGCAAGGATACGAACACAAAGCGAAGCAAGGTAATCCTACCGAATCATACTGTTTTGCCGATAAGTTATGACATTCCTACGCAATTGCTAATGAATTTTGAAGTAGAAGGGAATAATCCGGAGTTTGAGAATGAGAAATATGATCGCGGAAGTATAGGTCAGAATCAATATGACTGGAGTAAGAAATTTGATAGGGGACGTTACGCAGATAGGAAGAAGGGTAGTAGTCCTTATGTCAGAATAAATAACAAAGGCTCTAATAATAACAATGAAAAAGTTAGTCAGCGGGATTACAACTGGCGTAACAGAAATAAAGCCAAGGTAACTAGGTCAGTGCCACAGCAGGTACCTGTGACAGTTAAGCAGATGGTATTTCCGGAAACAGGTGGAGGAAGTCTAGATCTGTATCAGCGGAGCAGTGAGCTCAGGAATGAGAGATATGTAAGATTCTCAGATAACGGGGATCCCAACCAAGTAAATAGCCAAGAATCTGGTCAACAGTTAAATCCCGAAGCTAATGAATTTCAGGATGACAGAGATGACTTAACTATGCGTGAGAATGACGATAGGCCTATGGGAAATCTAAACTAAATAAGATGCACTAGATACTCATAATATGCATAATGAGGGAGCCGTGATTTCGGAACAGAGGCTCCAAATAATTATAAGTAACATAGTTGATTTTTATACCATGGAAGTGAAAGAAATAGAAATTTTGAATCCGCTGCAAATAGAGGTTGAGATTGGAAATTTATTGTACGATAGCAATCAGTGAGGCTAAATATACAGTAGACAAATAGATCATGGTATAATTAAATAATGGCAATTGGGAAACAGAGATATGTGTTTTAGTAGTTAAAAGATTTACACATCATTTTACTAGGTTGTGATACGCTGTTGAAATACGAAGGAATATTGAAATTTTAGAACAATGCTTAAGAGTTAATAAAAAATATGTCATAGAAGTTCCATTTCCAATTAATAATTTGAAAGATCATGTAGTTGTTCAGATAACTAAATCGCAATCCGGAATGAATATGTTATTGTTGACAGTCTGAGTAAAAATAAATACCAGATTATAGTTGTGAAGGAAATAAGCGAGTTTATTATGTTGAAGCGGAGGTCAAAAAGGACTCATCTTCGTAGGAAAAATAGTTATGGTGAAGCTGAGGTCAAAGGACTCATCTTCGTATGAATTGAGCGTCGAAGTAGACGAATATGAAAACACTTATTTGGAGGAGGATTATAAAGTTGGATAATTGCGAGATTAATAATTGGGAACAAATATAGTGATCAAGAAAATTGCTATGACGAATACGGAAGTGAAGGGAATATGAACGATTAAAAACTTAGGCAGTTTAAAAATCATAAGAGTAAAGTGGAGAGCATCACGACCCTAGATATTGAATAGAAATACAAGCTGTTAGATGTGCTAATTAGAAAAACATGAGGATATATATTGAATCCCCAAATTGTTGCCATATAATTCGAACATGTCATAACCATGGATAACTTACATGTCTATCACTATAGAAAGCTAGCTGACTATTGCAGAACTACGATAATAATAAGAATAACAAGAGTGCAGCGCCTCGAGCTCCTTTACAGCAGTTCATTTTCTATTACAAAAATCTTCAATGGTGTTTGATTTAAGGTAGTTGACATAAGTAACAATAGAATTATAAGGTGGTATAATCTATCTTTTAGTAGACCTTATAAGGAACCTTAAAAGGGTAAAAACAGTATGAATTAGGGTTACGGTGTTTCGCTAATTGGTACCGTAAAGAATGTAATAACTACTGTATTGTATGTATGACCGCGACTGAAATTGCGTGTGATATATTTAATACCAGTGAAAGTTTCAAGTGTAAAATATGAACGAGTGGTAATAAATCAGCCAGCGAAAATATATCTCTGTTATATAATTATAAGTGAACTTCGATAACAGATCAGTCGATTATTTTATCTTTGTTATCTATTTTTATAAAAAGGACGTCCGAGACAAAAATCCTATCGGCGATTTATCTAGTAATAAGTAGGAATAGTAATTGCAGTAAATGTATCTTCATATTCTATATTGTTCAATGCAGTGAGTTAGATTTTAATTTCTGTCAGTATATTATTTGTTTGTTTATATTATATGTTAAATAGGTCCAATAGCCTATTGCTGCATTGGATAATAAGGATGCATAGTAAAATTCTTTCGTGGATGTTGTATGCATGAGTAAGAATTGTAGTGTGTACAGATGAGAGGGATTGATAACGGTACCATGGCACGAGGTCACTCACTCACAGGTAGCAAGCCATGTGGCGAATGTAAACATTGTGAAAGGTAACTAGGTCAAAGCTACGACCAAAACAAATCAAGTCATTGCACTGTCACCTATACATTCAGTATACTCGCAAGGTATTTAAGGAGCTGAAAAGCACTCTTTAAAAATCGCAACTTTTTACAAAACTCACATTTTTTCAAGAGAACTTTTGGGCATACGAGGGAATCCTGATTCTAGTATTAAATATAAAACTATAATCATGATAAATAACAAGCTAAATTACATTAAATATAAAACCTTAGAATGATGGGACCTATTAGTATTTTATATCAAATTGAATCTCAAATGATACTCTATTAAATCATGCTTAACAAACAATTATTAAATGAAGAATATGGATTACAGATAAAATAAGTTAATATTAAATATAAGAATATTACGGGGTGTAGAAAGTACCAGACAAGATTCCGAGTATGTCACAAAGACTAGCTCGCTTGTACCATTCATTCACGACGGGTAGCCGGCGACGGGTATTGTTAACAAGCAGTGCTTCCTTTACGCAAAAAGTGACACAAAGGCGATGAGAGCCTAGTCAAAAGAATATAATTGGAATAGGACTTGGGTAAAGAGTACTGAGTGCACATTCTCAGAAAATTGAAGTAATAGCGAGAACAGGTAGACAGTGGAAACTTGAGAGTTGTATCTCGTAGCGTCTTTAAGCTTGGGTCTAAAGGGCCAATCAAAAATAAGCTACTAGCTAAAATATGGTTAAATTACTGTAACACAGAATTTGATTTGTTAGTATAAGAGTGGGGAGATTTCTGTGAGTGCCACGGATGTAGAACTTTGCCAATGTTAAGAGTACACTGTTCTACCGGACTCGTCACCGGTCGGACGCATATTCCTTGTCAGCTTAATTCTTCCGAGTGAATACAATTGTATTCCACTCGATTTTATATTCACGTTGGGAAGTTACCCAACTTGGATAAGTAATCTTTTATAGTAAGATACCCAGTAAACGCGATTTGTGGTAATAGCTAAGTTACGGCTATTACCGATTTAAATTCAGTGGATCGCAGTAAGTACTTGGTCGACGAATTAACATTATTATAATTACTCCAAGGAGGGTCATTATATCATCACGTGATAACGAATAGGAAGAAGTAATAACTGATAAACTTTGTGGCTACGTTCTACAATCGAGACATTATATACAGTATCCACCACGAGTAGATTAGCATACATGTTAATTGGACTTGATATTAATTGGTTAATAAATCAACTCATACCAGTATTCAATATTTTGATATCTAATTACTATAATTAGTATTGCCATTCACCAGACCCATATTTTACCCTGTAGAAACGTAAGAGTTTAAATCTTGTAGCTCGACTGACTAACCGAGGCAGGTTCATAGAAGCTCAGCAAATGTAAGTACTGCATAAAAACATTAATACTTATACAGAGTGAACCTTAATAGGGGCGTACCCAATTCAAAGGGGGCGAACCGTTTCAAATCTCTGGTTAAACAGCGCCTTTCAACGAATATTAAGTTGGAGCAGCGAAACGGGCATTTGCCCGAATGCCCATATGGCTAACTAAATTAAGTGTGCATATTTAATAAGACAAAAATTTAATATCATGATTAGCCTATAATTATTTTTAAACTCTACATTAAAACTGAATGTTTAACAGGAAACGAAAGTCGGAAAGTCTTTATTTATGACTAGACAAAAGTAACAGAGTGGTTTTCTCCATTTCAAGGAGAAATAGTTGTATTTACTAGATTTAGTAGACTACTAAAAGCAGAAAGAGATACCGCATTTCCTTAAATTGCAGAATTACCAAAGTATCGAAAACGTACCGAGTGAGTTTTCTGAAGAATCGCTCGATGCCGATACCATGCAGGTATCGAGAGTACCGAGGTATCGAAAGTATCGTGGACCCATCTATATTAATAAAAGGAAGTGTCTGTCCTCCGTCAATCTGTCTGTCCGCTATGCCCAGCGAAATCTACTCAACGCAGAGATCTGAAATTTTATACATAGGCGGACGGAAGGGTCGGAAAATGCACGTCGAAGCCGGAATTTTAATTTTCGCTTTTGTTCGTGAGTTATGAGTGAAAAATGAGCAAAAAACGTGCATTTTTTTGCGTTTTCGAAGCATGAGTTTTCAGATACATTTCAATGTCACATCAATTACAGTTGGCGTTGGCTATTTTTGTCGTACCTCGCGATCGCTTGAATGTTGTAGCTCACGCAGGTCGATTCATTTGTTTATAATGTCAAAACACGCCGACATATGAAATTTTCAACCTACACCGAAGAGGATTATTATTATTATTATTATTATTAGGCTATAAGAGGGATAATCAATATTGGCCTAAATATAGTCAAACGTTGTTCGATTTGGACGAAACTCCCTATACAGTGGTTTTCTGGGTCAAGGACCTCGAATCTGAGGTCGCGTTTACCAGGCTACGCTATCTAAACGTGGTATGTAGTCAATGTGATTTAGGTGTTAGTAAATATAATGATTTAACTATTATGCTCTTAATTTTTAATTTTTGAAATAATTATCGCGGGCGAAGCCGCGAGTACATGCTAGTGTTACAAATAAAACAGTCTTTATTTTTACTGTGGTTTTTCATTTAGCGACCGATCGGACCTTGAAAGTAAATAGCCATCGTAGTAGCCTATATTGTTACCGAATACTAATGATGTGTGATTTGCCGTATTTTGTGAATTTCAAAATTAGAAGAAGCAAATAAAATTTTTATAATAACATTATACTTTTCAAAAAATGTGTAAACGCTTCACGATTACAGTGTCATCCTTGCGCAGGGACAATGCTAATCTTCTCTGTATCGTTTACATTATACCATACGTACTCCCAATGGGAGTACACATATTAACAATTCGGAAGTTGTATATATAGTTACCATGGAACTAAGATTTGTGTTTGTGGATTTCCTCAAAATTTCGAGTTCAATAGTTTTAAAGTACGAAGAGATTTTATCACTTAGTACCATCATTACCTGCAGAAAAATATAGTCAGATCACCTGTTCCAACAAAATTGCTACATTTTAAGGAATAAATTTTCTAGAGCTGTGCCCATTTCGAGGCAAAACGCTACTTTGAGCCTATCATCAGGTGCTAATCGCCTGAATTGTCCTCACCTACATATTTTAAGGCTAAACTAACTGTATAATGTATGTTTTCTCTATAATTGATCCAGTTTTCGTCACTGTATTTAAGTTAGAACTGAATTTTGTTTATTTCACTCTTGTGCGAATTACTATTTTTAATACGTATTTAAACAAATACGTTATTTTATATGATGACAATTATTACAGTACGTTCGAAGAATTGTACAATACTAGAAAATTATGCAAGAAAATTTAAGTGCACAACATAATGCTCTAAAACTCGCTAATAGCATTTATCGAAATGATGTATAAATTGCAATTCTTTCTCTGAATAATTATTTTGTCAATGAATTTCATTCAGGGTTTTCGGTATTCAAGTTCCCTGTTATAATAATCTCTGGTTAAACAGCGCCTTTCAACGAATATTAAGTTGGAGCAGCGAAACGGGCATTTGCCCGAATGCCCATATGGCTAACTAAATTAAGTGTGCATAGTTAATAACACAAAAATTTAATATCATGGTTAGCCTATAATTATTTTTAAACTCTACATTAAAACTAAATGTTTCACAGGAAACGAAAGTCGGAAAGTCTTTATTTATGACTAGACAAAAGTAACAGAGTGGTTTTCTCCATTTTAAGGAGGAATAGTTGTATTTACTATATTTAGTAGACTACTAAAAGCAGAAAGAGATACCGCATTTCCTTAAATTGCAGAATTACCAAAGTATCGAAAAAGTACCGAGTGAGTTTTCTGAAGAATCGCTCGATGCCGATACCATGCAGGTATCGAGAGTACCGAGGTATCGAAAGTATCGAGGACCCATCTATATTAATAAAAGGAAGTGTCTGTCCTCCGTCTTTCTGTCCGTCCGCGATGCCCAGCGAAATCTACTCAACGCAGAGATCTGAAATTTTATACATAGGCGGACTGAAGGGTCAGAAATTGCACCTCGAAGCCGGAATTTCAATTTTTGCTTTCGTTCGTGAGTTATGAGTGAAAAATGAGCAAAAAACGTACATTTTTTGCGTTTTCGAAGCATGAGTTTTCAGATACATTTCAATGTCAGTAGTATGGTTTTGTTCATGACGTCATGGATGGAGCATGGATGGAGCATGGATGGAGCATGGATGGAGCATGGATGGGGCATGGATGGCTTAGGCGGTTATGACCGTTTAAACCGTTGGCTCCTTTTTTTACCGTTGGCGCCTTTTTTGACCGTTAAAGAAATTTTCGCGCCTTTGTTGTGATAAGCCCTAGGTGGTCATGCATTGTGATCACCCCAACACCTGGTCCTAATGCCCATCCGGTTACGCGCTAAACCTTTTAAGATCCTTAATGCCCATCCTGTCAAGATAAGACCACCTGGTCCTTTACGCCTTAATGCCCACCCGGTCAAGATAAGAGTCAACCGTATCCGACATGGTTGGATGGGAAGGGTTAAGACACTTTACCGCAGAGGTGGCCAAGCGCTGTGGTTACCCCACATCCGGTATAGATAACACCAACTGGTCCAATATTGCCATCCGGTCAAGATAAGAACTGGGAGACTATGCATTGTTATATTCCCACGCCAATTTTTTTTATCATGGATGTATATAAAAACACTACTTTATCCTTTCAATTCTCATTCCGCTACCATACGACATCATGGAATTCACGTGTGAACGTTGTGGAGCGAAGTATAAACATAATCGTAATTTGAACCGTCACGTACGGGGAAAACATGGTGATTCTCAGATCATCTGTGATTTGTGTGAAGTGACGTTCTCGAGACGAGATGTGTTACAAACTCATATACGGGAGGTACACTCTAGTTTACATTTTCCGTGTACCAAATGTGATAAAACTTTTTCGTCTCGTCGTAATCTGAATAGACATTTGAACATTACTCACAGCTTGCTTAATCCAAACGAACTGTACAGAATTCGTGATAACAATGTGGTCAAACCCAGTACCTCTGCATCATCTGAACCCAGTAACTCGGCAACAGTTATCGAACCAGAGACAGCAAGACCACAGCCTCAGTCGTCAGCACAACACGATGTCGTCATAGACCGACCGCAATCAATCAATCCATCTGTGTTGAAATCTATCTTCGAAGGACATATCTCTCCATATAAGGAAAATATTTTTTTATATTTATATATATTATTTATTTTATATATACCTCCATTTTTTTCGATCGTCATTGCAGTTGGGTGTGGTGAATAAAAGCTGTTTCATTTGTGTTACAGCCCACTGCTATTTGGAATAATCCGACAGCCAATACAACGACGAGACCGGTTCAGAGCGCCCGAGGCGGTCAAGATCCATTCAACAAACAAACGACTTCACCTGCATACAGCGACAGCCACTCTCCATCTACAAGCGGTCCCGCTCGAGGCGCTGTCTCGACACACCTTCAATACAGCGGCCATTTTGATTCGGGACAGACCGAATATGCGCACAGCGGCGGCGGACTGCTGCAAGAAGCACAAACATCCGCTACTCAAACTCAGGAACAAGAGATCCAACCCGAAAACCATCTTGTGTTGGGTGGAGCTACCAACACGTCTGGAACCACTTCTTCAATGAAGGTGAGTTGTTTATATATACGCATTCATTCATCCGCGCGTTTTCATTCACAAAGTTACTCATTGATTTTCCACATAAAATATTACATTTTTTCGTATTTTTTCTTGTGTTGCAGATCGATTTCGTCAGAATCGAAAGTGCGTTTAAATCTAGGTTATCTACTTATGCTCTTACAAACATACCAGCAGGAGATCTTCAATCCGTTCTGTCAACATATAAACCTCAGATGGAAGCCTTAGTTAAAGAATGTCTACATCAGCACAACTCGTTAAAAATGAATTTATTTGTTGAAATTAATTTACAGGACACTAACGGAAAAAACACCGTGTACAATCTCAAATCTAAAAACGTAGTTGTTCTTGTCTCATCCGATGTGACTGATACTTTAGACCATCAGATCGAGAAAATAGTTCAAGAATATGATGACATTGCTCTACGAGGTAGCGGATTCACATTCAAGTCCATCCACAAAATAGAATTACGTCTAAATAAATATCAACCCTTTAGAGGCCGCAAGTTCATGTTGTTGCCTGAACGGTACAGATATTCAAAGTCTCTAGTTAATGTTAATAATCATGACGAATTCTGTTTCAAGTATTGTGTACTAGCAAAATTCATTGACAAAGACAACGATTTGCCGATTTCTTATCTCAACAGAGCTGACTTGGACAATAAATACGATTTCTCTTGTATTAATTTCCCACCATCATTCCATGACGTAGCTAAATTCAGTAAATTAAATAAAATTTCGATCAATATTTTCGGAATCGGAGACGAAGGCGAAATATACCCAATTAAGATTGCTGAGAAAGAGTTGCCAGATCACAGAGACCTACTCTATGTCTGTTATTAAGTAGATTCCCATTATGTCTTAATTACCAATTTCGACGCATTCATTAGGTCTTCTCACACAGCTAATCACAACCAAACCAGAGTAGGCAAAAGATGTTTTGCTCACTTTCAAGCGTATGGCACCCAGTCTGCTGACCAGAGACACGAGGCTCATTTAGCCGTTTGCAATTCATTCTCCCCCGTAAAATGCGAATTTCCTAAACGCTTGGATGTTTCCTTCACTAAACATGAACATTCCCAGAAGATTAGGTTCGTTATTTATGCAGACTTCGAGTGCATGCTAGAGCCTATTTCGGGATCAGAAAACGAGCCTGTTAAATCCTGGACTCAAAAGTATCAGAAACATACTCCATTTAGTTACGCTTATTTTATTAAGGATTTGGAAGACGAACATTCGAATCTGAGGATGTACAGAGGCCCCGATGCAGGACAACATTTTATGAGATCACTTGTAAAAGACGTAAAGGCTATTGACGGGATATTAAATTCTGAAATAAAACCCATGACTCCTCTCACGGCAGAACAAATTACAGACTATATGACCACCACCATCTGTCATATCTGCAAACAAGGTAGCTTTACCGATGAAAATTACAAAGTAAGGGATCATTGCCATGTGAGCGAACGGTTCAGAGGTGCAGCGCACAGAAACTGTAAGTTAAATTATAGGAACCAGTCTTTTGTCCCTGTTGTACTACATAACCTGTCCAACTATGACTAACACTTCATTGTGACCGAATTGGGTTTTGACAAGAACCGTATCAATGTTATATGCAATACCCAGGAGAAATATATCACTTTTTCAAAATTTATTCCCTCCTCATATTTGAAAAGGGGAGGTATGGAGTTGCGGTTCATAGATTCCTTTCGCTTCATGTCCGCGAGCCTGGAAAAATTGGCAAACAATCTGCCAAATGATAAATTCATAGAGACGCGGAATGCTTTCGGTGACAACACAGAATTTATTTGTAGAAAAAGAATTTTTCCAGACGATTACGTCACCTCGCTTGAAATTCTAGACGAAACAAAATTACCGCCTAAAGAAGCGTTTTACAACAAGCTCAGCAATGCGGGTGTCTCAGACCAAGACTACTCTCACGCTTTTAATGTCTGGAATTCATTTTCGGTCAAGTCTTTAGGTGAATATTCAGACTTGTACTTAAAATCGGACGTCATGATTTTGACTGACGTGTTTGAAAATTTCAGACAGATGTGTCCCGATACCTATGACTTAGATTGCCTTTTCTATCCAACTGCCCCAAGCTTCACATACGCAGCCATGTTAAAGTTTATACAGGTAAAGCTGCCTATTTTAAACGATATCGACATGGTTCAGTTGTTTGAACGAGCAATTCGAGGTGCAATATGTCAGTCAATCAAACGACACTCTGTGGCAGACGACGAGTCGGTATTGTACTACGTCGACGCTAATAACCTTACGGTTATGTCATGTCACAGCCCCTGCCTATAGCTAATTTTCATTGGCTCGAAAAATACGACATAGAGTCTTTAGACATTGTCTCCATACCGGACGATTCCAAATTAGGATATGTGCTTGTGTCGACTTGGAATATCCAGAAAATCTACACAACGCTCACAGTGATCTACCATTTTGCCCAGAGATGAAATGCCCACCTGGCAGTAAATTCAAGAAGCTTTTAACCACGCTTCAGCCTAATCAGAATTACATTGTACCGTGCTTAAACAAGCGCTGCAACACGGACTGAAATTGACAAAGATCCATAGAGTCATTAGCTTTGAGCAAAGCTGTTGGTTGAAACCATATACTGAGTTCAATGCAATGAAACGGAAGGCAGCCAATAACGAATTGGAGAAGGATTTTTTTAAGCTCTTAAATAATGCGGTATACGGCAAGACTCGAAAATGTGAGAAAAAGGATAGATTTTAGACTTGTATCGGACGAAAACTTATTGTACAAGTTGGTGGCAAAGTCAAACTTTCTGGATAGGACAAAATATAATGAGAACTTGGTGCGTGTTCACCTTGGTAAGACTAAACTCGTACTAAATACTGCCATCTATTTAGGCATGTCCATCTTGGAATTATCTAAAGTCAGAATGTATGATTTTCATTATAAAACCATGAAAAAACATTTCGCAAACAAAATTAGTCTGTGCTATACTGATACTGATAGCTACATATACAAGATCAAAACGGATAACCTCTATCGTGATCTGTTAAATGTGAAAGATGAATTAGATACTAGCGTCTACCCCCCTAAGCATCCCTTGTATTCATTGGAAAACAAAGGAGTGGTAGGTAAATTCAAAGACGAGTGTGTCGGTCATACCATAACTGAGTTTGTAGGCCTTTGGACAAAGATGTATGCTATAAATTTTAACAATATGTCCATAAAGAAGTTGAAAGGAATCAATAAATGTGTTGTGGAGAGAGAACTCTCATTTGAAGGTTATTTGAAATGTCTCAAGACTGGACATACAACATTTTCGCTAAACAGATCTATACGGTCATATAAGCATAACGTGTTTTCGATCGCCATGAATAAAGTCACCTTAAACGCTTCAGATGATAACCGTCACATATTACCTAATGATGTGGACACACTTGCCTACGGCCATTACAAAATCAGGGATGGTGATGATGATGAGGAACCCCCTCTTAAAAAAGGAAAGTCTAATGTTTCCTGTGTCTTGTATATGCATTGTAACTTTTTTAATTGTATTATTTTATGTATTTTTGTAAGAGACAAAGGAATTGTAAATAAAAAAACACATGTTCATACTTGAAATCGTTATTCGATATTTCGTTTATGGATCCACGAGTTCTTGCTCGCAGGAAAACCCATCCATTTAACAAATACTAAATCTCCTTTACGTCGTAACACCCTTTCAATTAAATAAGTGTCTGGATACTTTGTTATTTTGTAATTCCTCTGCATAAAAAGCACCTTCAATCTTGTTCCCTTCCAAATCCTCTAGCAGATATGTGGGTGGAGAAGTGGTCTGGACTCTTTTCACCTTGAAAATCTCCGTAGTCCACGACGGTAAGTAACCTTTTTTAAACAACTTCCTGTGTTTTGAAACTCTTACAAGGTCACCTTCCACAAACTTGGGTTTCGCACGTGACTCCTTGTAACAGTATACAGTATTCAGCAATCTGTTGTCCTTGACTTGGTTAGGTTTCATTTTAATGGTGGAATGAACTCTATCGTGTTACTGTATAATGATTTCCTGCAACATGTCTATCCAATTATAACCACCTCTTGCCGAAAATTCGCGATACAAGTTTGTTTTCAAAGATCTGATGAAGCGTTCAGCAATGCAAGCTTTAACGTTGGAGTATGTAGAATAATGGTTGATGTCGTATTTCTGCATAAAATTTGCGTTATAGTACTCCTTTCCCATATCGGTCTGAAGGTTTTTAGGTGGTGATTTCACAGATTGAAGTATATCGTCCATGGCTGAGGTAACAGTTTTGCCAATTTTATTCTTCAAAGCTCTCGCATAAGCATACTTTGAATATGCGTTTATACAAACAAAAATGTATTTGAACCCTCTGTTTTGCTTGTGGTAGGGTATCATTTCAATCAGATCGCTCTGCCATAAATCATTTAGACCTTTCATTGTAACATGACGTCTTGGATAATTTATTCGAGTGGGTTTATGAAGCTCGTAAGCAATTTTACTTTTGCTCATTGAATAATGTTGTTTTCACGTAATTCCGTTATAATTTCCAATATTTCGTTGTTATGCGAGTGGTTTCCTGCCTCAGACGGCGCCACCAGCAGACGAAGTCTATGTACGAGTTCATTACAGTTGTCCCAATATTTATAGTCTATTTTCCGGTTCGCATGTGATTGTTTCCACAGCCCTTTTCCTCTGACCAGTTTTCGAGTCTGGAGATCGTCATCTACTTCGGCCTCCTCATCCTTTGGAAATAACGACCTAATGACGTTTTTAAATTTCTGGCTGTTTGAGAAATTTCTGGCTGGCTGTCTGGCTGTTTGTTCGTAACCGGTTTTGTGCGCACTTGACCTCTCCAATATTTCCTTATACGTCTCCAAGTCTTTATCGGTGTACAACTTAGGGTCGGGTATGTTTTTGGTAAGCAGCTCCATTAATCCGCGACGGGCTTGGTATCTCTTATTACCGATATGAATAACGTCATTTCTTATCGACCGGGAGAGTGCTCCGATCGAAAAAGTTTGTTTTTCTGGATGCCATTTTATACCGTATATGGTGTCAACGTTTCTAGGTCTCAATTGAACTAATTTCTGAATATAACCCCCAGACACTCTTCCATATACGGATTCCAACATAGTCCTGTAGTGTTTTACAGGGGTCGGTTCCGTATAGGGTGTGGGTACCTGTTCCATTTCATCATCATGTTGCGATTTGTCTTTGCTCAGAGTGACGAGCTGCTCCAATGTTTGCGTTATAGGCTGCACCATGTCGGAAAACTCATGTTTCGACTGAATATCTGCTTTTTTTACCGATATATATTTTTTCGTATTGAATCTGCATGTTTTTTAATTTCTTCTTTAACACGCATTTGATCTTCACTCAATGACGGATTCATCCTGAGTGTTATTTATGTTCGTGATTTCACTGTTTTTATAGACGTATTCCATAGTCAGTGGGACATTACGTGAAAACTGTCCGGTTTTAATCAATAACATATCGCCACTCGAGACATGTATGGGTTGACTACTGTTTTCAGGTGTTCCTTTTAACGTTGCAGACAATTAGTCTGAATCGACCTTGTCGACAACCTCTATGCTTCCGTTGTAAATTAGCTTCAAGCGGGTACCGGTGTAGAGTTGAAAAAGAAAATGGATTGGCGAAAGGCTTGCATAACTCTAGCGGTTCTATGCACGACGTGTTTTAAAACAGTAACATGATCTTTAAGCTCCGACTGCTGTGTCATAGCCGCAAATTTATTCATCACGTGCCCCGTCGCTTTAAACAATTCAAAGTTTCGAGAATCAATAAAATCATCATTTGTTAGAAAATCTTTCTGCGCCAGAACTTTATCCACGTATTCCTTTGTTGCGGCATTGTGTCCCTCCGTGGGTGGTCCAAGTTAGCGTATTCGTTTTCCTTTGACAGAATAATTGCCTATTTCGTCTCGAGATAGTGCTATTTTATCGATGTATCGTGCAATTAACGGGGATCCAAATCTGTCAACGCCCATAGCACCTCTGCATGCGCGTATAAGCCCTCTGTCGTTCATTGTGAGTACCGTCTATACTTGACACACATTTATATAACGATGTTCTCGTCCAGCCCTCTTCGATATCTTCCTTTGTCTATAGAATCCTCTTTACAGATTGTTAAGAATCCATACCTCTCCAAAGACCAACATTCGCGACACATTTGTAGGAATTTATCGAAAGTCATGTCTGCGTTGACGTAGTCGTCGTATAGATGTCTTAAATTTAAAGCATCCTGCTTAAATACAATCAACAAGTTGCAATTGTCTCTTATCAGATGCTTTGGTATTCTCGCATACGACTGGGCTAAATAAAACATGTCTAACGAATTGTGTCTTCCCATGCTGAAATAATTCCTTATTGGGCTTTGAGGTTCCGTCATAATATCGTCGAATATGATGACAGAATTTTCTTTTACGTCTGTTGGTTCTGGTATCCCCTCTCCACAGCTATCATATTTATAATAACCGATTTCTGGAACTCGGGCTAAAATTTGTTCAAGCAATTTATATTTCGGCTGGAAAAGGGATTTTGAAAAAATGCAAACATTTGAAAACTTTACGCCGTTGGGATGTAGAAGAATGTTTATTAACACGTTTGTCTTTCCTGAACCTGATGGACCACAGACAACACACCGAATACTATCGGGTAGTAATATGCTATGTTTGCGTTCATGGTTCGAATCCGCCCGCTCTATAGGTTGAACTTGTAAGGAGACGTTTTGCTTCTCAAACTTCATGGTGAGAAATTACAGTGCTAAGCGTAATAGCAACCGCTTTTATACCTATAAATAGCCAGACGGTGCAGGTGGAGCAGTCAGTATGGCACCACGAATACGAGGTAAACGTCGCCGTGGAGACGGTATCATCAATACGCTCATAAATAAACTGCCTGTTGAACTACACATACCAAAGTATAAATTTTGTGGTCCAGGCACGAAAATAGAAAAACGATTAAAAAGAGGCGATACAGAAATCAATCCTCTGGACGAAGCCTGCAAGTTACACGATATAAGCTACGCGCAGAGTTCGGATATAAACGATAGACATATAGCAGACTTGAAATTGGCACAGCAAGCATCTAAACGTATTACAGCACACGACGCAAGTTTTGGGGAGCGTGCGGCGGCTTATGCCGTTTCGAAAATCATGAAGGGAAAAGTTAAAATGGGTGCTGGACTGGATAAAATTAAGAAGCTGAAGGCCGCATACAGAAAAGTGTTAACAAAGAAAAACAAAAAACAAAAAAAGAAACGAGTTTTGAAGACTCCTAAAAAAATCGGTAGCATACTACCCCTGTTGCCTATTCTTGCTGGTCTATCTGCTTTTGGGGCTTTAGGTGGTGCCGGAGCGCAGATTGCTAAAGCTGTCAATTCAGCAAAAAAGACAAGAAACAGCTTGGAGAACATATACGACATAACCGTATGCTAGAAAGCATAGCTTTGGGAAAGAAGGAGGGGATAGATGAGCTCATACGCCAGCACAGAGACGGCAAGGGACAATTTTTAAAACCTTATCCGTCAGGCAGAGGAATTCGTCTAAAAAAAGCCCTAACGAACCACGACTTGGAGCGATATGCTAAGAAGCTACGTATTCCCCATTTCAGAGGCGTGTACATGCGAAACGAACTACCTACCAGACCGTATAAACAGGAACGAATCATTATAAATCTCGATGACGCCTCGGGGCCTGGGACGCACTGGGTAGCGTTGAAAAAGTTTGGTGGCACTTCGTTCTATTTCGATAGCTATGGTGACTTGCCACCGCCTGCAGAAATTGTAAATTATGTTGGTTCGAATCCTAAACTGTTTTACAACTTTACACGCTATCAAAAATACAATACCGAGATTTGCGGTCACCTTTGCTTAACGTTTTTACTATAAAAGTCTACGCCTCCCAACTACAAGTGTTAAAATGACTCAAACGTTCACTCTAAGCGGATCGACGTCCGAACTAACCAACACGATCTATCCTCCCATCGAGCTGGAAGATGGGGCGGACTACGAGATTGCGATGTTGAGACTAGACGGCTACAACTCTATTCCAAACGTTACAGAGACCAACAATTCGTTGATGGTTATAATGGGCGAACAGCAACACGTCATCACCATTCCTAAAGGAACATATGAGATTCGAGACATTTCGGAGTATGTTGCACTCGTTATAAAAAATTAACGAACTCCACTCTTGATCCTGATGTGGTTTTTGGAGTCAGCTTGAACCCAAATACTTTGCTCACCACAATATTTTGCTCTCTCCACCTCTCTTTTAAAGTTCCAAACTCTGTGGGTCCTATACTAGGATTTACAACAGAGGACAGAATTCCATCAATGACTTCAGTGGTGTCTACAAAGCAACCAGACATTAATCATGTAAACACTAGATCTGTTCAATGTAATGTGGCAAGCGGCTCATTTATTAACGGACGTCCATCACACACCATCTACGAATTCTTTCCTACGGTCCCACCAGCATATAAAATATCCGAAGCCCCAGCGAACCTGCATTTTCTACCGTTAATCAACATAGAAAAAATAACGGACATTACCATATCACTCGTGGATCAGGACGGAAGGCTTATCGATTTCAGAGGTGTGCGAGTGTCGGTGAGAATCGTCATTAGGAAGAATGGGACTTAACGTCAATAAAACTTCACCAGCCGAATCGACATATAAGTCGGTGCATCGTGCTCGCCCTGGTAATCAAAGTTGTAGCGTCGGCAAGTTAATATCTGCTAACAAGAAGTATCTGGAATCTCTAGGATTTTTAGTATTGCAGCATGGACGTTCTAAGCGTAAATAATAAAGCTTTATTTGAAGACGCCATTGAAAATTCGCAGTATCATGGATTTGAGCCTTATAACACTACGGCTCTGGGCGAAAGCGATGAGATACGAATTCCAATTCAGGCAGAAAGCTTGTATGCGTTACTCAATCAGAGTTTCATATCGATATCTGGCACTATTACATCTGACAAAGACGCCGATTACGTCGGTAAAATTGTGAATAACGGGTTTTTGCAATTATTCGATGAAATAAAACTCAATATTCATGGAGAGACCGTGGATCGCACTAGGAATCCAGGTATTACGAGATTGCTGAAAGGTATCTGCTCCTATAATAATTCTGATTGTGTCAGACTGCAGAACTCTGAGTGGGTACACCCCAGTATTGACACTGTTGAAGACATTGTAAAATCTGGAAAGTTTAACGTTTGCATACTGCTGAGCCATATTCTAGGCGTCGCTGAAGATTACAAAAAATTCTGTTAAACTGCAAACTAGAACTCGTACTTATGAGAGCTAAAAACACTATGCACGTCACCAAGGGACCCATTAGTAAAATTAAAGTCACAGATATAGAATGGATGGTTCCGATGCTTAAAGTATCAGACATTGAGCGCTTGAAACTGTTAAAATCGTTGGAAAGCGATCGATCGCTACAGATATATTTTTGGAGTTGGCAATTATATGAACACAAAGCTTTACCACAAGCAACCAACGTTTCATGGAATGTAACAACTTCTCCTCAGCTGCAAAAACCTAGAATGGTTATCGTGGCATTTCAGACTGATAGAAGCAAACACGATGCAGACGGTTCAAAATTTGATCTACCCGATGTACAGGACGTGTCAGTATATTTGAACGATAAAAAGTATCCATACCATTCTTTCAATGTAGGCAGCACCAATGGTGCGTATGGATTACTGTATGAGATGTATGCAGGATTTCAAGATTCTTACTACGAGCGTTCCCCATCACCACTGCTTAAAAGGAGCGATTTTATAAAACATACACCATTCTTTGTGGTGGACTGCACCAAGCAGAACGAAGATCTGAAGTCTGGAGCCTGCACTACGAGAGTTGAAATTTCTGCTTCAAACAACATCCCAGCAAATACAAAGACTTACTGTTTAATCCTGCACGACGCTGCGTAGAGTATACTGCTCTTGCCAACATTATTACGAATGTCGTCTGAAAATTTTGTCATACTGGATGTTCAAGGATACCAGTCCAGTTGCAAGGAACTTGTGGCTAAAGAGGTAGCATTAATAAGCCACGAGGGAAGAATGTCACATTTCGTATTGTGTCCACCGGTAGGTGTAACACCTGACGTGAAATCACAACGGTACATAGAATCGTACATACACGGAATACCTTGGGAAAGCGGATACTTGCCTTACGACGACTTGAAACCTGTGTTGGAGAGCGTGTTGCAGTGGGATAATAAACTTTATTGTAAAGGCCTTGGAAAAACGAACTTTTTCGAAGGAGTGTTAAAAAGACCGGTAATAAATTTGGATGATGTTGGAGTACCAAAGCTAAACAAGATTCGAAACTGTAGGTCTTTGTGTCTTTTCCATCCCGGATATGATTTTTACTGTTCGCTACAAAATGTCTTTGTATTGAAAATGTGGATGAAAAGTCGTTATGATTTTAAAGATTTATGTATCCATTGAATAAATTGAGTTTATTGCAAAATGTGAAGAATTTCTTTAACCTGCATAAGTTCATAGCATTTTTCCCACACCTGCATTACCTTCTTGTCAAACAGCTGCCGAGGTAGACTGGTCTCGTGTAAAAAAATATAAAAAAGAGCTTGTGGCGTACGACCTGTGACAGGAAAATTAGGATCATGCATGGCAGCGGTTACAAGGTTGATCCGAATTCATTCATTGTCTTTAAATGATTGAATTTGGATTTCGATTTATTTTTTTAAACAGGTTTTGTTTTTAACATATTTATTTTTTATTGGTATAGTCTTAACACGCTTTTTAAATTTTTGCCTGCTTCGTGGTCGGCGGACGTGCATTCGCTCCCATCCTCACAGAAACCTCCATGGAAGAAAGTGTATTTGATCTAAAACACATAAGAAAAAAATAATAAGTCACACGTCACGAAAATTAAATAGAAGGGGTTGATGGAGTAATACTTACAGCATTTTGGAGTATCTTAAAGCGGGGACAGTAGCGGCTGCAATCCACGCTCCACGACTCAAAATGCTCCTCCATGGGGATCAAGCAACGGGTGATGTGGCGCACACCATCGCAGCCCGCTTCGTGGTAATTTTGGTAGTGTGTCGTTGTATGGTCTGCAGTGGCTCTGGTGGGGTGACCGCATGGCAGGATGAGACTCTCGTCGATCTCACCGTTGCCTCCGTAAATCACCTTGTAGTGCAGTTCAAAATATATATCGATTATTTCTTCCCCCTATTTATCCAGAATGTATATTTTACTGTAGTCCAGTGGGTCAGGGGTGACGATTATAGTAGGTGGCTCCATTGGTTGCTCCTCTTCATCGTCGGGGATTATGGCTTCCTCCACGACAATATCTTCATCCTCGCGACGTGGACACATTTTAACTAAGCTGTTACTGAATAAGTAAAGTAATGGTGTTATCGCAAATGTTATTCTTTATATATGTGAAGTCCCCTCCCACCAGCACCTGTATCCATTGTCAAAATTTAGCAAGTTCACATATGTTTCTTAGGAAAATAGAGTACCAGTACACTGTTGTGTGGACAGCGCAGAGGTAAAAAAATCGATAGAACATGCATCTGTTGCATATAAAGGAAGGTTATAGGGGTAATGTTTAAGTTGCACGGCGGACTGCATTCCAGTCATGTGAGTCAATTTATGTTCACAGGCGTATATCCTGTTTCGTATCCGTACTGTTATATCACAATGCACTTAACACTTCACCGGTCGGGTATAAGGAAACCATTTCCACTATCCCGTCTTGCGAATGCTACACATTAACTCCGTCCGGTTGTGTGTCTTTTTACACAAAGGCGACATTACGGTAATAATAGCCACTGGGATTAATTTCTAATCCGTAGTACACAAAGGAAAGATGTATCTCGTTCACTTGTTGAATCTGGTCCTCGGTCATTTTATTAAATCTGTTCGGTAGAAACACTGAAAATCCATCCTGCAGATCCAAAACTATGCGTCGCCCGTACTTTGTAAAAACAGAACGAGCTTGTTTGATGACGTACGGTTTCCCGACCTCTAAATCTTGCAATGGTTTCATCTCGTTGATATTAATGTCCATATTACCATAACGTTCGAGCGTTGCGACAATGGGCGGAATCTCAGGCTTCTCCATCGGGGGGATCTGGTCCGAGGGCGGAGTGGGTGCAGTTTGCTCTGTGGTGGGAGATTGCTCCGTACCGTCAGACGTATGCATGTAGTTTAACAGCTCCTGTAGAGCGTTGTCCAATTCCACGGCTGGCTTGGGTGCTTGTTTACGTTGACGTTTCGAAGTAGACATTCTCCTAGCTTCTCGATCACTGATTGCGAGACATCTGACTAGCGGCTATTAATAAACTACGGTGACCAATCACAAATCGTCTTATTTCCACCAATCAAATATAGTCTTATTATAACCAATCACAATCAATGTTAACGTAATAAGTATCATCGCCAGTGGGAAACGACCGGAAATGACGTCAGAATTTTCTCCATGGCCGCAGACATCTTCGCCAGATACGTTTAAATATAAAAATGGACAGTTGGGTGACCATCTTTCATGTTCACTTTTTGGGTCGTCAGTTAAGTGCCATTGTCCTATAATGACCCGGCAAAAAACATTTCGTAGTATCACCGTATCCTGTATAAAAAAACCGTTTTCTACCATTTTATCAATATCGATAAACGTGACGGGCCATCTTGAAAATGTTTTTCTGCGATCTGACACTAGTTTCATATTAAACATTCTATAATTCTCCTTCATATCGAACGATGACCTCTCCACAGATGACGGTTAGTCACTGGCATAAAAAAAATGGCGTGGGAATATATCTTGTCTGGACATGACGGATACGGTTGACCGATGGCAGCTGGGTGTTAGGTCTCATCTGACCCCTTCCATCCAACCATGTCGGATACGGTTGGCTCTTATCTTGACCGGGTGGGCATTAAGGCGTAAAGGACCTGGTGGTCTTATCTTGACAGGATGGGCATTAGGGATCTTAAAAGGTTTAGCGTGTAACCGGATGGGCATTAGGACCAGGTGTTGGGGTGATCACAATGCATGACCTCCTAGGGCTTATCACAACAAAGGCGCGAAAAATTTTTTTGCGGTCAAAAAAGGCGCCAACGGTCAAAAAAAGGAGCCAACGGTTTAAACGGTCATAACCGCATAAGCCATCCATGCTCCATCCATGCTCTATCCATGCTCCATCCATGCTCCATCCATGCTCCATCCATGACGTCATGAACAAAACCATACTACTAATGTCACATCAATTACAGTTTGCTTTGGATATTTTTGTCGTACCTCGCGATCGCTTGAATGTTGTAGCTCACGCAGGTCGATTCATTTGTTTATAATGTCAAAGCACGCAGACATGAAATTTTCAACCTACACCGAAGAGGATTATTATTATTATTATTATTATTAGGCTATAAGAGGGATAATCAATAGGCCTAAATATGGTCAAACTTTGTTCGATTTGGACGAATCTCCCTATATAGGGGTTTTCTGGGCCAAGGACCTCGAATCTGAGGTCGCTTTTACCAGACGACGCTATCTAATCATGGTATGTAGTCCATGTGATTTAGGTGTTAGTAAATATAATGATTTAACTATTATGCTCTTAATTTTTAATTTTTGAAATAATTATCGCGGGCGAAGCCGCGGGCACATGCTAGTGTTACAAATAAAACAGTTTTTATTTTCACTGTGGTTTTTCAATTAGCGACCGATCGGACCTTGAAAGTAAATAACCATCGTCGTAGCCTATATTGTTACCGAATACTAATGATGTGTGATTTGCCGTATTTTGTGAATTTCAAAATTAGAAGAAGCAAATAAGATTTTTATAATAACATTATAGTTTACAAAAAATGTGTAAACGCTTCACGATTACAGTGTCATCCTTGCGCAGGGACAATGCTAATCTTCTCTGTATCGTTTACATTATACCATACGTACTCCCAATGGGAGTACACTTACTTGCCTCAATGACAAAAATACCGGATATGCCAGTCGATATATTATTGAAAATATATTATGCTACGGCGAGAGCAACAATGCTGTATGGTTCCGAACTTTGGGGATGGGAAAAATTAGAGAGTTTAGCTAAAATACAGAACATTTTCCTGAAAAGGATTTTGAGCGTAGATAGGGGTGCGGCAAATTGCGGGGTGAGAAAAGAGTGGGGAATTACATGCGACACAACATTCTGCAAAATTATGACAATAAAATACTGGTTAAATTTATTAACGGCTGAAGATACATCTTTGAAATTTATTTGTTACAATGAGCAACTTGAGAATTTAGGAACAACAAACTGGGCGTCCAACATAAAAAAAGGTTTGGAGGGTATAGGGATGGGATGGGATGGGTGTGGGAAAAGGGGATTGAGAATAGAAAAAATATTTGGAAGAAGATAAGAGGGAGACTAATTGATATCGAGAGGCAGAACATCGAGGCGGATTGTAATGGTAAAGTGTCATTAGAATTACAAGCAGAATTAAAGGCTAAGTGGGGAAGGGAAGCGTATATAATGAAAGATTGGGTGCGGAGGATAGAGCAGCAATGGCCTGGATTCGCCTGGGAAGATGGAAAACTCAGAGAATTTCGGATGAGAGAGGGGGGAGAATCTGCCCAATGTGCAGGGGAAATGAAACCTGGGTTCATATCTTGGCGGGATGTGGAGTGACAGAGCGCTGGAGAGTTATGATGCTACCCGACAAATTTTTAAACTCGCAAAGAGGTAGGGAGGCATGTCTAGATCTATTACTGGATGAGCACAATTGGCACGGGTTGTGTAAATTTCTGCAAAAAGTTAGATGTATGAGAGAAAGCCTAGATTTAGAGAATTAAGGAAATCGAAGTATTTTTTATTTTTTTATTTTTATTATCTTTTTGTTTTTTGTCTTAATAATGTCTATGTGTCTATGAAATTTTTACTTGTGTGGGGGTGGGGGGTTACGTCTGGGGATATGTAAATAATAGAATATAGTTTTTTTTCAATTGGGTTTTTTATGGGGGAATAATTTAAGTGTATGCAGTGAGCATGTATGGTCGACACCGACCCGTGCGCCGGTTAATGTAAATAAGGTGGTTTATATGTAAGAATTTTTTTTGTGAGAAATAAATACACTACTACTACTATTAACAATTCGGAAGTTGTATATATAGTTACCATGGAACTAAGATTTGTGTTTGTCGATTTCCTCAAAATTTCGAGTTCAATAGTTATAAAAGTACGAAGAGATTTTATCACTTAGTACCATCATTACCTGCAGAAAAATATAGTCAGATCACCTGTTCCAACAAAATTGCTACATTTTAAGGAATAAATTTTCTAGATCTGTGCCCATTTCGAGGAAAAACGCTACTTTGAGCCTATCATCAGGTGCTAAAGGCCTGAAATGTCCTCACCTACATATTTTAAGGCTAAACTAACTGTATAATGTATGTTTTCTCTACAATTGATTCAGTTTTCGTGACTGTATTTAAGTTAGAACTGATTTTTGTTTATTTCACTCTTGTGCGAATTAATTACTTTTTTTAATACTTATTTAAACAAATACGTTATTTTATATGATGACAATTATTACAGTACGTTCGAAGAATTGTAGCATAATTGCAAATTATGCAAGAAAATTTAAGTGCACAACATAATGCTCTAAAACTCGCTAATAGCATTTATCGAAATGATGTATAAATTGCAATTCTTTCTCTGAATAATTATTGTGGCAATGAATTTCATTCAGGGTTTTCGGTATTCAAGTTCCCTGTTATAATAATCTCTGGTTAAACAGCGCCTTTCAACGAATATTAAGTTGGAGCAGCGAAACGGGCATTTGCCCGAATGCCCATATCGCTAACTAAATTAAGTGTGCATATTTAATAAGACAAAAATTTAATATCATGGTTAGCCTATAATTATTTTTAAACTCTACATTAAAACTAAATGTTTGACAGGAAACGAAAGTCGGAAAGTCTTTATTTATGACTAGACAAAAGTAACAGAGTGGTTTTCTCCATTTCAAGGAGAAATAGTTGTATTTACTATATTTAGTAGACTACTAAAAGGAGAAAGAGATACAGCATTTCCTTAAATTGCAGAATTACCAAAGTATCGAAAAAGTACCGAGTGAGTTTTCTGAAGAATCGCTCGATGCCGATACCATGCAGGTATCGAGAGTACCGAGGTATCGAAAGTATCGAGGACCCATCTATATTAATAAAAGGAAGTGTCTGTCCTCCGTCTTTCTGTCTGTCCGCGATGCCCAGCGAAATCTACTCAACGCAGAGATCTGAAATCTTATACATAGGCGGACTGAAGGGTCGGAAAAGGCACCTCGAAAATGCACAAAATTTATGAAATCCATTTCCTCATTCCTCTTTCTCTTCGATTTATGGATTATATTATCCCAACATTTTTTTTACAATGTTAATTCTCTTAGGAGGATTTCGGTTTTGCATCAATCCCGACTTAATAATTAAGTCTAGCAAGGTCTCCATACACAAAATTTATGAAATCCATTTCCCTTTCAAATTTTACAATGTTATTTCTTTAGATGACGGGTTAACATTGTCCCGACTTAATAACTAAGTCTAGCTAGGTCTCCATACACAAAATTTATAAAATCCATTTCCTCAGATTAAGGGTATATTTACGAACACATGATTTCGTACTCTCATACTCTGGAACTAATACTTGCATTAGTCTTAATCTCCAATTGTTTACGTTTTACCATCAATTTCTTCTCTTTTACGTTAATAACGTGTCCATATTATGTTTTGCCCCTTGCCAACAAAAACATAATATGCATGAGGTGGCTCGTTGCCCCTCTTAATTAATTTCGTACGTACACCTTTTTCTCGTTACAGATAACTGATTCTGATTCTGATTTTATAAGTACTTTTAACTGGGTTTTCTTTCAAGAAAAACTTTAACTTAAGATAAGTAGAGTTAATCTTACTCTCAAGCACAACTTGCTTTTTGTCAAGCACAATTAATTCTTTTTAAATAGCTTTTTCTCAATCACATCTCATTATTTTACTCGGGTTTCCCTCAACAAAATTAATTTTCTATTTTGTTTTCTCTCTGCAACACTAATCCAACCTCTTCATATAAATCCTCGGATGTTATATGAATTGAATGGATTTTCTGTAGTCCCAATTTTATCGCTAGACTACTCGGTCAAACATTCTCTAGGTTTCTCTGGTGGTTATCTTTATTTTTTTGTGCAATACGTTGCCAGAGTTGGGTTCATGACTCCCACCCTCTCTACCCTTTGCGCTAAGTGACTTTCGATATTCACCGCCTTCTGGGATCTACATTCCGTTGATACCCAGGATTCATGCATTTCTGTATACACTCTCGCAAGACTGCTCTCCCGCAAGTCTGCATTTACTTACTTACGTACCTACGTACTTACTTCAGAGTTGGGTTCATGACACCCACCCTCTCTACTTCTCTACCTCCTACCTTCTCTCCTACCCTAGGGATTTTCTCTTTTTTCTGTATATAGGCCTATATACTCTCTCTCTCTCTCTCTCTCTCGGTAAAACATTGGAATCTCTTGCTTAATCTGTGGATTTTCATTAATTTTGTGGTCCAGTATGGGTTCACATTAGATCTTCGATCACCTTCTCAGCTGTTGCCTTATTGATAACTTCTTCAATCGATATTTCCTCTAATCTATTTTTAAACTTACCGCTTCGCGTACATTTCAATTATCATTGCAATTAATTAATTACACGGTACGACCTAGCCTTACTCCAATAAACTTCTCAATACTGTTCCAACAACTATCTTATTTTCAATACTCATGTTCTTATTTATTCCTTAATTAATTTAATAAATACTTAAAACTGGCGACAACTGAGACTGTGCGAATTTCTAATGGGGATTATCTTACGACTAAACAACACATGTACTTACAATTAGAAGATAGTAGAAGGGAAGACACTGTTCCTCGGAACTGGCAGAGTTGCTCCTCCCGAACCCAGGACAGAAGGTTCGTTGACGAAGTGGCCACCACCCTGGTGATAGTCCTCGGACCTCAGGTTGGCTTCGTACAGAAGAGGCACTACGGTGAGTATCTTCAACGGGAAGTACCGGAATTCGGGTACTCCGTAGCGGAAAGAAGATGTGGTGATGTCTGCTCCCTCGGTATGCGACGTCACCAGCAGAAGAAGAAGATGATGAAGATGAAGCTGCAGTATCTCTCGTCCAAGAGGCTACTTGTCCGAATAACTTTTATGCGCATAATTTGAATTTTATTTTCTGTTTTCAAAATTGCCTCTTGTTTTTGAGATACTTGCAGTGAAGAGTTAAAGATGCTTCGTTTTCCGGTGATCCACAACGCTGCCACCATGTCGCGTAGCGGCGACGACTCTTTTCCTGACGGATAGTGTGTCTTCGCCGTTTACACGCCAATGCATGGTACTACCCTGAATTACGTAGATATGGTGGCAGGTATAGATGTCATGTTGTCATCTTGCATCTCCAGAGTAGCTCACACAAGTAATTTCGTGGGTTTACCTCCTCGGAGGTAAGTGAAAAACGAAGGTTAACAGATGAGACTAGAAGTTTATTGATAAATACATACTATACAGCTACATGTTGTGTTAAACGTTGACCAAAGACAAAATCTACATATCATACAATATCCTTGCTATTTATACTCTTCTAGGGAGGGGAAAATAGGTATCATTTATTATACTGATTAATAGGAGAACTAATAGATTCTGAGGCTGAGTCAGTAACTTATTATTAAAGCCCGGATTTTCATGCACCATCAAACTTAAAAATATGCATGCATTCATGCACTATCGTATCTCCAAATATGCACAATGAAGGGCGAAACATGCACTATCAAAAATCCTCACTGTAGCCTACTGCAGTATATTTCAATTTCTCTTAAAACAATACACCACGAGTTTTTCCAAATTCTCCTCACTTTAACTCGTGCATTTATCAGCTTGGACATTCTTGAACGCAGAAAAGGATCTTTCTAGTTCACAAGAAGTAACAGGGAAGAAGTTTAGTTAAGGAACAGTTAAGGGAAGAAATTTGACTGAGAGTGAGATCGAATTCCATGTATTTACACTTTTTCCACACAATACGTCCTTCACTGTTTTCAGAAGTTTAAGATCAGGATTTGAACTAAGTACCTTCTTAAGTTTTTCCCTGTCACACCCATTTCTCCACAACACGATTATAAAGTTAATTATTCAACGTCTTCAACAATGGCTAGTGACTGACAAATTCAAGCAGTGAACATTCTGTTTAGCAGTTTTCTTTCAACAGAAGGTGGTGGGGGTCGGCGAGTCGGATTTTCTTTTGTAGCCTGGTGTATTATATTATTGTTTATTTAGGGTAAACAGTAGTTTGCACTTTCAAATCAATGCAGGTGCAAACTCTTTTGCCAAGTCAATCAAAATATAACAATGGTAATACAATACAACATTTTTACGTTTCTTTGGAAAGCCGAGATTTTATGGAGGCACATTCATAATATGCACAGTTATGCATGGTAACTTGATATTATGCACTAAAACCATAAAATGAGGGTTTATATGCATTAAAAACGTCTGAATATGCTACATTAAACCAAAAGAAAATCCAAAACATGCATTATGCATGAATTTTGCCATAAAATGGCCGAAATATGCAAACATGCACGGAAAAAATATGGTTATTTGGAATCCATAAGTCATGTAATGAGTAACTACAAAGTTTGAGAAGTGTAACCAAAGTATATAAAAACATGCATTTGCATGGAAATCCGGGCTCTAGTTATTATGTTTATAATGTACAGTACTAGGGCAAGCTGATGTCAGCACGCTTTAAATGTTCACCTTGCTGTTCTCAAATGCTTGCATTCAGCTGACTCTACAATCTTACTTAACACTTCCTTGTGTCGTAAATGGTCATCTTAACCCAATTTCAACACATCTGTCTGACAATTACCTTTTCCGCATATCTGAATTATACATTTCCACTGAACGAAAACTCAATTCCTTTCTCTTAATCTTATAATATAAATATTATACGACAAAGGCTTACATATAGATGGCCTAGATAAATAATTAATAAAAATATAAATTTTTCATCTCCTCTCTTATTTAAAAGATTGTTGACTGCAGCCCAGAACAGAAGCTATGCACATCTGGATAGCTTTGATACAAGGATTATATATGTTACCGGCAATGTGTGAAATCTGGCATTCTATATAATGCCTAGGTATTGTATAGAATGCCTAAAATCGAACGTCAAAGTAGGAAATGATTGATATTTTATACATTGCCTAGGCATTGTATACTTTGCCGGATTGTCTGCCGGCAAAGTATATAATACGCCTAACCTCGCAATTTTTCCCCGCTGCCACTGTTTAATAATAAAGACAATGGTGATAATTGATAATTGATTGAACTCAGATCGGAAGAATAAAATAGATTAAAAGCATAAAGAGGAACTAATATGTCGATGGAGTAAAATTGAGGGTAAATTTGTATAACAGTTTTAAAAAATGCAAACCACCAAATACCCTGAACTGAAATTATTAACAAAATCACTTTGTACGAAATAATCTCTACTATATGTCACAAATATGTATATCTTTCAAATGTATTTAGACTGTTTGAAATAGGAGAATTAAATAAGTCTGCTAAATTTGCTATGCGAGATTCGTTATCATTATATTATGATAAAATACGTTTCCGTAAAAAAGAAATACATTTTCTGAAATCAACATTCTATATTGAAATATGGTGTAATGAAAAATTACAATTGTGATTATATAGTAGGAATTCTTTGTATGAATAAGACAGGCTGCTGAGAAAATTAGGTTGCAATATATTTGGTAGGTGAGTACTTACTGTAACAAGTATTTCAATCTCAGTTCTGCTTTCCTTGTTTTCCGGTAAGAATATCCTGTGTTTTATTTCGTGGCGTTGTTCTTTCAGTTTCAAATGTGTATTATTAATAAAGGATTTTCATCTTGTTCCCTTTTAACACTTATCCTAAACGGTACTGGTCATTCTGTATAATGCCTAGGAATTGTGTAGAATGCCTAGGAAAAGTATGTAACATTTTCACAAAAAACTTATATTTCATAGTTCCCGTTTGCCTAAAACCATCAGGCACTCTATACATTACCTAGGCATTCTATAGAATACCGGGATTTCACACATTGTCGGTAACATATATAAGAATTCATAATGTTCAGAGTATTGTCCCGCTCCTCGGGCACAGTTACATTATGTTGGAAGCTTAGGACATATGATTTTATGAAGTAGACCTGGTTTCGACCATTTTAGCTAAATTAGTGACGCTACTGTTTAACATTCAAAAACTGGGCACCCATTATGACGAAATGAACACTGGACAGATTAATATGATTTACTGGAAGAGAGATTTTGAGTAAAATATATGTATATGGAAAGATATTTTTCTGTAACAATTTTATTAACAGCTTTAACAAATTTAGAATTACAACATTGTAAGACAATATTTTTGTAAGAACGACCTTTTATTTCTTGGAAATAACCCTGGGATGACTAAGCATAAAAACTGTATATATATTTTGTGTCGTGTACAACAACCTAGAGCACGGGCGAAATACACCACAATAATTCTAAATGGACCCCTTGAGAAGATCAACCCGTCTCTAGAAAAATCCCCTAAAACCCAGACTCATTGCCGCAAATAAGTACAATATTTTCGAGAACACCCTGTACATACTGGCTAGTATTCCCCATGACTAGAAAACCCCAGTAAATTCTTAGATTATCTACAACTTCAAAGCATAGGGCAATCTCAAATCTCTTAATGGCGTGTGTGCTGAAAAATACTTCACAAAACCCACTCTAAACCATGCTAATGTCGGTTGTCTGGCGAAAATACTGAATTACTGTTTTCGGAAAGGCAAAGAACGTGAAATAGAAATTACACAACGGACGGACGTGATATAATTAGTTTGAAGAAAAACCGAAATGAACAAAGCAAAATTACAAGAAATTTAGATGGTGTAGGCGTAATTTCAAAAGATCCAAACTTGACCGGAAAAATAACTTATTCAACAAAAATTATTTAATATATATTTTCAGAAACGGAAATTTAGATAGCCGAAAACGGGTGAGCACAAAATTTAGATTTGAATCACTATTAACATTGAAAAGAATATGGATAGGTCTCACCCAGCTTTGCCGTCGTCTCCAGACATCGTGATGTACGGCAGCAACGCCCACCAAAACACTCAAACTCAAGTTACATGTTCCTGTCGCGAGCACTAGATCCCAACTGCCGGTCGCTTGTACCAGCCTCTACTCCCTAGCATTTCACCAGATGGCAGTGCCGTCTAAGAGCGCTATTAAGAATTACCGAGAACCACGGTGTTTAGAGTGGGTCAAAACATGATTTTACCTCCCTGAAGTTAAAAGCAGTTGGCAACAATTAGTGAAAGACTTTCATATAATCAAATGAGCCGTTTTTCACGGCTCAAACTCCCCTGTCTGCCCAAAATAAAGTCGAAGACTTTATTTCCCACTTTTAGTTTGACCTAGAATCTAATTCCCGTTTTCCTTTTTATTTTTTTTAACTGGATTCCCTATCTTCACAGGACTCTGAAAAAAAACAACAACCAAACAAACACACAAAGCACAATCTTTAATCTTGTGACTGCCGAAATGTTTCCATGCCTTGCCCGATGCCCCACAGCAACTTCAGAACTCCACTTTCGCTCTCATTTCTTAGAAGAGTTCCGTCCATCTTGAACCACTCCACTTATTTCCCCCCGGGCGGGAGATAAGCACCAAAACACCAACTGAAGAGAGAAGAAACCAAAACATGTCCGGGCGCACAGGAACTGAGGTCACACCTGACCACCACTTGAGCAGGAACCATCCAATCTGCACCCAACAGGCAGGATACCTGAGGGAGCCAACCAGGTCGAGCGGCATCCAGCTAGCAATCCCCATCACCAGGCAGAGCACGGAGAATCCCAGAGGCTTTCGGCCAGAGATGAGAAATGCAGTTGAGGGTGGAACAACTTGACTGAATAGGCGGTCACCATCGACCGTCCAAAGACTGGAACCAGCAGAACTCAGGAGCTGCCAGACAGATCTTCCAAAACAGCAAAACTGCCAAATTGACAATGTGCAGAGGTGTGGAAATACAGGAGGGCATGCCGCCAAGGGACACAGAAAATAGGAGAAAACATCAGTGACTAGATGGAAAACAGCTTAGAAAAGACAGGAGTGAGGTAATGGTTTAAATTACCAGCTCATAGTAATTTTATGTGGTAATGGATCCTGCACAGTAAGTTACTTCCAGCAGGTTTTTACTATGGCAACTTGACTACTGCATGTCACAGGAAGATAGCCTCTGCATCAATGCTTTACTGCACATCAATAGCTAGGGTAACTATTTGCTAAATGCTTGCTCTTGAAGTCGGCTTCAGCTTTATCCCGAAATGCATGACTGCTTGGGCAAATATGATACTGTTGATGTGTGATTTTTTTGAATGCCATCTGTAATTTTCTGTCACTGGAGCCACTATGCATAGATTCTTTCCGAAGCCCAAGTGCATGGCTACTACTGACAGCATGATTTCTTTGTTTAGACCTTCTGCTGCTCACCATACCATAACATGAGTTCCATAAACCATATTTCCACCCTCCAACACTCGGCTCTTCCTCCTAGTGAAATTGCTCCAACCATTCTCCATGCAGGCCTCTCAGCTTGCAGGGGCAACAGCATGTTTTCTGCAACCCACACTACAGCTCAGCAATGCGCCATCTCATAGGTGCTTCACTTTTTAGTTACAGGAACCATTCACTCCAGTCGTCTCCGGAGCAGGAACCACCAATGGGCCGGCACAAGACAGGACTCGGTCAGCCAACAAAGAGAAAAGAGAGGCAGAACAGTCCCCCCATCTACATCCAGTTACCATTTGAGGCCGAAACAGATGGCCTACTGACATCGTCCTTGGGCAGAACATAACCAAACTCTTTTTATGTTTTCTTTTTTTTTATAAAAACAAATCCCAAACAGTGAGTTGAGATCTAGAACATATTTATTACCCGATTTTTCCCGAATAAGAAATCACGTTCTCCAACTTTCCTGAACATAGCCTAAAATCTGAATAAATCCCATGTTTTAGATTTACTTCAAGGCATTCACTAATAGCACAAAATGGAAAGGCTAAGGTATTTTAATTTGGGGACCCAAAAATAAAGAAACTAAAGATTGACGTCTAGGGAATTCTTCACGAACTGCAACCCGACAACGAAACAAAATCGAAACGTCCAGCTCAGTGGCTTCCGGAAATACCAGTGAGCTGCCCACCCCGAAATATCTTAAAACGCAACCTCCTTACAGGAATTAACTGAAGCACTTCAAAACGTATTCGTGGATCCATCCTTCCTCCCAGCAAGAAGTAAGAGGGAGCCCAAAATACCATGCAAAACCCTACATTGAATTAAGTAAACTTTAGCACAATTATAGTTTACATCAAACCCTTTCCAAAATGCCAAAACCCAATTTTGGTTTTATGATGTCACCCAAAAATAGCGATAAGGCATAACCCTGATCGAAATATTAAACAGTTTGAATACAGCTAAAGAACAACTAATTCTTCTTCAAAATTTAATAGAATATCCAGGACAGAGGCTAAGTCACTTTCTTTTCACTCCCTTTGAGGATCAGCTAAACCCAGTTTTTAAATTTTATGATGCCGGCCGAGCGTTCTAAAAATACCGGTAATCCCCACGAGGAGGCCTACGGGGGCAATCCCTTAGCAGATGACCAGGTCTACGGCAAAAAAAAAAACATAATCTGTTTTCAGCAGCATCGCCAGAGGCCTAACTCCCTGGCGATTACTTACTGTAACAGATCCTGTATTCTATTTGACATATGGTCCAATTTTGCCTGAAAGCGTTATGCCTGCATTTGAGATAGGCCACCTTCCTCACCTAGTTCCCGACATTGCTCGAAAATATCTTCCGTCTTCGCAATAAGGGCCGGTACCTCTAACTGTGGCTTAATATGTTGCAAATTCTTAATATCGACAGGAATAGTCAAATTATCCTTCAATATCTTGGTTAAGTTCGGAACGGAATCGTCTGGATCCACTGTGATACCTCGGACTGACAATTCATAAAGAAGATCAGCTTTCAACAGAAACTCAAGTGGTACGTATGTTCGGTTACTCATGATGAATCGAGTTACAAAACCTTAAGTTAAAAAAATGAAAATTAGATTTCAGAAAAATAATATCAATTAAGTTTCAAAATTTAAGTTAAGGATTGAAAAATAACTGTTAGGTTTCGGAAAATCAATATCAATGAAGTTAAGTTTCAGAAATAATACTAAAGTAGAAACTGACTGTTAGGTTTCGGAAATCCAATATCAATGAAATCAAGTTTTCAAAATTTAAATTTAAAATTTGAAAATGGCCATTAGGTTTCAGAAATAGCACAATGAAATTAAATGCCAAAATTTTAAATTAAGAATCTCAAATAATGGTTAAGTTCCAGAATTATAATATCAATGAAATTGATTTTCAAATTTTAAAGTAAGAATACCAAATAACCGTTAGGTTTCGGAAGTCTAATATCACTCAGATTAAATTTCAGAATTTACGTGAAGCATAGAAAATGACATTTAGGTTTAAGAAATCTAGTATCAATAATATCCCGTTTCCAAATTTGAATTAATATTTGAAAATGACCATCAGGGTTCAGAAATATGTCAATCAATTAAGTTTCAAAACTTCAGTAGAGAATGCCTAATCGAGGTTAAGATAGAAGTATAATATCAGTGAGGTTAAATCTCAATAAGGATAGCCCCACGATCCAGAACTCCAAAAATTACTCAAGATGTAATTAGGTTACTTCAAAATAATACAGCTATCATGAAGCATGAAAGATGGCTTAATGAAAAATCCAAAAAGAAATCCAAAATTCTTAAAGTCGACAAGTAGCAAAAATTTTTTTTTCTTAACTTTAAGTTAAGGTAGAACTAAACAATGAAAAATCACTCGCGTAACAAAATTTGAAAAAGGGAAGCTTTAGCAAAATTTTGAACGGTCAATGCTATAGTAATTTTGAAAAATCAATGCTGTAGCGATTTTGAAAAATCAGTGCTTTAGCAAATTTTGAAAAGTCAATGCTATAGTAGTTTTGAAAAATCAATGCTGTAGCGATTTTGAACAATCAGTGCTTTAGCAAATTTTGAAAGGTCAATGCTATAGTAGTTTTGAAAAAATCAACGCTTAGTAGATTTGAAAAATCAATGCTTTATCAGATTTGAAAAATCAAAGCTATCACAAGTTTGAAAAAGTGAACTACTCAACGTGCCAGTAGCAAAATTGTACGTTAATATTCTCCCAATATCATAATGTTTAATACAAAACAGGAAAAACTGAACTACTAAAAATGCCAGTACAAAATGCAGATCCAGCCTAACCTTAGGCATAGGATCAAAAATCTAAGTGGTTGAAATGCTGTTAACAATTCCCCAAAAAATCCAATTTTGAAAAAGGCAATACTCGAAAAGTGTACTGAAATGAAAACAGAGCGCAAATTTAGAAAAATGGGGTCAAAAACCTAACCACGCTCTGCTACCACTTATTTGTCCCGCTCCTCGGGCACAGTTACATTATGTTGGAAGCTTAGGACATATGATTTTATGAAGTAGACCTGGTTTCGACCATTTTAGCTAAATTAGTGACGCTACTGTTTAACATTCAAAAACTGGGCACCCATTATGACGAAATGAACACTGGACAGATTAATATGATTTACTGGAAGAGAGATTTTGAGTAAAATATATGTATATGGAAAGATATTTTTCTGTAACAATTTTATTAACAGCTTTAACAAATTTAGAATTACAACATTGTAAGACAATATTTTTGTAAGAACGACCTTTTATTTCTTGGAAATAACCCTGGGATGACTAAGCATAAAAACTGTATATATATTTCGTGTCGTGTACAACAACCTAGAGCACGGGCGAAATACACCACAATAATTCTAAATGGACCCCTTGAGAAGATCAACCCGTCTCTAGAAAAATCCCCTAAAACCCAGACTCATTGCCGCAAATAAGTACAATATTTTCGAGAACACCCTGTACATACTGGCTAGTATTCCCCATGACTATAAAACCCCAGTAAATTCTTAGATTATCTACAACTTCAAAACATAGGGCAATCTCAAATCTCTTAATGGCATCTGTGCTGAAAAATACTTCACAAAACCCACTCTAAACCATGCTAATGTCGGTTGTCTGGCGAAAATACTGAATTACTGTTTTCGGAAAGGCAAAGAACGTGAAATAGAAATTACACAACGGACGGACGTGATATAATTAGTTTGAAGAAAAACCGAAATGAACAAAGCAAAATTACAAGAAATTTAGATGGTGTAGGCGTAATTTCAAAAGATCCAAACTTGACCGGAAAAATAACTTATTCAACAAAAATTATTTAATATATATTTTCAGAAACGGAAATTTAGATAGCCGAAAACGGGTGAGCACAAAATTTAGATTTGAATCACTATTAACATTGAAAAGAATATGGATAGGTCTCACCCAGCTTTGCCGTCGTCTCCAGACATCGTAATGTACGGCAGCAACGCCCACCAAAACACTCAAACTCAAGTTACGTGTTCCTGTCGCGAGCACTAGATCCCAACTGCCGGTCGCTTGTACCAGCCTCTATTCCCTAGCATTTCACCAGATGGCAGTGCCGTCTAAGAGCGCTATTAAGAATTACCGAGAACCACGGTGTTTAGAGTGGGTCAAAACATGATTTTACCTCCCTGAAGTTAAAAGCAGTTGGCAACAATTAGTGAAAGACTTTAATATAATCAAATGAGCCGTTTTTCACGGCTCAGTATGTAATTGGTTACAATATGCAAGGTATAATTTTATTTATTTTCCCATCAGATTCTCTCGTTCTAGTCCACAGAAACGAAATTCACCACGTCATGCCGTTTGCTACGGCAACATGAAAATTCACATCAATGGAAATAAATGGAAACAATCGGGAGAATTTGAATTCTAATCCGGCAATATCATTAAAGTCTATTAATAAAACACTATTATATACTTGGAGATATAGGAAAAGATATTAATTATCGTCCACCGTCTTCGTTATTAATTAATTAATTATATTTCACCTTGACGTTGATGGTGATTAGGGCAATCTGCACCGTTATGTGATTGAGAATAACTGGGGAGTACTCAGCCTCATGAGAACTTCATTCCGGGATAAATAACTATTGTCTCCGGTCAGAAAACCATCCATAACATCCATGAGAGTTGGCATGTCTGCCTTCTGTTAAGGAAGAAACAACGTGGACGTATATAATTCAGCGGTCTGATTGTAGGCCATGTACCTCATTAGAATGTTACGCCACAGAGTGTAGTTTCTAATATAATATTAGTTGTTCAAATTTTTGTATTTTTGTGACATATTTACAGAGATGCATTTTGCTTCTTGGAAAAGTCAATTTATAAAACGGAGAGGAAGTTGAGTTTGAGCTGAAGCATCGCAGAGTCTACGTCAGTGATTGCTGTTTCCTCCCCATTGAGTTCCAACTGCCCTATAAATCCTGTCATCGTATCTAACTCACGAGCTGCCTGCAATCTGTTCACAAGAAACATAAACACGGCGGCTTTATCATAAGTAATACCAAAGTCAAGAGTTGCATTTCATAGTGAATATTTAGAAAATAGCATTCAATAAAAACAGTTAAAATACATATCAGCAAATTTAGTCAATTTGTTGAATACCATTTTAGACTGAGGCGATGCTATTAAAATGATTTCACAACATATAGGCTTAATCAATGTGGTTGTTGTCTGTGGCTGCAACTTATAATTACAGTGTTGATTTCTTAATATGTACGTGAGAATGTAAGTCCCTTTATTTACAGGATAAATTTTTAAACAAAACAACTTAAACATATCGTTATTTCAGTTGGTAGCGATGCATATTGGTAAATTCTATATTATATTATGCACATAAGAACAAATGTATTTCATGCATATTATGTAGGTCATAACTTTATCATGTCTTTTGGAAGTGGAACGAAATTTCGATATGGTGGGAAATTTTAAACAGCTGTCTTTAAATGTAGGAGACCACGAAAATGATCCAGCATACAGCAACAACAACCAAAGTACATTACATGAATTTTGAAGGTAAATGAAATCTTTTCATATTAAACAAACACAATAATCATTCAAGTTGTAGCTTACTCACAAGTCAGTTGTATTTAAAAAATGAATATAATTTTGGGCAATATTAAAGAAGTCTTTCAATACCGTTAGACAAATTTTCCCTAGATGGGAAAGTTGCGTCTTAAAAAAAAGTTGGCGATAGACGGATTTCAGACCATTCTTAAACGTTATTTGACCAAATTGAAAAATGTCATATTAGTTATGTAGTTAAATAGTGTTACTAAGACTATAGTGTTCACTGATGAAATTTCACTCGTGTTCCTTAAATCAATGATAGGGTCTGCATATAACCATTTACTATAGGCTATGTTGTTTTGGTACTCAAACAAACGAAGATTTCATTATGAATGCTTCACACTTCGCCGTTTTTCACAAAAAGCTGGCAAAGAAATTCAATACAGTAACGTGATGAGGTATTATTACTAAAAATGTGAATTCACTAACAATTATTAACATAAACGAATGCAGGATGTATTTTATTTTCAGTCAGTCAATGTTTGTTTGTCATGAGAAATAGACTATAACAACACATACCTAATAGTACAAATGGGTGAGAGGCCTACAGGCAGCAAAATTACGACATAAATATAACAAGAAGTTAGACCCCAGTCAAACAGAGAACCTTACTCATGGGACATCTCTACCCCCATTAAAGCTCTTGGGTACTCATTTCTCTTGGAGACAAGGCCACCAACGAGCAGGTCAATGGAAAACTTCTAACGACGTCATCGAGGGTCGAACCCGCAGTAATAAAATATAGTGCAGCTATACGGGGTGTTTCAAAAATACTTTTACAAACTTCGGGCGTTGGTTCCTTACACCAAAAGAAGGAAAAAAGTTCATATGAACTTATGTCCCATAATCCTTGTTTTCTCGTTAGGAACTGTTCAACACATTGCTACATCCATAACACGTCAACACACAAAACTGATAACAAATGCTCGAAATGTCTTCCTCTTGCTTCTAGACATGCATGCACTCGTCGAATCATGGACTGCCGCACGCTTTCAAATACTCCGGGATGGTGTCGAATGGTTTCACATACTTCCATGACACGTCGATGAAAAATTTCAACTAGGATTATGGGACATATGTTCATATGAACTTTTTTTCCTTCTTTTGGCTTAAGGAACCCATGCCCGAAGTTTGTAAAAGTATTTTTGAAACACTCTGTATAAAACTATAGTAACTACTTAGATAATACACATATTGCGTAATTTGATGGTTCTCTGATCGATTCTCGACTGTCGTGTAGTAAATACCGCACGCTGTAGTGACTGAGGCTTTGCTTAGGCAATACAAATTCTAGTGTGTTGTGGTTTTCGGTTGACCGCCAGCGTGGTTTTGTGGTTAGCGTCGCTGCCTACACATCCGTCGGCCCGGGTTCGATCCCCGGTACCTCCTGGGATTTTCTTAAGGTAGGGAGGTCTGGCAAGGGTGCACTCAGCCTCGTGATTCAAATTGAGGAGCTACTTGATAGAGAAATAGCGGCTCCGGTCTTGAAAACCACCATTAACGGCCGTGGGTGTCGGCATGCTGACCACAAGCCACCCAATCCTGCCTTCTGCCTGTGGTAGATGACGCAGTGGTCGGGTGGTAGGTCAAATCCCTCCAGGGATGTAGCGCCACGGAGTTTAGTTTAGTTTTAGTGGTTTTCGATTGCAATATACTGACAGTTTTCATAAAAGGTATGCAGATAAATGATGGGATAGGTTATTAAGGTGATTATGCCAGTTTAAATGAGAATCAATTTCCATGCCAAGAAATTTGGAATTTTTTACTTCTTGAATGGTAAAGATTGTTGAAGGAAATTGTGTTCATAATAGAATCCTCTTTCTTCTGCCTGGATTTTAAGATTATAAATTTAGTTCCTACGGTGTTAACAGGTATTTCATTTCGTGAACTCCAGTAATCAAATTCTGTTATTACTTTCGAAGCTCATATTGTAATGGTTCTAGAATTTTACTTCCTAGAGTCAAGGTTCAATCATCACCATGCAAAATGTAATGGACTTCGTTGAAATGATGCGGTAGATCGTTTATATATTAGTTCAATAGCAAGGGGCCATAGATTGAGCCTTGAGGCACACCTCTTACTATTTTTTTCTGTATTCTGATAAATTTATAGTTCTCCGTTCATTTATTTGAATTATTTGAGACCTATCTTGCAGGTAGGATTTTAGCCAATCGTGAACTGGACCCCGAATACCGTAATTATGAAATTTAATTAAGTATTATTTCAGGTTTTATACCACGTTTTTATAAGTCTGTGAAGATTGCAGCTGTGTACATATTATTATTATTATTATTATTATTATTATTATTATTATTATTTAGGTTATTAAATATGGATTCTAAGGCGAGGAAGTTGGCATGGGGTGATGACCATGACTCGTCCGAGGTGATTCAGGCAAGGATGATACCGCGGAGATTTGCCATTGCCTCTCGCGGGTTCCGAGACTAAAGATGTGGAAATATTAAACCTCCTCCACAATCCTACATTACAATTAATTGCATTCCTATACCCTGCAGTATTAATGGATATTGTTGTATTCGTCTTGGAAGAAGTCATTATTTAAGGGATTTACGAAACAATGGAAGTATTGTTAAAACACAATATAGGCATGATAACTTTTGTTTGGAACAAAATCGTGTTGGTTTTCGGATGTGCCGTATAGCTCTGGAATCTTAGGAATGACGATCTTGAGACTTTGAGAGTATCAGCTGAAAACTGCCATGTATTTAAAATAAAATAAAATCACTTCGTGTTAAATTTAATATTATACTAAAATGAATTCAATTCTTGTTGTCAAATTTGTTGGTTTCAAGAAAACGACCAAGAGGAAGCTTTTATTTCAACAACGCCGTAAGCTGTCATCCGTCATAGAAGACAAGAAAGACAATAAGCAGCAGCCAGAAGATACGAAGGACAGTGCGGACGTCTGTTTGAGTGAATCTCAAATCTCAAAATGTAAAGATTTAGACTAATTATAATGGGAAAAAAACAGTTTATGCAATTTGCCTGTAATGGTAACTAAGATTATCCTAAGAAAATTATACTCGTATAAACAAACCCCCATCTTAATAAAAGTCATTATAGGCTTATTGCATAATATACTGTGATCTATGTTCCCTCATGGCAAAGCTGCAGCCTAGCAAAGAATTTAATATGCACAATAATGAAGCACTTTCTATGATACTATCGGGACTGAATGGAATAAATATTCCGCAACTCAATTAGCCAATGTGTTTGAATATGTATCTCTTTCGCAAGCGTTTTTGCCTACTTTAACTTGAGTCGTTAAGTTGATAAGTTAGTAAAGTGAGCTAGGTTTGTTGAAATTCTATCAGGATTTAACTTCTCTTAATTATTCTTCCCGTTCTTCCTGCACACAATCCTATCTTTAGGATATCGCTTGCCTTTTAATCTCAGTTTAATGTAATGTGTATCCTGATTTAAATTGAAGTAACCAAATCACCGGACACGTAACTGTAAATTAAAAGGGATGGACTGGTAATGATAGCTAACTGCGAGTTAGACATCCACAGGCTATCTGTGACGGCCGGTTAAATGGGCTAATCACACGCCCGGACAGAGTAGAGGCGTGTTTCCAATCGTTGTAAATTCAACTGGTACATTGTTGCCACGTAGTGATACCCCCGAATGTTAATATTGTCCTATCTAATAATTTACCCAATTAACCGCAAATATTCTCTCATAAATGTGATTTTATCGTTCCATAATTTGCACCATAAACAAGATTGATTTCCCATTAGTGGTCACGTCGAGGGGGCCTGTATATGGAACAAGCTACAATAACTACATAGAGAATTAATCCCTGGTCCTCATTCAGAATTGTTATGTAATATCTTTGTTCGCAACTTAGTATATTTTTTTTTGTCTGGGCCTTTCTTTTGGGCCAAGGTCTTACTCCCCTTTCATGTTTATTTGCAGTTTACTTACCTTCTCGTTCATTTTAGTATTACAATTTACCTCCTTAGGCCTATATGTAGCTTAGTCTACTTTTCCTGTTGATTTCTTTAAGTAATTGATTTGAACCAGAATTAGCTGCAAAATTTAAACATTGCTTCGATAGCAGCAACTCCGGTGTTTGAGATTTTTTCAGAGTGTATGGTTGGATGGTATTTTCATGTGGTACCGAACTCGCACTGTCATTCCATATCTGAATACGTCTATTACAATTTACTAACTTGAATACATCTGTCATGTCGGTACTTACAAACCTGCACTACAAACACATTTATTTTCATAATGAGAAACGAGGAGTTTGCGCTCGGATCACAAACGTGCTGACAGGAATCTATTCAGGAACCATGCGATAAACCTAATACCACACCAGTCGCCCATGAGCATATCCTCGAGGTTTATTCATAAGACCAAGTATCTTTTGGCAAAATCTACTTTCTACAACATGAATTTTCTCCCACGGTCCACAATTCCCCATACTTCTATTGCATATAGCACCCTGGATTGTACCAGAGCTTCAGGTAATATTGTAATTAGGCCTACTGGCATGTTCCCCGACCTGACAGTGCCAGCTTCCATTACGACTACTAAACTAAACTCCGTGGCGCTACATCCCTGAAGGGTCTTGGCCTACCACCCGACCGTTGCGTCATCTCCCGTAGGCAGATGGCAGGATTGGGGGACATGTGGTCAGCATGCCGACACCCACGGCCGTTAATGGTGGTTTTCTTGACCGGAGCCGCTACTTCTCTATCAAGTAGCTCCTCAATTTGAATCACGAGGCTGAGTGCACCCCTACCAGACTCCCTACCCCAGAAAAATCCGAGGAGGTACCGGGAATCGAACACGGGCCGACGGATCTGTAGTCAGCGACGATAACCACAAGACCACGCCGGCGGACCCATTACGACTACAGTACTCCCTAAATGTCCCTTTATTCTAACAATTTCATAATTCGATAATTTATTGTCTTTTTTAATTTTTTTTTCAAAATTACGATTTTAATTTTCGCTACATTGGTGTTTTAAATTCCAATCCCTTCAATAGTTTTACTCTCCGTAATCCTATACTTGACTCTGCGGTGACATGCAAACATACTGCTTCGAATTTCTCTGCTACAGAAGACAGAAAACTCTCTCTCTATATGTCGTTTATGTAAATATTTAAAAACGTGGGCTGAGGTCTTACTCTCCTTTCAAGTTTATTTGCAGTAGTACTTATCTTCTCCTTCATTTTACTATCAAAATATACCTCTTTATATATGGCTTTCCTGTTTTCTATGAAAGCTTCCACACGATCCCAATTTAACCCTTAACATATCCCTATTTATTGAACCGAATTCTATTTTATATCTATAAACAAAAATACACTACCCCTATTTTATTACTTAAATATTTATCTATCAGCTTTGATACAATAGCCTACACACATTATCAAGTATATTCCTTCCTTTTCTAGCCCCGCTTTGTAGTGGTTTAATTGTTCTATATTTATCTAGCCATGATGCAACCTATTAACCAAAATCCAGGTATATATTTTACTTGTGCTGGGCTGTAATGAAATTCCCCTATAATTCCCCGGCTCGAGTTCATTATCTCTTCCTTTATATAGCAAAGCAAGTGAGAAAGATGAAGAGGAAGGCTAGGTATGCGTATAATAGAAGAAACATCAGCCATAATCACTTCGAAAAATTTAGGGAATTAAGTAGGCAATTAGAAAAAGAAAAAATCAAAGCAAATGAAAGTTTCTTGCAAAATATATTAAAGGAAGAAAACAATAAGGATAACTGGAATAAGTTTTATAAATACGTGCGCAGGAGGAAAGGAAACAAAGAAGCGATAGTAGCTCTGAGGGATATTAATGGCAGATTAGTCGAAGGGGATAAAGAAAAATCAAATGTTTTAAATGCTCATTTCATTTCAGTATTCGCCGACAAACAAGACAACAGACATATTGATAGTGGGAATTCTCTGGGATCTTTGATATAACGAACAAAAACATCCGAAACAGAATAAAAATGCTAAAAAATCGGAAATCACGCGGGCCGGATGACATTCCCACGGAAATCATAAAACTAGGTGACGAAGCCATTATTCCATATTTAAAAAGAATCTTCAATGTATCGATAAATAACAGTAGCATCCCAGAAGATTGGAAATCTGCTATTATAATCCCCATTCATAAAACCGGGGACAAAAGAAATGCCAATAATTATAGGCCTGTCAGTCTCACGTGTGTAATATGTAAAATAATGGAGCACTTAGTCGTGCAATATATTAGAAATCTGCTAGAAACTAGAGGATGGTTTAATAAAAACCAACATGGGTTCAGAGTAGGGTTTTCATGCGAAAGTCAAATTACATCCCTAATCCAGGATTTAGCCGAAGAAGTGAACACGGGAGGCCGGGTTGATTCAATAGTAATCGACTTTGCTAAAGCTTTTGACATTGTGCCTCATAATAGTCTTGTAAGAAAACTAAGTAACCTTGGGTTGGATCCCCGAATAGTAAGATGGATACAGGAATTCTTAGAAAACCGAACACAAAGGGTAAAAGTAGGTAAAGAATTATCTGAAAAGGGAAAAATAACTTCAGGAGTCCCACAAGGCGCGGTTCTCTCCCCTTTACTTTTCCTTATATATATTAATGACTTACATCTAAACATTACATCTCAGATAAGATTGTTTGCAGACGACTGTATCATATATAGAGTAATTCGCGAGGAATCAGATATTGCAGCATTACAAGCTGATCTTAACAAAATAGGAATCTGGACTGCACAGAACAAAATGAAAATAAACGTTTCCAAAAGTAAGTCTGTAACTTTCGGTAGGACCAGACAAGAAATCACACTGGCATATCAAATAAACAATAATCTAGTGCCACAGGAACAGAGCTGTAAATACCTAGGGATAAATATTAACTGTAATCTTGGATGGGAAGAACAAATAAATAATATAACGAGAAAATCCTGGAAAGCACTACATTTTACGATGCGCATATTAAAGAAAGCCAGTCCGAAGGCAAGAGAGTTAGCTTATAGATCACTAATACGCCCAACAATGGAATATGCAGCTATAGCCTGGGATCCGTATAGGTCATACCAAATTGATGCAATAGAAAAGATCCAACGCAAGGCAGCTAGATTTGTTAAAAACGGGAGGGGGGAAGACGAAGATATAATTAAAACTTTAGGGTGGGAACTGCTGGGAAAAAGACGTAGAAAAGCAAGATTAACTGCACTAGCAAAAGCATACACAGGAAACACAGCTTGGGCCGACATAAAAAATCGTTTAGAAGATCCTACATATTTAGGCAGGCTAGATCACAAAATGAAAATCAGACCCCGAAAACAAAGAACAGATGTTGGAAAATTTTCTTTTGTTAATCGCACAATTACAGATTGGAATAACCTACCTGCAGAAGTTTTTCAAGACAGTCCTCTACGAGTGAAAACCTTTAAAAACAAGTTATTAAATATTTAATTAGCAAGTAGATTATAATTTAGAAGAATGTAGGAACTACTCAGTAATGAGCTACGATAGGGTTAAGCATAGGGATAGTGATCTTTTTCTTTTGTTGTTGTTTGTTTTCTTCTCCCTCTCTATGATCTTTCTTTCTCTCGTTCTTAAGCTATTTGTAATCCTAACTGTAAGTGTTATCCTAATTGTAAATTGTAATCCTAACTGTAAGTTATTTGTAATCCTAACTGTAAGTCATACTTTGTAATTGCTAACTGTAATTTTTTTTTCTGCCACCGGGCATTTGCCCAATTGCAGAAATGAAATATATATACAATACAATACAATATCATAATTAACACTGGATTCTCTCGTTTGTCCGGGAAAATGTTAGTTTCTCTTACCTTATTATATTACTTTTAACTTGGTTTAAACATTTTTTCAACATTGATTCCTGCCGCTTTTTTAAGTCTAAAATTTGAAACTATATCCAACGCTTCCTCAACTGATATCTCACCAACTACCTTGGACAGTACCTTAGTTACGTACGCCTTCCTCCTTTATGTCATGGTTCATTGACTTATATCTAATTTTATTCCTGAGTAGTTCCGTATTCTTGAATTAATTAATTCACAAATAATCTAACTTGACAACTTCAATTTTGTAATATCTTCTTTTTTCTTTGCTAAAAGCTTTTTATATAGTGTTCTCATGCCTATATAATATTCTGTGCTGACTAGACCGTTGATTTTTCCAACTTCTTGTGGGCTGTAATTATTACTCTAACAAGTATTAAGATTATTACTACTATTATCCTCTCGTACTTTACGATACTTCTTCCTGCTCTTTCAATCGAAGCATATAAAAGCCCCGAGGCTTCTTTTATCATATTGCTATTACTGTTGTAGTGTATACCTATCCTCATTAGCTCGCTTGTGCTATCTTGTAATAACATTTTAATTTAATTAACTTTATTGTCATTCCAAATTGATATTTTCCTACACTTACCTAAGAAGACTTTGCTCCCAATTTCGTTTCCGTGTATTTCTAGACCGTGTCTATAACTCTCACTCCCCTGTTATTGATGAATGTAAATTCACTCCCTATATCCTCGTCATAATTGTTGTTTAAACTTACTAGTGCATAACCCTCACAAAACTTCAGGTTATTCTTATTTTCTTGTTTAGAAATTATTTTCGATTTGATTTTCTCCCTTTCCATACCCATAATCTCGTATCCTTAGTTCCAGTCCTACATTTCCAAGCACCCATTAAAATAATTTCCATAGGCCTCAATTCTTTCCTTATCTCTTCCATTTGTTTCTATGGTGCTGTAGCAAAACTAAAGAACAGTATTTTTTCCCTGTAGGATGGTGATATATACACCCGACTAGTTTTTTTATTTATTATCTCTGTCTCTAATTCCTAAAGCAAAGTACTTCCTCCAGCTTAGATTTAATATACATTCTTAACTGATTTAATTCCTCCGTCGTTAAAAACAAAAGATTTCCCGGATTTCTTCGTATTCTATTAATTTTATCCGTATTCTTTACTATACAGCCAAACCCCCTAACATTTGTCTTTTCCACAAATTTCATCCACGACTCTGCCCAACTCTATTACATCATTTGTTCTTAACAATACATTAATTCCTCGTTTGGGATTTTCTTTAAAAAATCCCTCTGTATGTACCTGCAATCCTTATCGTGTTTGCGATTTTCCTCCATCCCATTTATTACTTTCCTTATTCCAATTCCTTAGTGAAAACCGAGGTTCCAATATTGGTATCTCATGCTATTCCAATTAAACTCAAGAGTTGTAGTTGCTTCCTGTTGCGTCATCACCATACCAGTGGAGTGAGTTTTCATCAATGAGGCACGTGATTGGTGATCTATTTTACTACCGTCCTTGAGTTGTTAACATTCACCGTCTGTGTTGCTCTGTCTAGGTCATGGGTGCGCATCTGTGACACATCGTGTCACTGTGCGGTAGGGGAATTTCTCCCACTACAGTCGCCCTTGACGTCAGCATAAAGCAGTTTCGACGTGACACTGAACATGAAGAACAGGTTTCTTACGTCACAACAAGGAGGGGGACTAAAACGTTTCCCCTCAGTTGCTCACCTATGACCTAGACCATAGGTGAGCAACTGAGGGGAAACGTTTTAGTCCCCATCCCTTGCTGTGATGTAAGAAACCTGTTCTCCATGTTCAGTGTCACGTCGAAACTGCTTTATGCTGACGTCAAGGGCGACTGTAGTGGGAGAAATTCCTCTACCGCACAGTTACACGATGTGTCACAGTTGCGCACCCATGGTCTAGGTGAACGGCCTGGTTTGATCTGCTGACATGTCTCTTCGGTTGACGCACACTATTCTCTGTCAACTGCTGTTTCTGCTCGTTCAGGGCCTTTTTCCTGAACTATTCTAAGTCGTATAATCTCCCATTGATCTTAAACTTATCTTGTGTGAGAACTGCATGTTGTCCTTTCTTTCTGGCATCAATCATGAATCTCACTAATTCTTTTCTCTTTCTCCTGGTCTCAAAGTCGTAATCCCGGTCAATTTTTAGGTTGGTCTTCTTCAGAAATTATAAAATCTTTGGTCAATTGGCTTGCGAATTTGACTAGTAGTTAGCGTCTGTATCTATCCCCTCTGAGCCAGTTCTCCACTGCATGTGTCCTATTTGCTTTGGTATTGGATTTCTTCCATTCCAAATTTGACTATATTTCTTCTTCCTGAGTCTTTCACATAAATGATTGTTTATGCGATCTTGCTTTTAGATCTTATAATTCCTTTTTAAAACTTGAGTAACTTCCGTACTTATCCTGTTCCAATCCGCTTGATCGAATTTATCTTTACTGGAAAAATCGGCAACATTTCCAAAATCGCGTTTATTTTATCTTCCAAGTCTGTATCACTATTGCCTCCTTTGGTGTTGGGTTCCGGGTTCATTTCTATTCCTTCAATTACCAGAATCGCGACCAAAACTATTATTAGGTGCCATGGCACATTGTTGCATTTGTCTTCCCTTTCTTCTTATAAATGTTCTCGCAAACAGAGTCTCTATGCACTGTATACAATAGTTATATTATATATCAGTGCTACACATGCTATGGTCGCTGATACAACTAAGCGCAGTAACTCCCATCCGTTCGCTCTTGTGGAATGAGCCTGTGTTCAAGGCAGGTATAAGGATAAACATGTAAATATAGTGAAGAAGCTAACAGAGAGATATAATACAGAGAGAGTGTGTGTTGAAAGAAGCAGGCTAAAACGCTACTAGACTATAACATTCGTTTTGAAACTAATTAAACAAAAATGTGTTAATGAAACACATTTGATAAATAGGTACAAATGTGGGCAAATATACAAAAAAAATACATTTCCATGGGAAATTGAAGCGTGAAATTGATTGAATTAGGAAATAGCCTCGTAGGAAGACTGATAATCGAAGACAACCGTACAGAATTTGGAAGATTTCTGAGGAAATATAAATCAATAAACATGTTAATAAAAACTGATGTAATAAAATATTGAATGAACGAAGGAAGCGAAAAAAGAAAGAAAGAAAGAAAAAATTGGAATGAAAACTAAAACATTTAAAAATAGAAACATAAATAAAATAAAATCAGATAAACTGATATAACAAAGTGCCAGAATGCTTTTTATAATAGGTGATAATTGCAACTATGATAGGCACATGTAGAAAAATAGTTATTTTTGTAATAGATCTCCCAGTTAAATTCCAAAAAATATTAATGATGCAATAGGCCTACGATTCGCTGACATGTTTGTTTCAAGTTTAAAGCAGCCTTATAGGTTATGAATGAATAAAAGGTCAATCTGAAATCTATCTGTCAGGAATTACGTACATTAGGTATATTGCTGCACAGGAACGAATAAGAAAAATACTCACATTAAAATACAATGTAGATATCGGTATCTAAAGAATGCACAATAGGCACATGTCAATATACACCGGCTAGTTGTGTTTTAAATCTTTTATTTACATTATTATTCACACTGACATCGTTAAGAAGAAAGGAATCAGTCAAGACGGGCTAACAGTATCAATAAACGATTGTCAATTTGTTAAGTTATGTTAATTAACATATTGTGGGCCATGCTTCTTATATCCATTACAAAATTAATACCGGTCAACCGATTTGGTCCAAATTCAACAGGCTTAAACCCATAGACGTCATATATGCGCATATCAAGTTTCATGAAAATCCGATAAAGCGTATTTGAGTTATCGCGCTTTTCTAATATATTACCATAAAAATAGGCACTAAATTGGGCATCGGATACCGGTCAATCGATTTGGTCCAACATCAATAGGCTTCTTCCCATGGACGTTATAATTGCGTATACCAAGCGTCATGAAAATCCGATAAATCGTATTTGAGATACCGCGCGTATAGACACACGGACAGACGGACATACATTTTCCCGTCCATACATACAATCTCATGAAGTACCATACTGGCACTTAATAATAAAGGAGAGGATTTTTAAAAGTTAAAGTAAATTTGAAGGTAGTGGTAAAGAACGAAAGGCAAGAACTACAGATTTTATACAGTTATAAATAATAATGCAGTAAGGTTACGCACAAACTAAACAAGGAAAACATTAAAAAACATATTTAAAGACACGATAAATCGATGTATTCGCAGCAAAACTGCGCAGCATTTTCATGATAATGTTAAATATAAATGTCAGCATTACAAACAAGCAGTCTATTTCTAAAGGCCTTGTTTATTACTTCAAGTATCCTGTAGCTTGGTTTAGAAGCGAAATTGGTTGAATACGTTTTCACAAAACTTAATCTAATATAGGCCTAACCCCAGTCCATAACGATGCAGGCTGCGGATTTCAATTGATGAAAAGAAAAGAACGCACCAATGGGATGTAATGGAAGCTTTGTTTATGCAGTCCCAATGCCGCCTCTAAATTGCACAAACCCGATATTTTCATCTTAATGGATTGATTAATGAATGGAAATAATTGGTATTCCCCTGATAAATGCTGATTGCTTTTGTTTCGCTGCTAGAGCGTGTAACCACACCAGCTCTCTGAGCGTGTTTTGTAAACAGGTATAGTGCTACATAGAATGCATTGCTGTACACACGTCACATTCCTAGAAAAGTAGATTCAGCTTAAGATGAAATAAGTGACTCAACATATCAACCAATGGAAAAGTGAACAAATCAGTATCCTTACACAAATCAACTGCAAAATTAAGGCTATAAAACCACCTATTCCTCTATTGAAATTTCGTTACCACCTATTATAGACATGATAAAAGCACGAATCAAATTCCTTTTTTCTCAATCTGCATAATATGTGTCAAGAAGCATAACTTACCGGTGTACATCGCTAGGAATTAAAGCAGTAATGAAGTCAAGTGGTTTTGTAATAACGTGAATTGCGCTTACTGAAGTCCACAGCGGGCCCGGGTTCGATTCCTGGTCGGGACAAGTTACCTAGGTGGGTTTATTTCTGGGGTTTTTCCTCACCTGTGAGACAGATGTCGGGTAACTTTAGGCCCTTGTTGTCCCCAGATATCATCTGCCCGTCATTATCATCTTCATCCCATCCTCGCCTTGTTTGGAGTCAGTGTGTGCGTGTGAATCGTGTGTCTCGTCCGTGTTTGCCTCGGAGGTGGTCCCGGCATTGGGCTGATCACTCATCCGGGAGGCCCTCCATGTCCTTGTCTGGTCAAAAAAGTATGTATATGATCCAAAGATAATCCCTCTCTCGACAGGTCGCAACCCTGTAAGGTCCGGGCGGCTTGGGTCGCTTAAATCCTAAAAGGGAGAGGTAAAACTAAGATAAAGAAAGAAAGAAAGAAAGCGCTTAGGCCTACTGAAACTGTCAACATAACAATAACATACACTTTAGGAGAAATTAGCTTCCTGAAATGTTATTGAAAATATGAAACACAGTAAAACTCAAGATTATTCAGAATAACATTAGGGAAAGTGGTGACGTTATTATGATAGTAAATGGACTAGACCGTGACGCATTTGGTTAAGGCAATGTATTACAACCCGGATGGTCGCGAGTAGGATCTCTGTGAGGATGTTGGGATTTTTCCATTCGCATAATTCTGCTAGTGGCACTATGTCACTGGAGTCGACTCAGCCTCTAACAGCACGAACAATCAAGGGTTTGATGGTGCCTGGTGTGTAAGGCTTACAACCTTAGGGAAAGTTTAAAATTCTAGGAAACCTACCGGAAATCTAAGGGAATACTTTACTTTATTTTTACTACTAATAAAAAGGCGCGGAAGTCTCAACACATTTAGCTAAACATTCGCACAAACTCACAAAAGAAATTAAATACGTGCAGATTTGATAGAATGCTCACTGACTTACTGACATGTAGATCATGTCACTGTTTATATATATTATGGATAGAACAGGAAACCACCCGTTATGGAATACATTAATACTGCATTGTGCTTTTGTGGATCTGAAGAAGGCGTTTGACTCAATTAATCGTGAGGCGTTATGGCATAAATTGTGGGTGAAAGGGATGTCGCGGAAGATGATTGTAGCATTGCAGGCGATTTATAAAAATGTGGAATTTTGTGTAAAGTACGACAGTACAAGGGTATCGGAGAGTTTTGTCAGTGAGATGGGGGTGAGGCAGGGTTGTATTTTGTCTCCTATATTATTTAATATGTTTATAGACGATATTGTTGATGTAATGGGACAGATACATATGGAAGCACCTAAGGTGGGGAATGTACATGTTCCTGTGCTTTTATACGCGGATGACATGGTGTTATGTTCAACGACGATTCACGGACTACAACTGGGACTAGACAGGCTTCAAACTTATTGCGAGGAATGGTCACTTACTGTTAATACAAAAAAGACTAAGACTATGACCTTTAAGAACGGATCAGTTTATAGCAGGGAAGAGACATGGACGTATGCGGGACAACCTTTGGATAACGTGAAGAACTTCTTGTATTTAGGATTGACGCTTACTATGAACGGACGATGGGCAAAGCACATTGAGGTGACGAAACATAAAGCGGGACTGAAATCAGCTGAAACTCTTCGGATACGTAGCAAAATTCCAGACATGCCAATAGGTGTTATGGAAACTCTGTACGGGGCAATAGTGAGATCGACGATGACTTATGGGGCTGAGATATGGGGTTGGGAAGAAACAGGGAATCTAGATCAGGTCAGGACGCGTTTTTTGAAAGGGATTTTGGGGGTAGGGAGGGGTACTGCAAATTGTGGCATTATGAGAGAGTTTGGAGCGCATAGTGAGACTATAGAGTGTAAAATTAGGGCGGTGAAATATTGGTTACAACTTATGCTGGGGGATCAGTCTCTAATTAGAGCAATATGTTATCAAGAACAGCTAAGAATAGGAGGAAATACGTGGGCTTCCAAATTAAGAAAGGGATTAGAAACAATTGGGATGGGATACGTTTGGATGGATGGGCAGGGAAATAGGAGAAGTGTGTGGAGGAAGGTTAAGAATCGTTTGAAGGATATTGATAGACAACAGACAAATGCACAATGTCAGACTATGGTTTCACTTGAATTACAATCGCGGTTAAAATTGGAGTGGGGGAAAGAGCAATACATAGGAAAAGGATCTAAAGTCAGTAAACAAGGCCTCGCTTGGATTAGACTAGGTGCGTGGAGAATGATTAAGATCACAGATGAAAACGGAATGAGAGTTTGTCCATTATGTAAGGGGGAAGAATCATGGTTTCATATTTTGGCGAATTGTGAAGGTTTGGAAAATTGGAGGGAAAAATACTTACCATTATCTTTTATGGAATCAAATAGGGAGCAACGGAAATGTTTGGAGTTACTAACGGGAAAAAACGTTGAGGAAGGCATTGGGAAGTATTTAATGAAAGCGAGACAGCTCAGGTTTGAAAAAGCGACAAATTGGAGAGCGGGTGTGGAGGGTGAGGAATAGATTTACTTTGTTTGTGTTATTTTGTATTTATAATATTTGTTCTTTTTTGTGTGTGTGTGTTTTTGCGTAAGCATGTACGGTCCATGCGGACCCGTGCGATTGTTTGCATTGGAATTTGTAAAAAGTTAATTATTGTAATAAACACTTACTTACTTACTTACATTAATACTGGTACATAAATAGGAAATGAATGTACTCACATCAGAGTTTAATGTAGTTTCAGACGAAGACTATAGAGATGTAGACACTACTGTATTATTTTATTTTTTAAATATACTTTAGTCATGAGCTATTTTGCAATTAATTTTTCATTTTTGACATTCAAATTCACATGAATAAAAAATAACGTTCAAATATAACGTTCAAACAATTATGCTTGTTTTGGTTGTAATATTTTAGTATTTCAATTTCAGCGTCAAAGTTGACAACATGTGATGTCATGTTGCGTTTCACAGCAGTCTTCTGTTTGTAGAAACACGGCTTTCACAACCCCAATCACGCATTCTGCTCTCTTGGAACACTCACACGACTTTCTCTACTCATAATGAAATATTACTTTACATTATAAGCTCTTTTTTTCATCAAAGGCTTCAACCATTTGTTTGCATTATTAATTATGCTTTTTATTCCCAAATTTAAATTAACAGTAAGCAATGATAATTCACATGTATCATCAGCTTCCGAGATAGAGTTAATTTCTCTTGTGCTACTGTTTTTAATTTCTTCTAACAATAGCCTATGTGACTATTATTTATGGGGGAACTTGAAAAATAAAGTGTACAGGTCAATTTCCCATACATTAGAAGAACTTAAAGATAGTATGACAAGCTGAAACTGAACTTACGCGCGTAAAAGAAAATTTTCTAAAAAGGTGCCAGTGCTGTGTGAATGCAAGAAGTGGGCATATCCAACATCTTTTGTGATGAAGTACGTGGTTATTTTTATTGTAATTTTAACTGTGAATCTGAGAACCTGAATCATTACACCGATCGCGACTTTATTTGCGTAGAAATTTCACCCGATCGCTCGGGAGTTGGAGCTTTGCCCGCCGCGACGCAGAAAGCCAACTCTTGCGTGGGACTCACTCTATATGTGTACCAAATTTCAAGTTTCTAGCTCATCTGGAAGTGGGCAAACATTAATGTCATTAAGTGAGTCAGTCAGTTAGTCAGCCATAAGGCTTTATATAATAATGATGTACTAGCAGATCCCCGCGGCTTCGCCCACGATAATTAAATGGATTATTAAAAATTGAGAGCAAAATAATTTAAAAATGTATTTATTGACACTTGCACGCGAAACATCCATAGGCCTCAACTAAACATTTAATCTATATATCTATCTATATTAATAAAAGTAAGTGTCTGTCCTCTTCCGTCTGTCTGTCCTCCGTCTGTCCGCGATGCCCAGCGAAATCTACTCAACGCAGAGATCTGAAATTTTATACATAGGCGGACTAAAGGGTCGGAATGTGCACCTCGAAGCCGGAATTTTAATTTTCGCTTTCGTTCGTGAGTTATGAGTGAAAAATGAGCAAAAAACGTGCATTTATTGCGTTTTCGAAGCATGAGTTTTCAGTAATACAAATCAATTACACTAGGCTTTGGCTATTTTTGTTATACCTTCAACATAAAAGCATCGCGATCTCTTGAATGTTGTAGCTCACGCTGGTCATTCACTTGTTTTTAATGTCAAGGCACGCAAACATAATATGAAATTTTCTTCCTACACCGAAGAGGATTATTATTATTATTATTATTATAGGGATAATCAATATTAGCCTAAATATGGTCAAACGTTGTTCGATTTGGACGAAACTCACTATACAGTGGTTTTCTGGGCCAAGGAACTCGAATCTGAGGTCGCTTTTACCAGGTGACGCTATCTAATCGTGATATGTAGTCCACATGATTTAGGTGTTAATATAATGATTTAACTATTATGCCCTTAATTTTTAATTTTTGAAATAATTATCGCGGGCGAAGCCGCGGGCACATGCTATCTAAAAATAATAAAAGGACGTGTTTGTCTGTCTGTCCACGATGCCAAGCGAAATCTACTGAACGCAGAGATCTGAAATTTTAAACATAGATGGGCTGAAAGGTGGGCGAATGCGCATCGAAGCCGGATTTTTAATTTTAGCTTTCGTTCGCGAGTTGTGAGTGAAAAACTGGCAGAAAATGTGATTTTAGCGCTGTCGAAGGATCAGATTTCAGTAATACATTTCAATGTCAAATCAATTGCAGTTGACTTTGGCTATTTTTGTCATACCGTGGTAATAAAAGCATCGCGATCGCTTGAATGTTGTAAGCCCACGCTGGTCGATTATATTGTTTAGAATGTCGAGGCCCGTAGACATATGAAATTTTCAACCTACACGGAAGAGGGATAATCAACATAGACCTAAATATGGTTAAACATCGTTAGTGGACGAAACTCACTATACAGGGATTTTCTGGGCCAAGAAACTCGAATCTGAGATAGCTTTTACCAGGCGACGCTATCTAATCGTGACATGTAGTCCACGTGATTTAGGTGTTAATAAATATAATGATTTAACTATTATGCTCTTAATTTTTAATTCTTGAAATAATTATCGCGGGCGAAGCCGCGGGCACATGCTAGTAATTAATGAAACAGCTAAAAATCCGGGTTTGAAGTGAATTCCACGATTAAAAAGCGCCGCCTGAGAAAAACGACCTCATATTCGAGTTCCCTGGCCCAGGAAGCCCCTGCATAGTGAGTTTCGTCGTAATCGATCTAAGTTTATCCATTTAGGCCTAAATTCATTATCCCTCTTGAGTCTATGTTGAAAAATTCAAATATTTGCGTGCCTTGACATTATAAACAAATGAATCGACTTATATAATTCAAGCTTTTATTTCCAAGGTGTGACAAAAGTAGACAAAGCCACCTGAAATTGATACGACAATTGAAATGTATTACTAAAAACTGATGCTTTGAAAGCGCAAAAAAATGCAAGTTTTCTGCCCGTTTTCACTCATAACTAGCGAACGAAAGCGAAAATTAAAAATCCGTCTTTGAGGTGCATTCGCCCACCTTCCAGTCCATCTATGTTTAAAATTTCAGATCTCTGCCTTCAGTAGATTTCCCTGGGGATCGCGCACAGACAGACAGACAGAAAGACAAACACTTCCTATTATTATTATTATTATTATTATTATTATTATTATTATTATTATTATTATTATTATTATTATAGACTACTCTGGAATTAAGTAGAACACAACAAAACCTTTTGCAAAATAATGAATGAAAAGGGTACCACTTCTTCTACAGAAATATGTTGTGTTAGTGGTTTTTAAGGGAACATTTCAGGTAGTAAAATGTATGTATTGCTAGGTTGCCAGTATTAATGAAAATGAGAATTCCTTGTAGGACTTGTGAAGGGACAACAAAGATGAAGTACGTTATCGGCTCGTACAGGAAATAACTTGGGCGTCTGGATATTGTGTGAGTTTTTTTTTTAGATGTTCTGGCCCGCAGTTCCGCTGGGAAATTCAGCTTTGAGAAAGCTGTATAATATCAAGCATACTAGGATACGCTTATCTGTTAAACGAGAAGAATATATAATTTTCAGGCCGTTTCATTTAATTTATTCTTCTCCAATTAGTTGTTTTCACACCAGTGTGGCCCTGTCGAACTTTCCTCAAGTTCATTGCCTCTGAAATGAACACCAAAGACATAGAGAAAATGTTATTATAAAGTAGCCCTCATCTCCAATAATAATCGATAGCCTTCTCCAATAGCCTTTGAACAATAGTTCAGTCAAGGGATGGGCCACAGGGGGCGCGTCCTCTCTTGGTTATTTTTTTTAATCGATTTGATTTTGTTATGCGTCGAAAGTAATCACCTAATAAAATTACATTAGAATTTAATAAAATACGAAATAACATAAAAAATATAAAAGCATTTGTGTACTTTCCTACTTTGAAAAAGAAGATTGTAAAATACAAATTGAATTATATTTCTATTCTACACGTCATGTGTCAAATGCGTAGACGAGACAACCCAAAAGACTGCATTTGCTCGGGTTCCTTATCATTGTTATTATTATATATTGTATGATTGGTTTCTTGTGAACTATTCCAGACCAGCTTCTACTTTAAGTTATGTCTCATATTTTCATAAAATTTAATATAAATGTAATGTAAGCCTAATGTATATTGTAGACCTAAGTTAAGTTACTTCTCTTCCAAGTGTAACACATTTTGCTAAATTAGTTTTATTTCATGTAACATAGACTCAATTAACTACTGCATACGTATATAACTAGTGTATTCTTACTACTTATAGAACTATGTTCCAAGGACTGTTCCTAACACTGAAAAACCGACATCCATAAGATGAGTATCCAAGGACTGTTCCTCACAGAGTTGCTGAACCACCTAAAAAATATCCACCCCAACCATCTCCTGACCAGAGATCGTTAACCTACCACCCCCAAACGCTGACATTAAAAACTATGGGTTTCTTTTGCAGCATGCAGCCTGCCTGTAGGCAAGAAGGTTCTATTCTAGTGATACCACCAATGTGGCTGTTTTCATACTAACTTCGGGAATAATACCCTCCACCTCAGGGCACCTTCCATGCCTTCGTCATCAAGCCGAGCAGGCGCTACTCAGTAATTCTTAGCAACTGAAGCTGTGAGTGTATAATAGTTGTAAACCTAAGACGATGAAATTTTTTTCCCTTAAAAGTAATTTTAACGGAATATTGTTAACATTTGTTTTAGTAATCAACAATATTTATTTTAACAAAATGAACAGTATGCTATATACCATTAAGCTATATGGTATGCTATACCATTAAGGGGTTTGCAGCACCCCTGCAAACAAGACGTATTGATAGAATTAGTGTATAATCAGAAACATTGGAATAATAGTGACTAAGAAAACATATAAATAGAACAACAATAACAATTTTTACAAAATGAGGGTTAGCACTGTCTTCCCCGACTTGTTATATTTTACTACTCAATCTCATGACTTCTATGTTTGTATAATTATATCACTGTATAGAGTCATGGGAATAATCGAAGGCGCTCTTCACGATCATTCGAATGAAAAAAGTGTTCTGATGAAAACAGAATCAGAGTTCTCGCGATGTGGGATAGGAGAAGTTTGGACTACTAAAACGTTGTGGCTCAATGGGTGTGTTAGCTTCACGCAGCGTTGTGAGATATTGTACTACTGGCTCTATACTAAATCTTCGTTCATGTAACGCAATATGAATCTGATCGACACATCGCAAGCAATGCAAGGTGTTGCATCACACTAGCTCTCTGATGAGTTACGTAAGGGACAAAATGAAGTAAAGACTGAGGTAAGATTGTAATTGTAAAATTCAAGTAGCAAATATCATTATAGTCCATGTCTGTAGTAATAAACAGATTAAAATTTTCAGAAGGAGGCATAATGTAAGTAAGCAACAACACATAGGTAGATCAGCTTATCGACATTTTCCACCACGATAGAATGAATGGGAAATGGTTAGAAATAAAATACTTAAAAAAGTTATTTATATGCACTGGATTTATAGAAACAACTGCATTATTGACCCAAACGTGTGGTTTCGCCCCGTAGATATACTGTTTGTAAATCAAAGTATTAGTGACGTTATGGAACTAGGCACATCAGGAATTGCAGAATATTGATTGGATGCATTGGCAGGTCCGTGCCGAGGAATTTGAGTTCCAGCGTTAACGTGTGGTCACCTCGTGACCTCCAATGACACATGAGATACGGAATTGAGCCCCAACTAGCTCTTCCTTCTGACCTCTAATTACACCGCAGGGAGTAGACCTGGCATGCATATAGTGTTAGGTAGTATTGGTGATTGATTATTATTCCTTTAATGCTTATCAAAGGTAGTAGTGTGAACTTTCTGGTTGAATTACCACTTTATTAAAGTCTAACTTATAAATAAAATACCTCAAAGTCTTCCATAAACAGGAAAGTCACTTTCCCTAGTTATGAAGAACTTTTACAAAACACTTTATATAATTTCAAACCGCAAACATTATTTAACAGGACTCTCTTCGTCTGAGCTAAGCTTTAAATAAAAGGTGCTAGCCCGTTAAGTGCAAAGAAAAATGGTGCTAGCCCGACATGATAATTATTGTGTATATCACCAGATGTCACTGTCGTTCTCTTCACTTTTTGTCGTACAAAAAGATGCACTTTTATGTCGTTTTAATCATCACAGATACTTGTATTCCTACTATTGTCCTATATGTATTAATTATAATTAATAATTATTAAGTGCCATAATGGTATATTATGAGACTGTGGGATGGACGGGAAAATGTATGTCCGTCGATCTGTCCGTCCGCGCGTGTGTCTGGACGCGCGATAACTCAAACAGGCTTTATTGGATTTTCATAAAACTTGGTATACGCATTTATGACGTCCATGAAAATAACAATGTGGTATTTGTACCAAATCGGTTGAGAGGTACCGAAATAACGATTAATTAACGGTCACATCTATAATATATAATCTGCGTTACCCCAAGATTCGAAGCATTTTGATTGACTCGCGGGAAGTCAATTAGCAGCCAAAATATCACACACATTAGTATTGGTAACTACGGTAAACACAACAAGTTCAGAAGTATCAGTTTCTGTAAGTACAAATAATAGGCGAAATTAATTACTGAAATTCATGCTTTCATTTATAGAAGTTCTATCCATCTGGTACTTTAAGTATACCTTATTATTTGACCTTTTCACAGCATACCGACACAATACTCATTTTACTAGCTTAAAAGGACCAGCGTCGTACGGGTTTTGTGTTTTGACATTCGAAATTAACTTATGAAGGACTTCCGATTTTCAAACTCTAGCTCCTTAAATAGGTATGTAGAATTTGAAATGAGGAAGAACGACTTATCACACTCGAACTATTCCCTCAGGAAACACTTTATATAGCTTTTTATGGGTCACAGAGGATGTAGAATTTTGCTTCTGCACATCACGCCTTGTAGGGGTTCAAATAAGAAGAAACAGAATTTCCGGTAACAAAATTTTATTTTTTTAAGGAATATTTTATTTTTTTCTCTCATGTTACCATGTTGGGGTTGAAATCAAAAATAAATTGAATGCCACATTCATACTTTCTTCCGTAAAACCTTGGACAAAACAATTTACTGCGTGCATAGGACTAAAGATGTTCCATCGTATTTTGTATACTTTTACGTGCTTAGGGCCTATGATAAACATCCATATTTCTCAACTAAAATTACAAAGCCTACAGCTATGAATAACGTATCAGTGGATAGACTTATTTTACCGTCTTCTGATTTGGCATAAAATCTCGTTGACACACACCCAGACTGAGACAGCTGCATTAAGCTGTCTCCGCAGTACGATCTCTTATTTTACATCAAAATGTGAAGAGAGAAAGTGGCATTCGCTATGTCCAGGGCAGAAAAAGTTATGTGACTGCATCACATTGTGCATTATTTTCGTGAGTTTCATTTTTCATTATCTATTTACACTAATTAATTCCATCGATAGCTTCTCTAATTTTTCAAAGTCCCGTATGATTTATTTCAAAAGCTACCTGTGAACACTGCCAAAAATACATTGTTGTACATGGAATCTGACTTGGATTTGATAACTCTGTGTAAGAAGGTATTTCGAATCTTAAAAAACATTAGATTTTTTACATTTAAAATAAACAGAATTCTAAATACTGTCACAATGCCGCACAGCTTCCAGAAATCGACACGTTTAGAAAGATGGAGGCTCTCTAATGAACACACTGCAGCCGCGTGCCGATGGGCGTATTTTGACAGATACACGTCGCAGTGAGGGACCATGCACCCGTGGAAAAGGCCGATAGGAGGGGCCACGTGCTTAGGGGTGTGAGCGAGTGCCGCCATGGGCTTCTAGATCATGCGCGGACAGAAACATCGCGACATTAGCTCCAGAATAATCGACGGCCCTATATAAGACCCGTGAGTGAACAGTGTGAACAGTGTTAACTCAAGTAAGTGTGATTTGAGAACAGTGTGAACTCAAGAAGGAGTGTGAACTGAAGACAGTGTGTGAACTGAAGACAGTGTGTGAACTGAGGCAGTGCCGTTCCGGTGAACTCAGCGCGACGGGCCACCGAGGACTGTGGAGTTGACCGACGTGGCATTGAGCTGCAGTGACTTGGGAGTCCGCACAGTGTGTGTGAACGGAGACAGTGCTGTGACTTGGAGTCAGCACAGTGGAAGTGAGCAGCGGACTAGTGAACTGCAGAGCAATCAGGAGTTTCCTGGTTGTGTATTGAGTATTGCTATTGGAAATAAAGGAACCTTCCTTCTTCAATCAGAAGACAAGTGTTCTGATTTCGAACCCCAACGAGCCCTTGTTACAACACTTTCTTAGCGTGCACTTACATTATGAAACGGAGATACTGTCAAAATTCCAAGTCCTTACCTACTATAGTTTAGGCTCTACGATGATTCTCTTCAGTCAGTCAGTCAGTCAGTCAGTCATAAAGTCAGGACAAAGCCGCTATATATATATATATATATATAAGAGATACGAGATAATTTTACAATAATACTGCATTGACAAGAACATACAAAAGATAACTATCACATTGTCGCTCGCTTATTGAAAATTTTAATGATGCTTGATTTACTAATTTCTGATGTCATATATAATAAATATAACTTAAATCTAGCGTTAAATAAGTAAACGCAGCAGCTGTTGATATAACATTGTGCATTTTATCGGTACCGATATATACATTACATTTTCATGTACTGTATTTTTCACTTTCAGCGCTCGTGTGAAAGCAAATAGAACATATCCTACACAATTGCATTGAATCTGAAACAAAACATGTTAACGAATCGTAGGGTACACTGAAATCATTAATGTTATTACCAATGTCCATTTTAAGAATGTCGTTTATCAGTGTATACGAGTATGAATTAAGGTTAAGCTTCTAACTTTAGAACTTTGTTCTTCCGCAAGCCCTGCTTAATGAATCGATCTGGTACTTAATTTGGAGATCTATTACAAAATAACTTATTTTCTGCATATCATAATTGTAATCATGACTGATTAATGAAAAGGATTCTGGCACTTTGTTATGTCACTTTATCTGATTTTTTAAATTGAAAATAACTCACATTAATAACCATTTCAGCAATTTGAAATTTGTTCCATTAAGTAGATAGTTTAAATGTGTTTGCCAAAATACGAACGTTATTCAACATAATTATTTCAATAAAAACATTGCTCACTGGTCTCCATTCATTAATTCCTGCAGCTTCTTATTTAAATTGTTACTTGCATTTCCAATAACTTCAAAGAAGGATATATATTTCTTTATAAAGAGGTCACGATTCATTATTTCCCACAAATATATCTATTGATGTCAACTGTTTTCAAAAGTGTTTTAGTTTCAAGAAATGATTGCTAGGCAAAAGAGCTTAAGTTCCGCTAGGAGACTAAATTATTTAAAATGTAAGTTGCCTTTACTTTTCTAAGCACAAAAGAGATTAAATTATTTTCGTTTTAGAAATTAGATTAAAAATTACATAAAACCTTACCAGTCTTATATCGTAAATACTTATTATTATGTTTATACCAAGAGATAAATTTACTAGCAACGCGATTTCAGGAAAGTCAAGTAATATAAACACGAATAGTGCGAGTAAATACTTATTTAAATAAGCACACTGGATTGCTTATGTATTCGCTTGCCATGTCCACCAAGAAACATGTGCAGGCTACGTAACAAAGAGGAACAAATGATAGTGTATCGATAAAACAGGAAACAAGTGCTACCGACGTGGTCAAACAATTTTACTGAATTTTAAAACATCATTGCACCTCATTGGTGGAAAGTGGAATGACGTCATTTGAATGATTTTTCTTCGACTCATAAGTTATTCATATGTGTTTTCCAGTTGTTTGATTCTGGCAGACCATTTGATCTTTCCTTCCGATGAACCAGTCAAACAATTACAATTATATAAATTCAGATTAGGCCTACTATATGAATGTAACGTTTATATTACATTGCTAATACAAATTTCAAATTAAATACTTCATTATTAAATTTCTAAAAGAAAATACTAAAAATAACACCTTATGATGTCTCTAACATAATAAAAAGCTCAAAATAACAATAACTAAGATAATTGTGTCAAATTACTATAAAGAGCAGTGAAGAGGAAAAAGTACAAATGATGTCATATCTCTGAAGTTTACCTAGGCATTCCACATCCTAATACTAGCTTTGCAAAGCATATAATTTTAGGAGTGATGCAGTGAATGGTGATGAATAGGATGATGATCGGTGGGAAGTAATGATTAAATCCTTGAGATTCAATTATGAAATGCGAAGATTACAACAGAAAGAATATGGTGAAAGTGAATGACAAGGCATAGAAGCCATTTCTGCATGGTTTGTATAAATCAAATGGATTCCCTGAGACATAGGGAAGATCAGTTTTATCGGTTATAAGGCAAGTAGAGAACAGCATAGTGTTCTGGAGTGATTGCCTGTATTTGAATTTAGTCGCCATTTCGAGTCTGACAGAGTGCATTCTAGCCCACTCTTACATTTTATGTGACCACTAACTGGGGCATAAATCGCGGCTGCCCCCACAAACATGGAGAAAAAGTGTCCAACCGTCCTTCTCCAGCGGGTTTCATTATTCAGCTTTCAACCCCAATGTTTTCACTTTTATATTAATCTCCCCTCTTATTACAACACCACTGGTTAATCTTCATGGGTCACTATTTCAATCAGAGCCATGTCCAGTTGAAAACCCACGAGGTACAGTCACTATCTAAATGTTACAGCACCTTAATTCGAGTTTCATGTGCAGGTGGCAGTGTTCATCAATGCAAAGACTATAAGGGAAGGCACAACATTACCAAACTCACGTAAATGCTTAATGTTAAGCAACACAATGAGAAGTCATGCAAAATACAATCGAAACAATTCTGAGGTATTCAAATAACTTTCTCACCTACGCACGAGAAACAACTTGTTAGAAATCTGGCATACAATAAGAGACTGCATTGCAGGCAGTGATTATTCGGTCTCATGTAAAGGTTTATTGCTCGCCAGGCAAGACGAACCTGAGTTTTTGCAAACAGTGGCTGCTTTATAACTACCCTTCAGAAATTGTTAAGGGTAAATATTGCAATAGTGCATATCCTATGCAGCTCATCAACAAAATGTAAACAATACTTAACCAAGCTAAACTATACTTAAACTATACTTAATTAAACTAAAGTACGTAAACCGCTCGCCTGAAATCAGGTTCGCGTCTTAGGGGAAATATTGCAAATGTAGTATCCTATGCACCTCATCAACAAAATGTAAACAATACTTAACTACACTAAACTATACTTAAACTATACTTAACTAAACTAAAGTACGTAACCCGCTCGCCTGAAATCAGGTTCGCGTCTTAGGGTTCGAACAAGACGCAGCCTGGTTGGTCCCCTTCCTGGTCGCTACGCTGTTGAGCCAGGCGCCGAGCATGAAGTGTGTGCGCGCAAGACGCAGCCTGGTCGCTCACCGGCAGGTCGCCCATCTGTATATTCAGTGTGTAGCCAGTGACATGTTATGCATTAAATTTTTGAATTATCTCCTTTTTTGTTTTTATTTCTTTGTTATTATCTTCTCATTCATAAGGTTTTGAAGACTCAGAAGACAATGGCAATGAGTTTATGAATTCAAACTCATTACAGGAAGCTTCATCAAAATTAGTTACATGTAAAATATGTCACAAGAGTAATTCACTGTTTCCCAGAGCTACTAAATTGAATGTGTATTTTATAGTAAATTTAATGCTCTATAGCTTTTAGTTCAAAAGTATTCGTTGTAAACCTAATACTTTAGGTGCTAGGATACAAAGTTCGCCAAAAAAGTGGCGTAAAAACTTTTTCGGCAAGAAAAATAGATTAGATATATATATTTTTTCAACGGTTTGAGATTGAGAACCAATGTATGGATAGAAACATTATTATTATTATCATTATTATTATTGTTTTCTTGAGTTGGTGCGACCATTGTATTCAATCTTCAGAGCACAAGAAGACGTTGAAACGAACACACTTAACCCCGCAACACGAAAATTAACATAATATAAAATTATTAGGTTACTATAAATTATACAAAAATACTGAATATAAACCATACAAATCAGTAACTGTAGCCATGACTGATCTCTAAAACCTCTACATTGAGTAGTAACAATATTTATTTTGGTAGTCTGAGCTGATTACAGAGGATGTATCTTATAAACAGTCCTTTGAGGGTACGCGCAAGAAGGAACCGGGATGGTCGCATGCCCCAGGCCGCATGAAGAATGATGTCATGTCTTCTTACGAGAGTGAACAAGGCGCCGCTTGGATGGTCTCTTGCCAGCTATCTGCTCAGGCCGCAGTTTGCTGGTAGAATGCTAGCCCTCTTTTTTCATGCGACCGGCCGCTAGCGTATAGTCTAGATTCAGGCGTTCCACTTGTGCATTTTGAAATCGCTCCACAAACAAAGGACTGTTTATAAGATACATGCTCTGTAATCAGCTCAGACTACCAAAATAAATATTGTTACTACTCAATGAAGGGGTTTTATAGATCATGGCTACAGTTACTGACACGTATGGTTTATATTGAGTATTTTTGTATAATTTATAGTAACCTAATAATGTTATATTATGTTAATTTTCGTGTTGCGGGGTTAAGTGTGTTCGTTTCAACGTCTTCTTGTGCTCTGAAGAATGAATACAATGGTCGCACCAACTTAAGAAAACAATAATAATAATGATAATAATAGTAATAATAATAATAATAATAATAATAATAATAATAATAATAATAATAATAATAATAAGTTTCTATCCATACATTGGTTCTCCATCTCAAACCGTTGAAAAAATATATATATCTAATATACTTTTCTTGCCGAAAAAAGTTTTTACGCCACTTTTTCGGCGAACTTTGGATCCTAGCACCTAAAGTATTAGGTTTACAACGAATACTTTTAGAAGAAAAGCTGTAGAGCATTAAATTTACTATAAAATACACATTCAATTTAGTAGCTCTGTGAATCAGTGAAATACTCTTGTGACAAATTTTACATGTAACTAATTTTGATGAACCTTCCTGTAATGAGTTTTAATTCATAAACTCGTCCCCATTGTCTTCTGAGTCTTCAAAACCTTATGAATGAGAAGATAATAACAAAGAAATAAAGACATAAATGGAGATAATCCAAAAATTTAATCCTTAACATGTCACTGGCTACACACTGAATATACAAATGGGCGACCTCCCGGTGAGCGACCAGGCTGCGTCTTGCGCGCACACACTTCATGCTCGGCGCCTGGCTCAACAGCGTAGCGACCAGGAAGGGGACCAACCAAGCTGCGTCTTGTTCGAACAACCCATAGGGTTCGAACAAGACGCAGCCTGGTTGGTCCCCTTCCTGGTCGCTACGCTGTTGAGCCAGGCGCCGAGCATGAAGTGTGTGCGCGCAAGACGCAGCCTGGTCGCTCACCGGCAGGTCGCCCATCTGTATATTCAGTGTGTAGCCAGTGACATGTTATGGATTAAATTTTTGAATTATCTCCTTTTTTGTTTTTATTTCTTTGTTATTATCTTCTCATTCATAAGGTTTTGAAGACTCAGAAGACAATGGCAATGCGTTCATTACAGGAAGCTTCATCAAAATTAGTTACACGTAAAATATGTCACAAGAGTATTTCACTGTTTCCCAGAGCTACTAAATTGAATGTGTATTTTATAGTAAATTTAATACTCTACAGCTTTTCGTCTAAAAGTATTCGTTGTAAACCTAATACTTTAGGTGCTAGGATACAAAATTCGCCAAAAAAGTGGCGTAAAAACTTTTTCGGCAAGAAAAATAGATTAGATATATATATTTTTTCAACGGTTTGAGATGGAGAACCAATGTATGGATAGAAACATTATTATTATTATCATTATTATTATTGTTTTCTTGAGTTGGTGCGACCATTGTATTCAATCTTCAGAGCACAAGAAGACAATAAAACGAATACACTTAACCCCGCAACACGAAAATTAACATAATACAAAATTATTAGGTTGCTATAAATTATACAAAATACTGAATATAAACCATACAAGTCAGTGATTGTAGCCATGACTGATCTCTACAATCCCTTCACTGAGTAGTAACAATATATATTTTGGTGGTCTGAGCCAATTACAAAGGATAACTTATAAAAAGTCCTTTGTTTGTGTAGCGATTGCGTAAGTATACTAGTGCAACGCCTGAATCTAGACTATACGCTAGCGGCCGGTCGCATGAAAAAAGAGGGCTAGCATTCTACCAGCAAACTGCGGCCTGACCAGATACCTGGCAAGAGACCATCCAAGCGGCGTCTTGTTCACTCTCGTAAGAAGACATGACATCATTCTTCCTGCTACCTGCGGCATGCGACCATCCCGGTTCCGTCTTGCGCGTACCCTTAGGGTACGAACAAGACGCAGCTTGGATCGTCCCCTTCCTGGTCGCTACGCTGTTGAGCCAGGCGCCGGGCATGAAGTATGTGTGCGCAAGACGCAGCGTGGTCTCTAGCTGGCAGGTCGAATGTTATGGATTAATTTCGGAATTATCTCCATTTTATTTTTATTTCTTTGCTATTATCTTCTCATTCATAAGGTTTTGAAGACACAGAACACAATGGGAATGAGTTTATGAATTCAAAATCATTACAGGAAGCTAAATCACATGTCACAGTAGTTAAATATGTCACAAGAGTATTTCACTGTCTCACAGAGTTTCTAAATTGAATATGTATTTTATAGTAAATTTAATGCTCCACAGCTTTTGTTCTAAAAGTTTTTGTTGTAAACCCAATACTGTAGGTGCTAGGACAGAAAGTTCTCCAAAAAAATGGAGTAAAAACTTTTTTCGGCAAAAAAATAGTTTTTGTGGCAGGGAATATTTTTTTAATCGGTTTGAGATGGAGAACCAATGTATGGTTAGAAACATTATTATTATTATTATTATTATTATTATTATTATTATTATTATTATTATTATTATTATTATTATTATTATTATTATTGTTGTTGTCGTTTTCTTGAGATGGTGCGACCGTTGTATTCAATCTTCAGAGCACAAGAAGACAATAAAACGAACACACATAACCCCGAAACACGAAAATTAACATAATATAAAATTATTAGGTTACTATAAATTATACAAAAATACTGAATATAAACAAGTCAGTAACTGTAGCCATGACTGATCTCTACAACCCCTTCATTGAGTAGTAACAGTATTTATTTTGGTGGTCTGAGCACAGTCCATTGTTTGTGGAACGATTGCAAAATGCACACGTGGAACGCCTGAATCTAGACTACACGCTAGCGGCCGGTCGCATGAAAAAAGAGGGCTAGCATTCTACCAGCAAACTGCGGCCTGACCAGATGGCTGGCAAGAGACCATCCAAGCTGCGTCTTGTTCACCCTCGTAAGAAGACATGACTTCTTTCTTCCAGCTGCCTGCGCCATGCGACCATCCCGGTTCCGTCTTGCGCGTACCCTTAGGGTACGAACAAGACGCAGCTTGGTTGGTCCCCTTCCTGGTCGCTACGCTGTTGAGCCAGGCGCCAGGCATGTGTGCAAGACGCAGCGTGGTCGCTAGCTGGCAGGTCGCATGTTATGGAGTAAGTTTCGGAATTATCTCCATTTTATTTTTATTTCTTTGTTATTATCTTCTAATTCATAAGGTTTTAAAGACACAGAAGACAATGGGAATGAGTTTATGAATTCAAAATCATTACAGGAAGCTAAATCACGTATGTCACATTAGTTAGTATTTCACTGTCTCAGAGAGTTTCTAAATTGAATATGTATTTTATAGTAAATTTAATGCTCCACAGCTTTTGTTCTAAAAGTTTTTGTTGTAAACCCAATACTTTAGGTACTAGGACAGAAAGTTCGCACAAAAAATGGAGTGAAAACTTTTTTCGGCAAAAAAATAGTTTTTGTGGCAGGGAATATTTTTTTAATCGGTTTGAGATGGAGAACCAATGTATGGTTAGAAATATTATTATTATTATTATTATTATTATTATTATTATTATTATTGTTGTTGTTGTTTTCTTGAGTTGGTGCGACCGTTGTATGCAATCTTCAGAGCACAAGAAGACAATAAAACGAACACACTTAACCCCGCAACACGAAAATTAACATAATATAAAATTATTAGGTTACTATAAATTATACAAGAATAATGAAAATAAACAAGTCAGTAACTGTAGCCATGACTGAGCTCTCCAACCCCTTCATTGAGTAGTAACAGTATTTATTTTGGTGGTCTGAGCTTATTACATAGGATGTATCTTATAAACAGTCCATTGTTTGTGGAGCGATTGCAAAATGCACAAGTGGAACGCCTGAATCTAGACTACACGCTAGCGGCCGGTCGCATGAGAAAAGAGGGCTAGCATTCTACCAGCAAACTGCGGCCTGACCAGATAGCTGGCAAGAGACCATCCAATCGGCGTCTTGTTCACCCTCGTAAGGGTACGAACAAGACGCAGCTTGGATGGTCCCCTTCCTGGTCGCTACGCTGTTGAGCCAGGTGCCGGGCATGAAGTGTGTGTGCGTAAGACGCAGCGTGGTCGCTAACTGTCAGGTCGCATGTTACGGATTAAATTTCTGAATTATGAACTTTTTATTTTCATTTCTTTGTTATTATATTCTCATTCATAAGGTTTTGAAGACACAGAAGACAATGGGAATGAGTTTATGAATTCAAAATCATTACAGGAAGCTAAATCACATATGTCACATTAGTTAAATATGTCACAAGAGTATTTCACTGTCTCAGAGAGTTTCTAAATTGAATATGTATTTTATAGTAAATTTAATGCTCCACAGCTTTTGTTCTAAAAGTTTTTGTTGTAAACCCGATACTTTAGGTACTAGGACAGAAAGTTCGCAAAAAAAAAAAAATGGAGTGAAAACTTTTTTCGGCAAAAAAAAATAGTTTTTGTGGCAGGGAATATTTTTTTAATCGGTTTGAGATGGAGAACCAATGTATGGTTAGAAACATTATTATTATTATTATTATTATTATTATTATTATTATTATTATTGTTGTTGTTGTTTTCTTGAGTTGGTGTGACCGTTGTATTCATTCTTCAGAGCACAAGAAGACAATAAAACGAACACACTTAACCCCGCAACACGAAAATTAAAATAATATAAAATTATTATGTTACTGTAAATTATACAAAAATACTGAATATAAACAAGTCAGTAACTGTAGCCATGACTGAGCTCTCCAACCCCTTCATTGAGTAGTAACAGTATTTATTTTGGTGGTCTGAGCTTATTACATAGGATGTATGTTATAAACAGTCCATTGTTTGTGGAGCGATTGCAAAATGCACTCGTGGAACGCCTGAATCTAGACTACACGCTAGCGGCCGGTCACATGAAAAAAGAGGGCTAGCATTCTACCAGCAAACTGCGGCCTGACCAGATAGCTGGCAAGAGACCATCCAAGCGGCGTCTTGTTCACCCTCGTAAGAAGACATGACTTCATTCTTCCTGCTGCCTGCGCCATGCGACCATCCCGGTTCCGTCTTGCGCGTACCCTAAGGGTACGAACAAGACGCAGCTTGGTTGGTCCCCTTCCTGGTCGCTACGCTGTTGAGCCAGGCGCCGAGCTCGAAGTGTGTATGCGCAAGACGCAGCCTGGTCGCTACTTGGCAGGTCGCATGTTATGGATTAAGTTTCTGAATTATTTCCTTTTTTATTTTCATTTCTTTGTTATTATATTCTCATTCATAAGGTTTTGAAGACACAGAAGAAAATGAGAATGAGTTTATGAATTTAAACTCATTACAGGAAGCTTCATCAAAATTAGTTACATGTAAAATATGTCACAAGAGTATTTGTTTCACAGAGTTACTAAATTGAATGTGTATTTTATAGTAAATTTAATGGTCCACAGTTTTTCTTCTAAAAGTTTTCGTTGTTAACACAATACTTCAAGTGTTAAGGTACAAAGTTCGCCGAAAAAGTGACGTAAAAACTTTATTTTATTATTATTATTATTGTTTTCTTGATTTGGTGTGACCATTGTATTCAGTCTTCAGAGCACAAGAAGACAATAAAGGTGAATGTTTTCACAACAGCATCTTCGAGTACCCCCCACCTCTGTCTGTGACGTCGTGCTTGCACTTAGAGATTTAATACTGTAATTGAGGTATAGTGAGGCAAGTGACACGTCACATAACATTGTCTGCCCAAACTACAGGCAATAAAACTTTCTCACTTGACATTCTGATATTTAGGTAAGGAATGCGAATGCAGTTGTTTTAGTCTTTCACAAAGAAGCATTATTTGCCACGCAACTTAAAGCATATGACGGCTGGCTTATAACTAACCTTAAGGAAATCTTGACGAAGAAGTGTTTATAATAAAAGTTTTAACTCTTAGCATAAGAACTTCGTGCACAGCATTGTCAGAGCCTGTTCGAAAAAAAATTGCGAAAAAGAAGTCTCTTAATCTAAAACGGTAGTTTTGTAGAAAGCGTTGCCACATTTTTGTAATAGTTTTAACCCAGTGCTGAAAAACTCTTGAATTTATAAAATCAAGGAGTAGTATTAAATAGTGGTAAAAGAGATATTCTTTTATTGCGAGTAGGCATGTTTGCGGAACGAACCCGTAAGATTGAGTGTGCATTAGCTTTAGACAGACGTTGATACTTGTAAAGTAGTAATAAATATTATATCAGGTGTAAATAATTACGTACCGTGGAGTCGTATTTGACCCTCAAATTTCCCTACTGCCACATATAAACAAGCACTTTCGCAGAAACATTATCTGGTGCACGTGTGCCAACATAAGGAATGGAGTCGACAACGATTTTCAGTCAACAAGTACGCCGATTTTTGTGAACATCGTGAGAACTTTAACATTTAGGAAGTCACAGTGAATTTTAACATTTTATATTTTTCTCAAGCTGAGTCGTTTTAATAATCATAAATAAAATATTCTTCACTGAAAACGTTTTATTTATGTTGTCGAAACAAAAGCTGGATACAGTGGATTTTTATACCACTATTGCGATAATGTTCAACTTTAATTTGTGTTAGAAGATCTACTTTTCATTCAAGCTGTCTAAAAATAATTTTTATTTTCGAAAGTTCCATTTTCATGCAAATAAATGCCACTTCTGAATAATTTATTGCCAATATTGAGAATGAAATGATAGCTTTCTGTGATTGGAACCTCGCCTTCATTTCCAGTGCATTGGATATAATGAAGAGGCTGGGATGGCATAACAAACTGAAATCATCTAGGGGAGCGAGAAAAATCTAGTTTAGATCGTCATGTGTTGTGGATGGGTATTTCCATCTTGTTCCATTACGAGCCCCCAAGAACAGAGAGGAAATCGAATTTTTTGAATGCAAATTATAATTCCCAGTTACGTAGAGTTCGGAGCTGTATATATGAGACAGAAGAGAAGTGAGGAAATTGAATGTGAAACGAGGAAGGACAAGTATGACTTTTCTCTCCTCGTGACATATACATGCACAAAGAGTCTGCTTCTGTATGAGATTCGTCCTCCTTGTCCACTAGTTCTCTGTATCATCACTAGGGAAAGGCATTTAATGACCATAAAAATTGAAAAAGTGTAAAATAAAAAATGCGTTTACAATCTAAAAATAGTGAAAAAATTACAATTTTTTTAATTGACCACGAAATTTAACATTACTTGTAATTAGTTTTTAAAGTAATGAATTGCCAAAAAATAATTAATGGATGACAGTGCGTCATATATATGAATTTACAATATGAAACGCACTTGTTCTGTTACTAAAGAAGTAAGTAAAGGTATACTACTTGGAGACCCTTAGTAAAGAAAGAAATTCTTTCTGAACTGAAATGCCCATAAAATTGTCCCTAGCAAATATGTGCCATTCAAAAAGAAAGGAAACGATTATTCATTGCTAGAAGGGAAACTGCTACTGTGTTTACAATAAACCTGCATTAAAATGAACTATGAACACTTTGCGGAGATCCTCAAATATAAACGATTTTCTGTTGTCTGAAGAAAGTAACTATTCAAACATGGAAGAGCTCCTTTCTATATTCACTGAAAAAAGACCTAAAATGCCGAAAATAACCAAAAAATTGCCAAAAATGACATATCTCTTGAAAATGATGAAAAATGCAAAATAAAGCAAAAAAAAAAAAACAAATTGTACTTATTTAATCAATTATTTCATGATGGACATTTATATAATCGAGCTATATTTTAACCTTCATATCAAGAAGATGCAAAATCATCAAATGCCCTGCCTTAATCATTGCAAATGCATTATTCACACTACTTAGCTTATAATGCATTCGTGACTGTTTTAGAGAGATACAATCTGGAGCCTTCAATCAAATTTGCTGGAGCATCTGCACGGCATGTCGAAGGTCACGGGTTCGAATCCCGGTGTCAGAGATATTTTTCTTCTAAATTATTACTATTGTAATGAAAGTCATCAGGGGGACGTCTTATTCATTTTGATGTATTTTCGATCACCTTTTAGAATAATATCAAACAAAGTTTTTATTTTATAAAGGAAACTAACTGAAGTTTACATAGAGGATTCAATACTAGTCTTATACAGAGAGGTATAAACTCGTACAATTATTATTCAGATTTTAAAATGTAATAGAAAGAATAAAAGCAAAGAGATTTGGAGTGAAGGAATGACATATTTATGGAAATGTTAATACTATGAAAACCTTCCATTCCGTTGTCACTTCCATTGTGCACAAATTTCTTATCTGCGGTTATAATATGGTATTTCCCATATGAAGAGATCAAGGGTCTATAGCCAGCAGTACAATTGACGTCTAAGCAGACAGTATGAGGTTTTACCGTTGTCTATTTTGTTTTTCTCCTTAACTTTTAATATGGTTTTGCAGATAATGTACATTCAAGTTGGTATTTTTTCAGCCAAGTAGAAGTTCCGTAAAAGTCGTTAATGAAATAAATGTTTGATAGTATTATGGTTGATTTATGAAAAACAAGCTTATGAACGACTTAGAGGAAACGAGATTCCCCCATACTCGTAATGCACGAGTGTAGCAGACATTCTTTTCTACGAAAAGGAAAAATATGTACAAATAATTATAAGAAAAATAATTACATACAAACAGCTGTTCGAGATGGTGAATGAACAGTCAACTTGAAAAAAGTTAATGACTGTTTCGATATTGCTGGCGATCGATCATGGATTACTTTTTGCATGCGAAGGAAAACTGCTGTGAATTAAATATAGGGTAAGGTGGTACATTTTCGAACATGGTACAATTCTGAACGGACTAAGATTTTTATCCATTTTGGGGTTTCAAATGTTAGCCAACCTCTTTTTAAAAATATAGCGTCCATACTGATTGTTTTGTTGATCTGTATCCGCGAGAATGATGTTCCGAGTTGTCTCATTCGGCCTTAAAAAATTATTTTCCAACCGAAGGTAAGAACGCCATGCTTGAAAAATGGCACGTTATAAAATTGCTTATAATTCCACGTTGTGTTACTGGAATATATTTTTGAGGACCAATTTTTAACTCATACCAACAAATAGCGTAGTCTTTAATACGTAAGTCATTGGCACAACAATGGGCATTCGTGAGCGGAATTCCAACAATGTAGTAATTTACAAAAACTAGCTCGAGGTACAAATTCGAACAAATTTTAGGTACAATTTCGAACAGTACTTTAACACGCGATTGCTTGCTTAAGACTTGCATGGAAAAGCTGTTTTGCTCTCACAGCATTCTGCATGTTTATTATTATTAACTGTGCAAGTCAAATATAAAAGGGTGGTATTCATATATCTCTCAACAGTGGTATTATTTCAACGAAGAGTTGTAAACTAAGACTTCCTCTGTAATGTTATTTCATCTCAGCATTTATGCAATACACAATAGCATGCAGCTGTTAAGTATTTTTATTATTGCTCTTGATGTTATAACAGACCGTCTTAATGGTCTAGTGGTTCCTGACTACGGACCCTCAAGTCTGGGTTCGATCACCGGTACCTCCTCGGATTTTTCTGAGGTAGGGTGATCTGGAACGGGGTGCATTCAGCCTCTTGACACCAACAAAAGAGCTAATTCATAAAGAAGTAGCGGCTCCGGTTCAGTAAGCCATCAATAACTGTCGTAGGAGTCGGCATGCTGACCACATGCCCCAATCCGGCCATCTGCCTATTTAAAACGTGACACATCATTATTACGCTCATATTACTGATAAATAATAATAACAGAAAATAATATTTGGAAGAAAGCACTTTGTTCGTTGAAAATGCCACTGTTCGAAATAGTACCCACTGGTGTTTAGAATTGTACCTACTGCGGTACATTTTCGAACGATATTCTGGAAATGAATGATCGATTGCCATGACCAATATTGCAGCTGTATGACTTTGATATTTTTGTGAAGGGTCAACTACATTGCCAACTTTGTGAATACAATACAGTTGAATTTGTCTTATGTTTATTGTATTCATAAAATAAGAATATTTGTTAAGTGTTCGAAAATGTACCACCTTACCCTAAACTTAATATTAAGAAATAGAAAGCAAATTGTAATCTTGCACCAGCAAGGATTAAAAAAATCCCATGTCAGCGATAATAGATACGAGGGATATTATCTTATCCTCCGATGGGACATAAAATGAAAACCACAGTGAAAATCAAAACTGTTTTATTTGGAACATTTAGGTAGACCTTCTAGCTAATTCTGTACACACTCGCGCTCCGAGCGAGAGATTTCGAGGGATGGTACCAACTTTTCAATACCCTCTTCATAGAAGCTGCCGCCAGGGTATTGAGAAGGGTCTTCACGGCATTCTTTGTTGGTGTCGAAGCTTTGTCCTCCCAGATCTTTCTTCAGCTGCCGAAAGAGATGAAAGTCACTCGGCATGGGAGCGAGTTTTTTAAATCCATCGTGACAGGGGATGAAACATGGATTCATTAAATCCAGAATAAAAAGAACAATCCAAACAATGGATGCACACAAATTTCCCGAACAAACTCAAGATCTGGCTTCCACACCAACGAATAATTTCAAAACACTTCAAAACGCCATGAAAACTCTTCTCAATACGCTGGCGAAAAGCTTCTATGAAGAGGGTATTGGAAAGTTGTTACCACTCTAAGACAAGTGTCTAGATCGGAACAAGACTATGTAGAGAAGTAGCTAGAAGGTGTACCTAAATGTTCCAAATAAAACGGTTTTGATTTTCAGGGTTGTTTTCATTTTATGCCCCATCGGATGTTGAAAATAAATAGCCCTCGTATATCACAAGCTACAGGCATTGATAAGTTACCGGCAATGGGTGAAATCCGGCATCCTATAGAATGCCTAGGTAGTGTATAGAATGCCTAAAATCGAAAGTCAAAGTATGAAATGATTGATATTTTATACATTGCATAGGCATATTTAGAATGCCGGATTTTCTCCATTTTCCCCGCCACCACTGTGTAATTATAAAGGCCGTGATGATCATTCATAATAATTGATTGAACTCAGATCGGAAGAACAAAATAGACTGAAAGCATAAAAATATGTCGATGGAGTAGAATTAAGGATAAATTTTTATAACAGTTTAAAAAAATGCAAACAACCAAATATCCTGAACTGAAATTATTAACAAAATCACTTTATACGAAATAATTTCTACTTTATGTCACAAATATTTAGTGTAGAATAACTCATATCTTTAAAATGTATTTAGACTTTTTGAAATAGGAGAAATAAATAGTCTGCTAAATCTGCTAAAGATTCGTTATTATATTCTGATAAAATAGTTTTCGTAAAGAAAAATTCTGAAATCAACATTCTATATTGAAATATGGCGTAACGAAAAAATCACAACTGTGATTATGTAGTAGGACTTCCTTGTATGAATAAGACAGGCGGATGAGAAAATTAGGTTGCAGTTTAATTGATAAGTGAGTATTTACAGTAACAAGTACTTCAATCTCAGTTCTGCTTTCATTGTTTTCCGGTAAGAATATGCTGTGCTTTATTTCGTAGTTTTGTCATTTCAGTTTCAAATGCGTATTACTTGATAAAGGCTTCTGATCTTGTGCCCTTTCAGCACTTGGCGTAAATGGAACTGGTCATTCTATATAATGGGTAGAGTGAATAAACAAAATTTTAAGTAAATACTAGCATTTTAGTGAATAAAATATTTCAGTAAATACTGTTGCTTATTAGTAATCAGTACATACTTGATCAAGTAGTACCTACTGCAAAATATGTGAATAATAACAAGTATTTACTTATCAATACCAGTAAATACTGTGAAATTTTCAAGTGTGGTACAGACCTTGCTTAAGATGGCAATGCCTTATCTGAAATGCTTGCTTTACAAGAATTATGTAGCAAAAAGTGTACAGAGAGCAAATGGAGGCTCAAGAAGATGATTATCACAATTTATTTAGATTCAGAAAGAAAAATATGAAGTGGCATACTTCACATTTCATGGATGAAAATATTGTGACACAGAGCAAACAGGTAGAAGTTATAAATTTTTCAATTTTAAGTGATCCAGACTGAGTCAGAATTCATAGCACTTAATTACGATTGAAATTTTGTTGTGTGTATTATTACCTAAACAATTTCATAATTTTCTTTTGTTGTTTTTATTTCAGCAGCAGGGCCAATCTTATGTAGTATTGAGGTTAGCCTGTATATTTTATTTTGTTTTATTTTAAACTAGCAGGTGTCTGTGATTTCGCTCATATTTTTTAAGTGCCAGTATGGTACTTTATGAGATTGTGTGTGGGGGACGGAAAAATGTCTGTTCGTTTGTCTGTCTGTCTGTTGGTCTGTCTGTCTGTACGCGCCATAACTCAAATACGCTTTATCGGATTTTAATGAAACTTGGTATACGCATTTATAATGTTCATGGGAAGAACCTTGTTGTTATTGAACCAAATCGGTTAGCCGGTACCGGCGTCAAACCCATTTTAGTGTTTTTATTTAAAAGCGCCATAACTCAAAAACGCTTTATCGGATTTTCATGAAACTTGGTATAAACATTTATAACGTCCATGGCAAGAAGTCTGTTAATGTTGGACTTAAACGGTTGACCGGTACCAGAGTAACAACTAATTAAAGGCCACATGTTTTTTAATTTTTGTCTACCGGTATAATTTCACAGTGAACACTATTCCTACACATACTCGTATGCTTATCAAACAACACCGTCAAACTGACTGAGTTGGCCAAATGGTAACGTATTGGACTCGTATTCTGGAGCGGATCGAATCCCGGAGCCGGCCGATTTGACATGGATTTTTTATTTTTATTTTGTATTTTATGTAAGTGCGCGACTGCCAAGGTATCACAAATCTGTAGTTCTGCTGACGCTGGTCGATTTTAATCTGATTAGAAAAACTTATTGTCTGCATATCATAATTGCAATTATAATTGATTCAACAAAAACATACTGGCACTTTGTTATATCAGTTTACCTCATTTTTTATTAATATACGTAATCGCTAGATTTTTTAATAATAGTACACTCATAATGAATAGAATGAGAAAGTGTGATGACTCTTCCGCTAATACAATGGTGGGTATAGGGAGAGCGACGGTCCACCGAAACACTGGCAGCACCTTCGTTTGCGTTTCAACTTCTCAATGCTGTATCATGATAGTTTGGCATCTTATGATTAAACTCGCAATCTTTAATTAACCCATGGTCCTATTTCTGTGAAATTTGTGCAGAAATAATCTGCACAACACAGTCCTTCTGATGGTTAAAACAGAGACTTAAAAAATGCGGACATAAATGTTTTTTACATCACCAATTACACAAAATTCATGGAGGGTGAAACGGAATTTGACTATGCGACAATTTTTTTCATTTTTGTGTCCCGTAAAAACTTCAAGCGAGAAAGTTTTAGTGAAATATTTCAACTTTATTTTAAATTCAGTACCACCTTTATATCTTGAATGGTTTACGAGTAATTGAGTGGTAATTATTCAGGGCGCTACAGCCGTCTGAATGATGTGGGACGATCGTGAAATGTTGAGGGTGAAGCAAATTTGACTATGCGACATTTATTATTTTATTTTTGTGTCCAGAAAGAGATCAAGCGTGTAAGGTTTAGTGAAATATTTGGATATTATTATAAATTGAGTATCACATATTCATCTATAATGGTTAATGAGTAATAGTAATTACTCTAAACTAAAGCTATCAGAATGGTATTGAGGTATTAGCAGGCATCTTTTCCATAAAAAACCAGCAATAACGTAAAAATTTTTACACAATTTATTCGTGGACTCAATAATAATACTATAATAACTGACTACTTGTACCCATACTGCAAGATTGACCCGCTGGGGAAAAGGAGTGGATGAAGCTTTTTTTCTAACTTAGTAAATCTGCACTACTTTTATTTATGCACTTATTGGATTATTTATCATATTTTCTGTTCACTTATGTTAGTAATTTTTATGTATAATTATCATAGCAAATGTCTTATTAGTTTAATATATTGTTCCTTTTTTTAATAATATAATTTAACAACATAAGACGTACACCAGTTACAGCGAACGGCGAATGGGCGAGGGTTTGAGCAAATAGCGGGCTGTAGTTAAGGCAAGAGGATTTAATTTTTTTATGAAAAAATCAGGGATAATGCTTTGAAATATTGTGTGATATATGTAGAATGCATTGCAAAACAATTTTTGCATATGTGCGTCTTTATCGGATGTTGAGACGCCAATTTTAAAGATCACGCGCCCTATTTCTGTAGTGCTGCTTATGAAATTTTCCGTGCCCTGCAATTCACAAACCATCCCTTAGTTTACATTATCACTCTTCACATAATTTGGACACAGATCTACACTTTTGACCGTGTTTCACCTACATAACTTACCCCATACAGCCAGGAGAAAATGAATATGAATATAAATAATATTACTATTAATACAATATTAATACAAATTAATAGCCTACTCAGTAATATTCTATACAATGTAATATTAATAATCATCCCGTTTCCTTTCCCGGTTTCCGGTATACCCTCGCCCCCAGCACCTGCTGTGGGCCTCTCCCGTCCTCCCCGTGGCTTGTGGTCCTGAAGTTGCTGGCTGGTGTGCTGCCAACCTGGGGGCTCTATAATAGGTACCGAGGCAGCGGCACACGTGGCATGGTAGAGGTATCTGTTGGATGTAGGGGAGTTCCGTGGGGGCTCGCGGTGGGGTCTGTTGTCGAGGGACCGTTGGGCTTGCAAATCATTCCATTCCGGAGGTTGGCACAATGAGCCACAAGGCTGAAGTGCTTAGGGTAGTCCCAACCCGCCTTCCCCTTCAGGGGCCAAATACATACATACAATATTAATATTAATTTATAAAATATCCCTTAGCTGTTTTCTACCCTAATTATACGTTGTTATTTGTATACAAATGTACATTCTTTAACAAATTCTCATTCAATTATACTAACATACCCTCTACCCTATTTTCTAGGCAACAAAATATTAGATCAAATCATCCCTTGGCTGTTTCATACCTATATTATATAATTGTTCATTGCTTGTGAACATCTTCGATTTTTGGAAAGATGTGGAACGAAATGTTACGGTCAAGCTTCTTGCAATCTGAGAAATTACTGTTACACACGGCCATGTTTATTTATGGAGATGAGATCTTCCAAGACGTGTAAAGCAGCCCTAAAATTGTCAAAAGTATCTAACAATTCAATTTAGATAAGATGAGTCATTTTAAAATATATTAATGTATTATTTTGTTTAAGAATGTTTGCAATTTTTCCTATACCGCCCGTAGTAATCTTGCTCCCGCGAATCTCAAGCAGAGTAACTGCTACCTAGCGGCGGAACCAGTGAACTACCTCAGTCATCACACTTTCTCCTCTATTCATTATGGTACACTTAATAGAAATATATATAATAATACACTTAATAGAAAAAATTAAAACTTCATTTATTAAAACTTACACCGTTTTTAAATAAGTTGTATTAATTATCTAATTTTATTGTAATTGTATTGTCAGACTTAGTAAGTAAATAATTCAAACTACTAAATGAATCATGTGCTGCCATGTGGGCGTACAGATTGAAAGTGAAATGATTAAAATGATCCATAGAATTATGAACCTTCCGCTTAAATGCTAATCATTCATAATCAATTAAAAGTTTAATGATTTAAAAAAAATCCAGCTTTGGGATACATTCTACGATTAGAGTACACCGTAGGGAAAGAAATGGTCTCTGATTCGAATTCCAGGCTCAACCCCCTCCCCTGCACAGTGAGTTTCGTCCAAATCGAGCAATGTTTCCCATTCAGACCTACATTCATGATCTTTCTTCCGTCCACCTATGTTAAAAGTTTCAGATCTCTTCGTGCTGCAATGTTATAAACAAATAAATCAAGTAGAGCGGGCTAACAAAATCAAAGCAATCAACATGTCCATGCGTTATGTTGAAAAAATGTATTTCCGCAATGCTCTTCTTCCCCAGTTGCTATGACAGAAGAGGAAGAGTACTTATTAATTTTACAATTGAAAAATAGACTATTACTAAAATCTGATACTGAAATAGTGGAAAAAATTATGTTTTCTGACAGTTTTTTGGGGGGGAAGCTCATAATTTGCGAACAAAAGCAAAAAATTGAAAATCCGGGTTTAAGTTGGATTCAGACATCCTTTAAGTCAATCTATGTTAAAAATTTAAGATATCTGCATGCCCTAGATTTGGCTGGGTATTGCACTCAGACAAACACAAAAGACAAAGACAAGCACTTCCTCTGATTATGTAGATATCTTGGCCTACTTTAATTAATAACGGTCCACTACATGTAGTTTGCATAGCTAAGCAGGTAATAACTACTACTGTTCATCCAGTATTAACTTATAAATTCTAATAAAAGGTTATTCGACCGCCGGCGTGGTCTTGTGGTTAGCGTTGCTGACTACAGATCTGTCGGCCCGGGTTCGGTCCCTGGTACCTCCTCGGATTTTCCTGAGGTAGTGAGGTCTGGCAGGGGTGCACTCAGCCTCGTGATTCCAATTGAGGAGCTACTTGATAGAGAAGTAGCGGCTTCGGTCATGAAAACCACTATTAACGGCCGTGGGTGTCGGCATGCTGACCACATGCCCCTGCCATCTGCCTTTGGTAGATGGCAAAGCGGTCGGATGGTAGGCCAAGTCCCTCTAGGGATGTAGCGCCACGGAGTTTAGTTTTATAAGGTTATTCACTCAAAACTAAGCAAAAGCTGGTACTTGTTAAGTATCTACTGAAAGTAATTACTACTACTAGTACTTACTACTAATAGTAACTACTCAATTTTATTCACTCCACCCAATGTATAGAATGCCTAGGAGAAGTATGTAACATTTTCACAAAAAATTTATGTTTCATAGTTTGCCAAAAACCAGCAGGCATTCTATACATTACCTAGGCATTCTATAGAATACCGGGATTTCACACAATGCTGGTAACAGATATATTGACACACATGTGCGGTATGCAGGTAGTTTAGCTCACACGCACCGAGTGTAACAAATTCCAGCTATCATGAATGTATCTCAGAATTAATACATAACAGATAATGCAAGTTTGGGATTGCTTTCTGATAAAATTGTCCGTTGACATCATTGTTAACCTTTAAAATGTGTTAAAGATTTGCTTTAACATGTCTTACCTGTACAGTCAGGCAGGACAACTGTGCTTCAACTCTCAGCTCCTGTAACAGAACAAACCACTAGTTAATGTGGATATCACAGAATTATAACTGGTGCACATGTTTCCATCCCCACTCTGCTGTTAACCACTGGACATGTACAATATCCCACACAATCACTGCCATTTTCCACCAAACCAATATAATGCCATACACAGTAAAATCAATGATACGGACAGTTGAATTTGATAACTTGCTTGTTCTCTCCATGAAATAAGACCTTACACAGCTAGATAAATACAATAGATACATGTAAACGGACTCACAGTTCTATGTCTAACACTAGCAGGACCGCAATTGCCCCCCCCCCCCGGAAAGAGGGACAAAGAGAGGGCGCGAAAGTTACCACTAAAAATTACAAAATATAAGGTTAAAAGTTAGATTTTCTCAAACCAAAGAAATGAAAATCAAAACACAATTCCTGGATAGGGACAGTTACGGTGAATTTAACATATTGTTATAAATAATTTTAAGAAAATAATTTTAAGAAAATAATTTTATATATTCGGATGTTCGTTTTTAATAACTTATGCATTACAGGCAAGGGACCATCGTATTTCCTTACATTTGAAATTCTGCTAACCCTTAGTGATAATTTTTTTGTGAAACGGCCTCCATATATAGTGTAAAAGATCGGAGGTCGATTGGTCATTTTCTTCAAGTGACATCAAAATCCTTAAGTTTAAAAAATTTGATAAACTTGTTAATATTTACTTGTGAGAAATCGGCTTACCTACTGTAAATTAATATTAGAACGTTCCATATTTACATGAAAAACCTCAGTTTGATTGGTCAAGACCTTCAGGTGCCACCAGTTCATTAAAATTTGTAAACAAACGCAAAAAGGGTTATTGTTACCTTTGTTTTGTAAACATGAGTTCCAATATTTCAGTTTCTTGTGAATGGGTAATTAGGTAAGAAACGAATCTGCAGTTCTTCGCCACTGAGACGTGACTGTAATTCCAGTTTCCAGTGCATCATGGTGCACATTCATATCGTTACTCTTTTATTTTGTTTTTATGTGCTAGATTCTTTCTTGATATAGTCGTTACTGGGATAAAGCCATGTCGTGTCTGGCTGATGCCACCTCTGCCACTAATTTCACCATTCTTCCTACAGCACGAGTGTGACCGGGTTAAGAAGTTAAATTAACTGCCATTGGAACGGTCTTCACATTTTCTTTTAGCTCCTCCTCAAGTGTTTTGTCAGCGGTGATTTCGTCAATTAATCATGTTAACATAATTTGCCGCTTAATTTTTTTTTTTTTTTTTTAATTATCGGCAGCACCAGATGAGGCCTCGCTTCCAGCTAAGAACGTGTACTTTTGGATAAATAGAAGTAGGTTCTCGGAATGGCCGCATAATTGGGTCAGTATTCTGTTTCCATGCACCGAGAAGTCTTGTTGACCTCCATGATGAAATGGACTATTGCTTTAACTTCTTTTGTTCCTACATACAAACCAAAAATCCAATTTTCTATACTTATCCACCTACCTTGATGAATTTTAACAGAGTTCCTCTTAGTTAACCCAACGGGGAATTATGATGAAGAAAGTGCGTTTCAAAGACTCAGCAAATATTATTCATCCGTGCTCAATGAATCTTCAGTGAACTTGAGGCTACCGTCTACTTGAACGGGCTAGAAAATCATCCGATTTGGCCCGGTAGTCTTGCCGTGTATGTCGAAGTGGGTGTGCACCATACAGATGAATCTCTCAGGAAGTCTTCAACATGCGCATTCTCTCCATTTTTGGAACAGTGTTGGTAGCAGTACCTTTACAACCTTAAGCGACCAGCTCTAACATGGGGATATTTCAAACAACAAATAAATTCGTGATGCTAACCAGTACGCTGGAATTTAACATAAAAATGTATTCAGTAGACAAACGACAAGACAACATTAGTATGCACGGGTAAATTCTAGGTTATTTTTAAAACTAGACATTAGCGAAGAGCTGCAGAAGCACATTAATGAAATAAATCAATTTATTAACGGAAACATTCAAACTTACTTTTACTGTGAGATACTTGAGCTGTTGACAGGTAAAGTATACAGTAACCTGAATTCATAACACAAATAATTTTACACAAATAATGCATTTTTGAACCAATTTTTGAAACTTAAGGCTGATTGTGTCAACTGAAGAAATTTTTCAATCGGCTTGCGATCTTATACGTTATATGGAGGTCATTTCGCAAAACTACGCGTATATTAATAAAGGTAAGTCGATTTAATCAAAAGTGTAAATTTTATGCATCCTTCTACATGTAGCGTTCTTTGTTACACGTCACACAAAAACCAACGTTCAGTAGCTGCCTTAAATAATAATATATACATTGGTATTCGAAGACATTATGTACAATTCGCTATTTATTTACTGCAGTGTAACATTGAATTTGTTACGTACGTTATTTATCATTAAAGTTAATTAAAGTATTACTTTTCAAGAATACATAATTTTTATTATTAAAGTTACAACATTTTCAAAAGTTGCAAAACATGTGTAGCAAAAGCATCAAGGAATAGCAGTTTTCAGGGTGAGGGCAATCATAGACGGGATGAAAAATATAATAACAAAAACGTAGCCACCTCTGAAATAAAGGCATCATTATGATTATATTTTGTAGGCTATATGTTCAGGTTTACTTATTCAAAATGTAATTTTTAAAATAAAAATACTCTTAAAGGGACTTATGACAAATCAGTTTTCTGACAAACAGAATTAACAAACACTACGAAATATTACTATATGTTGAGATGGACAGTTAAAAGTGCACAGCGATTTCTCGTTATGATACCTCACAATGTTTACTACACCAAACTCCAGGGCGCTATATCCCTTATGGAGTTAGGCAATAGACATACCTTACTTGTCATACGTCATCTACCATAGGCAACTGGAAGCGTTGCGGCATTACAGCATGTGAGCATGAATTGAACCCAGACCTATGCTAACCACCGACTGGACTACAATGTTTATCTGTTCTAGTAAATGTGAAATTGTTCGGTAATTACAGACGTAGTGCAGAATGAACATTGCACTGAACTGAAAGCTTAATGTACACAAGATATTCAAGGAATGAACATTCATTTATTCCAAGTAAACAGCAGTAAACGTTTGGTTAACTAAGTAAGCAGAGAATCTGTTTTATGCAGGAAGCCAGAGCGCCACCTTGAATGGCCGATTTCGCTTCCACTTACTAACTGTTAAAACTCGCGGTATGGATTATAATGCAATACTGTTAATGATAGCTTGTATTTCATGCACGAGGTGTGCAACAGCCTGACAGAACACCAGTAAATAATTTGGAATACTGAGAATGCATAAGAAAGAGATAGCTCCCCATTGTCTCTCTCTAGTAGCCAACAAAAAATTGGTTTCGCTCGCTCAGTGCATGTGTCTGGAATTATTCTAAACACATTCCAACATGGAGACTTCTCTTATATTACAAGTCCTACTTGTCACCTAACTCACAGAACATGCCAACAGTTTTTCTTCTGTCTTCTTTAGTAAAACACACGTATGTGTGACGCTTCCTGTATTCTCAGTTACTGCATGTGTTTGTACAGTACATTGCTCTCAACTAAGCCATGAAGCATAAGTGTTGCCTCTGTATTCAACTACATGTATCTGAATTTCTGTTTCGGGGCATGGAAACCAGCAGTAATGTATAATTCAAAGTCCAAGAATAATATAAATATGTGGATAAATGAGTCAGAAACATATGATGATGATGATAATGATAACAATTAATTTGAAGATAATGTTGAGGCTATCATGTGGCATGGCCTGGCGCAACAACATATCGATGCAAAAGTGCAAATCTCGTCATCTACATTTTTAGAATTTGGTGTCACTCAATTCCTCGTATCTGCTTCTATGATTATGCAAAAGCTCGAATAACCGGAACACAGTCTTAACGATAAGAATCAAAGGTTTCAAAACCTCTTATATAAAAGTGATAATAATCTAAAAGACAGAACCTCGTATATGAAGAAACAAAACAAAACGAGCTTTTAACACTTCAATTGTATGAGCATAACCTCGTACCTCTTTCACGCGACACGTGCATGTTAAGCTCTGCTGATACATTTTTTTATTATTATGTAGGCTGCAAAATTAGATTAGTGAGAGAGATAGGCTTACGATTTGCTTTTATTTTTATGCCTGAAGACTCCTACACCACTTCAGCATACAAAGCGTTGACATAACAGGAAAAGATTAGGAAGCACGGTAGGGCACAATTCCAGAGAGATCAGAACCGTCTGGGGGAAGGGAGATAGGCAGTCACAACACATTACCCGAATACCAAAGAAAGGGAAGATGAAGTTAACAATTTTAATGAAATATAACAATATAAATAACAATCATTATTCCATGATAGAAATACGTAAATATCAAACGCTCTAAATACAGGTCCCAAAATATGATGGCCTAGAAAAATACAATAGCTTATCATAAAGATAGATAAGCAGAATTAAATTTAGAACATCTATAACATGGTAAGTAAAAGACTCAGCTTAACAATAACTTATCAGAGTATTCACATTGGGATGGTATAACGTAATATGAAAAATCTTCCTTAGGCCAACCCTCACAAACTTAATTTTTTTAAGAAAGAATATTATTAGCTTAAACCAATATTCATAAGGTCAACTATGCAGAATTCAGTTGATATAAAGTTATATAGAAAAGCCCTTGCTTTAGGACTAGCCTCACAAATTTTAGCTTAGAACAATATTCATAAGGTTGTTTATGCAGAATTCAGTTGATTAATATTATATAGAAAAACCCTTGCTTTGGGCCGGCAATCACAAATGTAATTTTTCTTAAGAAAGAATATTATTAGATTAAGTCAAAATTAGTGAAATTATCTAAGCAGATTTTAATTATATAGAATATAGCCAATCCTTGCTTTAGGCCTACAATCACAAATGTAAATTTTCTTAAGAAAGAATATTATTAGATTAAGTCAAAATTAGTGAAATTATCTAAGCAGATTTTAATTATATAGAATATAGGCAATCCTTGCCTTAGTCCTACAATCACAAATGTAATTTTCTTAAGAAAGAATTATATTAGCTTATGCCATTATTAGTGAATTTATCTAAGCAGATGGGATTTGATATATGCTATAGCAAAGCTTTGCTTTAGGCCTACAATCACAGATGAAATCTTCTTAAAAGAAAAGAATATTATTAGCTTAGGCCAATATTAGTGAAATTATCTAAGCAAATTTTAATTATATACCATATACCCAAACCTTGCTTTAGGCCTACAATCAGGAATGTAATTTTCTTGAGAAAGAATAGTATTATTGACTTCGGCCTCTATAAATTCGATTCAATCATGAATATAATAGTGGGTATAATTTGTATGACGTGTCCCTCTACCCTCTCTCGGAAAATAAGCATATCAAAATTAGTATAGGCAATGAAAACTCCATTGGAGGCCCCTTCGCCCCACCTGGGGATCATAGGGTACCAGATACCAGACACAGAGATAATTTGTATGCATACCTAACCTTGGATCATTATGGGTTCGATAATTTAACACTTAAGTGGTTCAAATCATATCTTTCTGATAGAACTCAAAAGGTAATAATAAATGGAAATGAATCTAACTTAGGGGTTGTTAAGAATGGGGTACGTCAGGGATCAATACTAGGACCTTTGCTCTTTTTAATTTTTATTAATGACTTGCCCTATAACTTACGTGACGAATCAAAGGTATTGCTCTTCGCAAATAATACTAGTGTACTTGTAACAGGAACGTCACAAGAACATTTATCAAGAATAGCTACAAAGGCTTTTCACGAGTTAAACACATGGTTTCTAGCTAATAAAATGACACTTAATATTGATAAGACCCATTTTATACAATTTAGGACAAAAAACAGATGTATCTCAAATCTTGAAATTAAATAATTATAGAACACAAATCATACAAAAAATTAGCAATGTAAAATTTTTAGGACTGCAAATTGACCAAAATCTTGACTGGAAGACACACATAGAAATGATAAGTCCAAAACTGAGTTCAGCGTGCTTTGCTTTAAGAATTTTGAATAATATATTAAAACAGGATGCATTACTTATGGTATATTTTGCATATTTTCACTCGGTAATGAGGTATGGGATCATATTCTGGGGCAACTCTTCCCATAGGGAGAAAATATTTAGATTGCAAAAGCGGGCAATAAGAATAATATATGGAAAGAAAAAAAGGGAATCTTGTAAACCGCTATTTGAAAAATTAAAAGTTCTCACCCTTACAGGGGAGTATATATACTCTGTTATGTGTTATGTAGTGGATAATATTGATAAATTTCAAACTAATTTTAGTGTACATGGAAGTACTACTAGAAACATGAATGATCTACATAGATCAAATAACTCGTTAAAACTCTTTCAGAAGGGTGCTTATTATTCTGCAGTACAGATATATAAAAAGCTTCCAAACAACATTACATTATTATGTATTCAAAGAAAGAGCAAACCTTTCAAAATATCTGTCAAGGAATTTTTAATAACCCACACCTTCCACAATTTGGAGGAATATTTCCAGCTTGGATAAATTTGGCAGCTTGCAGTTTCTGTAGGCCTATATTATTGTTATGACATGCATGTATTTTTTGATCTGACGTGTTCTATATCCTTGAGCCCCGCTCAACACAGGATCTACAGGACGAGATATCTACATCTACATCTACTTGCAATTCAATATTAGATGTCATGTAGCATGGCTTGGAAAGGCCAGAAAATGATATCAGCAATTTCTAATAAATGGTGATTTATGCAATCTTATGCGCAAATTTTAGAAACTCTATGCCAACACGACAAAATGGAATATCTGCTTAAGAAATATGTAATCTTTACAAAGTATCATTAATTTGGTGACAGCGCTGCCAAGGTTAAACCAAACCATATACAAATTTGAGAAATCCTTTCTAAGAATATATATACATATCTCCTACACTAGTAGAATTCCTCATGCTTCCCAGAATACGATGAAATAAATCACTCATACCAATAGGGGAACATCAACATCTGAAAATATGCTCGTGTAGTAATCAGGGGGCGTATCCCACTACAATATGTTTTAACAATTTGAAATTTCCATGAATTGGCAGACCTAACTTACATAACCGGTTTACCCTTACGCAACTTCTACAATTACTGTTCCCTTGGCACGAACACATTAAATTACTGCAAGCAATTAAACAGGCGGAATCGGCCTACAAACGACATTATGTATGTTTCATCTTGCTCAGAAAGGAAGTTAGACAATTGATTTGATTGTATGCTGAAGGCATATCTCGAACATAAATTTGGTCAGAAGGTATGGAACTTACAGGACATTAGACCGGCTCCCAGACGACACATCTCACTCACAGAGCCAAGGGTAACTCACTCGCTCGCAAGCAAACGTCAACCCACCTCAACATACCGCACAAGCGCCATCTTCAGGGACAACGGAAAACAATAGAAGCACGCACGGAAACACAGAAAAGGAAGGGGAAGCAGAGACATTTTTAAATACCGCTGCAATAATTATTACAAAATTTACTATTACAAATTACAAAAATACAAATTAATACAAAATTATTAAAAACATAAATATAAATAATATAAAGACAATTATTAAATTACAAAAGAGTATTATTTCCCCCGCATGAGCATAGCTCGTGTTCGGTGTTAGTTCAGTCATACTAAAATTATATTACAAACAACATAACAAAACAAACATGTTATAAGTTTAGACAAAAACAATAAGAATAATGAATTATGATACCTATAAATGAAGTACAATAACATAACAAAGATACAAACAAAATACCTCATGTTAAAAATTTAAAAATGAGAACGAATAATGGAAAGATAATGGAAAACAAAGTGAGTAAAAGTACCATTACAAGCTAGTTTTAATCAATTCGAGTACTTGTTTTTTAAACAATTTATTATTTAGTGATATCAGATTTGGGTTTCTTTTAGTAAAATTGTTGTATAGCCTTTGTCCGAAATTTATGCTATGCTTTTCACCTGTAGCACACTTTGGTTCCTTGAATTATAGTAGTGATTTCGTGATATGAAATTTTCATGATGTAAACATCAAGTGTAGAAACTAGGAGTTGTAAGACAATTTTTTAGCCTGAACCCTCGATAAAAGTTAATCAACTAATGAAGCGAAAGACTAATAATAAACGTGTATTAATTTATAAGATATATGAAAAAGTGATATAATTATGATACTAAGAACAGATAATAGAAAATTGAAGTGAACCATTAATTACCGTGTATTTTATTATATTGTCAAGTACTAATTAAGACAGTTAGGTTAGAAAAACCTGTTGGCATATAAGATTTTAAAAATACAAAAATATTTAATTACATATAAACGTTATTATGTCAGATTATGCGTATGAAGTATCATAATAAAATAGAGCTAATATTTATTAGTATTACATCAAGTATACATATAGAACACCAATTAGACAGATTAAAATGGCTTCAGCCAATGATAAATACCAGTTAATATTGATTAAATTTATTCAAAGACTGGTGGTACAAGATCATTACAAAAAAGCTAAGAGTTCATTTAAAGTCACAATAAAGTACCAATTCATTATAATATATTTACAAAATTTGTAGAAAAAATTAAGCTTAAAGAGATGTTAAAGGAAGCTATGTATAAGACTTGTTTACAGGCATGTACAGATGTACAATGTTGAAGAGTCTTATGTTATATATTAAATTAACACATATGTGTGTGGTACAATTATATAAAAGATGATGAGATATTCACTCTTCAAATGCCTAGTTTATGTTCTGATAGTAGCTAATAGTGACGAGTGGTAGAATTATATGTACCATATATTATTCATATCATACACAGAAGATATATGTCATCCACATTTTTAGATAATTCTAACCTAACTTGCATGAGCGATAGTGTATAATTAGATCGTATATATATCATTTAAAGTGGATAAATATGAGCAAGTTATCTATTTTAGCTTATTAGCACTTCTATCTGAAGGAATAAATTTAATACATATTATCCCCTCAGCCGGTTATATCTCGCTGGGGTACGTGGTTACTGGCTGTGATACTACACGGAACATTCCAGTGAAGTGAAAACAGTGATAGATTCCTTAAATGCGGAAGATGGCTCAGGAATGTTTTCGGAAGATGGCATTGAGAAAAAGATCTAGTCTATTCCTAGCCGCTTCTCCAAATTACCGGAAATTATAACAAAGTTGGAGATTCGAAATAATTCTTTAGAGTATCCACTTTCTATGATAGATTAAATTTCAAATGTACAGTCTTCAGAAACTCGCCGTTTTGCTAGAAATCCATTCGATAAGCTAAGTCAGGTGTTAAATAAAAATCCTGGTTACAAAACAATCTGTCAGATCAGCAAAATGTTGTTTGGTCATGTTCAAAAAGTTGTAACAGACGAGGAATTCACTAAAGACATGACGCGTTGTAGAAAGGACATTTTCACTGTATGAAACCTTCTTTACTGACAGAAGTACGAGCTTCACACATGAAAACCTCAAGGAATCTTCCTTATGTACTGTAATAGCCACGAATTAGGTAAGATTATCCCCCCAAAAATGTTTTATTTTTTATTTTTGTTAATTTGGTGCTTATTTTTAAAATTATTCATGCATACTTGCATTCATATTTTATTATTTGATAATGCATACAAATCCTGGTTCTAGTGAAGATGTGGTAGAAAAATAAATGCAGGATGACGACGTGATCAACAGCTATGCTAGCCCTATATTCAAATACAAGAGATGGCGCTGAGAAATCCCTCATAGAGTTACAATCGCGTAACCACACACAACTGCAACTGTGTCCATTCAGACACATGTGTATCAGTTGCAATAATGACAGTTAACAGGAGATATGGCGATAGGAAGACATTAAATCTATGTTATTGTCTCGGAAACTGCGGATTCATTATAGACTTACCTTGTCTCTAAGCATCTGCGTCCAGTGTTCTGCATGCTAAAGTTTCTTGTTCCTCATAGTTTGGTTTATTTATGTAACGCCTGCAAGTTATGCAACAAGTCGGGCGTGAACTACCAAGAGAAAGTAAACTGCGTGTGCATAATGTGTACGCAACTGCGTAACAACTAAACCAAATTCACAGTCTTTACAACTCCTGTACTGCGATACATGTTTAATATCATTTCTCTTAGTGAGTAAAACATCTCACACAACTTTATCTAGCCATCATGTTCAGGTAAGGTGTAGGGGGGGGGGTGTCATATTATTCTTCAGGTTAGGCTTTAAAAGTATTTGAGTTTTTGTTACAGAGAATCCACTAACATTTTTACTTATAGTTCATAACATACCGGTAAGATTTCAGCGGAATCATTAGTAACTTTCGAGAAAATCAGTGTTTAGCGGAACAGGCTCTTTTGGTTGGCAACAATTTGTTTGAAAGAAATCACTATGAGAACAATTGGACATAGCATTTGATCAAAGTACTAAATCCTGATCTATTCGTAAAGAAATTGATATCTCTATTGAAATTACAGGAAAGGAAAATAACGAACTAATATTTTAAAATCCTTCTCTAAGGTAATGAGCAGGCTTTAAAACTTAGTGCCCGATCGAATATGTTAACAGCAACTGTACTGTACAGACTTTGCTCGGCGTATGCGCTAGCTACCATATGCTAGTTCACGTGATAGTAAACAAAGCGGATTACAGGTATAGGAAGACCACAAAATAACTCACATTACAAGCATGCAAAACGATACGTTCTCCTGTTTGTGTGTAATAGTCCCTCCCAAATGTTTCAATATATGTTTGCGTTTTAGAATACATTACTTTCGGTATTCCGAACACGTATTATAAATTTATAAACACGCATAATGACAAGGTACACTGTTGACCAATTTGAGAGGCATCGTACTACGAGCGCATTGACTTCTCAGTACTACTATGAATGACTGTCTTATCAGCCTACGCAATCGTCCCCACCCCCTATACTCAGGTTGTTGGTAACTGGAATCATCTCCCTCTGTGGGTTCGGGCACTAAGTTTTAAAGCCTGGTAATGAGTTACAGATGTTTACGATGGAGAGAAATGAAGGTCGTAAGTAATGTTTTGAGCGAAATTATATATTGTTTTGGCTTAATTTTCTGGTTTATGTACCAAATTTCCAAAGTTCAAATAGTTATTTATGCAATTTTTAATAAGAGATTAATACATAGGCCCACACGATAATAATGGTTGTAGAAATAATAGTTTTTGTAGTGGTGAAAATGAAGGAAATGTGTTACGTCTTGTGATACCTACTTGCTAATACTACGTAATAAATTTAGCTTATAGGTGGCTTTCATTTAATTTCATTTGTTAGTCTTAAAACTTAATACTTTCATTTATTTACTGTATGTCTTGATAATTATTGTCATTAATCTCAAACTCAAAATGCCTTCGTTTATTTCTCTAAATACCTACCTATTTGAACATTTATTTATTTATTTCTTATTTTATCTTGAGAATTTATACTTTAGTACAGTGTTTTATCATGAATTGATCAAAATTAATTTAATATTTTGATCGAGCTATTTTGGGTTGGCGGATATCTGATTATTTTAACCTTCTGTTGTTTTTTAAACAAGTTTCAAAATGGACAACTTCATCATCACATTCCATTCATTATTTCCAAGAGCCAAGGGCTCTTATCCAACTCATTAAGAGTTTCCAGCAATTCAGAATATTGCTATTTTCGGGCGAAAGGCCTTTCTTTCATTTTTCATCACATCTTTAGTGATTCAACAAGCATGAAGACTGCATACAATTTATATTAAGGACCACAAGGAGTTCTTTTCCGAAGATAATAAATTTTTATCTCGATCTTCGAGACATTTATACCAGTCAAGGAGAAGATCCTTCATTTTCGTGAGTAATTATTCGTGAATTAGATATCAACAACATATTTATGGACCGGGGATTAGTTGATTTAGTGAGATTTTTGCAGTCTCATAGAGGAGTCAATCTTATTGTGATTGACAAATAAATTAGACATTAATCAATCAGCAAAGATTTTCAAAATGTGTAAATCGATCGACTCAATTTAAATGCTCGTTTCAATTGATCTGAGCTTCATAAAGACATTCGAATTTCTTTAGTTGCACGAACCATTAATGTGCAATAATCTGTCTAGTGAGAAGTAATAAGTTCACTAATCTGCATCTGTTTGCTATAATTAATATAGCTGGTCCTCTGATTATTTACTATCCAATACATTTATATGTGTATTTAATATAGATTCATGAACATCAAGATTTGTGACGAACATTTCTTCAAGCATATATTATGTCAATCATGTAACAACACATAACAAAGTGAATAATTATTTATTTCTATTAAATGGGAGAGAACGATAGTGACATCTGGTGACATCACTATAACGTGCTATCATCCTTTTCCTTACCCTTACCCTTAACTGTCCTGCACTCTGTTTTCACAGACCAGCGCATGAAATGGAACTTTACATAGACGGAGAGAGTTGTGTTAAACAACGTTAACCATTCAAAAGAACATAAAATACTTAGCCACTGCATGAGTCACTGCACATGCCTACATAATATTCATAAGTAAGAATAAAACTAGCATTAAATGAGTGTCACGACTCTCTAATATTAATGTAAATCAGGAATATACTGTATGCTAGTATTACCTCTCATAACGCCGAGGACAGAGAGTGATGATATACATTAGGTTTCCAACAGGCTAGTAACCAATGCCTGGGGAAGTTGACTGCATACAAACTGCGTGTGCTGGCCACAGTCTTCTATCATATGCAGAACAGCAAAGTTGTCTTAAACAATGTCTTTCTTATCAACGGAGTGAAGACGATACCATCAGCTTTGCATCAGCTATATTCGTTAACAGCATAAAAAAACTTTGTTTGTATCGCATAAATAAACATACCCGGAATAAAGATAAGTAATTAATAATACATATATTTTATACAGGATATATAACACTTCACAATGAGTCGGTCTGAATTATAAGAGATCCTTTAGATCAATAATTTTATAATATTTAATGTTAACACCAGAAATTCTCAACTATTATACAAGACGACAGGAAGCAGTTGTTAGAATGTCCAATAAGGTAAAACAGACAAAAGATTGTTTATTTTATTAAGTATCACCATTTAAACTGAAACCCATAGCAGTGACATTGAATTTACTAGATTGTGTAACTAAAAGAGTTTGAAGTTTGTATTAATTTATTTACGAAGTTTCAATATCTTCGATCGTTACAGCTTGTACTGTATAATGTTTAATAGTGTGCAGATCATGCTGGCACGCCACTGATGAAGGATTGAAACCTATTGCAAGTGTCTAGTACTGCAGAGCACTGACGTGAAGTGGAAAGAGAGTGAAGTCTCCTTTGAGTTCCCGATGCCTGATTTAGATGAAAATGAGTGTTACGTCAGAGACGAGAGACTTGTTATTAGTTCAGTTCACATGTAAAGAGACATTTTACTAAAACTGGGCAATTCATTTCGATTGACATTCATTTCTGTAATATTGGCCTACATATACAGTCCACACCTCGATTAGAAGCTTCAATCATATTTTATGTTATTACAGTAATTCAATGAATGCATTTATTTATTACGTTTAATAATTATTAATAATGTCCATCCTGATAATAATACATCCAATACACATCTGGAACGTCAGGCTCTGATATAGTCGAACGCTAATATTGCATGATGTGGGTTTGTCTGCTGTTGGTAGACGTAGAATAGGCAAAGGAACAAAGCTAAACATTGTAAACATAACTCGTTTTAACTTTTCTAGTCTCTCAAAGAAATGTAGTGATGTGCTTCCATCAGAGTTACATAACGCGTTGACAAAAGGCACCACCCAGAAAGATTGATTACAGAGCTCCTGAATCACTCCGTCCACATGCCTATTGTTATGTACATATACACACAACATATCCCTGTAACATAATTTCTCCTCTCTGAATATTATCCCTCTATATTATATCGTCAGTAAGTCCAGAACATTAGTTTTGAGATACAGTTTGAATAAACCATTGCATATATGGATTTTGTGGAAATGAAGTATTACTTGGAAATGGGTTGCGATATCAAATAGAGAGTTCTATCTGCCTATAAAGCAACATTATATATAACTAATAATGGCATTTATGCATACCACACGATTCTATGGACATCGGCACACGTGCAAATCGGCACAGTCGCATTTTCATGCACATCGAGATAGTATTTTTATCTTGCAATATCATCGTGCTCATCGCCACACACACCCCTCGTGAACTTGGGGTAAGGGTGGACATAGAGAGAAATTTGGAATTATATTATCGTATAGATAGCAATGGAGTTCACAGCAACAGCTAGATAGACAAAAGACGAAACACTTCCTTTCATTATTATAGATACATACTGTGTAAGATAATGTTATAATTGTATTGTTTAGAAATCATTCATAAAGTATCTGCCTGCGATTGAATGAGACTTTGAATTAACCTAACCTAACCTAACCTAACCTAACCTAACCTAACCTAACCTGACTTAACCTATCTACGATATCAACAGCCGTTTTCCTTAGCCGCGTTAGCTAAGGGGTGCTGCCTTGGAGCCGTGGTGAAGGAGGCAGTAGGTTTGAGTCTCTATGTTCACCCCTACCCCCAACGGGATGTGTGGCGATGAACACGATAATATTACAAGATAAAAATACTATGCCGATGTGCACGAAAATGCGACTGTGCCGATGTGCACGACCCCATACCACACACTATTACTAAATACCCTTCGTTTGCTGGCAATGTGTTAATCTCAAGGCCATTAATTCACGAATAGTTATGTTTATGTTCGTTTAACGCAACAGCAAATATTTGGATTGCACTGTGACTGGATGATATAGCCGCAACATTCTTATCCTCGTTTAAGCAGATAGGCCTATTAGAATAGTATGAGACCTCCTTACAATCGGTCTGCTTTTATGTGGTGATCGATTACGAGCCTATTTATAACTTGGTATCCTATGCTTGGATAGTTTATTTCCTCCATGTTATTTATGTCCCATTCTTACAATGTTAAGCAACAAGACTGACAGATAGAGTAAGATTACCTCCACAACGTCTCAGGGTTTTTACGTATATACCTTAGGAGCGAGTCTCACCGCTCGTAGAGTTCCTGGCTAGGGGAGGTAGCTGCACCCTGATTGGATCAGCTCTCCTATCCCACTCCACGTGTTGTCTGTCTCTCTCGCAGGGGCATTATCCCTCCACTCAACTATTATAGTATTTTCTACGACAGGCATGATGTTCACTCTCTGCCCAGCGGTAGCTTACTGATCTTACGCGCACCGAATTCGCGCATCTTGGTAACGAGACGTAACGAGACGTAACGAGAAGCTCGCTGGCTGGGTTTGTCTTCAAGGCCAGAGACTTTGTGGGAATAATCCAACTCTACTGAAGTTTGCCTGTAACTTATTCAGTAAAACATTTCGTCGTGTTGTAACTATCAATATTAAGACACGCAAAGTTGTTTATTTTAAAATTTTAGTTTCACTAAACTCGTGTGCAAAAATTAACACAACTTTCTCGCTTCACAATCTGATATGGAATAAGAGGCTTATTTCACGCAGGGCGCGTTCAATTGTCACAGCTTTACGTACAGCACGTAAGACTTGAAGCAAATGGCGGCTGGCTTGCGTCTTTCTGAAGGAATAGGTTCAATTCTCAGCATACAAGCAGCTTCTTCGTGTTCCTCTTAACTTGTTCAAATGTACTCAAGCACCTTGTGTACAAAATTCTAACGGAATAAGGAAGTCTTACAGCAAATAGCAAGAAATTAATTTTCTTCATGGCATTATATGCGTTGCCAATCTTTGTATCACATCCCTAAAATGGAACTAATCGAAATCTAGAATTTTGTTTTATAAGAATTTTTCTCGAACTACGTCCATATATATTTTCCAACAACTGTATTTTAGAATTCAGGGGACATCAAAACATTTATTATTGTTGCAACTCAAATTTCAAGGCCAAGCGAAATACTCTTTCTAGTAGAGGAAGTAATGTAATTCGTTTATCATTTTTACTATGTGAAGCAATTTTTTAGTTATTTAAGAGCTGCTTTGTGTACCAATATGCAAGTTCTTGAAATAGGAGAGATAATACAGATATTTGCGCTTTCTTTACTCTGCTGACTAATGTTGCTCTAGGGAAACAGCAGACGGAGGAAACAATTATCACAGTTTCCTTTCCTTGGTAAGAAGTAAAAGTCTCGTGGGAATGCAGTAGACTGTATAACAACGAGCTCATTTATTTTAATTCTTGTGAGTGGTATTGCTGATGGCTCAAATACCTACGGTACATTTTACTTCCTCTGCCCGTACCATAGGTACTATAGGTAGAGGAAGTATTGTTTTCGACCCCAAAATTCGAAGTTGAGTTTTTAGCATATATAGGCCTACACGTTTCAAGGCCCCCCTGGATCCAAAAATACTATTTTTGGAAACATGTCTGTGTGTCAGTGTCTGTGTGTCTGTGTGGAATAACTGTGAACAGGCTTGCTCGAAAATGGAAAATCGTATGAAAACAAAATTTCGTATTTGAGTCAGGTACTTTCTGAAGATGTGAGATGAAGATTGACGACAAGTTTCTCTTATTTTTAAAGGGACTTTACATGCATTTTTTTTCGTTTTTCGCGATTTTCTCGAAAACGGCTCTAACGATTTTCTTTAAATTTTGCACTTGGGTTGCTTATACTAAGAGCTAAAACTTTTATTTGAAACATGTTTTCGAAAAAATTCTCTGAAGGGTAGTTACAAGCCACCCACTGTGAATACACGCTCTATGCAATACGGCCTCATGTAACGGAATTCGTACGAAAACAAAATTTTGTATTCGGGTTAGGTACCTTCTCAGGCTGTGACACGAAGAGTGGTGACAACTTTCCCTTACTTTTAAGGGACTTTACACGAATACATTTTCGTTTGTCACGATTTTCTCAAAAACGGCTCTAACGATTTCCTTTAAATTTTGTACATGGAGTGTTTATACCAAGAGCTAAAACTTTTATTTGAAACTTTTTCAAAAACAATTCTCTGAAGGGTGGTTGTATTTTACCCACTGTTTGTAAAATCTCTGTCTTGCCTGATCAACTCAATACGTGGACATTCACGGCAATTTATTCTATATAAGCACTTGAAGTGAGAAAGATGCATTGTTGGCTATGCTTACAGTAAAAAAATATCTGAGGGGAATATTCGATAAATTTCGGAAATTATTCTGAATGGCAAAAAGTTCAATAAACGTTTGCAGTCACTTGTTTTTTTTCTTTTTTTAGTTTGCCAATAGCCTGTGTTTTTAGTCGCAACATTCAAATGAGGGGCTATAAGGTATTTACAGCATAATTAGCGTAAAATTGTGTCTTGCGATTCTGTATTAGGATATGTGAATACTGGTAACTTTTAATTGGGCAGAGGTAGTTATGTGACTTTCACATCAGATTTTCTACACTGTTATTATTCAATCTCCAGGGATTGAAACCCTATTTCGCCACAGAAGCATGTTAGGGTTGTAGTTCACAAACTAATTATAATAATTTTATAATTCCAAACATTAAATAAGTAATCAATTATAATTGATCGTGAATGTGAGTTATATATCTGACAAATTCTCTAAAACAGCATATTATGTTAAATAAATGGAGACATGAGTTGGAAAACGTTTTCTCACACTGAGAAGCCTTGAATTAAAGATTTGGCAGTCAAGTAAGACGTATTTCACAGTTTCTGTTGACAACTGGCATCTGTCTGGAATGACGTTACTACCAAACTTTCCATGGCCTGTTATAAATTGTATGTAAATCAGTTCTCATGACAACATATTGTTTTACAGTGTTCATATACGGCTTTGGAAGTTGCAATACAGTTAGCTTTAACAAATAACACTACCTATATATCCCTTCATTTATGTTTAAGCCCTGCTTAATGAATCGATCTGGAGCTTAACTCAGAAATCGATTAAAAAAATAATTTAGCCCATTTTCTGCACACCACATCTGTTATGGTGTTATTGCACTAAAGGTTTCCATCATTTTATACGTAACTAATCTTAATGTTTATGAATATAGGATATACAGAAAGAGTGACGAGTTAAAGATATTTCTATTGGTTCACTATAATTAGACAATCATCGGATTGAACCCTTCAATATGATTCTTCTCTAATACAATGCTCGTCCATTAATATTGCGAAATACGTTTTAATTTCTACCGATTTCAAACGTATTGCTTCATATTTCGCCCAAATTATGGGATCTTTACGCGATAAGAGAGGTCTTCATTTTTAGATATGGCAAGTATGACCATCAGCTATAGAACGTCCATGCCAGTGAATAATCAACTTTGCCACCGCGCCGTCACGAGGAGCAAAAACCAACTACTTTCACAGTAATGAAATTTCCCAGTGTAGGAAAAGCTTCAATATGACACATGACGAAACGCGCTCTATTCAGTGTGCCGAACAGTTTCTAACCTAATCCTAAGCTATCACTAGCAGAACATGTCACCGACCTAGATTCTAGCTGCCAGTACCTACTTTAATGCAACAACAAGATTTCCTGTTCACACTTTTTGCAAAACCTCGTTGCACAGAGAAGTCTAATGTCTTTACTTCTGATCTGATCGCTTTCGTCATACCCGGACTGAATCCAGAAATCCGTTGTACATACTATCGTATTATCCCATTCTAAATAACACACCGGCATTTCGTTTATAATCCGTAGACTTCTCTGGCCTCTGCTGTGTTTAATATGAATGTAGCCATTGTGACTTGTAAACTTAGTATCAATCGACACGGTCGGGCTGGCATGGTGGTCAAGGTATTTTTTAGTTTAGCGGAGTATTTAAGGGGTAGGTACAGCTTTGGCAACTAAAAAATGAGTGATATTGAATTTTTTCTCTTTTTATATATAAATGATATAAAATTAGGTTAATATATAAGTAGTTAAATATGTTATGTTCCTTAAGTGTAATGATTAAACTTTCAACTTCATTAAATGAAAATAAATACTGAATTTAATTATTCAAAATGGCGGCTACTTGCTATGTTAGAATTAAGATTATGAGTAATAACTAGAATAATTTTCACATTTTCTATCAAATAATATATCAAACAGATGGGAAAAATTCTGGCCATTTCTCTAGCTAATGTGTATGTTAGCATGCACAAAAAACTTCATTCGAATCTGCTCAGTAGTTTCTGAATTATTTGAAATCAAGTTTTGAAAATTTTAGTTTTCGGAAAAAGAGCTTTAAAATACATCAAATGTTGTACCTTTCTCTCCTTTGTGACTGATTAAAAGTAGCGGCTTGGTTTTTAAATCGTAACTTTTAGGCCTAAGCCAATGCAGATAGTTAATTTTTTTTTTACCAAAATGAACTTAAATAAAAAATCCGGTAAAGTGATATAACAAAGTGCCAGTATGATTTTTTTAATCAGTGACAAACGCAATTATGATAGGCCAATGCAGAAAAGTTATTTTTGTAATAGATCTCCGAGTTAAACTCCAAAAACAAAATGCGCTGGCAATAATAATGATGCAATATGCCTACGATTCGCTGATATGTCCGTTTCAAGTTTAAAGCAGCCTTAAAGGTTATGAATGAATAAAAAGTCAATATGAAATCTATCTGTCCGAAATTACATTAGGTATATATCTGCACAGGAACGAATATGAAAAATACTCACATTAAAATATAGCCTAATGTAGTCTACATATCCATTAATAGAATGCACAATATAATATCAATATTCAACGGTTAGTTGTTATAAATCTTTTATTTACATTATTATTTATCCTACACTGACATCGTTATGAAGAAACGAATCAATGAAGGCTCCTATCAATATCAATATCGAAGGTCTAAATTTTCATATTTAACCATAATTCAAACTTGTATACTCTGATATAAGACATCCTTAAAATATGTTAACATTTTACAAAATACACAGGCGATGAATTCCACTTAATGTATGTAGGCCTAATTATTCCAGAGTAATATATCTTCTGTATATAACAGTATTCAACTCGATGAACGAATTAAACATCTGACTATTTTGATAATCAATGTGTCATGGCTCACTATTGCAAATTCCAAGGCCGTAAAACGATATGTTGTCAGAATAACAGATTTGCATTTTTTAAATTTGTTGTAATATATTTCCATAAAATAGGCACTAAATTGGGCATTACTCCGATACCGTTCAACCGATTTTATCCAATATCAATAGAGTTCTTCCCATGAACATTATAAATGGGTATACCAAGTTTCATTAAAATCCGATTAAGAGTATTTGGGTTATCGCGCGTACAGACACACGGACGGACGGACAGACGGACAGATATTTTCCCGTCCCCACACACAATCTCATAAAATACCATACTGGCACTTAATAATCGTAGTATTAAATAAAAAATATTTTGAAAAATATATTTTTTGAAGGTGTTAAACTGTACCTACCCCCTTAATTACTCAGCTGACTGCCCAGATTCCCTGCGCACCTGTCAACTCTCGACATTGTTTTTTTGTACCACATGTAGGGTATAATCTCGAATGATAACAATTCAGGTGGTTCGTAAAGTAACCATTCATACGAATTATTTATAGACTATATAATAATATATTTTCTGTATGACAACTAGCATCTAGTCATCTTATAAAAATAAAATCAGATGAACTGATATAACCAAGTGCCAGAATGCTTTTGTTTAATAAGTGATAATTGCAATTATGATAGGCCTAGGTAGAAAAGAAGTTATGTTTGTAATAGATCTCCGAGTTAAGCTCAAGATCGATTCATAAAGCAGGGCTTATGGAAGAACAAATGTTTAGTTTGATTTTTAACATGAATTCATACTCGTATACGCTGATATAAGAAATTCTTAGAATATGTCAACATTTCACAAAATGCACTGGCAACAATACTGATGATGTAAGTGTAGCCCTACGATTCGCTGAGATGTTTGTTTCAGGTTTAAAGCAGCCGTATAAGTAATGAATGAATGAAATTCTGTCTGAAATCAATCTGTCATTAATTACATTAGGTCCATTGCTTCTGCAGGAGCGTTTAATCTAAAAAATACTCACATTAAAATATAATGTAGGTATCGGTAGCCGTACATTTTGATAGAATGCACAATATTTTATCAACAGCAGCTGCGTTTAATTATTCTACTGTTAGATGAGCTTTACATCTCTTATTTATATTTATTTATTTTTATAAGCATATGTGAAGGAATAAGTGGAATAAAAGCAGAATGAAATTACAGCCGCTGGCATTGCAATATTAATTTAAAAGAAACTTAAATCGAAAATTGAATCATATACATGTATAAATGAAAGAATGTTACAAGTACAATACAAAATTGGTCGAGAAATGTTAACTTTAATTGGAGCATATGCACCCGAAGAAGGTAGACATAATGATACAGCCCAATTTTACAATGAACTTCAGATGACAATTGACCAAACAAATAAAAATGGATATGTAATAGTGGCGGGAGATCTTAACGCCAGAGTAGGTAACAAGAAAATCAGCAATATAGTAGGAACAAATGGAGAAGTAACAATAAACAATAATGGGAAACAATTGATAGACTTTGCTACTTTTAATGACTTTAAAATTACAAACACCTATTTTAAACATAAAGACATCCATAAATATACTTGGTGTGCACATGGATGTAGGTCTATAATAGACTATGTACTCACAAATAAGAAGACTTCGCCATACGTTCAAGATACAAGAGTATATAGAGGATATGATATTAGGAGTGATCACTTTTTAGTAATATCAAAGATAAACCTACCAACTGGAATAAAATGGCAAAAAGTAAAAAATAAATCAGTAGCTCCAGAACAAATATATAAAGTAAATCTATTGGAAGACATAAGCATACGCGATCTGTATCAAAGAAGAATTAATCAGTCACTACAATATATGCCCATAAATAATAACATAAATACTGAATGGTTGGAAATAACGACAATTTTAAAGCAAGTAGCCTCAGAAGTTCTAGGAAAAAGAAAAGAAAGACGTTGTAATAAACATCTACACTATTGGAATGAAGATTTGAAAGACTTAATACAGAAGAAGAAGGAAATGTATTTAAAATATTTGAACTCTAGATCACAAGAACATCATATTGAATACAAAAGACATTCAGCTTTGGTAAAAAGAGAAGTAAGGAGATTTAAAAGACAAAGTTGGGAAAAACTGTTAAGTGATATAGAATATGATATACATGGAGCTCAGAAGAAAGCATATAAAATATTAAAACAATTGAATAAAAATGAAAAAGATAATTTACAATTGAATCCGATCTCTGAAGAAAATTGGCTAAATTATTACCAAGACTTATGGACAACAAACGAAAAGGAACATACAATTATGGCACACAACAATGAAAACGTAGACCCAATAACATTGGAAGAATTGGAAAATGTATTAAAAACTGTTAAAAACCGAAAAGCTCCCGGTTCTGATGAAATAAATATGGAACTTTTTAAATATAGCCCGAAAAGTCTTAAAAACAGATTTCTAAATTTTCTCAATATCTGCTGGAAATATGGTTATATACCAGAAACTTGGCATGAAGCAGTAGTTATCCCGATTTATAAAAAAGAAGACAGAAGACATTGCAGGAACTACAGAGGAATAAGTCTATTAAATACAGGCTACAAAATATACTAAAAAATAATAACAAATAGATTAAGCAAAATAACAGAACACATGCTCCTAGAGCAGGGGTGCTCAGGTGGGCAGAAAATCGGGCGTGCCCAGTTGAACTGGGCAGGGACTACGAGTGGTGTGTCACAACTGGAGATGGTAGCGATTACAGTGGCGACAGAAACAGCGTATTCCAGGGCAGTTTCATATTGTCAATAACATTTTCAACAGCACGAAATAGGTCTTCGCTAGTACATGTATCTCTCAAGGGGATTAAATCCAGAAGCTCTTCTGTGATATTCAGATCTATATCTACTCCTCGGACGAAAATAGCCAATTATGATTATCAACAACGTCGATACTTTCATCAAGGCACAGAGAATATGCAATGAATTGTTTCCCTCTCAATCTTAGTTGTCGTTCAACATCTGTACTAAGGTCTTCTATACGGCGTGCAATTGAATGACGAGACAGACAAATTGCATTAAATTGCGGTGCACTTAGTGGACATACAGATTCACTGGCAATCTCGAGGCACTCCTTTACAAATGGCCCAGTGGTGAATGGTCGAAGTTCCCGTGCAATTAAGTGAGCAATTCTAAAGCTCGCCCTCACCGCACCGTCGTTTGTAGCTTCAACTTCCTAGAATTAAAATTGGCGAATAAATAAAATGATATAATAAACTCGAATAATATTAATGGGTCATATCAAGTATAATTAAAATAAAAGAGCTTACCTCATTGACGTTGGCTTCTTTTAAATTTACAATTAGTTCCAACCGCTCGTCTCCCTGAACACTGTTATACATGCCACCATGTTTTGAATTGTAGTGTCGCTCAACGTTATATTTTTTTGCTATAACGGAATCTCCACATATTAAACATTTAGTACGTTCTCCACTTTGCACAAAAAGGCACTGTCATTCCCATTGGGATTCTTGTCCCACATTATTTCCACTACAACTTGGTCTCTTCTCCGCCGAATCCATATTCACGGTACCAGCCGTCACTGCAGCGAGACAACAGTTTTGTTTACCCTGCGAACGCTGACAACACGCAACTACCCCGCCCGCCCGTTACGTGCACCGAGCGCCCACTGGGCGAAATGCCCGCTGTGAGCGATCCTGTCCTAGAGGAACAGAGTGGCTTTCGGAAAAATAGATCGTGTATTTTCCTTATGTCAACTTATCGAAAAGAATAGGGAATATAATATTCCAACTGATATAGGCTTCTTGGATTATGAAAAGGCGTTTGATAGAGTTAATCGAGCAAAATTATGGAAAATATTGATACAAAGAGGGATTCCTCAACATTTGGTTCGAGTGATACAGAGCTTATATATAAATACAAAAATCAGGATGAGAGCGAACAATGATACAAGTGTAACTGATAGAGAGATATCTACAGGTTTAAGACAAGGGTGCTCTCTATCACCCGTATTATTTAACATATATATCGACGAAGTTACCAGAAAATGGCAACATAATTTAAAAACTAATTTTATTATAAACAATAGATATCTCAATACATTACTATTTGCCGATAATCAAGTGATCTTAGCCGATACAGAAGATAATTTACAACGTGCTCTATTCAGTTTAAATATAACTGCTGCAGATTTTAATCTCACAATATCCACGACAAAAACAAAGGTGATGGGGTTTAAAGGAAATATACCACTAAGAGCAAATATAATAATAAATAATAAAATAATAGAACAGGTCAATCATTTCAAATATTTAGGATGTACTATTTCAGCCAGACATATAAGTGATATGGAAGTAAAGTTACCAGCATTCCAACAATTAATTGGAACAATAAAAAGAACTCTTTGCAAAAAAGTAAGAACAGATACAATACTAAAGTTCTATAGGGTAATGGCCGTACCAATATTGTTATACGGATCCGAAACATGGACTCTGACCAAAAAACAGAAAAATAGAATAGAAGCAGCTGAGATGAAACTTTTAAGACCTATTGCAGGATACAGCTTGCTAGATCATGAACGGAACGTAAATATAAGAGAAAAGTTAAAAGTACCTTGTATTTTAGAAACAATAGAAAAATATATACAAAGTTGGTATGAACATGTTCTTAGAATGGAGACAACTCGGATACCACAGATACTCTATAACTATAAACCACAAGGAAGGCGAAGTGCTGGTCGACCAAGAAGACGTTGGAGTGATCAATTTAATTGATAATATGTGGAGACGGAACAGGCCACAATGGCCTAAACCGTAGTGTTATTGATGATGATGATGATGATGATGATGATGATGAAATTACAACAAATGCCTAAAGTAAAACATGATATAATATTTTTATAAACAGGCCCTCAGTGACAGCAACGCGAGATACTGCTCCAGTGTTAAATTAAATTATACCGTGAGTCCCTCGCAAGAGTTGGCCAATGACGCGGGTTTCTGCATGCGGCGGGCAGAGATCCAACTCCCGAGCGAACAGGTGAAATATCTACGCAAATAAAGCTGCGATCGGTGTAATGATTCAGGTTCTCACATTTACAGTTGGAATTACAATGAAAATAACCACATACCTCATCACAAGAGATGTTGGAAATGTTCTCCTCTTGCAGCCACACAATACTGGCACCTTGTTAGTAAATGTTCTTTCACGCGCAAAATTTCAGCTTCCGATTGTGATATTGTCTTTAAGTTCTTCTAACAGTATGTGACTGATATTTATGGGGAAGCTTGAAAAATAAAGTGTAGCCCTATAAGTCAATTTTCCATACATTAGAAGAACTTAAAGACAATATCACAAGAGAAATTAACTCTATCTCGGAAGCTGAACTTATGCGCGTGAAAGAAAATTTCCTTAAAAGGTGTCAGTATTGTGTGGATGCAAGAGGAGAATAGTTTCAACATCTCTTGTGTTGAGGTACGTGGTTATTTTCATTGTAAATACAACTGTAAATGTGAGAACCTGAATCATTTCACCGATCGCGGCTTTATTTTCAAAGATATTTTACTCGATCGCTGGGAGTTGGAGCTGTGCCAATAAACCCGTGTCATTGGCTGTCTTGCGTGGGACTCACTGTATAAATTATTACTGTTTACCTAATATTATTACTGATCGATCATTAATAATCCTTACTGTATACTAAAAACAATAATAGACTAGTTATAATTCTGATATAAACTTCTGGTTCATTTACTATTTTCGGAATTGGAAGGGATCTACATCGAAAAGAATATCATGACAAGACCAGTGCTACTTTAAGGGAGTGTATCGATATCATAAATTAAAAGCACGAAGAGAAAATTATTCCAAGAGTTTCGAGGTGTCAGAGAGATATGGAAGAAGCGGTAGCATTCCTTGTAATGATTACTTTGTTTCCACATTCTAAATTTAAAAATGTATAACAGGTGTTTCTGAGCGCAGCTAATTCTTCTTCCTGTTACAATTCATAACGTATCTTACAGATAACTCAAGGAAACAAATCCGAGCACTTCCAAAATCCAGTTCCGGCAACCTAACTTACCGCTCAGCTGAGTCATTGCATCAAATTCACGAACAACTGATTATTATTCCAGACACGGAATGTAATCATATTTGCTATTTCGAGTCTACAACTTTAAACTTACCTATCCTTACTTTCTTTTCATTTCTTCATATTGAATTACACTTTTCCGAACTCTCATGCCTTCGACTAAACCAAACCTTTCTCTCCTCTATCAAACCTTGCAATATTCTTCACCTACTTATCTCGCATCACCTTTTCACTATCTGTCTTCTTATCATAATTTGCAATTATCCATACCACGCCATAGGACATCTCTGTGTGCTGATTTATTTACGGTTTCTGTGGCTCGCTGCTGGAATTCACTGTCGGAGCCTCAACAGGTCAGGTATAACTAATCAGTTTCTAGGCGAAACCATTTAGCAAAATTTTTCTCTTTATTTCCTTATGTACACTACTTTGTAAAATATCAACGGTTTAAAGTTCTCTGTTTATGTTCTCTAGGTGTAGGGTAATTCATAACTTATTAACCTAATCTACTTGGAACATTATTGATATATGATCATTATTATTGTTGTTATTAGTAGTAGTAGTGGTATTAATATTTTAAAATTATTTTTATTGCTATTATTATTGTTATTTCTTTGCTTCTGTGATTGCTGTATATAACTTTTCATGTTTCCTTATATCATATTATTGTACCTGTAATCAATTACAAATATTATTGTGCTAGTTATTGTAAAGGAATTATTAGTGCTATGTAATGGTTGAGTGGAAAAGAAGTCCTCAATGCCTTTACTCTGCCACATATAATTAATCCAATTATTGTTATTGCTGTAATTCATGAGACAACTCATGCAATATAGGTATTGGTACTGCGCGATTTGTCACTGCCTGCACTCAAGTAATCTATGTATCTGTCAAGTTGATACACTTCTTTTTACAACAGGTTATCTAAGTGAACAATTATTTTAATGCAAGTAACATTATTATGAGGTAAATAGTTTATTTTAAAAATAATTATGCTATGAGTAATAAATTAAAATTAAAATTATAATTTAATCTGCTTGAAAAGTCCTCACATCTAGGCTTGTATACCAGGACGAATCGGCTAAATGTTATTTTCTTATTTATTTAGTTATTGTTTAGTTATTGTTGTTTTCAAATACAGCATATTTTACATATTTTATACATTTGCATTTACGTTTACACCATCTTCTACGTGATCGTAGTAATTTCCTTTTCTACAAATACTAACATGCCTTAAGCGCATTGGAGAATCTCAGAGCCTTCAGCTAGTGTTAATGGCTGTCAATTGGTTTGTGTTCTCATTATGAAATCATTTGAACACAAACAGTTTTGCTCAACAAGTCCCCCCCTTCAGTGGACCAAACAATTCGAGTTTCAAGTGAGGAAGTTGCTACTTCAACAGGCTGGCCAGAACCGTGTTCGTCAGGTCACTGATCCTCGACCACTTTTGAACTGTTCTACCTACTTGTAAAAATTTCCACGGTCATACAACTTTCACCATACACTTTAGTCATTCTAGAGCAGGGGAAGTCAACTACGTCTTGTGATGACGTTTGTGGAGCAAGAGCATGCGGATCCCTTGTGTGTGACGTCAGCAAGAGCGCACGGTAGTAGGGGTGTTTAGAGTACGCTAGAGCTAGATACTAGAGGACCTATTCACTTTAGCTCTGTGGGTAGAACAACTTCTGGTTGGAAATACGGAGCATTTTTCAAAGTTATTGCAAGTACGCGATCCTGATAGTGTTCTCTCTGCAGAACATGTGTTAGTTCTGCAAAACATTCTTCTTCAGTTCGAATCGAGGTTTCAGGATGTGGAAAACCTTTCTCCAATGTTTAAACTTTTTGCTACCCCATATTCAGTTAATGTCAAAGACGTTCCTTGCCGGTAGGCTATCAGTTGGAACTGCTAAACTTACAATGCGACGATCTGTTAAAGGACAAATACGAACGTAAAGTGGTCTTGGGTAACTTTTACAGAAATTTCTCTGAAACCAGATTCCCGAGACTTGCCGCACGAATATTATGTAATTTTGGATCGACATATGTGGCCGAACAATTTTTTTCACTAATGAAATGTGCAAAGCTCAAATGAAGAAGTACATTGCTAAATCACAACCTAAATGTAGTCTTCGATTAAATATTGCTCAAATATTACGTCCCAACATTGATAAACTTGTTAAAGAAAAAGAGACAGGAAAGTCAGAAAATTGTTACTGTAATCTTGTATCATCTAAGGTGCAGACGAGCTTGTATGGTAATTAATTCAGCTCATTTTTTTTATAATTTTTACTGTAGTGAATTATGTTAATTCAAATGATAGTAGCCTATTGTCTATTTTTGTCAAAGAGCATAGATTTTGTGGAAAGGCAATTGTTCTCACAGAATAGAAAAATAGAATTATTTATAATATGTTAAACTGCTGCGCTGTAATTAACCGATAAACTATCAAAAAAATCGGTTGATGTGTCATTAACTCGGAAACACGTATTACGTAAGTTCTAACCCCCTAAATTCCCGCTGCCCGCAATACTAATGCCCCTCTCTTCCCCCTGTTCACTGATGCCTACATTTCACATGCTCCTCGCAGAGATATAACGCGTGCAGTCAGAGCAGAAAGCAGTGACGTCACAGAGCAAGCTTCTGTCTTCCCCTGTTCTAGAGTATACCTTAGCTGGTATTTCACCTTCAGCACAAAAAAAAATCACAGAACGTTGTTTAACCAATGTGGAATTTTCAAGAAGACCCGACATCCTTAAACTTAATTTTCAAGTTATAAACAGAGCCATGTTGATCCATCAGCTGATTAGAACTCATCCCAGTGATGCCAACTTAAAATCCTAAATGTATCAAACTTGTAATACCAACCGTCTTTTCCCCAGACCAATTTGTCTCTTTAATTATTGAATAACCCTCGTACATACGCTTGTAACTTAGCCAATATATAGAAATGTATACACACACGCTACAATTATAACACCTACCCCGAACGTTCCCTATTCGCTTTCTGCAAATGTTTATGTTAGCTTAGGATCATAACCTGTATCCTATTGATTCTGTCTGAATAAATGTAATTTAAAGGTTTTCCCCTCCCTAAGACTATTGGAGAATATGATCTACGAAAGGGGAAATAGATCGGTGAAATAAATAAATAAAGTGAGTAATTTTAGGAAGAAAACTGCCTCAGATAAATAACTTGGAGATATGTGTTGGCTCTTCCTGTAGCTTGTGGGATAAATGATAGCAATTACAATACCAACATTATTAAAATAATTCAACTTTGTAGCGATAAGCGATAGTGCAAACAATGACGCTATCGTGTATAATGATCAGAATTGATGTTAATATGGTGATGATATTGCATTGCAGTGCTTCATTAAATATCATTTCATGAATAAACATGAACTCCGACATAATCTCCCATACATTGTTTAATTTAGCCTCATAGGTATTAAAAGCTTGGTTTTGACGTAATGATATACTCATTATCAAATAAATGTATTGTTTCATATTCATCTCGCTGGAAAAACAGAGCAGAGATAATGTGCATACAATACGAAATGCAGTTCATTCAGGAATCACCAGGTGGCGGGGAGGAAATAAATGTGGATCATGTTAATGTATAGAGAGTAACTATCAGTTGCCACCTATATTATAAAACATTCGAAAACAGATTGGTTCGCGTGTTATATTTTATTGTTGCTACCAAGATAGTTACTTATAAAACATGCTTTGATGTAATAGTTTGGCAACGTTAGAATTACAATAAGTAAACAAAATACAGTAAATTGTTAAGAAATAACTTAGTTATTGAAAGTAAGTTAAATGGCCCGACGTTTTATTTTCTTTATAATTCGAAGTAAACTTACGGATGACTTCCGGTTTTCAAACTGTTGGTCCTTAGATATTGAAATGAAGCAGGCAAATGGGAAGGAGAGACGTGGCACACGCTATATCAGTAGATGCAATATCGTTATGAGGCATTCAAGGCGATCGGTGGATTGCAGAAACGAAGACGAACTCAAAGTTTAAAGCCATGGCTATTAAACTACGGGCGAGGACTGAGTCCGTGTTGGGTTGCTAAAACGAAGTCTGGCCGTTGCCGAGATTTTGAACGTGCAACACTGTAACTGACGTCATGACCGGGTAGGAGAAGCCGTTCTTGCATTCATTCTGTAAACTCTCTTCTTCTCATATTTCTCTTTTTAGACGAATTAGGTTTCGATATTAATGTTATCAGTATCATCATACCATTTTTCCGAACTGAAAACTACAATAAATATTATATATTCACATCACATAGACCTACAAACACAATTTAAATTCTCGAGGTGCGACACGGAGAAGCCTTTACTCTTCAGATTGCCAACATTCGTGCGCTGTTCTTAATGTCGTTCGTGGCTGTGTGGTTTAAGTACTTAGCTGTGGTTCAAGAGATTGCAGGTTCAAACCCCGGTCACGACTATTTTTTTTTCTTTTCATAATATTTTTAATTTTAATTAGTGTACCGGTACTATATGAAATTTTAAGAATTCACTGTCACTGGCCTGTTTTTTCTTGGTGAAGAATTATATAAGGTAATGACAGAGAATTCGAGAATTCATAAAGTTTTATTCTGTAGACTGCAGTCTGAATCATTGTGACAATTTAGGTAAATATAATGAAATAATCAGGGCCTGGATTTTTGTTTACGTAGGCCAAATTTTACAGCGTAGGAGGAAAGTCATATCGTACAACAAAATTAATGTGCCCCATTATAGCCTAACAACTTTATTCAGTTATGAACTACAATATTAGGGATATAAAATAAATACTCTTGTGAGGAATCCTGTAAACTTAAAAACCTGCGCTCTAATGATGAATACCAGAAGTATTTACAAGAGGCTAGAACAACATAACCTTTTGACAATGTATTTTCGTGCAATAATGGAAAAAAAAACTTGAAATTAGATTTTCCTCAGTGCACTATTTATACATGCCTGTAGCCTACAGTTTAGGCCTAATTCGTTTTTAAAAACTCCCCTATGGTTAATATCAAACTTCGATTGTGCTTTTACATAATTTTGTGTGAGATATAATAACAATACCATAGTAATAATGCTATTCCATTTTCACTTTAGATTAGATTAATGAGGGTAGTGTAAGCCCTTCGGCTTCTCAACACTGCGACCGTAATAGATTTATTGTGAATATCCTATATCCTATTCTAGCAGTCACCACTTCTAATTTAAGGCTTTTTAAAGTAGCCTATAATTTGCCTGGGTGATGTCCGGGGATTTTTCGTTACTGAAAACCCCACTGCCCGGCCGGGAATCGAACCCGGACAGCCATGGTGGTAGGCAAATATGCTACCTATAAACCCATAACGGCGGACCCATTTTCTTTTACCTCAGAGCAATTAAGATCTGCAACTCAACAGAAATGCCAGAACCCCTGTTTCCTGCGTGTTCTAGGTCAGGCCCGAGTATTTCTGCCAAATCGAGAACTGTTTCCTTTGTGAATCGAAATCTTCTTCTGAATTCATAATTTGAATACATTTCAAAGGGATTACTCCTATCCAGAATTCTCCGATGCGGATTAAGCATCCTCAAACGAGCAATTAGTCGATTACGTTCACGCAAAGCTACGTAGGCTTCCATTCTCCAACAGCTGACCAAAGCAGATGCAGTTTTAAACCTGACTGTGCCGTTGTGTAGATTTCACGCCGCGGCCGCGGTCGAGGTCGAGCTGATTTACGAGAAACTTCGTTTTAGCAACCCAACTCATGGTTTTAACCCGTGGCCCCGTTCAGACTTCGTTTCTGCAATCCAGTGTTTAAGCGCTATAATAAAAGCTATTTTTTGCACGACTTAACTAATTAGTGGTAATTACGAATATTGTTGCCGTGGATCGTAAGTTGACATTCCCACACGCAATCTTGTTGCTATGTGCGGTAAGAGTTTCCGTGCTGTTATGAATATTACGCCACACCTCATAATACAAGCCTTTATGGACAAGGCCCCCCAGCACAAATATTCGGTTCCCATAAACAACAACAAATGCGAATCACTTTCTGAAATAAACATCTATCTTCAAGAATGTATATACATAATATTTCCAGGTAATATCACAATTGATATAATTAAATTGATATAAATAATCATCGTGCAAAAAACAGCATGCAATACTCGTGCCGTATCGCGCGAGCGACTCGTTTTTTCAACTATTTCCTCGATCCGTATGCATGCCTTATGGCACTTGTATCGCAATATACTATACTAGGACGTGCCCGTGGCTTCGCCACGATAATTGTTTTAAAAATTAAAAATTAAGAGTATAATAATTATTAAATCATTATATTTATTAACACTTGCACGCGAATCATTCATAAACTAAGCCATTAATAATTAATGAAACAGCAAAAATTCCTGCTTTAGAGTACATTCCACGATATGAAAGCGCCCCCTGGGAAAACTATATCAGAATCGATTATGCAGTTCCAAAGAACCTGTGAACACATAATACGTATTGTTTCTCAGCTGTTTATTGACATGAATATGATGCGAATTTTATTTTATCAATTCAGTGTAATTTTCAGAAATTATATAATGTTTCAAGGGAAGGAATGGTTTGTTTAGATTATTATTATCAGCGATATTTCAAGAGATAAAACCATCAACATTTTACAGCTGTTGCCCCCGGCTTCGCCCGCCATTATTCATTGACTCCAGGATTTTTAAGAAAATTACACTGGTAGATTATTAAAAATGTTTGTGGTTCAGAGCTATGAAAATTGTAAGTAAAAATAAAATTAGAATATTTGTTCATTGTGTTCATTTCACAGGCCTTATATAATAAAGAAACGGTTTTCCTTCCTAATTTTGTAGTCGTCATGAAAGTTTAGACTGCGAGAGACGAACATCGCCGAGTATACCCGATGTCTCACGAAGCGGGCGAGCAAGCACGCTATTTAGGGCCGTTGAATTGTATAAGAGTAGATAGGTAGAATAAAGGCAGTCTATAAGCTCTTTGCTTAAAAAACCTCTATAAGCTCTATAGCCCCTATAAGGTCTATACGCTCTGGAGTTTTGAGTTATTTGTATAGGCCTACCACTGGCTGTCTTGGTGAACATATACATTCCATAAGGTAAGCGGCCTGTTGAAATGACATAAGTTTTTTCATAACTCATACAGATGTTTACAATTGGACATTCTATTGATTACACTCCCACATTGAGGTGAGTATGAATTACATCACTAGCATTAATTTATTTATGCATGAAAATCGAGTCTGAAAGCAGCTTTATTGCATAATAGAAGCGAATTTCCCTCGATTTCAGTTGCCCATTCGTGTCTTGTGAAAGAATCGTATAACAACCATCAATCCATTTTAGGAAAAAAAAAATCAGCGGTTACTGTGTGGTGAACTTAAAAGTTTATGGCATGTCACTTCTCTAGCAAGACCCAAGATTTCCGGATTACCTTTCTGTGTAACAAAATTTGTCCCCGGGTTTATCTCGATCTCTCGGGATTTTTGAAAATTAATTAGCATTTTGTTTTCTTTGGAGATTGTTCTTGATTTTCATTGTCTTTTAAACTGCTAAAGAGGTAATGATACGAAATTTCTTAGACTATAATAATTATGTGGCCACCTGCGTGGTCTCGTGGTTAGCGTCGCTGGCTACGAATCCGCTTTGCCCGGGTTCGATACCCGTTACCTCGGATTTTTCTGAGGAACATTAGATGTATGAACAAACACTGTTCAACAAAAGAATGGCTCGAGAGTTTAACGCCAGGAGAAAAAATGTAAAACGTGCCGGTCTAGATGATATTGCCTCCACTTCAGAATAATCCTGGAATAATGGAGCAATTTGTCAAAGCGCCTTTTACTTCAAGTATTTATACCATAAACTTCACTTTTGTGTGAGGCTAAAATAAGAGGGCGTATTTATGGATCTCAGACCTCACAGCTAATGAAGGATACTGACTTTATGAACGCTATGCATGATATAGAACATCAGGCATGACTTGCTTTTAAGGAAATTAGCAATAAGTTCCTGGGAAATATAAAGAATTTCAGACACAAAAAGCAGAACCCAATCGTGAAAGTGGCTACGACACACTAGACCACTGGTTTTTACATCTTAGAAATGTAGCAGGACACATGGAAAGTCTTAAAGTAATTACTTTAATGTTAATCACTCATTTTATTGCATACAACTAACAAATGACGTAATTCCATTTTATTAGAAAGACGTTGGGTATAAACTAGATTACTGTTAAATCTTATCACCCTATTTCTACCTAGTATCATTAATATTCAATGTTTGTTACATTAGAACATTGAAACTCACAGAGTTGCAACAAAGTATGACTCATATAAATCGTTTAAAATAGGAATTCCATTTCCTTCTCTGGACAAAGTCCTGAATGCTGATTTTTGGCCTGAAGGTATTCTAGTGAAGAAATTCTTCAACCATCGAAATAATAATAATCACAATGCTAATAATCAAGGCGGGTCATCCGAAGTTTTTTTAGGGAACGCGAAATAAATAGTAGCAGCATTGATAGTCAATCCAGACCTTCTGCAGAGCTCAATCTATTTTATTGGAATGTTCAAAGCCTATTAAATAAGGTCGATGAAATTGAATGTTTAATTTATATGCATAATTTAAATGTGATATGTGTTTCTGAGCACTGGCTGAATGGCAGTGAGTTGAATTTTAAATTCTTCCCAGGTTTCATTCTTGCCAATGGTTTTACCAGAAATATTACCAGACACGGTGGTGTGGCCATTTTTATAAAGGATCACCTTAGTTTTAAACCAATGGAAAATGTAAATAAACTTTCAGTCTCTAAAATTTGTGAAGCCTCGGCTATAACCATCATGGAGTTTAATGTAATAATTATTGTTATTTATAGATCACCTGATTATGATAATTTTAATTTGTGTTTAGATGTATTGCAAAATATGATTATATCTATTTTTACTTTTATGGGCAAATATTCTATAATTTTATGTGGAGATTTTAATGTAAATTTACTTGACAGGTGCTCTAGTCTTAACAAGTTAATTTTATGTAATCTGGTTCACAGTTTCGGACTTAGGTTCATTGTAAATGAAGTCACAAGACCTGGGCGAATTAATTCTGGCACATGCATAGATAATATAGCTACATCCATACATCAGGATAGACTGGTTGCCAATGTACTTCCTACTGTCGGATCTGATCATGATGGTATTATCTTAAAAGCTACATTGTCAAATTTGTCCACTACAGTTAATGACAGGAAATATGTCTTTAGCTCTCTGTGCAGGCCTGTAACAGATTGGGGGAAAGTATTCTTCTGTTTTTTAATTTCTAAAATCAGTTGGTTACCTATGTATACACTCGCGTGTGTTAATGAAATGATACATGCATTTTTAATTGCTTTTGTGGATGCTTTGGATAGGGCTTTGCCTATGAAAGAGTTTCATAATAAAGTAAATTCGCATACCGGATGGTTCAACAACAATTTGAGTTTACTCAAACAGCAGTGCATGGTGTTATTTCATGACTACAAAGAATGTGGTGATCCCTATCTAAAGGCAAGATATTCGGAACTGAAAAGGCATTACTTAAGTGAAGTAAAATTAGCTAAATTTAATTTTAACTCTAAGTTTATTTCTCAAGCCAGCAACAAACCTAAAGCCATATGGACTGTTATAAATAATTCCTCCAATGCTAATATTGCTTCACCTGAGTATATTCCTAATCTTTCAGCTGATAATTTTAACAATTTCTTTATTGACAAAGTCAATGATGTAATCAATTCAATCAATTGTGCTCGCAATAACTTCACTGCTTACTTGGGCTCGACACAGTGTAGAAGCAAACCAGGCTTTCATTTTGATCAAACCAGTGTTGAAAGTGTCTATGATAAAATATTATCTATCAGTAATAGTAGCAGCTTAGATGTGTATGGTGTTAATTCTTTGTTCTTAAAGTCTGCTGCCTCCTACATTTGCGAACCGTTATCTTTTCTATTCAATGCAAGTATTAATCAATCTGTATTTCCCAACCTATTGAAAATTGCTAAAGTTGTTCCCATTTTCAAAAAAGGTAATAAGTCTGACATGAATAACTATAGACCAGTTGCCATTGTGCCCGTTATTGCAAAGGTTTTTGAATCTTTACTTAATGATCAAATTGTGAGCTATTTTGAAAAATACAACATTTTTTCTAACTGTCAATTTGGGTTTAGGAAAAAGCGTAGCACTGTTGATGCTGTGACGGCCCTCGTCGGTGAATGTCTGAACGGCCTTAATAATAGACTTTCTGTTGACTGTAAATTTTATGATTTGACCAAGGCTTTCGACACCGTCTCACACAGTGTTTTAGTTAGTAAGCTTAAGTTTTATGGTTTCGAAGATTCAGCAGCCAATTTGATAAATTCTTATTTAACAGGTAGACTTCAGAGTGTTGTTTACAATGGTTTGACTTCTACGTTTAAACTTGTATATCATGGTGTCCCTCAAGGATCCGTTCTGGGACCAACTTTGTTTATCATATATATTAATGATTTACCAATTAATGTTGGCAACTCTGTACAACCTCTGTTATTTGCTGATGATGTGGCAGTGAACGCGATAGGTGGGAATATCCAAGAGTCTTTGCGACTGCTGAATGCGGGTGATAACATTATAAAAAACTGGTGTTCTGCTAATTTCTTAAGGGTCAATGAAACTAAAGTTGCAGATCTTAAATTCACTTTTAACCGAAATAATGATCATTTTTATGATAATGTAAAATTTTTAGGTGTCATAATAGAGTCTGGCTTGGGTTGGGGTCTACATATAGATATGATATCTAATAGAATAGCTAAAGGTATTTTTATGTTACGCAGCCTTCAATCGAGAGTAGATCTAAGAGTTCTAATGTCAATCTATTATGCATTTATACATTCTCACCTCTCTTATGGAACCATATTATGGGGCAATCATAGCTCAGCGTTTAATCTTTTTAAACTTCAAAAGAAAGCTGTACGTATTATATGCAGAACTCATTTGAGGACACATTGTAAACCGCTTTTCATTTCAAATAGAATTTTATCCCTACCTTGCATCTACATCTTACAATGTCTTTTATATGTCAAAAAAAACACAAACTCATTTGAGGTTGTTGCTGACTTTCATGAGCACAACACCAGGTACTGTGATCGGATTAGAACAATGAGATGTAATTATTTTACTTATCAAAAGAGTTTTATATATATGTCTGTCAAATTGTTTAATGCATTACCAAGGTCAACAAGAAATCTTGACTTAGTATCCTTCAAATCCTATATCAAGAATCTTTTAATCATGAATTGTTTCTATGACCTTGATGAATATTTTAACTTTGTCAAGCTTTTGTAAGGTGTGTTTTGATAAAATTGACAATGTCATACATGTATATCCATGATCGACAACAATAAATTATTATTAAATTATTATTATTATTATGAGGGTTACCATTAGGGTAGTTATAATTTTGTTCAGATCATGAGCAATTGCATATGACAATGAAATGAGGTAAACTGATGTAACAATGTACCAGAATGCTTTTGTTTAATTAGTGATAATTTCATTTATAATAATTATGCAGATAAAAAAAAATATTTTTTTAACCGATTTCCGAGATAAGCTACAGATCGATTCATTAAGCAGGGCTTACGGAAGAACAAAGGTCTAGTTTGATAAGCATATGTGAAGGAATATATAGGTAGTGTTATTTATCACAGATAACTCTATTGCAACTTCCAAATCCGTATATGAACACATTAAAACAATATGTTGCCATGAGAACTGATTTCCATTTTGATATATTCTTTCGAATATATTACCATAAAATAGGCACTAAATTGGGCATTACTCTAGTACCGGTCAACCGATTTGGTTCAATACCAATAGGCTTTTTCCCATGGATGTTATAAATGGGAATACCAAGTTTCACGAAAAGCCGATAAAGCGTAGTTGAGTTTTCACGCGTATAGTCACACGGACAGGCAGGCGGGCAGACATTTTCCCGTCCACCACACAATCTCAGAAAGTATCAGAGTGGCACTTAATAAACTGTATAGAAATGGAAAATACTATAATTCACATAAAATCCCTTTTCGCAGGACATTTTGAAAGATATTTCTAAAAAGCAGAATAATTATTATATTTCCAAGCCTATTTGCAGGCCGCAGAATAGGCTGTCAAGAAACAGAGGTATCCTGCAAAAGGCAGGACATCTTGAAGGAGAAATTATTCGCAGTTATTACAGCCTCACTGTTGGGCACCAGTTGTGGTAGTAATATTGCGTGAAGGGCTATAAGTCCTCTACTGATTTATTATAGCGTATTTATAATTACCCTCTTTCCTCGGCAGCAGTCGATCTTCAAGCATGATGGTCCAGTCTCGGGGTAGATGATTGGAAAGCAGGGCTGGACGATCGTTGTCATAGAAATAACTATACCTGTACATGTCATTTCTGATATAACAAATTCTTCAGTTTATTGTTCAACTAAACAAGTAGTACAAATTACATGAAGTCACGGTACACCTGAAGAGATACTTCATTTATATGATATCGATGTTGATTTTATAATTACGGTCCTTTAATGTTATTTTACAAGCTATTCATGTGTGCGTCTATTTCTTAGGCCACAACGAGCCTAATACACTGTACGCCTTGTGGTGTACATCTATACTAGAAACATTCCTATAATTCCCTATGAGGCAGTTGTGTACCTCTAGTCTAAACAACACTTGGCTCTTTATGTTATTTTATCTCTATTCTAATTATTCTAGCACACATGAACTTTCTTGAGTATTACTTTACATACCGAACATGGCTGAGAAGTGATCTCACAACCTTACCCTATCTGATATAGTTCAGAAGTCTTTTCACAACCTCACTCTATCGGATATATTTGAGAAGTGTTACTTTACCTTACCAAGACAAAAATCAACTAACTATTTTACCCTAAAATATACGCCTCTCCTGATTGCGTATTGGCCACATTTATTTTCTGTGATTTAATTGGCGATTGCCATAATTGCAACTCAGCCAATGAAATCACGAATTCTTAACTAGAGGGAGTTGACACAAAATTTTCACACATTAATTATATATATTCTTTTTCTCACGATTTTAAGTTCTTACAACGCATGTTTACGCATTTATTCCGTAGCTTAAAATCCAATATTACATAGCCTAAAAATCCTATTCACAACAAGCAATCGTGTCTTATCTGAGATCTCATAGTTTAAGCAAGAGCTTCACCTTTCCACAATTTATTCAATGGGACCTGGGTTTTATTGCCAGAAACACCTAAATAATATTGTCTTCTTTTGAAACAGTATCTCCCCTATTCATTTATATTCCTTTGTAGTTATGAAGCGGCTACTATCTTTCAGCTTGTAAATTTTCTGTTTTAGCAAAGACCGAACTCATTTCAATTCAGGTACACGTCTTCCGTGGGAATGAAACTTTCACTGGATATGCTAAAATCATTGTCAAGTACTACTAACAATCTGCTTTGAATTAATTCCATTTCATATTTAATTAGCATTGCTTATTAAATTATGCCTCATATGCCCGATCAGTTGGGTGCAGAATCTTAAAATAATCAATTTATTTTGGAGACTTATGTAGACAAGTGATCTATTCCCCCAAAATGGAATTGTGACACCATTTTTCAATCTTTCAAAAACTACCCTACTTACAAACACAAGTTCATTCATCTGACTTACTACCTGAGTGTTTGGCAACTCCTTGTTGTAAACACCCTTTCTAGTATACCTATGTAACAACTTCCTCTTTCATTTTCCTTGTAAAAATCTTAGCATGTTATTAATTCACTAAACCCTTAAATATTAACTAAAGTACCAACAAAGCCATACATCACCCATACTTCTTGTCGTATACATCACTCTTGTAATATTCTGGAAATCAGAAATGACTACACACTATTATAGCTTTATTTCCTTTTGTAAAATCTTGGGTTCGATTCCCGAAAACTTTCACTCACAAAGGATACTTCACTCTGTTCACTCAAATTATTTAACGTATTTTCACTTGACCTAAAGATATATTTTAAAAGCAGATATATGTGCGCAGTAACCGATGCCTTTAAACGTCCCCATATCTGTTCTATAAAATACCTTCACTCAATGTTACATCTCACATTTTTCACACCACATACTTACATCAATTTGCTTACAGATTTTTCTTAAAATTCATGTGCTTGCAAACCCAGTTGTGTAAAATTTTAGACTAACTAGGAAGTAACAGCTATTACAGGCCTATTCAGCCTCTTTATACTTTTACTAACCTGCTACTAAATAGATTATTCCATCATTTATTAATAATTTGCTTTAATGAAACGAAATACCACTTATTCATTCCAGAGTATTTCTTTATATGAAACCCGATTCCTGTCATCAATCTACTCGTTTATTATTATTTTATATATAATAAACCAGTAACGTTTACATTTAGCATACTGAACTATTTATTCAGTTATTTATCCAATTAATCCACTTCCAAGTTTACATGGTTCATATTTTCCGTTTGATTTCATACCGCATAATAAACTCAAATTTATTCAATGATATCATCCTCCTCTTCGCTTTTCTCAGTATCTACTTAACTTCAAAATTTATTACTTTCAACAACTATTGTTGCTTATCAGCTTATCCTGTACTGATTTATTTTATCACGAACAACTTTTGTATGTTCCTATTTGCAGTCATTCTACGGCTTTCGTTTATTATTTAAACTCTCTATACCATAGCACAATAATGTTATTGAAAATATTTTCTTCAATCAATAATCCATTTATGAATTAATTTTTCATTTGCCTCTGCTAAACATAATACTTTAATCATCATAACTGCATTTTTCATTTCAATGCTTAATAATACTTCATTTTATTCGTCTTCATTTCTCTCATGTACCATAAACTACTCCATAAACTAATCCTAGTGAACACAATCTGACCTCTCATGTCATCAATAACTTTGTTTTTAGTGCCAGGTGTAACCCACAATTCATCATGCACTATTTGCCATTATCCAAAACTTATTCTTGACATTTTCTCTCTAATTTCTCATCACACAAAATTTTCTCCATTATCCGCCACAATAGTATTCATATACATTTTATATCAAATTTGTTTCATAATATCTCAACTATTTGTCTCCTTGCTTTCCAATGCATTAATTCATTTTCGCTAATTTTCCACCCTTTGAACGTAATTATCTATTTTCAACTATTTTTCTATTTAATCGACATACTATTTTACTATCTTAGAATCCACATCTCTTTATAATTCTTTCTTTCAATAAATATTTATTTAACTTTTTTTTTTGTATTGTTATGTAGCTGCGAGGAAATCTCTCTATTCTTAAATTTCAATTATTTTTTTTCTTTCCACTTCACATGCATTTCGTACGCAATTATTTGACAGGTCAACTCTCTTATTTTACACGGTTCATTATTTATTAAGGCTCTATAAAATACATATTTTAAATGATTTGGCTGTTAAAGTTTCTATCTCCATTATCTGACTTCGTTTTATTTGATTCAAAACAGTATTTGTTTCAACACTTTAACCACTGTTACTTTTCTCTAAGTTTCGTATTTCCAAGTATACCGTATTTTAATTAATTGCGTTTTCCCCTGAAAACTCACCATCTAACTACCCGTTCAATTCTCCATTTCCTACGAGGGCATAAACTTCCTCTACAACAATAAACCAAGTGAGCTCCTTAGCTTCACTGTCTAAAACATTTCGCATCGGCAGTCGTTCCTCGACTCTTTTGCCGGAATAAAAACTTCGCGCGGGCGTATCCTACAACCTCAACGCATTCAACTATAAAATCGCTCATCCATCAGAGCTAATGCCTTCCTCATAACACCTCTCTCCCTCTCAATAACATAATTATCATTCAAAAGCGGTACTTGGATAATACTCCATTCTTTGATTAATAAGAGTGATACATTTATCATCTCGATTCCATTCTATCTTCAAATTAAAATAAAACACAGCCTAATATCTTATTTAGAGCTCATTATTTCACTGTCAAGAAATATACCGTATTAAACTTCACATTTTCCAATCAAAGATTTATTATATGACCTGATTATTGTTTTTATTATTGTTATTTTTTTTTTTCGCTTCCTCTCGCTAGCTTACAAACAATCCATTGACTACTAGATTTTTTCTTATTCTTTCCTTTTAATTCATCATAAATTCTACCGTATATCTCTGGAATTCACATCCCGTATTACGAAAATGTCCACCTCTATGTGTGCTATTCTGTTTCTAATTAAAAGGGTATTATTGCGAAATTTGCATTGTGTAAATATTTATTTTCATCTTCTTCTATCATACTTTATTTTTCTTTTGGCGTGTCGCCATTCGTTCTTAATATTTACTATGGTCAATAACCTTGTTTATTTTGATCTACACCTGTCATTCACTGAAAACTTTTAACTGTGTCACTAGTTAGTTTAAAGGTCCTTCCTCCCTAACATTTTGGCTTTCGTCATTTCTGTTTATGTTACCTTGAACGTATTCACGTGCCTGGGGGTCCAAAACATTCACTTCTTCTCTGTTAGAAGGGTTTGACATACACCTGTTAGTATTTTGTTCCCCTGTGTTATGAACTGGCCTCCTTCCCCTATCCTGAGTTCCGTTACCTGGGTTGCAATATCTACTCGGTGCTGCCCCCGTGAATTGTACATGATTTACTTGATTTTGCGACGATTGGTTCTGTGGCCTATTTGAGTAATTATTTGAATTTCCTCGGCCGTTCCCTCTGTACTGTGGACCGTTATTTCGATTCCTCTCTGCACCTCCCTGGTTCCAATAGCCTGTAGGCCTATTGTCACTTCTGTCACCTTCATTTCGGTATCTTGGCGGCGGTGCCCGTTCTCTTTGTCGGTCATTCACATCCACTGACTCACTGTTTGCGCCTACTTCGAAACTCGATAATAATTCAAGCACTTTACTATAGGTTCCTGGATTTGCTACGATCAATATATTTTTTATATCATTTGGAAAATGCCTGATTACTATCGGAATGATCGATTTTTCATCCAAGTGCTCTTCCAGCATTTTAGCCCTACTAACCACTCCTAAAAAGTAATCTGAGAGCGACACTCCCCCTCTCTGCGGATATTTTCCATTATACAGTTGCGTTCTAATCTCGGCCTTTCGGGATTCACCCCAATATCGGTTCAAAAACAACTGTTTAAACTGATCATAAGAGCAATTCGCATTTATTGTCAAGTCAAACCAGTCCCTTACTTTATTTTTAAGTGCCCTAGCGACTATTATCATCTTATATTGCTCCGGGATTGATCTTAAAATATAATATTCGTCTAAATTTCGTAAAAATGTCTGCGGGCTTAAGGCCCCATTTTCATGAAAAGCAGGCAATGTAAGCTCATTCCCCAGTACAGATCCTAAGTTTACACAACTAGGCTCAGTTGCACAAATCTGCGGTGTTGCGCCTCTGTTATTTGTTAACATTATGTCAGGACTTTGACTGGTTACAGAAATGTTCCCTATTAACATATTATCAGTTGGTTTCAATGCATTACCACTCTCATTATTTCCGTCAATTACCACTGGTCGTTGAGTGACATCACTATTTTCACTTCCGTCCCGTGACTTGGCCTCTGCTATCTGATTCACAATACAAGAAATTTCTTTATTTGCTGAGTCTACTTTCTGGTTCAATTTACCGGCTAATTCTTGTACCTTATTCATCATCTGTATTTCCAATCCCCTTTCACGTTCTTTTGTTTCCCTTACAGATTTTTCAATTTTCTGATCTAATTCAGTATTCCCTATTTTCAAACTATCCACATTTGAACTCATTTCTGATAAACATGTAACTACTTCCCTTCTAAGATCATTTACCTCTTTCTTTGTTACCCCATTACATTTTTTTTCTGTTTCATTTAATTTATTTTCAAGAGAATTTATTTCATGGTGAAGTCGCTCTTTACACCTCTTATCTTGAATATTTATTTTGTCATCTATCTCACCTAGCACTTTATTAATTTTCATATTTAAATCATCATGATTCTTTTTAATCGCTTCATTAATCCCTTCTATTTTCTTATTTAAATTCTCATTAGTGACCTTACTAGTCATCTCTATTTTCAGATTGGTAGCCTCTATTTTCTGATCTAAACTGGCATGATTTGCTTTCATATTGTCGTTAGTTTTCTTAATTTCCCCTAAGAGATTAGCTAACAAGGCTGGTATGTTTACGTCCAAGTTACTCTGGCTAGGGTTTATTTCTGGCTCCTCAATGTTGTTTACTACCTCAGAATGGACAGCACTATTATTTACAACACCCTCACTTTGTTCACTCACCTTTTGTAAGTTCATCACAGGCGGCTCCAATGCCTGACCTGAAGACATATTATTCATATTTTCGCTATCCACCTGACTATCGCTATCATTTAAGTTACTCTGATCATGTTCTAAATCTTCCTCTAATTCCTGGCTAAAAAACGATTGCCCTCCCCCGAGGTCACTAATCTGGGTCTCCATTTTCTTAACTACCTTACGATTTCTGAGCAACATGCACCACACAAATTTACTCTTCACTCTTAGTGTCTAACATATAAATAGCAAGCACAATACAGTATGTTGTTACAAAAAATGTTTCTGATGTCAACTTTCCACAATAATGTTTGAAATTAGAATTATTTCTATTTATTTATTTATTTGTAGATTATTTATTTAGCTTTACTAAGTGCTGAATATATGCACATATTTTAAATGTTCATATTGCTGTATTAGTATCAGTTAATTAAAATTTTAAATTTCAAGACTATATTTGTCTTAAGAATTTTATTATTTGTACTTTAATAATTACTAGATTCTTTTCTCTTTTGTTTTTTTTAACTAATATTTTACTTTAAAAAGTATTTAACAAAACAATATTTATTTTCTTAACTCAGCACTTAGTAAAATATTTAAATTCTTATCTGTCATTTTTGTTGTGAAGTGGTCCCTCGATGTCTTCAATGATGTACCACGAACTTGCTTCTCCTCTTCTTTACGGTAGATTATTCCCTCCATCTTCGTTCCGTCGTTTTCGTCGTCTTCGTCGTCCTGTCGCTCTCTGCAGTCTTCATCATCTCTGGGTTATTCATTGTCTTTTTTCTGGTATCATACCAAATTTTCTCGTGCGACACGTTGGGCTTGCCAGTTGAAGGAGTCACGGTACACCTGAATTGATATTTCTTTTATATGATATCGATGTTGATTTTATAATTACGGTCCTTTAATGTTATTTTACAAGCTATTCATGTGTGCGTCTATTTCTTAGGCCACAACGAGCCTAATACACTGTACGCCTTGTGGTGTACATCTATACTAGAAACATTCCTATAATTCCCTATGAGGCAGTTGTGTACCTCTAGTCTAAACAACACTTGGCTCTTTATGTTATTTTATCTCTATTCTAATTATTCTAGCACACATGAACTTTCTTGAGTATTACTTTACATACCGAACATGGCTGAGAAGTGATCTCACAACCTTACCCTATCTGATATAGTTCAGAAGTCTTTTCACAACCTCACTCTATCGGATATATTTGAGAAGTGTTACTTTACCTTACCAAGACAAAAATCAACTAACTATTTTACCCTAAAATATACGCCTCTCCTGATTGCGTATTGGCCACATTTATTTTCTGTGATTTAATTGGCGATTGCCATAATTGCAACTCAGCCAATGAAATCACGAATTCTTAACTAGAGGGAGTTGACACAAAATTTTCACACATTAATTATATATATTCTTTTTCTCACGATTTTAAGTTCTTACAACGCATGTTTACGCATTTATTCCGTAGCTTAAAATCCAATATTACATAGCCTAAAAATCCTATTCACAACAAGCAATCGTGTCTTATCTGAGATCTCATAGTTTAAGCAAGAGATTCACCTTTCCACAATTTATTCAATGGGACCTGGGTTTTATTGCCAGAAACACCTAAATAATATTGTCTTCTTTTGAAACAGTATCTCCCCTATTCATTTATATTCCTTTGTAGTTATGAAGCGGCTACTATCTTTCAGCTTGTAAATTTTCTGTTTTAGCAAAGACCGAACTCATTTCAATTCAGGTACACGTCTTCCGTGGGAATGAAACTTTCACTGGATATGCTAAAATCATTGTCAAGTACTACTAACAATCTGCTTTGAATTAATTCCATTTCATATTTAATTAGCATTGCTTATTAAATTATGCCTCAATCTGGCCACCTAAAGTCTTGCAGTTCAAGTTCTCGTTGCACTCTCACCTTGACTGCTCATGAGTGATGAGCAGGGTGAAAGATTTCGTCAGGAAATTAGGGAGATGGCAAGACGATATCACGGATAGTGGAACGAAGCAACGCTTGCGGACTCCTGCTGAAATAGATGATACACAAAAATAGACAAATCAATGCAGCCTTCCTTCCAAGCAAAGAAAGGATGCTGATGCTCATACAAGGTCTGCAGGTACCCAGTTTTGTGTATTACCGTATTTTATGGACCATAAAACGCACTTTTTTACTCTGAAAAAAGAGCCTTGAATGTTGGGTGCGTCTAATGGTCTGAAGTACTTTAAAATATTAAAATTATGGTGAATACTGCCGGAATACCATAGTTATAAACAAAGTGTTTTAAACGATAAGATTGTTACTAATTAGGCAGACTGTAGCCCTACTTCAGTGCACTTGTCACAATCGTAAAATGAGGGTATACAATTCGAAAAGAAAGGAATGTTGAGTTCTTTTATGCGAAAGGAGTTGTCTCTGCCGGGTGGTTTAAATGAAGGCATTGACCTCTAAACAGCCTTTTCCTATTACACTTACCGTATGCTGAATTGAGGATTAGAGGGTGTAGTAGTATATTGCGATACTAGTTCCGTAAGCGGTGCATACAGATAAAGGAAAGAGTTTTTTTTTCAATTTCCGAGATCCGTTATGCGCTTACGGAACTGAAATGTCTATTTGTAGGTAAGGGCAGAAAGGTAACTTTTACAATAGACTGCAGAAAAAGGGATGATATAATCGCTACAATACTGGAAGTGAAATAATGAATAGCCTTATATTGGTTTGACAAAGCTAAGGATCTCAAGAAATTTCTATTTATAGCACTCAGGACTTCAAAGGGTAAACAGAATAATGGCAAAGGTCAAAGGCACTAACTGTACAAAATCTTCAAAAAGAGGCAAAGACTAAATATTTAGAATAACAAGCAAGGAAGCTAACTGGGTCAAAGGTACACAATTACCTGAGGTCCGCTACGATCGGACTCCACCCAAGGAGAAGGAAGGACACTACGTACAACGAACAGATTTCAATAATCAGCTTTAATGCGACAACCAGACATACATAACAATTTTTAACAAGAGAAAACCCAGCGAATAACCGTGGGCTAAATGCTTCAATTCCAACAGCCTTACTATCTAGCTAATTCCACAACGGAATCTTTAATATACCACCTACAGGACCATACCAACACACGTTCAACTAGAAATGAGTACTCCCACAAGGATAACCCAGGGCTAAATAATATTATAACCACCAAGGTCTATAGGCAACAACTAACCTACACTGTAATAAGAACCCTACGGTTATAAGTCCAGCCAATTTATAGATTTTGGAAATGTTAAAGAACCAGCTATTATATAACACTCCACAAATAATTGAAAAAGGGGACGAAACTGTACCTCAGTACAATAAAATTTTACAGGACTATTTAACAACAAATCTTAAATGCCGAATATCATGAATGGCCTATACCACTTGGCAAATTATTTAAGAAAAGAAGCCGCATATACTTCCATATAATAGAAAATTACAGTATAAACTAGCAGCAATACTTCAATGGCAAAATATCATGAATGGCCTATATGACTTGCCAAATTATTTAAGAAAAAGGGCAGCATATACTTCCATGTAATAGAAAATTACAGTGTAATCTAGCAGCAATACTTCAATGGCAAAATATCATGAATGGCCAATATCACTTGCCAAATTATTTAAGAAAAAGTGCAGCATATACTTCCATATAATAGAAAATTACAGTGTAATCTAGCAGCAATACTTCAATGGCAAAATATCATGAATGGCCAATATCACTTGCCAAATTATTTAAGAAAAAGGGCAGCATATACTTCCATGTAATAGAAAATTACAGTGTAATCTAGCAGCAATACTTCAATGGCAAAATATCATGAATGGCCAATATCACTTGCCAAATTATTTAAGAAAAAGGGCAGCATATACTTCCATGTAATAGAAAATTACAGTGTAATCTAGCAGCAATACTTCAATGCCAAAATATCATGAATGGCCAATATCACTTGCCAAATTATTTAAGAAAAAGGGCAGCATATACTTCCATGTAATAGAAAATTACAGTGTAATCTAGCAGCAATACTTCAATGGCAAAATATCATGAATGTCAATATCACTTGCCAAATTATTTAAGAAAAAGGGCAGCATATACTTCCATGTAATAGAAAATTACAGTGTAATCTAGCAGCAATACTTCAATGGCAAAATATCATGAATGTCAATATCACTTGCCAAATTATTTAAGAAAAAGGGCAGCATATACTTCCATGTAATAGAAAATTACAGGGTAATCTAGCAGCAATACTTCAATGGCAAAATATCATGAATGTCAATATCACTTGCCAAATTATTTAAGAAAAAGGGCAGCATATACTTCCATGTAATAGAAAATTACAATGTAATCTAGCAGCAAAACTTCAATGGCAAAATATCATGAATGGCCAATATCACTTGCCAAATTATTTAAGAAAAAGGGCAGCATATACTTCCATATAATAGAAAATTACAGTGTAATCTAGCAGCAATACTTCAATGGCAAAATATCATGAATGGCCAATATCACTTGCCAAATTATTTAAGAAAAAGGGCAGCATATACTTCCATGTAATAGAAAATTACAGTGTAATCTAGCAGCAATACTTCAATGGCAAAATATCATGAATGGCCAATATCACTTGCCAAATTATTTAAGAAAAAGGGCAGCATATACTTCCATATAATAGAAAATTACAGTGTAATCTAGCAGCAATACTTCAATGGCAAAATATCATGAATGGCCAATATCACTTGCCAAATTATTTAAGAAAAGGGGCAGCATATGCTTCCATATAATAGAAAATTACAGTGTAATCTAGCAGCAATACTTCAATGGCAAAATATCATGAATGGCCAATATCACTTGCCAAATTATTTAAGAAAAAGGGCAGCATATACTTCCATGTAATAGAAAATTACAGTGTAATCTAGCAGCAATACTTCAATGGCAAAATATCATGAATGGCCAATATCACTTGCCAAATTATTTAAGAAAAAGGGCAGCATATACTTCCATGTAATAGAAAATTACAGTGTAATCTACCAGCAATACTTCAATGGCAAAATATCATGAATGGCCAATATCACTTGCCAAATTATTTAAGAAAAAGGGCAGCATATACTTCCATGTAATAGAAAATTACAGTGTAATCTAGCAGCAATACTTCAATGGCAAAATATCATGAATGTCAATATCACTTGCCAAATTATTTAAGAAAAAGGGCAGCATATACTTCCATGTAATAGAAAATTACAGTGTAATCTAGCAGCAATACTTCAATGGCAAAATATCATGAATGTCAATATCACTTGCCAAATTATTTAAGAAAAAGGGCAGCATATACTTCCATGTAATAGAAAATTACAGTGTAATCTAGCAGCAATACTTCAATGGCAAAATATCATGAATGTCAATATCACTTGCCAAATTATTTAAGAAAAAGGGCAGCATATACTTCCATGTAATAGAAAATTACAGTGTAATCTAGCAGCAAAACTTCAATGGCAAAATATCATGAATGGCCAATATCACTTGCCAAATTATTTAAGAAAAAGGGCAGCATATACTTCCATATAATAGAAAATTACAGTATAAACTAGCAGCAATACTTCAATGGCAAAATATCATAAATGGCCTATATCACTTGTGTTAAACGTAGCGGCATTTCATTAAAATATCAAATTGAACCAACACGAAATTAGTTTTAAAAGGGCCAATATGTACCTTAGCAGTACTGATAGTTTCCTTTGCATAATATAAACCCCGAAGGTTCTAGAATTACCTGTTCCAGGTAAATTACAGTATCTTTTTTTTTTCTTTTTACATGACAAGATGGCGTCCCATCTTATAGCTGTCACTTAGAAATGGAAACATTAATCATAGAATATGATGACAATTTTGATTTAGATATGGATCACTTTTTAAACGAGGAGGAATTATCTATAAATGTTCTGTAGAAATACAACTCACGAGTCTGTTGCACCAGCCCGGACGAAAGCTCCCAACGGTGAAGCGAGCACACATCCACACACTACACAATCTGCACAGCGACTTCTGCTCTCATCACCGGCTGCAAAGCTCACCCCCAAGGAAGCGAAAACAGACTCGTCCGGCGCATGCGCACGGTCAGAGTGCCAACCCAACAGGAACAAATATAGAAAGAAAACGCACAATGTGATGGGAAGCATCACAGGCTCCCCCTTTTGCACCAAAGAAAACCTTAACACTATAGTGATAATTATAAATATAGGTAAATGTCCAAAATAGGTATTTTCAAAACAGCATAACCTATTACCCTTAACAAGTGACACAATACATAACCCATACAAACATAACCCATACAAGCATTCCTCCATTCTGTTGAGGGTCGACGAAAGTCCATGATAGATCTTCAAATGTCCACAATATACCTTGCTGGAATTCTGAAACATGCAATTTTAGTCCATCACGCTAATGTTTAGAATTTTATTTATCACTGAAGCACAATCAAGGGTTGACGAAGAATAGTTCATATAATTGAAAACCAGATACTTTTACTTCCTAGTAATTTGGGATGACAGTTTGTTTAACAACTGCTAGGCAGGAACAATTCATATTTTTGATTAAACACAATTAAATCGTGTCTAGACTAGATAGTTCTCTCCTTTTTTGTGAAAACACAATGTGATGAAGGTACTCATAAATTTATTTTGTTCAATGAGTATGTTAATTTAGCACCAAAGTGTACATAACAACATCTTGACTAGATAGTTCAAATGCTTGAGTAAACCCAATTTTAATCATGTTACTCTTAAATTTATTTCTTTCAATAAGTGTAATAATTGAGTACCAAGTGTACATAACCACATCTTGACTGGAAAAATGTCAAATTCTTCCTTAAACAGAATTCCCTCATATTACCTTTGATTTTATTTGATTAAAAACACTGCGCAACCCGACACTAGTAGAAGGTATCCAAGAATTACCTCCACAAACACTGTAATGGGTCTTACCACTTGATGAGCACTTGCAGAGGGAAATACTCACAGGCTAGGAGTGCACATGACACCCCCAACACACACGCAGGATGGCTACTCACAGGTGACAATAATAAGCTTTAGGAGTGACCCCGGCCACCCGTAGGTGACAAAAATCAAGCAGGGGAGGCCTTCCCCAATGAGTCAGACCAGAGAGAAGATCGGGCGGACGTCACGCCCGAACCACCAGGAGCAAGAAGTAGCGAGCGTAGAGTACTGGTCACATCACAGAGTACGGAAAGAGTCTTCTCAAAATAAAGATCTGGAACATAAGTCAGGCAGCACAGATCGAGTACATCAAAGGGTGGGAAAAGGACAGAAGCTCCGTCCAAAGTAGAGTACACATATGAGTGAATATTCTTGAAAAGGTGTTCACTGATTATAGTTTCTTCTAGATTCCAACTTTCTTCATATCATATAAATTATTAAATGTTTATATTCTTGATAAGTTAAGTCTTTATAAATTTTGATTGGCAGCGAATAATATATTTTAATTAGTAAGGCTGCGTATAAATGTTTTGACGATATTACAAATCGCTGCTTCAAAATCGTCGCCAGACTTGGCGAACGACAAACATGTGAGAGCTGTGCACCCCAACACCGCCGGGAACCGCCAAAGGCACAGCGCAACAGAGACGTGAGCAGAAAATCTTTAATTCCTCCTCTTACATACTTAAGTGGATCCAGAGAACTTAGAACTAACATACTATATCAAATACACACAACATAATAATGAATCTTAAGTAAAATACACTAGTTTTTTTTTTTTTTTTTCTTTACTGCCAGTTACTGCTAAGGAAGTATATTAGCTAATTAAGAAGGTACACAAAAGGTCGACGTCAAATATAACGACCAAACTCTTAAATATATATATATCTTGAATAATTATCACACATTAGAGCTCTGAACAGCAGAGATAAGCAAACGCTACAAAATGGGAAATTGCTAGACAAATTACCCTATAAAAGTAATTAAATAAATAGAAAATACACACAACTCCCATTACAAATTTCACTTAGACAGTGGCCACATAGAAATAAACCCACATACTAGGCTGCCACGCTTAACAAAAAAGACAGCAAATGATATATTTACATACATCAGCAGCCTCCGGTGGCTCAACGCCCCTACACTTAATGTCAACGATCAGTTCCTCCTTCCTAAGAAGATCCCATGATAATACGGGATGGAAGGCCATATTAAATATGCAACTAGCAGCACTATCAAATTTTTATACACACCCACAACGGCGTATCCCAGGAGGACGGTTCTATAAATGCTAATGCTCCCTCTCCCGCGGTATCTGATAGGTATCCAGCGCCTTAGGTTAACAAGCAAGGAGCAAGAACAGAGCGAAGCTAAAGGAGCAGACACTCGCTAGCGTACAGGTAGAGCTCGACGATCAGAGCACGCGAGATTTGGAAATACAATATCAGAATTTTGGAGTACCAATCTCCAAGCACAACGGCTTACAGAAGTTAGCCACAAGTTACTACAGAAAACTGTAGACGTAAGCACAATACGTAGACCCTCCCCCGCCTTGGGCAGAAAAAACTCTAGATACCACCTGAAATGTCTATTTGTAGGTAAGGGCAGAAAGGTAACTTTTACAATAGACTGCAGAAAAAGGGATGATATAATCGCTACAATACTGGAAGTGAAATAATGAATAGCCTTATATTGGTTTGACAAAGCTAAGGATCTCAAGAAATTTCTATTTATAGCACTCAGGACTTCAAAGGGTAAACAGAATAATGGCAAAGGTCAAAGGCACTAACTGTACAAAATCTTCAAAAAGAGGCAAAGACTAAATATTTAGAATAACAAGCAAGGAAGCTAACTGGGTCAAAGGTACACAATTACCTGAGGTCCGCTACGATCGGACTCCACCCAAGGAGAAGGAAGGACACTACGTACAACGAACAGATTTCAATAATCAGCTTTAATGCGACAACCAGACATACATAACAATTTTTAACAAGAGAAAACCCAGCGAATAACCGTGGGCTAAATGCTTCAATTCCAACAGCCTTACTATCTAGCTAATTCCACAACGGAATCTTTAATATACCACCTACAGGACCATACCAACACACGTTCAACTAGAAATGAGTACTCCCACAAGGATAACCCAGGGCTAAATAATATTATAACCACCAAGGTCTATAGGCAACAACTAACCTACACTGTAATAAGAACCCTACGGTTATAAGTCCAGCCAATTTATAGATTTTGGAAATGTTAAAGAACCAGCTATTATATAACACTCCACAAATAATTGAAAAAGGGGACGAAACTGTACCTCAGTACAATAAAATTTTACAGGACTATTTAACAACAAATCTTAAATGCCGAATATCATGAATGGCCTATACCACTTGGCAAATTATTTAAGAAAAGAAGCCGCATATACTTCCATATAATAGAAAATTACAGTATAAACTAGCAGCAATACTTCAATGGCAAAATATCATGAATGGCCTATATGACTTGCCAAATTATTTAAGAAAAAGGGCAGCATATACTTCCATGTAATAGAAAATTACAGTGTAATCTAGCAGCAATACTTCAATGGCAAAATATCATGAATGGCCAATATCACTTGCCAAATTATTTAAGAAAAAGTGCAGCATATACTTCCATATAATAGAAAATTACAGTGTAATCTAGCAGCAATACTTCAATGGCAAAATATCATGAATGGCCAATATCACTTGCCAAATTATTTAAGAAAAAGGGCAGCATATACTTCCATGTAATAGAAAATTACAGTGTAATCTAGCAGCAATACTTCAATGGCAAAATATCATGAATGGCCAATATCACTTGCCAAATTATTTAAGAAAAAGGGCAGCATATACTTCCATGTAATAGAAAATTACAGTGTAATCTAGCAGCAATACTTCAATGCCAAAATATCATGAATGGCCAATATCACTTGCCAAATTATTTAAGAAAAAGGGCAGCATATACTTCCATGTAATAGAAAATTACAGTGTAATCTAGCAGCAATACTTCAATGGCAAAATATCATGAATGTCAATATCACTTGCCAAATTATTTAAGAAAAAGGGCAGCATATACTTCCATGTAATAGAAAATTACAGTGTAATCTAGCAGCAATACTTCAATGGCAAAATATCATGAATGTCAATATCACTTGCCAAATTATTTAAGAAAAAGGGCAGCATATACTTCCATGTAATAGAAAATTACAGGGTAATCTAGCAGCAATACTTCAATGGCAAAATATCATGAATGTCAATATCACTTGCCAAATTATTTAAGAAAAAGGGCAGCATATACTTCCATGTAATAGAAAATTACAATGTAATCTAGCAGCAAAACTTCAATGGCAAAATATCATGAATGGCCAATATCACTTGCCAAATTATTTAAGAAAAAGGGCAGCATATACTTCCATATAATAGAAAATTACAGTGTAATCTAGCAGCAATACTTCAATGGCAAAATATCATGAATGGCCAATATCACTTGCCAAATTATTTAAGAAAAAGGGCAGCATATACTTCCATGTAATAGAAAATTACAGTGTAATCTAGCAGCAATACTTCAATGGCAAAATATCATGAATGGCCAATATCACTTGCCAAATTATTTAAGAAAAAGGGCAGCATATACTTCCATATAATAGAAAATTACAGTGTAATCTAGCAGCAATACTTCAATGGCAAAATATCATGAATGGCCAATATCACTTGCCAAATTATTTAAGAAAAAGGGCAGCATATACTTCCATGTAATAGTAAATTACAGTGTAATCTAGCGGCAATACTTCAATGGCAAAATATCATGAATGGCCAATATCACTTGCCAAATTATTTAAGAAAAAGGGCAGCATATACTTCCATATAATAGAAAATTACAGTGTAATCTAGCAGCAATACTTCAATGGCAAAATATCATGAATGGCCAATATCACTTGCCAAATTATTTAAGAAAAAGGGCAGCATATACTTCCATGTAATAGAAAATTACAGTGTAATCTAGCAGCAATACTTCAATGGCAAAATATCATGAATGTCAATATCACTTGCCAAATTATTTAAGAAAAAGGGCAGCATATACTTCCATGTAATAGAAAATTACAGTGTAATCTAGCAGCAAAACTTCAATGGCAAAATATCATGAATGGCCAATATCACTTGCCAAATTATTTAAGAAAAAGGGCAGCATATACTTCCATGTAATAGTAAATTACAGTGTAATCTAGCAGCAATACTTCAATGGCAAAATATCATGAATGGCCAATATCACTTGCCAAATTATTTAAGAAAAGGGGCAGCATATGCTTCCATATAATAGAAAATTACAGTGTAATCTAGCAGCAATACTTCAATGGCAAAATATCATGAATGGCCAATATCACTTGCCAAATTATTTAAGAAAAAGGGCAGCATATACTTCCATGTAATAGAAAATTACAGTGTAATCTAGCAGCAATACTTCAATGGCAAAATATCATGAATGGCCAATATCACTTGCCAAATTATTTAAGAAAAAGGGCAGCATATACTTCCATGTAATAGAAAATTACAGTGTAATCTACCAGCAATACTTCAATGGCAAAATATCATGAATGGCCAATATCACTTGCCAAATTATTTAAGAAAAAGGGCAGCATATACTTCCATGTAATAGAAAATTACAGTGTAATCTAGCAGCAATACTTCAATGGCAAAATATCATGAATGTCAATATCACTTGCCAAATTATTTAAGAAAAAGGGCAGCATATACTTCCATGTAATAGAAAATTACAGTGTAATCTAGCAGCAATACTTCAATGGCAAAATATCATGAATGTCAATATCACTTGCCAAATTATTTAAGAAAAAGGGCAGCATATACTTCCATGTAATAGAAAATTACAGTGTAATCTAGCAGCAATACTTCAATGGCAAAATATCATGAATGTCAATATCACTTGCCAAATTATTTAAGAAAAAGGGCAGCATATACTTCCATGTAATAGAAAATTACAGTGTAATCTAGCAGCAAAACTTCAATGGCAAAATATCATGAATGGCCAATATCACTTGCCAAATTATTTAAGAAAAAGGGCAGCATATACTTCCATATAATAGAAAATTACAGTATAAACTAGCAGCAATACTTCAATGGCAAAATATCATAAATGGCCTATATCACTTGTGTTAAACGTAGCGGCATTTCATTAAAATATCAAATTGAACCAACACGAAATTAGTTTTAAAAGGGCCAATATGTACCTTAGCAGTACTGATAGTTTCCTTTGCATAATATAAACCCCGAAGGTTCTAGAATTACCTGTTCCAGGTAAATTACAGTATCTTTTTTTTTTCTTTTTACATGACAAGATGGCGTCCCATCTTATAGCTGTCACTTAGAAATGGAAACATTAATCATAGAATATGATGACAATTTTGATTTAGATATGGATCACTTTTTAAACGAGGAGGAATTATCTATAAATGTTCTGTAGAAATACAACTCACGAGTCTGTTGCACCAGCCCGGACGAAAGCTCCCAACGGTGAAGCGAGCACACATCCACACACTACACAATCTGCACAGCGACTTCTGCTCTCATCACCGGCTGCAAAGCTCACCCCCAAGGAAGCGAAAACAGACTCGTCCGGCGCATGCGCACGGTCAGAGTGCCAACCCAACAGGAACAAATATAGAAAGAAAACGCACAATGTGATGGGAAGCATCACAGAACGAGTATTGCATACAATTTTTTTCACGATGATTATTTATATCAACTTAATTATATTAATTGAGATATTAGCTGAAAATAGTATGTATATACATTATTGAAGATATATGTTTTATTTCAGAAAGTGATTCGCACGTGTAGGTTGTTATGGGGACGGAAAATTTGTCTTGTTAAAGCCACCACAAACATGGGGGCCTTGGTTCCAGCCTTCGATAAAGGCTTGTATTGTGATGGTTTTACTTACGGCACTAGTGCTTTTTGTTCAGCAATGAGATTTCTTTTGTTTTCATAGCAACCAGATTGCGTGTGGGAATGTCAAGTTACGATCCACGGCAACAATATTCGTAAGTAACTCTAATTAGTTACATCGTGCAAAGTAGTATAATGCGATACAAGTGCCGTAAGCGGTGCATACGGATCGAGGAAATAGTTTTTTTTCAATTTCCGAGATCCGTTATGCGCTTACGGCACGAGTATTGCATGCTATTTTGATTTTTTAATACTCTATATTCCACAAAATACCAACTTCTTTTAAAATTGTTTTCGCGATTTGTTTAAAAACCTTACCTGATACAGGAAATCATATTTCAGCATTGAATCTAGCATGACAAAATTAGTTAAAATTATCATTCACATTTGAAACAGCAGAGCCTTTTATATGTACATAACGAACGCTATTATAGAAGTGTTATTTTCCTAGCTCTAAGATCTGAGGTTGTAATTGCCCTTCCATTGAAGATGTGTGTGAAATACGTTTCATTAGATAAACCAGAATTACGTCAGTTGCACGGGTATGCCATCTCTTCCTCAACTTCGTTTCCAATTAAGTGCAGCGATATTCCACCGCCTGTATTAGAACCCATAATGCACTCATAATAATAATAATAATAATAATAATAATAATAATAATAATAATAATAATAATAATAATAATAATAATAATAATGTTAAAAACTAAGGTGCTCGCGGCTTCGCCCACGATAATTAATTAAAAAATTAAAAATAAAGGGTATAATAATTATTAAAGCATTATATTTATTAACACTTGCACGCGAATCATTCATAAACTAAACCATTGATAATAATTTATGAAACAGCTAAAATTCCGGCTTTAAAGTACATTAGAAGTCCGCCAGGTAAAACGATCTCAGATTCGATTATGCAGTTCCAAAGCTACCTGTGAACACTGATAATATGTTGTTGACAGATGAATATGATGTGAATTTGATTTGATAAATTCAGTGTAATTTTTAGAAATTATATAATTTTTCAATGGAAGAAGTGGTTTGTTTGGAATTTTATTGTCCGCGATACATCAGGGGTTAAACTATCAATATATTATATTATTAATCGATTCCAGGATTTTTAAGAAATTTACACTGGTAGTGTATTAAAAATGTTTTTGGTTCAGAGCTATGAAAATTGTAAGTAAAAGTAAAATCAGAATATTTGTTCATTGAGTTCATTTCACTTAGGCTTTATATAATAAGAAACTGTTTTCCTAATTTCGTACTCTTCGTGAAAGTTTAGACTGCGAGAGACGAACATCGCCGAGTATACCCGATGTCTCACGAAGTGAGGGAGCGAGTGAGCACGATATTTAGAGCCGCTGAATTGTATAAGAAAATGACCTAAAAACTGACATTTTATTTATAAAAAATTATTATTGTACACACAAAGTTATAGACTAGTTTGTACGTAATTATAAAAACTGTAAATAACTGTAATGTTGTGAATGTTCTTTTCTCACGGAAATTTATACTAGCACTGAGGCACTGGGGAGTCAAAATTCGGCATTTCCTTTTGTGGCCTGCTGGATTATAATGTTATTTATTGAGGGTAAACAGTAGTTTGCACTCTCAAATCCAAGCAGGTGGCAGACTCTGGTGCCAAGTCAATCTAATATCAATAGTAATATAGTACAAAATTGTGGCGTTCCTTTTATTCTCATTTGTGACTGAGACATAACATTTAACGCCGAATTTTTCCTTCTTGCGTTAAACAACACTTGAAAGACAGCACCGCTACGACGAAGAAAGTTAATACACTCAATGTAAATACATGAAAATTATTAAATAAGGAAGCAAGTGACACGAAAATGACAAAATAATTACCTAAAATTGAAATAAATACCCTAAAAATATAAAATTGCATAAAATGACAAAAAATGACCTAATACAAATTTATTTCTATAATCAGAGTGAATGATTTGGATTTATCTACAAGTTGGGAATGTCTATGCAGCATCAAAAGAAAGATGATATGACATTTGAATCCGGGCGTGATAATCACTAACTGAACTGAATTATCTAAGCAAGAAAATCTAAACTAAAAACCAACCCCACAACTGAACGAAATTATGAAAACCTCCCATAATTAACCAAAAACGCGAATGGTGCAGACCAATTTCAAAGTCCAGATCATAATTTCACAAAGAGCCAAAGCCTAACCTTGCCGAAATTTAGATGGCTGAAAATACAAATTTAGGTGGCACATTGGTGAGCGCTCAAAAATGTAATTTTACAAAATTTAAAGATTTAAAAAAAAAAAAAAAAAAAAAAAAAGAACCAAATAAGATATATCGTAGTATGGTGCTCACCGTATCCGATCCCAAGTCGCTGGTCGTCCACCCACTATCACTGTCAAATTTCAACTGCCAAGAGTAAGAACAAGATGGCCGCCTCTTTCAGCAATCCCGTGCATTACACATGCGCACTGTATTTACCAATTCAACCTAATAAAGAGCCCTCTTTAATAAGCTTAAGCTATGGTTTGTCTACAGCGTTCATCGCCGGCGATCACCGCCGGGGTCAGCGATCATCGTCGTAGGGGTGGTTTGTTTACCGGCGTTCATCGTCCTTGACACTGTTGCTATCCACAGTTTATAGTTGGCCATGCCGAACAGCTGACAAGAAGGCGGGAACGTACTGCTGTTGAAGTAAAAACCAAGATGGAAGGGAATAAGAAAAAGTGTTTGGCACTACTTCTACTTTTTGAAGAAGAAGATCGTGATGAGTGTATGAGATACCGTTATTACAAGAAAAGAAGACTTCAGATGAAAGTGATTTTTAGAAACAGATACACTGAAGGTTGTTTTAATACAATGGTTATGCGGCACTTGCAGAATGATCCTATCAAGTTTAAAGAATATTTCAGACTTTCATTAGAGCAGTTTAATTTTGTTTTGAATCTAGTGGAAAATGAGATTGCAACATTGCCTACAAAAATGGTAAAGCGTCCAATATCACCAGCTGAAAAACTAGCAGTAACATTAAGGTATGGAAATATTTATTACTGTACCCTTCACTTCTAAAATAATTCGAGGACATTGTTAAGGAATTATATGTTGTGAGAATGATTTGGACCTATTGCTTCATGTGTCTTATGGTATGTAGGCAATTAAAAAAATTATGAACTAGTAAAACAAATTTTAATTAATATTGTTCTTTATTCCAGACTAGCATGTGCCCGCGGCTTCGCCCGCGATAATTATTTCAAAAATTAAAAATTAAGAGCATAATAGTTAAATCATTATATTTATTAACACCTAAATCACGTGGACTACATACCACGATTAGATAGCGTCGCCTGGTAAAAGCGACCTCAGATTCGATTTCCTTGGCCCAGAATACCCCTGTACAGTGAGTTTCGTCCAAATCTAACAATGTTTGACCATATTTAGGCCTATCCCTCTTCCGTGTAGGTTGAAAATTTCATATGTCTACGGGCCTTGACATTCTAAACAAATGAATCGACCAGCGTGGGCTTACAACAATCTAGCGATCGCGATGCTTTTATTACCACGGTATGACAAAAATAGCCAAAGCCAACTGCAATTGATTTGACATTGAAATGTATTACTGAAATCTGATGCTTCGACAGCGCTAAAATCACGTTTTCTGCCAGTTTTTCACTCACAACTCGCGAACGAAAGCTAAAATTAAAAATCCGGCTTCGATGCGCATTCGCCCACATTTCAGCCCATCTATGTTTAAAATTTCAGATCTCTGCGTTCAGTAGATTTCGCTGGGCATCGTGGACAGACAGACAAACACGTCCTTTTATTATTTTAAGATAGGTATGTGCCCGCGGCTTCGCCCGCGATAATTATTTCAAAAATTAAAAATTAAGAGCATAATAGTTAAATCATTATATTAACACCTAAATCATGTGGACTATCCCTATCACGATTAGATAGCCTCACCTGGTAAAAGCGACCTCAGATTCGAGTTCCTTGGCCCAGAAAACCCCTGTATAGTGAGTTTCGTCCAAATCGAACAACGTTTGACCATATTTAGGCTAATATTGATTATCCCTATAATAATAATAATAATAATAATAATAATAATGATAATAATAATAATAATAATAATAATCCTCTTCGGTGTAGGTTGAAAATTTGATATTATGTTTGCGTGCCTTGACATTAAAAACAAATGAATCGACCAGCGTGAGCTACAACATTCAAGAGATCGCGATGCTTTTATGTCGAAGGAATGACAAAAATAGCCAAAGCCTAGTGTAATTGATTTGTATTACTGAAAACTCATGCTTCGAAATCGCAAAAAATACACGTTTTCTGCCCGTTTTTCACTCATAACTCACGAACGAAAGCGAAAATTAAAATTCCGGCTTCGAGGTGCACATTCCGACCCTTTAGTCCGCCTATGTATACAATTTCAGATCTCTGCGTTGAGTAGATTTCGCTGGGCATCGCGGACAGACAGACAGACACTTCCTTTTATTAATATAGATATATGGCTACAGGGGAATCTTTCCGGTCTTTGTCTTTTTCTTTTCGAATTTCACACTGCTACATAAGCCAGATTGTTCGCAAAGTTCTCCTCTGCCTTTGTGAGAAAATGGTACCGATTTCTTTACCAACAGTGACTAAAGAGTTAATGAAAGGCATTGCTTCCGACTACTATGACTTATGGGACTTCCCGAATTGTTGTGGAGCAATTGATGGAAAACACTGTCGAATAATCTGTCCAGACAACAGTAGCTCTCTGTTTTTCAACTATAAGTCATATTATTCTATTGTGATTTTGGCACTAGTTGACGCCAAGTACAGATTTGTTGCCATAGATGTAGGGTCGTATGGCAAAGAGGGTGACAGCGGAATATTTCAGAAATCAAACCTGAAAGAAGGTGATTCCTAGTATAATGGCGGAAGATTCTGCACTTCCAGGAACAAATGTTACATTACCACATGTAATTGTTGGTGATGAAGCATTCCAACTGACACGGAATGTAATGCGGCCTTATCCAAGGTCTCAGTGTCTTGCTGATGACAATAAGCACATATTTAACAAGCGTTTATCTCGTGCTCGGAGAATTGTGGAGAATGCATTTGGCATAATGAGCCAGACTTTCAGGGTTTTTTATACACCGATTGCAATAAAACCCGAAACAGCAGATCTGCTTATCACTGCTTGCTGTTGCTTGCACAATTTGTTGAGGAGTTCTAATTTCAGAGGAGATGAAGACATAACACATCCATCAGAAAACCTGTTGCCTATAACAAGATTTGGCGGCATCAGCACAGTAGAGGCTTTCAATGTAAGAGAGCAATTTAAAGACTACTTCTGTAGCAGGGAAGGAAACCTTAAGTGGTTTCAATAAATTGTAGATCTCACTTGAAGGAGATCAGGTCATGCTATGCTTGTTTCATGTGCTGATGAATTTCTGCATTAATTTGTCTTAATTTTAGGTTACCATAATTTACTGAAATCTCAGAAAAAATGCATTCTCTCAAAAATTTGTAGCCAACAGATATTCAACTAAGGAAAACAACATTTCAGCTACGGTCACAAAATAATCTAAATGACTTAATACTGTCCTTTATAAGCATTCAAATATCATTCTTATTAAGCAGCCATTATCTCTGCCTTCAATATTGAACAAACCTAAGCTATTAATCTGTTTTGATGTCCAAATATTTCTAAACCTAAGTTCACAATAAGTTAGTTAATATTATATGTATATAACTTAGATGACATTTATTCTCATAAAACTAGTGTGGTGCTACCAATAGATATTTTGTTTCCACTTTCATGTCCTTTAAACTAGTAATAGTTATTTCTCACAAGAAATCAAAATACAATTCCAAAGGGCAAGGAATCATTAATCAACAACAGTAAATTGATTACAAATTAGGTGACCTATACTACATTACCAGTGACATGTATATATTTCATGAAAAAAGTCATGCAAAAATATTGAAGCTCTGTTTTCTCTTATTATATTAATCCCCTCACTAGTGTGGTGCAATTGTTTTATCATTGTTACTTAATGACATCAGATATATTATAGAAAATAACCTGTCTGATTTTAAGCACCATTGTTTCATGGAAACCAAGAGAGACTACTGGCAAGTTTATCTCAATGTAGGCCTACAAGGTTCCATGCTCTAATGAATTAACTGCCCACTAAAATATCAATGATACATATTGTATTGAGAAATTAAGTTCTGCTTAGATCTACTGGTAAATTATTTTATTTCAGTGTGTGTTATTTGAAATTATCTACATGTTATGCATTTATACCTGCATAATAGAAATGACTGTGATTCAGGTAAATTGGATGTGGTATTGTTATCTCTACATTAAAATTAAGCAAAACTGTGCTCTACAAAATAAAAATGATTACATAAAAGATTTATTGCATAAATATTAATCTTTAATAACCAGAAAAAGTTATAATTATAACAACAAACAGTTAATGCTTTATATGTCGTTAATACGAGTATTTTGGTGATCTCCATTTTATTAATAAAAATATGTCTTGTAAGTTCTTTTTTCATACATGCATTACTACTGTACCTAGATTTGGTTTTGTTATATAGATTGTGTACATACATTTTTCAAGTGAAAGTATATTTTAATCACTATTCTATATTCTGTTAAAGAAAGCAAATTAGTAATATGAAGTTAAAAAAAAAGTCTCTTAAAAATTGCAACTGTCTATAAGATACCATTTATAAGACAATATATTATGTTCTTAAAATATATGACCACAGTGTCTATTCCCCTTGTTTGCACATCATATATTACAAAGCCTAACCTGAAAATTATCAACAAAAAGCACACAGAATATAGCTACTCGTCCTAATAGTAAACCCTCTAACAGATTACATTTTATGTAATCTTTATTTACTGTCATTAAACATTACACAATGTATAAAAAATCGTCAATACTATGGTATTTATATATTTAGATTTATTGCTATTCTGCATAATCTTGAAATACGTTTCAGAACATTGTTTACATACATGCATATGAGTATTGAAATAAAGCAAAATATAACATCATTCATACTGGTACCATACATCATGCATACACTCAGCACATACCCAATTTACCATACTCATATGCACAAATTGTGCAATTTCATTCATTCATAACTTACATGCCATACATCATATATACACTCAACTCATATCCAATTTACTATACCACAACATACATTATACACTCAGCACCTACCTGGCTTACCATAAGACATTAAATATACATTAGGGAAATTCCGAGCATGGCTTTATTGTTTTCCTGGAGCTTCTGTTTTCGTCAACGAATTCTTGGGCGCTATAATATGATGTATTAACTAAATAATATGCCAGCTTTGACTTTAAGCACTTTTGGTCTCAGTCATTTTCTAGTTCCAGAGGCAGCATGTTGAATAGTTTGGCACCTTGATAAGATTTCTGGCCAATACAGGACATTGTATAACAATTACATAGGCCTATAAAATTTCTATAATTTATATTACCGACAGGCCCGACAAGAGGGCGGGAGGGAGGGGCAGCCAGGGCTGCAGCCCCGGGCCCCAAAAGGGGACCCGGCCGACCAGGTTTTATTTTTTACTTTCTAAATTTACTTTAAAATAAAATTGGTTAAAAGTCAATAAACAGCTTAAGTTATGTTTTATGTGTTTATCTAATCTACATTGTCCTGTCGTATAACGGTGCCACGGAATTAATCAGTTAATCTGGAATGGATTGTTCTTGAAGAAAATTGCTATTTTTGAAAAGTAGAAGCAGAAATCCTTTTGAGCTCAACAGTAACATTCATAATTTAAAATAATAATTTTCAAAAGATTAAACTGGTTCATACAGATAAAATTGTTCCTAATTACAACATTTTAATGTATTTTTCTGTTCCGTGCCCAGCATCAGTTAACTGATTTGGTCCAAAATCAATAGGCTTCATCACTTGGGCGTTATAAATAGTATACCAAATTTCATGAAAATCCGATAAAGCGTATTTGGGTTATCGCGCTTACAGGCACATATTTTCCTGTCTACGAGACAATCTCATGAAGTACCGGTACCATTATGGCACTTACTAATTATGTAATATCATTACGTAAATTTGACGGGGCCCTTACTTTCTTTCCATGGCCCTGCTTATCGAGCGAGGTGGCCAAGATGTTAACGTCTTGGACTCGCATTCGGGAGGTCCCAGGTTCAAATCCTGTGGCCTACCAATTTGACATGGGTTTGTGTCATGGTTTCCCCATACATCAAGGCAAATGCCAAATTGGATATTTTCATACCATGAATCATTACCATTTCATCCTGTATCATATCCATTTAAATTAATAGGGCCTATCAGTTGAAATTTACTCCATTAAATACACAAGACAATAGAAACAATGACAAGCAATAGCTCCATGACCTACCCTACAGACACAGATCCCGAACTGCTGATTTATACCTCCTGATATAGCCTCAAAGCTAAAAGGAGTATAAACACAGCTTGGGGGGGGGGGGAATTGATCTTATATAATTAATAATTCATCTACATTACAGACACCCAGCTGTGAGGATGGATTTGATTTTAGCTTTAAATTGTGGTAACGCTAGCAGAGTAGTTTAATATCTGTAGGTAACAAATTATTATGTTTTATAGAATTATAGTACCAATTCTTTTGGGAAGAACTGTAGTGCAAGAATTGTGTTCTAAGGGAATTATTGTTTCTTGTACAGTGATTATATACCGGTATATCTATCACAAATTGAAATTTATCCAGATTAATATGGACATGTAATAATAATGACAATACATATAAAGGAGGAAAAGATAACAGGCCTAGTTTCATAAAAAGGGGTTGACAATGTTGCCTCTGAGGTAGTTTACAGATTATTCTAACTGTCCTTTCTTGTAAACACTTAACATCACAACAGAGCTGACAGTCCCACTTAATCTACCCAGCAAATATAAACCTTTTGATAATTTTTCACATACCAAATCAATGTGTGCATGACAAGTCAAACTTACGTCAAACACCTAAGAACTTCAGTGTTAATAGTAGTTACATTCTCTAATGGTCCATGGCTCAAGTTAAATTGTTATTGCAAATCTTACTCTGATTTAATGACAAGTTATTTACCAAACACTAATCACTCACTAGAGCAGTAGTATACGCTATTACATTCTTTAACTCTGATTCTGTTCTGGTTTTTATTTTTAATCCAAGACCATCTGCAAATAAGACATTAACATGTATGTTAACATTCAAGGTCTAACTGATAAAAGTAATAATGCACATAAGTTTCTTGTATATATTTTTTATTTATTCCTATGGTCAGTTAAATTAAGTCCCCCCCAAAAAATAATAACAAATTATCAAAAACCTCCTGCAATTAAGCAATCTAAAAATCAATGACACAATTATTTCCATCTTTCAAACTCCTCTTGCCTTATATTAAAAGAATAATTCAAAGAGCTCAAATATAGGTACAGATGTGAAATCCATAAAGCAAAATTGGAACATAATAATGAACAGGGCCCGGATTCTGATGACCTAAAATTGTTTGAACAATGACCTATAAAATGACCACAAATTTTAAAGAATGACCTAAAAACTGATATTTTATTTATATAAAAGAAAATATTACTGTGCACACAAGGTTATAGACTAATTTGTACATCATTGCAAAAACTGTAAGTGCAGAAAGGATGTTGTAGGTCTAAAAACTTTCTTTGCTCTTGATTGGAGCATTTGAGAAGAAAAGTAAGAAAATAGTTTTTAAAAAAGATCCTACAAAAATGTTGCATTATACTAACCTAGTAATTTATTTAAATATTATCTGTATGGAGAGAAAAAAAGACGACAAAAATTTAATATACTCAATGTAAATACATGAAAATGATTAAATAAGGGAGCAAATGACAAAATAATTACGTAAAATGCCCAAAAAAGTTTGAAATTATATAAAATGACGTGATAAAAATGCATTTCTACAATCTAGAGGCCATGATTAGGATTTATCTACAAGTTAGCAATGTCTATACAGCATCAATAAAAAGATGACATGCCATTAGAATCCGGGCCCTGATAATGAATTAGTCTGTGATGCAATTTACAAACGAAAACAAATCTGGAATATTATTAAATAGAACTCTATCGGAAGTAAAGTCTCTGGGCAAATTCCCTCTTCACTGTCTTGTGATAGTTTTAATGAATGATGTTACATAAAACATACCCTCTAGCAGAAATGGGGTAGATGGGGTAGTAGCCAATAGGTTTGTTTGCAAAGTAATTCCCAAACTGTCACGGACCACAACGCATGCGCACATTGTCGTTCTTCATTTGGATTTGGATTTGGAATTTCTTTCCAGAGCATGCAGTTCGAGTTCTGATATAATTTGACAGATGCGAACTTTGGCCTCGTATGCCAAATCTGGCGGGAAGTTCATAGCAGTTTGTGCCATGCTTAAAAAAAAGTCTTGATTGGATGTTCCTCTTCTGGCGATATTAATTTTTCGATTAACTTTGCTCTCTTGGATTCCCTCTCTTCCATTCTTTCCCAGAACACATCATTTTTCTTCTTCCTCTTTTCCTCTTCAGGTTTACTTCCTGTGCTATCGGTACTGGTACTTGGAGTGCTTTGATTGATGGTTCCGGGGTCAATTGCTGATTCTAAGTATTCGTAGTCCGTGTACTCTTCTTCAGTACACTCATTGCTAGCATCCGGAATGACAATACTTGAAATTGTTTCACGATTGTCAGGAACATAATCCAAAAAACTCATCTACTCAAAATGTGGCCACACAACGACCATATTGCTCGAAGAGCCTGTTCCTAATTTAATTTGTTTTTTTTTTCTTGTGAAACATACCTCGTAGGCTCTTCCATCTAATTTTGCATTCATTCACTGAAACAATAAACATTATAATAGTTATAAGACTTGAAGTATTCAAGGTACTGATTATTTATTATGACTTCTCAGGTCAATTTAATAAAATTCAAGTTTTCTGCTCACTTATCTCTGTAGCTGAAAGCTTGAATTTGATTAAATTGACATAGCTGATAACCAAAATAATCTGGATTTACTACCTTTATCACTACAAGAGGCACATTTATGAATGGAATAATTTATCATTTACTTCCCCTTAAAAAAATTAAAGTTCTAGGCTGATAATAATAATTTCTTGTACTCAAAGTTTTAAAAGATGCAGAACATATGGAATTCATGGAAATTAGTTCAACTGTTATTTGGTAAACAGGGCTCATGACGACATTATTAAGGAATTTTAATGGTCTTAGAGG